>OX940880.1:26850000-28050000 GCA_954870665.1 Stratiomys singularior
TACAATCAGTTCACACGCCTAATGATTCTTTGACTTATTCTTGTCGCCACAGCACGGTGAAGATCACTATGTTATTTCGTAGAACCTTCAAATTTAAACGAGCCTTTTGCTTCTGAGGGCTGAAAAGCTATTGAAGAGGTTGGCAAAGCATTTGAAAAAAGAGAGGTGGATCCCCTCTTGCTGCCTCCAGCCTAAAGCGACGTATCGATCGGTTTCTTTTGTTGTTCTTAAAATTAGGGAAAGAGAAGTTCAAATAATTCGGTTGCACAACCAATCATGATTAAGTTTTTGACGAGGGAAGGGATTGGGATCCAGGTAGAATGTAAGTTCATGGCCATGATCGAGACCTGATGTGCTAAATTTGAAGAAAGGCGGGAAAAAGACGAAAATGATGGTCACCAAAGACGCCTTAATTCCAGTGTTACCATTTGCAACGTTGCGGCTGCTCGCGATCTTGTAGAAAACAATTGTCACGCTACTATCACAGAACTGTAATCAGTTTTGGAAGTCTACACACCATCGTCCAACCGAGACCGACTTGAATTTCGAAAAATCTCGGCGTCCGCTAACCTAAGTAGACGAAAATGCCAGAGGTTGTCAGAGGCTTCTTATTCGTTATGAAGATGATGGGGAAGCTTTCTTTCTCACGTTACAATGCATTGTAACGTGCGGCTTTACACTCCAAAATCAAGAAGGGCTAGCATGGAGTGGAAAGGACTGGGAGAGCCTGGCCTATCAACAACCAAAATACACTTGTCAGCCGGGTGGGTTATGTCAACCGTATTTTGGCTTTTTCAATGAGTTTCACTCAGTAATTTTCTTCACGATCACCCACTCAATAAACGCTGCCTACAAAATATGGCCTTCTTGACCAGGTTTAAGCCGCATATCTATCGAAAAAGTGCCGCCAGCCCATTGAAGACATTTTGCTTCTGCATTACAATGCAAGTATACACTACAGCCCTAATAACCCCAAAATTGATTGATATGCAATGGACTGCACTTTAATACTCTGACTTTTGCCCCGACCTTTCATCGTGTGATTTCTATATTTACAGGCCTCTATTGAGGTCACTTGGAGGAGAGCGTTTTGCAAAAAAAATCCGTAAGTTGAACAGTTTGTATGAAATTGATTGGATATCCGAAGCCTTGGAAAATTGCATAAAAAACCAACCTATTCCAATGGTAAAATGCACTTTTTTCTCAAATAAAGTGCATTTTATTCTTAAATATAAAATGAATTTTATTTTTGGAAAAGACTCGTTTATATTTGAATGCCCCGCGTAGATTTAATTTCGTAACTTAAGAAGTTTCAAAATGATTTTTTCATAAGGTCTAGCGACGCCATCACGGAGACATTTTGATAAACGGAGGATACCGACAAAAAATTTCTACCTTCATACCTGCATGAGCTCAGCTCATGAATTCCCGAAGTCAGAACGTCCGCCAGAATCTTGAGCAAAGTGCAATAGCATAGTAGCAATAACACTTCAGACATACAACTCGAAGAAAGAGATAGATCAAGCACGAGTAGATTCATAGTTGTATGTTTCTTTTATCCAAGCGTTTTCTGGGTGTTTTTTTTTTTCTGATGAAACGGATTATAATTCTTTTATGATATACCATATAAGATTCTACTATTCTGCATTGAGTCCTGGTAGTTTGATAATTTTTTTAAAGTGTTAGTGCTGTTTAATACATATCCCAATGAATATTAGAAATACCTCTTTCCATTCGTGCCCAAGACTCTATCAAACAATTAAAGAATGTTAATTCAAAAGGACTCACCTGCAGAAACATCAGCTTCAGTATGTCACTAACACCTAATTAGAGGAATAGGATTGTAGTTTTTAAGGAAGCGTTAAAAACATTGTAAGAGTCGAACGTTAACGAGTTTTAAGAGTAAACGTCGAGTCTGTCATAAATTTGATTTGAAAATGTTTAATGTAAAGCCTAAAATCAAAGGATATTTAAAAAGATTAAGGACAAGCATTTATTCCGTATTAGAAACCACTGATAACCTGTCGTTCTTTAGCCCAATCGAAGAATTATGAGGTTATGGCTGTTTAATTTGTTTATTGACATTTTGTTTTCCAGAAAATATTCTGTGTAAGATTAGACAAATTAATATCGCACGTTTAACTGTAATAATCATAAGGACAATACAGAGCGGTCTCTGTTTTTACCCAGTCCTTTAATTGCAAAAGGTATTAACCGTAGATCATATTTACCCCAGCAATCTAACTCATTGGCAATGGAGTATTAGAAGGATCCTCGACAGTGCATATTAGATGCGGGACATATGTAATGTCAAAGTCCCTAATATGCGTATGTAATGCAATTTCAGTGCAACGTGTAATGCCTTAATGTCCTTAATGCAAGGGAGATCACAATTGTATAAGTTTAAACTTCACAATTACAAAACATTTCGAATAAATTTATAAAAAAATAGTGGGCAGTTGATTTTGTTTTATTGCGAGTAATTAAACCCAATTTATCGATTGCCTGCAGATTGTCATGTCCAATAAAACGATCGCTCCTGATAATTGTGCAAACAAACCCTAATTACAGTCATATACGTTTTGTTAAGTCCGATATTAAATGCCTCATACGTGTCACCGTGTACGTGTCCAATTTATGGTGATTTGTAATTAATGAAAGCCCATTAGCACTTCATTATGAACCTATTGCATAGTTTTTTTGTTATGTTATTGTTGTTGCCAATGCATTTTCATCTAGGAACCGATTTCCCAGTTCATGAAATGGTTTATGAAAATCGATTCTTAATTGAGCCTCAAATTAAACAAAAAAAAAAATTGAATGTTCAAATTACGTGGCATGCAAATATTATTTACATTCTAATACAATCTGTTGGATGGTTTGCTCTGCAATTAATAAAATTAAACAAGAATTAAAAGATAACAATTTTATCGCTTGTGTATGCGAAATAGCTTGACATTTGTCGGCGTTGAAACGCAATCGAATTGAAGATTATCCTTAGTCAGTAATTATTGGTTTTGTGGTTGATATTAACGTTGGTATTTCAAACTCGATCCTTTCGATTTGACCATTCAGCACGAAAGATAGTTTCACCAGAAACCCAGTGTCTTAATACCAGAAAAATGAAAAGGTGGTTATTTAGTTTTTATGCTGAAAATAAATATTATACAATATCGAGGAAGATATATCGTAGTAATATTCCTCGGGAGACGAAAGTAGCCTTTCTCAGCCATATCGAGGAAAAATACTTTCATTAATTGTGATCAGTTTTCTTTATGAATCTTCTTGAACATTGCGTTCAAATCATTATTTCTTTATCGTTTAATCCCTGAAATTTCTTGCTTTGTTAGCAAGACCAGAAGCAAATATGCAAGGGAAAACGCAGTTCCATCCATAAAGCCATTTTCGCCCAGCTGAAATTCTATCTTCGTCAGTGAACCTAATTTGCTGTCACCTTATTTACTTCCTTCTGAGAAGATAAACCTTTCCTTTAGATCAGCTGCAGCCTCGCAAAAGTAATACGGTTCACGATTTTGTCAATTTCTTCGCATGTTTTTTAATGTTTTCGCTAACATCAGAGGTATTCTCTGAATAAATGACATCCATTAGAAGTTCAATGTTGCTTCAGTGTTCTTAAGACAAAAGCTTGAACTTACACAAGCTTTTTATTTCTAGCGTAAGCACAAACAGCTAGAACACTCCCGGATGCATGCTTGGAAACAGAGACAGAAAACAATTGGACGACTTTTATTTAGCACTTTTACTCAAAAGTTCTGCGAGCGACATTCTTTGCAATTGCAAAAACAGGAGAAAATCCATCAACCCACATAAAGTTCTATTTATTTTATTTACCGTTATACCTTTTGTACCATTAGAACAAAAGTTTTCTGAAAATGTTTTCCCTCTTTTGCGCACATGCTGTGGTTTGGCTATGTAAATATGTATAAATATGTATATAAATACATGTGTAAATTCATTGGGTATGAGTATGATTTAGAAGGCAATGTAAATACATCTCTCACTACACCTTCGCTTACCTGCAACCAATTCCCTTTCAAATTCCCTAACATCTAGGTATACATCGACAAAGTTCCGTTTGATTGGAGAATTGTTTAAAGTGTAAGCACTGGTTGGTAGTGACGCAGAACCATTGCCAACACTAATTCAGGTCTTTTCTTTTATTCACATTTATCTTGCCTCAGAAAGCTTGATATCGTTACCTTGCCACTCACCCACATCGTTTAATTTCTAAGCTCTCGTTTTTGCAAAGCTCATTGTATATATTGTATCAAAGCTTAGTTGTTCCATGGGTTACCTTTTTCAATTTGATCCTCCTATGGAATTTTATTGCTATTTAGTGGTTAAGTAATGGCTTGTTTTAGTCCGTACATTCAGTTTATACACACAAATACCAACAAGCGATTCCGTTTTTTAATTTCTGTCAACCAATACTCACTATCTAATGAAGGAAAACTCTATGTGCTCGAAAAGTGGCCAAAGGTTGATAAATTTTTGGCTTTTGGGCACTGTCAATTTTTTTAATTCACTCAATTACCAATAGACTAAATTGGGACTAAAATTGGGTTAAAAAATTGGTCCCTCTTCCTTCATTTGTAGCACAATTCTTGCGCTGCAAGGGCTGGAAGAAGGATCGATGAGTTGTTTCTGTTTATCCTACGAACGAAGTTCTGTCATTCCACGTCTGTTTCCTTGTATTATACAAATACGAGTTCCGGTGGAGTTTCAATTTCGACCCGTGCTTTTATGTTTAGTTTGCTTATGTGCGATGACCTCATTTATAGGTCCGTCATTTAAATTTGCAGGTAGCGATCCTTTTTTTCCGCTTTTGCAGGTATAGTCACTGTATTTACACGTTTAAGAAATGTCCTTAGCTTTTGTAATACTTGAGTTGGAATACTTTTTTTGTTAATCATGTGGCTTGCAGAGTTGAACTGAGCTCTTATGTTATAGTTCTGTATGTTTTCGCGAAATCTTGTCCTTAATTTACGTCCTGATTGACCAATATAGCTTTATTGGGATTGACAATGTGATTTATATAGGTCCAGCGGGTCCTCTTTGAAATTTTTTCGAGAAACTGTTTCCTGTTTTAAGGTTAAATGAAATTTATTCTGTGCATGTAATCATCTTGAAAATTCTTTTTGGTTCTTGGCATCTATTCTCTTGATGGTTGAAGAATAGACTTTGCTTCGTATAGCTTTGATCTCTGACGAGCGATCCTTTTTCAGTTGTCTCCTAGTAAATATTGCCCCATTGCCCCCTTCTGTAAGAGACAGCACTTGCTGTGACTGCCAGGGATAGTCAGATCTGCAGTCTTTTTCGTTATCAATTGTTCCGTATTATTTTAGATAAACTTATTGTTCCAAGTGTTCCTTGATTTTAAAATTTTTTTGAAAATCCTTTTGCAGTTTGATACATTTAAAATGCTTTCTGGTATTAACTCGTCTGCTAGCAGACGATGCTCATCTAGCAATTTCGTGTCAACTAGGCTCTTTTTATGTTGATTGACTCCTCTGTTATTTTCGAAACCCATTTTCTCTCCAATACCAATTTTATTTCATCAGTATCCATGAGGACTTTCCTTGGACTGTTGTACTTGGATGGACTATTCTGGATGTATCCATGCGAACATGTATCCGCTTTTCGATTCATGTTCGTTTTTCACGCTGGGCTTTTTAACTACATGATAATTGCATCGGGTCGAAAAAGAGGCTTTGAGCGTTACTATACATAGTAGGTGTCTAAGCAGGTGTCTTACATGTATTGTGGTTTTATGAAACTAGTTCTTACAGGCTCCTAAACACATGCGACTCGATATCATTCGTGATATTATTAATGTGAAGTTTTTTTAGCTACACCTTGTGTGTCGATATTTCCGGATCCCTATTTTTTCAAATTCTCAAATTTTATAGAAAAGCAACTCCCATTACAACAAAATGACCACACTTAGTTGACTGTTTTTGACGCTCGCGATTCAACGCGAAGTATTTCATACCAAAAAAATTCGGTTGGTCAATCATGAAAAGTGTTTGGATTTTACTTTTGCAATCGGTTTGAACATGAAAGTTGCTGGTTTTACTGTGAGTACCTTCATCAGGCCTAAGCTTAGAGTCACTTTAGACAAGAGCTGAGATTCGTCGACTATCGTCTCATTTTATATAGTAATTAGGAATTACTTTACATTGAAGATCTGCACCATTAACACTGGTAGATACGGAACTTATTACTGGAAAGGATAACGCCACCCTCTTGAACGACTAGCCTTATAATTCCCAAGAGGAGCGTAACACAATAATTTCGTCCTGTCCATTGAAATTACAAGCTCCCCTGGATATCTGGTCTCACGGTGACCCACAAGGATTCATCGTACGGTAAAGTCTAGCAGGCTCAGTCACTATGCCCTGAACTAAAATCTTCATTCTAGCATTTTAACAGAGCGTTTTGAATCTAGCATTACTGGAATTTTAAATTTTTACCAGCAATAGGAAATTAATTTCTCTCAAATTTCCTGTGCGCCCTCAAGGTTTCTGGTATTAATATCTATTTTTCGACGACTGTTCATGTCCTTAAGATGATATAATGGTCACCTACAGCGTGGGCTGCGCAATACCCATCTTGCCTCCTCCTCCAGAGGAAGTAACCAGACTTCCTTTGACATCAAACAATGAACCCATGTTGTTTCACCCACCTCGCAACTGATTTAGCGCTTCGTGTGCTTTTCTTCGATCATGAATACGGCTCTAGCCTGGGAAGTTGGTGGTGAATCATCAATTTTGTGGCAGGACGTTATGCACTCTTTCAAAAAGATTTTTGTCCATCAGTGCCCAAAGAGTTTCTGTCAGGAGCAATTAGAACGACTAAGAAAGTGTCGACTAATCCTTGAAGCACTATAAACACCGTAATCGCATCTGAAAATGAGAACTTCAGCCTGAAGTTGATTCCCGAAGAGGGTATTGATACAAAGATGAAAGCCACTTGTCCAGGAACGTGATGAAGTTTTTGGGAAAAGAATTATATCATTTTTTCTGCTCCCAATTGCCAAGTGGACTCACTAGCATATTTGTAGTAAGCAATTTCAATGTACAGATTGGGATATTGAGATTTTTATTCCAGTCATTAATCACCAACTTAATGCAGCCTTTTTCGAAGCTACGATAAAAAATTAAACTGGCTATTAAAGCCAGACTCTTTTTCTGCTTTTCAATGTAAGCTTAAGGGATGTGAATGGTTGTATACTTGAATGATGCATCCCTTTTTGAAGTTATGAACGTGGTACCTACTTCCGTTGTATGATTTCTGAGTCTACACGTTTCTAATGATATTATATGCCCAAAAACCCAATCAAGTGTCAAATAAATTTTATTTGTACTTTGTTCTGTAATCCTTTTTAACATTCTTTTGACAGATTTTAAATTTTTGTTCCGTATCACCTTTCTCGATTTATTTCCCTTACTCAAGCATAAAGGATATTTGTCACTGTTTGAACCCGTTGATATTATTATTTGTGTAACTTTCGGTACACCAGTGATAATTAAAACGATATTTCAAAGGTATGGATTTTCTTATTTTTAAACGTATTACAAAGTATTTATTAAAAGAGTTTGTTAATAAAGATTATCTATTTCGTACTTACAGATGCATCAATTATATCAACACCGTCTCCACCACCGAATCGGCGATTCAAGTCACTACGACGCACGCATAGTGCACGTTCCAACAACACAACGACAGTATTGCTTAACTTTAACGACACCATGGCATTAAGGATAAAAAATATTCGACCGGATTCACGTGACTTATTTGCTGAAGACAGCGGATGTCAGGCGTCCTCGTCATCATCCACATCAACATCCCCACCGTCTTCGTCACTGGGTCACTTTCCGATGATAACAAACCATACAAGTGGTTCACAACCTCCATTGTCGCCTAGACAAAGGATAGAAGATTCTTCACAGTCATTGCCTGAGAGCTTAGTTTCACAACAGATGGGAAAACCAGTAGCTGCGACCTCGACTGATTCGGAGGATAGCTCAAAGAATCCTATGAAACTGCCTTTGAACAACTTCTCAACAAGTAACGATGAAATAAGTCTTGCGAAGAATGAAATCCAAAGAAATAAGATGCTGCGAAACGTTACAGCGAAGGATGCGACTACAGTTCTCTTTGTCGACGCCTCGGCTGAAATGCAGCCCGCCAGGCCACCACGTCAAGGTTATAAGAAACTAACATGGCAGTTGGAAGCTGGAACTAATACCAGCGTGAAATGTGAACAGCAAGATTATTTGACAAAGGATAATGGAACTAGTAGTAATCATACCAGCAATGAGGGCACTCCTCTCGAGCACAAAGGATGCACGTCAAATAGAAGCGACCTTGTTTTTAATAAAGATAACGAAGACTTAAATGTGTCTGTTCGTAATGTATCATTGAATTCCACGAATGTGCAGCAAAAGCTTGTTCCCTTGGGAAAACTGACGGAAAAGGAAAAGCTGCTGCAAGCGCATAACGAGATACTTAATGGCTCCCGATTGTTTGGAGTGCAGTCAGAAAAGAGTGTTCAAAAAACAGTTGTTTTGGTTGCTCCATATAATAAAGAGGGTCCTGAAGTTCACCGATTAAGAATCAGTCACGAAGAAAATTCTCCGTCCTTAACTATTTCACAGAAAAAGACATCCATCTTAATAAATGGTGACAACTGTTATTCGACAGTTAATGTAAGTAGTGACACACCACTATACCAGTCATCTGTTGTTGTCAACAATGGTGTCAGCACGGTATCCACTGATGGACTGAAAACATCCTTGAACACCGTAACGATTAATGTCAGCAGTCCATCGTCACAAGAAGAAGAATTCACTAATAATAATAATAAAATTAATACCTTACTTAGCTTAAATAGTAGTTTGATGAGAACTGATTCGTCTAGTTCGACCTTAAGCCCCTCAAGCTCTTCTTCTGGAACAATCAGTGATGGTGATTCTTCATCGTATTCGGGAAGTCTCAAACGTGGAAGCACTCTCATCACCCTGGAACCATCATCCAGCAGAGTTTCAAGTGAAAAAGATAGTTTAACTCATGAAAAGGAATTGGTCAAAATCTTGCGAAATCCTGTTGAAGCTGTGAAACGAAACCTCATCCCTCATGTTTGTGGAAAGTCTGATGATATAGTAGTAAGCCCGAGAACTGAACCAATCTCCAACATTCGAAATGATCTAATTCCAATAAATAAGCCACTAAGCGGTTCATTTATTGGGAAACTTCTGGAAGATCCAACTCTACATCAACTTGCCGAAGGACTTGAAAATGAGATTGTGGTCAAGCTCATAGAAAATTCCCTGAAGCGCTTGAAAGACAGTCGGCAAAGCTTAGATACAAGTGGAACCAAAGATAATGAAAGTATGAATAAGCTGATTGACCTAGCACTGCAAAAAGTCAAAGAAGAGCGACTGAAGCTGGAGAGCAAAAAACGAATAGAGGCCGCTGAAGAAGCGGTGAGAGCATATCAGCGGGATCAACAGGAGAATGGCAGTATTAGTTCGAGTAACAGTTACGGATCAGCGAGTTATGACTTATTTGATTTTGAAAACAACGAGTCTGACTGCTACCAGAGTTGCTCCAGCGAAATGACCACAGAAGATGACGCTCAGTCAACCCGAAGCAAGTTTTACCAAATGCTCGTTGATGCAACGCTTAGCGAAATCGAAATTTCAACCAGCAACGAGGACGACCATCACTACGAATCGATACGAGTAAACTGTGATCCTATTTATGAAGAAATTAGTGAAGTACCGCCTCCGCTCCCTCTCTCTCCTCCACCCATCGAAGCAGAGTCTGACAAGAAAGCGGCACGCTCAATGTTCGAAGGTGCGTCAAAGTATGACATATTGTCATACCTAGTTGACGCTAAGGAGAGAGGTTTAGTGAGAGAAGAGCCGTATGAGTACAATTTTAGCAATACGAGCGAAATAATTGTAGAGGAAGAAATTGACACTTTGGCTGACCTCAATAAAAATAAGGCTAGTGCTGTCAGTAGTCGGGCCAGCCATCTCTCAGTAACGAGTGATTCGAGTGAAGACGTTTCACTAACGAGTTCAATCAGCGAAAAACTTACTCAGCGTAGGCCTACGTCAGAAGTAGAACGTAATGACTCGGGGGTAGGTTCTGAAACAAGCAAGTCATCTCGCAGTAAATACCAGAACCCAACGGGAGCCTCGATTGTCAGCAAGAACAGCCCGATTCACTTGTGCGAAGACTGTGATGGTACCGTGGAAACACAAATCAGCGACTCGGGTGTTATGTTTGCGCCTCTCGTGTGTCGAAAATGTAGCAAAAAACGGGCGGAGCGAAAGGAGATCATTATTGAAATCGTCGAAACGGAAGAGAAATACGGCCGCGATCTGCAAATTATACTTGAGGAGTTTTGCAAGCCGATGCTTGTCGCAGGCTTGCTTACCCAAGAGCAACTCTCCGCAATCTTCTTGAATACAGAAGAATTGCTCGAGAACAGTCAAACTCTTGCTGAGAAAATGCGCGATGCCCTTGATATTGCTCTGGAGCAAGGAGATGACGATCTCCTCACGGTGAATGTGGGCAAAGTACTTTTGGAAGCAACACCAATGTTGCATGCTTTCGAAACATATTGCGTTCGCCAAGGATCGGCCAGTTTACTTCTGGCCAATTTGGAGAAAGACAAGGAGCTATTGCGTATATTTTTGCGAGTGTCGCAGATGGAAAATGCGGTTCTTAGGAGAATGAATTTGAACTCGTTTTTAATGGTGAGTATGTTCATTGATCGTTCATGACCATGTTGGTGTTCGTCAGAGGAAGGATGCTCGTCATTTACGCCGTATGTATATGACGCTCTTCTTTGTCGCTTTGAGCCATGTTGCTCACTGATTCCGATTTGTTTCATTGGTTGGAAGCAGCTGTGTTTCAATTTATCCTGGCCGCTACAGAGTTGATATGTCATGAATGGCCAATGATTCTAGGAAGCAATAGGCATCAAAGGCGTACTAATGATGGGAATGTCCATATCATGTCACTGGAACAATATACTCTAGCAATATTAAATTCTCTTTCCCTCCTTTTTTCTTTATTTTAAATATGCGACATCAATTTTAGGTACCTGTTCAACGTGTTACAAAATATCCACTCCTATTGGCTCGTCTCTACAAAGTCACGCCTGCTCACCTGGAAAGTCGTCCTTTCCTGAAACAAGCTCAAGAAAAAATTGAGCTTCATCTGAATCACATGAATGAAGAGGCAAGAGATGTCCCTACAAAGCTTTGGCGTCGTATTTCCTCATCCAGTCCGAATAGACGATCCTCCTCCGAGATTGATTTGATTAATATTAAGTTACGCAAAATGGCGATTGATGTGTTGGAGTGGAACCACGACGAGGTTCGATTCGCAATGGAAGGCAAATTGCTGTACACCCAGCCAACGGACAGCAATTGGAAAAAGGCTCGAACAATTAAATTGACGCATATCAATGCTCTCTTGGTGACAAATGGAAAGGTAAATTATTGTTTGGATTTATCTAAATAAGCGAATATTGCAATCAGAGACAATGGTGAAATTTGCTTGGCAAGAATAAATAACGATATGAAGTACTAAAACACCTGCCCAAGTTCTCCATTTAGTTCCATTTGATTCATTAACTTGAAACTAATTTGAAAGGTAGGTGAGGGAGTCCTGTTTAAACGACGGCAAATCAAACCAAAATAGTACTCAAACATGCACGTATGTAAGTCGAAGGGAACATGTGGAAGATTTTTCTCAGCTTCGGGTTGTTTATCAACGTTTTCCGGTCAGTTTTCACTTTATTCACATTCAGTTTTTCCGTTGCAGCCGACCAGCAGCTATAAACCGGAAAAGGCTACAGCGGATCAATTAAGTTTTTTCAAACATTCTGGAATTCGTGAAGCGTCGCTTCTGATGGTAAAGGAGAAATGCGGACGATACACTTTAATTAGAGAGCCACTATATTTGGATCGTTGTATAGTGTGCACGGAAGCTGATTGGGATGACTATTTTGAGGTGCACGAGATATCGTCAAAGGATACGTTCATTTTCAAGGTGGGTGTAGGTATAAGTTAGTCAAACTGACAAGTTCTTGAAAAAATTGGCAACTTGGAAGTGAATGAGATGTTGTCAAAGCAGGTGTTCATTTTCAAGTTGAATAGAAGTAGAAATGGTTATAAGGAGCTGCGTGAAGGTATCCAATAAATTCGCTATTGGGTTGTTTCCACAAAAGTGAATTGCTCATCTTTCTGAGACGAAAATTAACAGAGAAACAGGAATGAATTCATAGGACGACAATCTCATCAAGAAAAATTCAGGTGGAATCGTTGGGGCGACTTACCGAGAGGTCCTTTATTTCAAAAATAAAATTAAATGAAATCCTGATCATGATTAAAATGTTTCCTGGTTAGTTTTTGATATCATGAAGAAATCAGTCTAAATTTCTTTATTTATGTGCATTATTTCGTTTCAATGCTCGCCTTGACTGCGGCTAGCAAGATCCATTATGAAACCCTTCAGGATCAAACCATTCATCATTCATTCATTCTCAACGATTTGTGGAAATTTTTAAAATTTGATATATAATATTGATATTTGATATGAAAACTTTGATGCTTTGTTTTAATCCTTAAAGGATATATTTTGCCCAAGCTGCCCAAAATATAAATAGGAGTATTGTAAATTTTCATGATTTTCAACGATTCCAGATATTTATAATATTGAAATCATTGACAAAATTGATTTTTATTAAAGTAACGAATTCCGTCTTTCATGTGATAAGCATGACCAAGTTACGAATGTCGTTCGTTTGATATCCATTTTTATTGCTAAGCACACTTTACACTCTTTTTTCTCATATTTAACTTTTCCACTGTAACTTGCCTTACTACAGGATTATATGCTGTCTTTTGTGCGCGGAAAATATTTAGTTGCCTGACGGGACAAGAGCAATCAAATTCTGCGCTCTGATTTTCGGAACTATAGGCTGAACAAATAATTGTGTCCTTTTTTCGTCTTGTCTACTTAGTGCAAATGACAATGAACCGTAAATTTAAAATTTTTGGTTTTAGTGCCATATACAGAATTTTAGAAAAGTTTGAAAAATAACCGACGATGGTAACTTATTTAAGAACTTGAAGCACTTTCGTAGCACACTTCATGTTGACAACAAAGCCTGCTTTCTTTTCTTTTACTTCGAAATGGTTTTCGGAAATTTCACATCTATTTTATCTCTTTAATCAACTTTTCAGCATTAAACGCTGAAATTTGGTTATGGCGGTCTGTTTCTACAGGATCTGTTTGAAAAGTAAATGAAATGTTTTACTATACATTCATTTAACACACGGTTTATCTTGTAAACTTGTCTAAGAAATACCCCTCTTCGACTCCTGAGTTTCAATATTTTTATAATCTGTCAAAGATTGGACCGACCCATATGTTATAACTTTGTATTATGTGATTGTATTGCAATGAATGTGAATTGCAAAATGACAAACCAACGCGTAACTACTAAAATGCACTTACACTCTAGTGATGCATCACAAGGAATGAGATGCAAATACTATATGCAGGCATGCGAACTTTTGTAGGACAGAGACAGTGAAAATCAAACGACAAAAGTGTTTGTTGAGGTCTCGACGACTGATTTTCTGGACTTAAATTTATATTTATTTTAAATTTTTATTATTCAAATTATAAGAGAAATATTTTATTCGATTTAGATAATTGTATGTATAAGTCATTGTGGAGGTGTAATTTTCAATAGAATGAACATGCATATCTTACCGTCCCTTCGCCTTTAAAGGACTTAACATATATCCCAACCAAGCAGATAATTTCTATTAACATATCTAGCAGCATATCATCCGAGTCCCGTCAGATTAGTAACTAGCGCAAGGATAAAGCAACAGTGGTACTGTCGGGTGGCTTTTGGTAGCAAAATATAGAACATACAATAGTAGATTTATAGTTGTATTGCGTGCTTACTCAACCTTTTTGGGATTGAGTAAGGTTGATAAAAATTAATAATTAGAATATAAAGAGAACGTTAACCACTGCAAGTAAGATTCTAATAATAATGGTCGAACCCTGCTAAATCTCGTTTGTTCAGAGTCTTTTAGTAGTTTTGGGATTACGCCTTAGCACTGGTTTTAAAGCTAAATTTTTATCAAACCTGTTATTGTTCCATTAATCGCAGAAATATTGATTTGTCAAGTCTGACTTTATTTCACTAGTTCTTTCGGGAATATATAAGTCGCATTCGTATAATGGCAGCTGGTTGTTGTTTCATTTGAACCTTATCATACCATTATTGGAAAACCTAATTACGGAGCCTATTTTCTATATTTTTGCATACTGATTTTGATCTATGGAAAAGTACAAAATCCACAACAAACAACTCGAAATTGGCAACTCTTTATAATGCTGCGTATGACGTGACATCTTTCATGCGTTGTACGGTTAGCTTGGTTAGTCACTTTATCATGAATATGTTGACACCTGAACAACGCCTGCAAATCGTGCAGATTTATTTCACAAAGGAAAAATTCTAATATTCGAGAAACGCATCCCACATTTTATGGCCGAAAGGGATTCATGGATTCTTTTCGCACCAACTTTACAATCACTGATAATACACATTTACTCAGATATCATACAGTGCGTACTGACGAAACCATAGTAACTGTAGGGTGTATTCACGATGAAGAGCCAAGTAAGTCCATCCGATATCGGGCTTAACAATAAGACCTGGGCCCATTCACATTATGGAAGATTTTACAGAAGGATCTTGGTTTGTGGCTTCACAAAATTCAACTCGTGCATGATTTGAACTCAATTGACCATCGGACAGGGCTAGGTGCGGTGTATAAGCCCAAAGCCAAACCGATGTAGATCTCGAATTTCTAAGAAAGTTTTGCTTAGCAATGTTTGTTCTGGCTGAACGGCTACGTCAATAAATATTAATGTTGTCCAATTAATGGTTAGAGTAGTCGAAAATTCGACCTCTGATTTGGACATCCTTCACTGGGCCAAAATCTTACTCAAAAAACAGGGCAACGAATTTTCTTTTCAACAAAATCTTTGCAAAATAATTTCGTCGCATTCAAAACAATTTTCCTGTATTTTATTTCATTTTAAAGCTTTAAACATCTAAATTTACGCCTTTTAGTTAAATTGACAAGTTCATTTTTGTAGTCTCACACTATTTATTCTTTTACGATTTTCAATAATAGCTTTACTATTTATCTTTGTTTTTAGTCAATCCGTTTTGACGCTTGTTTTGCGCTGTTAGGTAAATGCTGGTCACATCTCGTTTAAGATACTCCTGTCAGCAGAAGGCTTATACACTACTCTCAAACACCGTCTCTGTCATACAGATAACCTAGCCTTGAACAGTTTGTCACTTTTCTTTCGGCTTGGACTGTTTTACCCCCGCAATTGGTTTCTGTTTTGGGGATTTACTTTTTCAGTCGGAAAATGGGAGAGATTGCCGTCAAAATGACTTCATTTTCTTCGGCACCCAACCAATGATTCAAGAATGTTTGCTCGTTTAAAACAACCACTTGAGAATATACCACACAGTTCCATTCGTCAACTGATTATGTCGTCATTCACTATTCACCAAACCTTTTGGAGATAATTTACCAATTCTCTCACAGAAAAGAGAGAGATCGTTCACTCAGCGCCTACATTTGACAAACGATTGGTAAGTACTCTCCACGCTCACTAGGTAGAATAGCATTGGGCGGACTGTGTCTTTCCTATCTTGTAAAGTTCAACACATATTACGTTGACAGCTGTCAGATACTAATCGGTTCGTCAGGAGAACCACTCGAGCATATTACATCATTTGTCACATAGTCCCATTTGTCTTTCACTTCCCGGAGGAAGTTAACGTACTCTCTCAGAAAACGAAGGTGCTCAGTTTTCCATCGCTTGGACTTGAAAATTATTTATTAGGCATTGTCCAGCCTCTCCAGACAGAACAATAAGTTAGGAGAACATGTCTTGTCCATCTTGTGCAGATAAGGGCGCATATCTTTGCGCACTTAAGAGCTGGGTATTTGACTAACAACAGATTTAACACGGTTTCACATACAGTGAGTTGTTATCAAAGTCAGAAAAAAACGTACGGCCAAATGCTCACACAATAGCAAAGTGGCCTATATCGAATGCTTATTTATGTAATTTTTTTTTAAATTTCAACACGGCTTGCGAGTGTTGCATTTCAATTTTCTATGACGCATTAGAGAATTTCAAGTGGTATTTGGCCAATGAGTTCAATTGTTTTCGCCAAAACTGCCAGCGTTCACGGGCTGACGTTTAGGTCACGTTTGATTTTCACTGACGTGAGAGTATAATGTAGAATCGAGCTAGGTGTTCATTGGTTCTTTATAAGAAAGGAAATCAGCAAATCAGATTATTCAATTACTTTCGCAATAAAATCATCGTTGCACAGACTCCATGACAATTAGTGCCTTACGGTTCAAACTAAATACTGACGAGACGAAGCCCTTGTGGACTTGATACAGAATTGCTGAGGGTACTTACCCTCTGTGCAGCAATGCTGGGTGCAAACTTCACTGGTTACAGTCTTATTTGAATTTGTTTATAAGGCTCCGGAGTATCAACGTACTTGGCTCCTCCTCATATTTGATACCTCCAGGCATATTCAAGGGGAACTCTAACCAGGCATACTTATTTTGTGTCTTTGGTTTTGAAATGAGGTATCTCTGTCAATTTCCCCGGCGCAAGGACTGTGTTAAACTACTTTGCGCAACAATAACAAACTTGAGACTCAGCAGTGAAAATACACGTCATATGGCGCAAAAACGAACAACCGACGACGATTTTACCGGCCTAACTATACCAGACCGTCGTTTCGTCAGGATACACCTTGGCAAACGTCCTGTAACGGCAGGCCTTGAACATCTTCGGGGTGTTCATAGGGGCTTATTTTGAAAACCTATCGATTGTCCAGTGGTTTGATGGTCCAACTTTGATGGATGGTCCACTTGTCACGTTAAACATACTTAACTGTCAATTTGTCTGTATAAACTGGCGACTAATGAAAATCATTAGTAAAAACATATATCCAAATAGTTTTTTTTTTTTCAATTGTTTCATGTTTGTTTATGTCTGTTACAGCATAATAGAGTCTTATTCTTTAAAAAATTTTTGTCGAACTAAAACTTATAAAAAACCAGACCAAGACGGCAGGAGAAATTTAAATATATATCGTTTTAAACACGTGAAATGAGCCAAGTAGTTGCGAAAGGGCACCTCAGCTGTGAATAATCTTGAAAAAGTGATTCTTCACGGTTTATGCGTACGATCCGCTCTTTGTCTTCTTCAACTTGATTTGGAGTTAGTTCATATGGCCACATATTATCCGATCATTAATTTTTTTCGGTGATTTTCAGGATCAATTGGCAAAGCGAAATTTTCGTTCTGAATGCCGATTTTGTGAACTTTTATTTGTTTTGAATTCACGAAAATTTTTCCATAAAACGCCAATTTGTAAAATACAGCTGAATAATTAGTACACACATTGCTAGGCTAAGTTTTGACCTAGTCAAATGCCAAACATTAATAAACAAAAGTTTGACATTTTTGTGAACTGACACATGCGAGACTTGCTAGGACATCTGGACCATAAAAAATTCCTTTAAATGAATTTAACCTATACAATCGAGAATACACCTAAGGCACAATGTTTTGGAGCACAAACTAACGGTATTTCTCATCTTGTAAGCTTTAAATTGAATTTTGCGCTTTTCATGATTTGTCCTAAATATAAACATGAATGAGCAGTATTCTAATCATGATCCCTTGTTAAGTTCTTCCAGTCGTAACTTAACTTAAGTCTAAACTTAACTCCAGTCGTAACTAGTATATGGAGAGGATACATATAAAAATCTTGTAGTGGTCCCTGTAATAGTGGAATATTCATGTTGTGATTGATGCGCATAAACGCGTTGTGGTCTCTCAATCTAACGATATTTGACAAAAAATAGTGAAACTTTATTTGCATAAGTAAAATATCTCTTAGTTTCGCTCGAAAAAACAAACCTGTTCCTCTTCTCTCCCCCTATGGTTGCCTATATAAAAACTTGATTCAAATTTAAATCTGTTGGGGCATTTTCTCTCTCAGTCTGCGGGAGGCCTCCTGAGAGTGCTAGCGCTGTATGTATTAACGTTATGATAGAGTACTTTTATGCTACATTAAATACACTTCAAAGGGAAAAATTTGTAAAAACTTAATACCTGAAAAGCACCACTTGCTCTCCTGAAATAAATCTCATTCAGTGAGCGTAAGACACCATTTGCTGAATCTATAAATTTATCAAGATTAAGTCCAATTAATGGAGCAATCAAATCGTAGGACATAAAGATATATTCTTCTTACGAACCCTTGCAACAAATGTGTTGTAGTTTGGAATAAATCATAACAAAATAACGAACACAAAAGGCGAAAATGAGTTCCATCTGTCCAACCCCGTCTTATTATCATAATTTGGCACCTAAGCTTTTGGTAATTGGTACAGCATTTTCACACAGAGCCAAGTAACAGCTCTGTAATTTATCCTTCGTAACATTATTCTGGCTATAATTTATGAACTCAGTGTCACCGTGTAATTGTAATTGCCACGAGAAACCGGGGCCATACTAATATATTATGCTTTCACGTAAAAACTGTCGCAGTTGGGTCCTTGTTTATATTTATTCGTATTTATTGTTCGACGAACGAATGAGTTAACGTGTGCAGCGGGAGGAAGAAGGATAGGGAAGGACTTTAATTGAAATATTTCTATCTTAAGGACGAACTGAATTTGACCAGTTTCGTCAGATGCAATTGATTTTATTTTCAAAACAATATTTATGCTCTTTTTATTGAAGCTTTTGGTTGAAACAATTTTTTTTAAATATCTCAAATAACTCTCTCAATTTTATAACCTATTTTTGTCTTCATTGTCTTGCAGGCAGAGGACGGAACTCGCACCAAACACTGGTACACACAACTACAATTTCACGCGCAAGGTATGGGCGCGTGGAGGAAGCGTCGGAACGCCTTAGCTAACATCATGATTAACGGCATGCTGACAAGGACCTAGTTCAAAACCTAGTTTTTGTTCTCACAAAAATCACCAGATTTTTGCTTACGAGAGTAAATTCAGCCAACGATAGCATAGAGAAAATTTTAAAAATTCATAAAAAATTGCCAACTATTTTTAACCTTGTTCGATTTTGAAAATATTAAGAGCATTAACCTTGGAATTATGGAACATATGCAATCACAACTAACTCGCCAACGATATTTTAACCCTTATAGTGCGAGTATGTCAATTGTATTATTTATATTCTACTCAAACTTTGTATATCATCGAACGACCTGTCCTTGTACTGACGGTCTACTTTATGTCTCTTGTATTTATTAAAAACTAACTTTACGTTCTAGGTGATAATCAGAAGTCGATAAATAGTTAATAAACGAGATGGTAAGGTCGAGTCCTTGCCTTGCTTACCTTAAGTAATGTAAAATTTCGATATTGGCTTACATTAATTTACATTTTAAACAAAGTTTCGTTATTATCATTATATTATTGCGTTTCGTTCTTAACCGATTGGAGACCATGTGAAAATTGTGAAAATATTAATTAAATGGACATTTAGTGAACTTCTTGACATGGTTTTTCTCATATTACTTCAAGGAGATCGCATATAAAGCATCAGTATCCTTTTTTTTATTTCAACACTAACAACACTTGAACACTGGTAAATAATACACTATCTTTTTGATGTATTTTTAACCAAGTTAAGATACCTGTGCATCAAACAAATTTTTCCCTAAAATGACTTATGAGGCCAATCACTAGACCAAGGATTTCCATTTTTATTAAGGAAATACGCCGACTCAACCTTTTCTCGATCTTTATTGATTCCAATTTTGGGTTTGACGATCCTATCATTACGAAATCGGATAGTTTTTGGAGTCAGGACTTGAAAGTAAAAACTTCCTTCAGCAAATTTGGGTGGACCAAATTAAATAAAGGGGATAAGAGAGCTCTTGTTTATGTGTTTTATTTCAGATTGAGAGCCAAGGATATTTCAAAACGAGCTCAAGGGTGTTGGTTGTATTTGATTCTCAAATATGACATCTTAATGGCTAATCGGCTTGGTCGTCTGAGCTCCTTTATTCCATCAGACTTGTTCGTGAGTGCCACTAGCTCATCCCTAGCAATTTTTATCTTTGTTACCGACTCAAGCCGTGCTCCTTGAGAGGTAATAAGTTTCAAGGCGAAGGACTACTGAGGCATTTTCAGGGAGTCAAAATAAAAGTTTTTTTTTTTTCAGTTGAGTTCGTAACTGCTAGGTTCATGCTTTGAGTAACTAAAAGGATATGCAAAAAAAAATATACAATTGTTTAATATAATATATAATCTTGAACTTAGAGCATCCCATTGCTTTCATGTCGGAAAAACTGACGTCGGTGCGATATATACCTAAGCGATTGTGCAGTCTGCCAGTGGAGGAGCAAAGATTTTATTATATCGCCTACACAACGGACCACGTAACACCTTGAAAAAGAAAACCTTCGACCGATGTATTCTATCAGTCCTGCTATATGCTGGGTGGTAACAATAGGGGTAGCGAGGAAACTTCAGGTTGCCTAAAAAGCCATGGAAAGACGCATTCTGGGCATTAAACGAAGGGATCGCAAGATCTATCGTGGGTACGAGAAAGGACCAAAGTAACAGACGTGAAAAATAGAGCGAAATGCTTGAAATATTTATAATTATCTGCGATTGGCCGGTTACGTGGTGAGAATGACGGACGGTAGATGCACCACAAAAATAACGCAGTAATAATCAAGAGGAATCAAACGACCGAAAGGACGCCCAAAGATTCGATGGGACTTTGTTATAAAGATAATAGTCGGCACTTCCTGGATGAGAATGGCTAAAAACAGGCAGACTTGAAAAACACTTAGAAGTCAATATGTAAGGAAGGCTACATCAAAACTTAGAAATATGATTGATCAAGCTGAATGTGATGATGATGGTGATGATAATTGGGCCAGTTTTCTTTTAACAGCCTTCGATCAAATATCTTAATCTGGAAGAAAGAATGAATTATGGAAGAAAAAAAAACAGATGCCACGCCGTCATTTAGTACCTTACCAAAGAAAGTCACTTGAAGACATTCTCGAAGCGGTAGCTTTTTTTGCGGGGACTCTTGTCAAAGTGGAACCATGTTTTACAATGTGTCGAGTCTCTTTATTGAAGCCACGGACTCACTTGAGACGGCCCACGGCTCGGAGACACGATAGAAGTGACTACTCCACTAAACGTGCAAATTAACATTGGCAGATCCTGGACTAAATTGGATACGATTATTTTTGAAAAATCGTCGGGTCATCATCTCTGCATGACAAAAATCTTTGCTAGATGGGTATCCAGAGTGCTCACGTTGACTTAAAAACAATACCGTGTCGAGTGTTTCCGAATGTTTATCGACCCTTGCAGGGAAGAAAATAAAGGATTATCGAATCCAATTGTAACTGGAAACATAACTTGGATTTAACGTTCTGAATCTGAATTCAAACTAGTCTTTTTGCAATGGCACAAAAAGGCACAGAAGAAAACTTCTCGAAAAAGTTTATGGTGTCATCGTTTGCTAGTATCATGATAACCACAACCTTGTGGGACTCAGAAAGAATGTTATTGATAGGCTGCAAAAATAAAGGCCTTTCCGTAGCCGGAGAATACTGCGCTTCAATCATAGAATGGTTGAAAGAATTTATCAAAGAAAAATGAAGGAGAAAATTTACTTTATCCATTTACTTAATCCTTTAACACGACAACGCGCCCTGCATAAGGCGGGCTTCGATATTCATCATCAATCACTATTCAGCTCTGATCTGGCTCCCAGTGATCTCTTTCTCTTCTTAAAGCTTTAAAGGAACTTTGTGAGACGGAATTTTCAAGCGATGAAGGAGTGAAGGACGTGCTTTCAGCTTATCTTTCAAACAACGACAAAACATTTTTTATGATGGTATAGTTAAAAACGCATTTTGGATATTCAACTCCGTCGGAGAAGTTTTAATGAAAGACAGTTTATCAATTTTTTGCTTTCTTATATATTATATTTTATTTATTATTAATTTATATTATTCCTGATTTCTTGATACACATTCAATAATTTGTGGTTACACTTCGTTCCGGAATAAAATCAAATGGGATATAGGAACAATATCCTTTCGAGTTTACTTACTCACACATTTTTTCTAACCCAATTACTTACTTGATTGTTTAGGTACTTATTTAGTTACTTACTTACTTAATAACATATTTACTTATTTACTTCCTGAATTGCTTAATTTTCTGCTTACTTAAATTCTTACTTACTTACTTATTTTCTTACTTGCTTTGCTTACAGACTTGCTTTCTTACTTACTTTCTTATTTACTTACCTACATACTTTCTTACTTACTTACTTATTTACTTGCTATCTAACTTACAGACTTGCTTTCTTACTTACTTGCTTACTTACTTATCTACATACTTTCTTACTAACTTACTTGCTTGCTTTTCTTCTTACTTACTAACCTGCTTACATAATTGCTTATTTACTTACGTAATTAGTTATTTAATTTCTTATTTACTGACTTGCTTTCCTATTTACTTACTATCTTACCGACTCACTATCCATCCTGCGTATTATCCGTGTGAAAATGTTTTCTAAATTCCCAGCCAACCTCGAAAACAAATATTCATGTTCGAGGACGGAATGTGTTTCGTTATTTAATTAAATTCGTTCGTGTCAATTAATCGCTTGATTAGAGATGATCCTTACCAAATATATCTAGCATACAAATGCAATTGACATCCAATTTTTTTTCTTTTCACCTTAAAACTTTGCACATGGCACGAATAAAATATTTCGAGTCCAGAATTTCACTCAACTCTGTTATTAACCGACTCTAAGTACAGCAGTCAATTCAGCCCAGGAAGTGTGGTTTAGATCCAGGATTCATTCGACTATTCAGTACGAATTTCGATTGCAACATCGTTCTATTATACATCCTTACTTCATTCCCCCATCAAAGTCTTCGATAAGGACACAGGACCAATTGCTCATAGGCACGTAGCTATCGGAACAAGGAAGCAGGGTTGCCATCAGCTTAAGGGTACAATATCGCACAATCAGGAATACAGATCCTTAGTATTGTGCTATCTCTCAAGTGCTATCACCAAACGACTCTGAACTCTCTGCCTCAACGGGACGAATTCATGCTTTAAATGAAACCAAGAGAGCCTTCCGTAACTCTCCGAGGCAGGGCATGACTGAAATACCAGTGGAATGGGTGATGCTATCGGATATTTCGCGTTGCAACAATAAGGACGATAGAAGAAATAGAAGCTTTTTCTGATGTGAAAAAGTTAAAGTTAATCGCTTGGAAATAACTTAATATCGATTTAAAGTGGAATTAATGAAATTTCACGAAGCACTTACAAGCGTTTTGGATCGCAGGACGAGCACATACTTCGTCTGAAGGTATTCAGTTTTTGCGAGAGAACGGTATTAAGCGCAAGGACACCTAAATCCCTGCTATCGTGGTATGAAATTAAATGTAGCCAATGGATGCTTTATCCCTCCAATACCTTCATTGAGTTTCAATGGAAACACTTTGACTACGTGACAGAATTTGTTTGTTTCACGCTATAGCTTTACTTTTAGTCAAAAAAAAGGAAGAACGCAGCAACAGAAGAAAATAAAAATTTTCTTGTACACAATTGTTGGTTTCAGATGTTTGCAGGTATTAAAGGTTCGGTGTTTGTGTTCCTAATTAAAAATTTCGATCGGAAACGGCTCTCATACTGTTGGTAATAGGAAGAGGAGGATCGTTTTACCTTTTCATCGAATTTAAGTTGAGTAGTGGAAAAGAAGGACGATTCCGCTAATCTTCGCGGAACGACCTTATACTCTTTCCAACAAATTTCGAATCATTTGTTAACAATACGTAAGGTAATCTGAGCGCCTCCCCTACAAAGAAGGCGAGCTGTCCTTCCCTCTAAAGCAAGCAAATTTAGGAGGCAAGGCAACCAGACTCTCATCATCATTTTATCTACATGTAAACTAGAACTTTTCAAATCATTATTTGACTTGTTTGGAAACAGATAATGGGGTTTCAATTTTCATTTCCTCTCCAACACATCTCGAGCCACATGGGAACATCTTGGAAGGGGACGAAATCGATTGAATGCTAATTTAAAGGCGTACTCTCCGTTTAATTGAATTAAAATTTGCATGGTTTAAGTTGGGGGAAAGTTCAAGGTGGATGCGAGAAAACTAGAAGGCCAAACTCGGAATTGAGCTGTAGAGCCTTGGCAACGGTGGAACATCAAACCCAGTCAGACGCAATGGACGCAAGTCCAATGTTCCAACTAAAAATGAGGCTTGGCTCGCATGTAATCCACTCAATTTTTAAGGCTTCACATCCTTAACTGGAGAAAGTTGACGAGTATGTTCATGTTATTTTTTCCGCAAGGATAAAGGAGTCGTTAAACAGTAAACAATAAGGAACTTATATCAAAATTTCGAATTCAACCGCCATATGAAGCTCCGGATGAATGAAAAGCTCACTATTTGTTAAATCCTAATAACTATTGCCTATGAAGTTTACTATGGTCACAATACTGTCCAGAATGCTTTTCAATCGAACGATGTAGAATATTTATGGTAAGAAGTTGGCAAACGGTATTGACTTGACTAAATGTAAAGTTTTACTTCAAATTCATGTTACATATTTCGAACAATGATGTGAGTGCATGCAATCATCTTGGTAGAAGTACAATTACCTTTTGGTCCTTTCTGATCTCATTAACAGAAAAACAAAATTTCAGATTTTCTAGATTTTCCAGATTTTCCAGGTATACGCATCATATTTCCTATTGCGCTTTCAACAGCATACCCAAAGTGATCCGTTTCCTTGATCAATGCTAGATGATATTTTGAGTTTATATCAGACTTTCGATACTGCTCCTTAAAAAACATCCTTTTATTAATTTCAAAAGTTTTGGTAGATCAATTTTTCCATTTTCACTTAGAACTTATAAGTGATTTATTGATCAAATAATTAATACACAATATTTTTGTTTGTTCTTGCTCTTGTCCTTCGGCTTAGCTTTCGTTTCGGACCGTTTCAGTTCGGGCTAATTCGTATGTAGCCATTTTCAACTCGTTCTGAAGTCTAAGTCGCTTGACTCACTGTCAGCCATGCGCACCTCAGACTCATTATGCTCATGCCGCAAATAAGGTGCTGTATGACAGCTCACGAGTTCAGGCTGGCACATGAAAAAACCGAAGAAGTTATCCTGGCAAAGAAGAGAATCGCCAGAGTGAGGCCTATAAGTGTTGGGGAAGAGCTAGTTGAATTGAAGTTAGCAGTGAATTACCTGCTGAGGTACCTACCGATAGATTTGAAGATGAGTTTTTCCCAATAAATTAGGGCAGCAGATGACAAGACTGTAGCGCCTGAAACGCCAATCACTCGACAAATGGCCTGCAAAGGGGCAGCAAGAACCAAAAGAACGAGTAAACAGCGCAGTGACCTCTTCAGCAAAATTAGATCGATCTGCTTGAAAAGTATGGTCCAAGAAATGCTGGAAACGGTTGACAAATAGAATCGCATGGCACTATACTGGAGCCTTGAGAGGCGTCGGGGATGAGATGATCTCTTTTTTAGCACATCCATCATTTCCCTTCCTTCTCGCTGGAAAAGAGATTCCCATAATTTGTAGGTGCTTCGAGGAGTAGGAACACGAGGTCTACCCAAGCTTGGTTCACAGGAAAGGTGTTTAATGGGTAATCCAGAAAGACAGCGCGTCTGGGAGTCCCACACTCAGGGTGCAAGCAGCCTCCACCACCCTAGCACAGAAAAAAAACCGACCGATAAAACTCGGACTTCTAGACATCTTCATTTACAAAAACTTATATTTTGTATTTGGTATCAAGTTGACACGGGTTGTCATGATCCAATCGCAATTTTTAAAAAAAATAAAAATATTCATGGTAACTTATGTCTTGGGACACCCTAATGTATATTGATACTTATGGTTTACGTTCACTAAAAACTGAATATGGTTTTAAGTCTAACTTTCCTCTATTGTATTACCCTTCGGCATACAACATGAAAAAAATTCCTCACCCATACAACGTGGGGTTAGATTCACCTAACAAAATATTGTTTCTGTTCTGTGCATGTATTGAACAGAACGTGGTTGACCATAGTGTTTTGTTCTCTGTATTTATAAGCTCATTCAAAACATAAAAATTATGCTATTAATCAACATTAATTAAAAAAAAAAAAAAAACACAAAACTTTCAGAACTTTTGCAAAAAACAAACTTGATGTTCTTGCCTCGGAATAATCAAATAGTTTTTTTTCTATGTAAGAATATATTATTTTAATTTTTTTATAAATTTACACATTTTCGGGTTTAATGAAAAAGAAAAAACAACCAGATTTTGACATCAAAAAACTAAGACAACTCGCTCCGCAAACCAATACAATTGAAGCAGCCGTTGACAGTCTTCCTGTCCATTCGACAGAATGAAAATCTTTGTGATCCACTTGATAACTTCGATGCTGGTCCTTGGACTTCTTTATTCAAAATTTACTGTTCGCGTCTTCTCATATCTCGTGACATAAAGGTAATATCTTTTTGAAATTCAAAATCAAATTTACTTTTAGCTTTGAAATGAAGGGGAAAGGCACGCTGCTTTCGTTTTAGTGTATCAACAGCAGTCAATTTGTGGCTCTGGAGTAAGTTTTCAGCAACCTCGTAGCTCATGAAGAAGATATCCAAAGTGAAGTTCCTTCCAGATCCTGATACACATCTCATGAAACGATTTGCTACATCAAACGGTTTATTACCAACTGCATATTGGCTCTTGTCAGGCTGTTTCCCACAGCAAATTTCTAATTTCAGCAAAAATTATTTAAGCATCTGCAAGAGGATTAATTTTTAACCCATATTTGGCTGGTGCAGAAGGAATATAATGAGAAAAAGAGCATTTTGCTCGAAATCTGAAAGTTCTTCGTCAATCGTCAAATATTCAGACGGTGTATGGGCATCCTGGCAGGTTTGAAGGAACATGTCAGAAATACCTCCGCTTGGCGCCATGCGATCTATATCAGCTTTTGCCGTTCGAGTTGATGCATCATTAAATCTCAAACTAACGATCAAGAATGGAAATCTTTGTACAGACAGCGTATGTATAAATATTTTGACTCCAGTGCCATCGTGACTCCATAAAAGGATTGAACTTTGTCTGTCGGACTTTAATATACCTGGCAAAAACGGCTTTAAATTTTTCTTTGTCAGCTTCCTTGTATGACAAAGTGCAAGGATTGTTCTCCAATCTCAAAGAACATCTTCGGGTTTGTATATTTCAAAACTACATACACAATTTTTTATGTAAGAAAGATCCCGAAACATTCCACTTGGTATACTGAGTGTATTTTTCCGTGTTTAGCACTTCCGAATCAGCTTTCAGTTTTTGACTTTCCATTCCGAAATGCAAGGTTTTGTTTGAATTTTGACAGATAAATACTTCCGGAGTATGTTGCTGCCTTCTGAAAATAATTGACCCTTGAAGAAGGGAGCAACTTTCTCCAGAAATACATAGCTGTCTAAATTCAAACAACACAAAGCATTTTCGAATGGAAAATCGAAAAATTAAAGCTAATTCCACTCGGCTTTTACTGTCTCGAGCAATGCTTTTACATCCATTTTGTTTTCCCATCATTTGCAAGAAAAAATGGTTAAGACGTTGATGGCTTGTTATCCAAAGATGGTTCTGCAAATGTCTTGTCATCTTCCATGTCCGAACTTATTTAGCACCGTCAATTAATGCACCAACAATTCAATACATTTGGTTGGGTTGGACAAAAGTCTGGTTTAGTGTTTATTTGCAGTTTTTTCAGAGTGACGGAGTGAGAGGGTAACAGAGTCAGAGTGACATTTTTTCGGAAGCCAAACCGTGACAAATTTTTCGCTTGTGGTAGTTTAAAGCATGGCAGAATGAAAGCTTGATAAGCTCGTAAAGTACCACCTATCGTTAGTTAACGTTTCTGCAGCAAACTTGCAGCAACTTCATGACTAGCAAAAAAATGGTCCAAAGTAACATTTTTCGAGGATCTGGAAACGAAGTTCACCATATCAACTAAGGCAAAGGACTAGTTCCTGAACGCAAACGGACTGTTGTCTGGTTGTCAATAGATCTCTAAATTAATGGTGTCAAATGTTTAGCATCTAGTAAGGCAAAATTTTTTATTCCATACTCTGCGGATTCAGATGGAATATACTGGCAAAATCCGCATCTTCCTCGGAAGGCAACCAATACTTCATCAAGTTCCAGGTGTTCGGATGGTGTACAGCCATTTAGGCAGAGCTGCACGAAAGCCTCGAATATGTTTTAGGTTGGTGTCAAACGATCAGTCTTTATTCAATCTTCCGTAATCATGGCATCACCGAATCACATATTACCGATTAAGACCGAAAATCGATTTAAGACATCGTGCACCGAAATATTTCAATTCCAGTTCGATACGAAGACCACTGGGAGTTCGTCTCCGAGAATGATACAATCCTGCCAAAAATAAAAACTCGAAAACTGCTTTCATCTCAGATTCAGTTATTTCCTCAAAGATAATGTTATCGGATCGTCGGCTAGTGGTCTCGAAAGTCATATCTTCACTTGTTTTACAATAGTGTCTAAAAACTCATTGGAGATAAAAACCTCGAAGCATTCTCACCTAGTTTTCTGGTTTTTATATTGGATCTTCACTCCCGGCAACAATATAAAATTATTTCTTGTCTGGTTCAAACATTAGTTCACGGCCACTCCTTTTGGCATTTTGTTTTGCTATCTTTATCAATATAAAAATGATGCTAACAAAAAGACTCATCACCTAAAGAAATTTCCTTGACATTTTCTTCACTATCGATTTCAGATTGAATACTCAAATTATCCGAGCCAACTTGACGTTTGGATAGAAACAGCTCATCTATGTTGCTATCATTGTCTTACAAAAGTGCGGATATTATTGCGTCTTCATTTAAATGCGATTATGAGTCCAGAAATCAAGTTTTCAAATGGTTAAATAATTAAAACAAAAAAACAAAATAAAAAGAGATTTTTCAATCACAAACAATCATTTTTTAACATACTATACTGCTCACTATACTACGTTCCGAAATACGTGGGGTTTGTGACACCCGACCGCCTTTTACAAGCGTCCATCTACTTTACCTGTATTGCTACTACTAACTCACCGTTACTATGTGGTGTGGCAACGTCGCTGTTCCACAAGATTTCGAATTGTCGTGCGGACTTTGAACAATATCCAGAGATTTTAGTTTAACTGGAGTTTATTAACCCCACGTGGCGCTAGGAAGGTTAAGCGGACGGACTGCGAGTTCATGTCTTTCATTTGAATTGACGCGACTATTTTTTTTTCGGGCTAGTTTGACATGAAAAAATTAAAACAAAAACCATAGCGAAATAATGTTATGAAACTTGTTTCCGATACGAGGGCTGACGATTCACATTTTAATATAATATTTTTTATCCTTTGCTGTGTTTTTATATGTCTGTACTTAAAGGTTGCTTGATATCATACTGTGCAAGCTGATTGTAAGTACCACGAAGAGGTCCTTTCTGTAAGCTGTTTTTAGAATTCCTACAAAGGTTGGGAGAAGGCTCAATATGAAGGTCGGTAATGAAGTAGTTTTTCTACACAAATCAGAATGAAAAATAAAACGATTTACCACGAGGAAGAAACTCGGTAATACAAGAATAGATAAATTTTTTTCGAATGAGCTGGAGTTTCTAACATAAAGCAAAGGAAGCATTGAAGCCCTTTAAGGACGTTCCTTAAATTTTCTAAATGCAGAACCTTTTATTTTGCTACTGAAAGGTTCGCTGTTGGATAATATGTTGGCCAGGGATGGCTCCGGTCTCCTCGTATATCATTTAATCTATACGGATGGATTCTCTGTTCCTTACCAGATGTTCTTTACCAGAACAAATGAAAGCTATTGAATTATTGTATAGAGTAAATACACACAATGTTAATACTCTCGGTCGGCTACTCTCAGACAGAGTGGCCCTACGTAGCTGCAACGAGCGCTTAAACTTCGAACAAATTCCCGATAAAGGGGCATTCTGCCCAAATAAATGGAGTTGATGAATTAAATGAATTTAATGTGGTAAACTTGCGCTCATTTTTACATAAAAACTGAACACCCCTCTCAAAGCTTTTGCATAAAAACGCATTTAAAATTTGGTTCGTATATTGCTTGTTCTATCTCTTTCTACCAGAAGCCTTTGGGGAGGTTTCTTGCTTTTTTGTGCTGACGCCATGATTCTGGTCCTTAAACGATTCTTGTTTATTCCAACGATTTGTACGATTTTCGTTTTGCTATAGTTAGACCAAGACATTTTTTCAAATTTGCTTATTTCCGTAATTTAGCTTCACTGGTTTGGATTTTTTTATTTATTTATTTTATCAACCCTTTTATAAAGTTTCATGCTCGGTAAGTTACATGGCAACTTTGAGGGATTTTTTCGCATCCGGTCCTTGTAGACTTTAGACAGACTTTACTTCGAATAATCAATTTCGAAAGCTACAACTTGGATTAAACTAACAGACAAATTCAGCGAAACGGCCGTTACTTAATAAAGGACTCGGAGGAACGTGTGAGCCATTTTTATTTTTTTCTCTCTCATGACGAGAAACAAGACTGAAGTTCAAATGGTGTTTTCAAATGTCATGTTATATTGGTTGAATCAACGAGGAGAAATAAACTCTGAATTAGAGCGGTACAGCTTTTGAAAAAGGTTGTTTTCCACAGCCGCACCTAGAACCTATGCAGAAAGCAGCGAAAAAATTCCAATATTATAGCACAAAACAAAATTTAGTAGAATTTTACCCGAACTCGTAATTACTTTAAATTATTTCATTCAAAAGGCGATAGACTCTCAAAACTCTTGATTAAAAACGACTCAAAAAACTCTTGAGACTCCAAAACTCTTGAGTAAAAACGCCAAACAAATACTAGTGCTTGTTTTATCTCTTTCTGTCAGCGGCCGACTCCGGGAGTGTTCTTGCTATTTTTGCTTATGCTTTGTCCATAATTTATCATGACCGCCGAATTAACACTTGACTTTTGGGGGTCACTGAGGGGCAGATTAGGTGGTTTGTTATTCATGGATGATCTTGAACTTAATTTCTGTATGACCATCTTGGTTTCTAATTGTTCAAAGTTTTAAGGAAACCCTAGACGACCACGTATACTGAACTCGAATAAAAGTATCGCCTCAATCCAATGTCACATATTTCTTTTAATATAAAACAAAACACTCATTTGCCCCCGAGCTGGTACTAACAAGTGGTTTGTCTCGTTTTTGCTTACTTTATTTTGTTTTTTGTCTGCCAACTTTTTACTCTCGTTAGTTTATATTTGTATGTAAGAGCTCATCAACGTGTCTCATAATATGAAATGAAATCAAAATATGTCCTAATTATCAGTATATGTTAAATGCATCTTTAGTATTAGGGTATCCTGGTTACAGATTAAGAATCGCTAATAAAGTTTAAGCTCCGTCTGCACGCCGTGACATTTCACTTACTATGTCAGGTGTCCTTGACACTAATACAAGCATACATGCTCATGTAAGTTAAAATATATATATATACAAATGCAAATATGATTTCTACGAACATCTTTCAAAAAACTTGCCTAAAGTAGGTCCAACACTTCTCATCTGACACAATAGCTGAAAAGGTTTCAGTATTATAACATGAGTCCATGCAATGACAGACGAAGTTATATGGCATTGCTAATGCAGATTGATCTACGTGTTATCCTTTAAATGGCTTAAGCAGAACTAACTTTGAGTTGAAATAAAAAATTGCCTAGCAAGTAAGAGAAGTTTCATTCGTGGAGTGGACAGGATATTAAGAGATACGATTGCAGAGAGATTCTGCGCGGTATCAAAGGATGCTTTCCCCATTGACACCGAGCCATCTGACGGAAATATTGAAAAGGTATTTCCAGAGAGTAGGCAGAACTTTAGATAGCTTAAAATTGAACTAGAGTCTTCGACTATGATAATCCTGTAATCTTATAGCTGAGAGATAGATTGAGATATGATAAATTGCTTATGGTAAGCAACCCGTACGTAGCTTGGTTAAGGAAGGTGCGGTGAGTTTCGGTCACAATAAATTTAAAGAACTTTCTCTTATCACATTCAAAAAGATGTACACATTGGGTTTTTTCGTTCTTGTTTCGAATTAAACAAGACTTGACGGGAACAAAGAATTGGATCCGGTTTTCTTTTCACCTTTCAACAAGGATAAAAGCTGTTTACATTATGCTTATTAACATTATATTATATATATTTTTATTATACATTATTTCCTCTGACCTTTGGATGCATATTATCAAAAAAAAAATTAAGGACATATCGAATACGAATATAAGCACTTCCAAAGTGAACCAAGTCAGTCTACAAAGGTTAGCTTGCCTATGTTGATAGTGAATGAGTGGTGGTTTATAGTGTGAGAAGGCAAGTACTCAAGTTAAGTTAAATGATTCAGGACAATAATTTTCAGGCGGTAATTTTCTTATTATTACGTTTACACTGTCAAAATACAGAAATACTTCAGACGTCATGCACTATCATTGACGTTGTTGGTTGTACATGTCAAATAGTTTGAGTGTCTACGGTGAGCATGAGACTTTAGTGAGAGCCGGAGTGGGGATAAATCGTCCCCCCATCTCTTGGTGATTGGATATTCCTAATATAATAAGAAAGTTATATTAATTTCCACTGTCTCATCCCCAAGACAAACACGTGTTGCGTTCCATACGCTGTAATCTCAACACTGAGTTTTGTCTAATTTTCTCTATTGCAGTGAAAATTGAACTGTTTAGGGATAAGGACTACAATTTTCTGTTCACCTTGATCATTACGGTGTCAATTAGGATTCAATATGTACACGTACAGATTGATTGTGTTAAGGTTTTCTGGCTGGACGTAATTCACAAACATGAATGTCTAATGGTGTGCACGGGGATTATTAATAATATTATTATTTGTACTGGGGTCCACTTGCTGGAAAATAGCATAGGCCAGAATCGGCCCTTAGCTCCCCATTGCTTACAGATGGTCCATCCTGTCGTCCTACAGAAGCCAAAGAGTGCCCCTAGTTCTGTTGTCGCCAAGTGTTCCAATTCTGTTACGCCAGTACACCTCAGCCAAGTAAGGCGTTTGTTGGCCAGACTCGGGCAATCTAGGAGGAAGTGTTCTGTACTTTCTTACTCCTCGCTGCAAGCTCAGCACGTGTCATCCGTTTGGATTCCCATTCGTTTGGCGTGTTGACCTAGAAGATTATGGCCCGTTAATACTGCCACCAATGTTCTAACGCCATTCCTGTTTTTTCCTAGCAGTTGTTTTGTCCTCATTTGATTAGGGTGAGGCCAAAGAGCTCGGCTTATCCTGCAGTCGTTTCTGTCATTCCAAGTCGAATCTGTCTCTTTCCAGAGGATTTTCGTCTAGTTCCCTTTTTGTCGTTGCTAGTGGCACTTTAATTGTGTCTATTCTATTGGCATTTTAGTCGGCTGATCTAGCTCTCGCTAGCTCATCCGCTCTTTCGTTTCTTTCTACACCGCTGTGTTGGCAGGAACCCATGTCAGTTTTACATTTACTCGGGTCGTTGTGGTTTTGAGAGCCTGCCTACAATCCTGCACCAGTTGTGAAACTACGCGGTTAAAGGCAAGCGACTGCAGTGACGACTTACTGTCTGAGAGTATTTGTAATCTTCCATTGAGGTTGTTTGTTGCCGCTTCTATAGCCGCTTTTATTGCAAACACTTCCGACTGGAAAACAGTGGTGTAGCTTTCCAGTTTATAACTTCGGTTGAGTTGCGGGTGATCTGGGAAAAAGATTCCGGCCCCGCTTCGCTCATCCGTTTTGGAACCATCGGTGTAGATCATAATCTCACTTCCAGATGTGAAATCCTGCACCGTTTTCCACGCTTCTCTGGTCGGAATGCTGGATTTGTTTTGTCCACTATTTGTTGAATTCTATCCAGCTCCGTTTTACTTGACGGGGCCATTGTCTCCATATTTTCCAAAATGCATACGTGTCCCGTTTATGGGTGGTTAGATAACCCATAATTGGATTTTAATCTGATGTTTGCAATTGATGCCTCTCTGAAGATGAATTTGTCGAGTGTCATGAGATTAAGCATTACCTCCATTGCAGTAATTGGTGTAGTCCTAATGGCACCTGTGATGCCAAGGCAGTCTATTCGCTGGACCTTCTCTAGCTCTTTTGCAATGGTTTTCTTTTGTAGTGCCTGCCACCAAACCAATACCCCGTAGGTGGTTATTTGCCTCACTACTGTTGTTTAGATCCAGTGGCAATTTTGGGTTTTATTCCCCAGTCTTTTCATTGTGAAGAGCACCGCTGTAGCTCTCCATCTGACTTTCCTTATGTGTGGAGTCCAAGTTAGTTTACTATCCAAGGTTACTCCTAAGTATTTCAATTTGTTTACTAAACTGATATGTTTTTCGTCCATGGTCGGAGGTGAAAATGTCTCCGGTTTACGGCGCTTTGTGTAAAGCATAAGCTCCGTTTTCTGGGCATTAATGAGGAATCCGTTTAGCTTCGCCCACTCAAAAACATGTGACAGTGCGGTTTGCATCAATTCCGACATGGTTTCCGGGAACTTTCCACTTATCAGTATAACGATATCGTCAGCGTACGCTATCGTTTTGAAACCCTTCCCGTTGAGGTCTTCCACTATTTGGTTAACTGTAAGTATCCAAGCAAGTGGTGATACTATGCCGCCTTGTGGTGTACGCCTGTTATTCAATTTATTCAAGGTTACGCCGTTTTCTTCTACTGTAATCTTCCTTTTAGCTAGTAGTTCTGGCATCCATTTAGTTAGATGTGGATCTATTGCATAACTTTGAATGGCAGCTGCTATGATCTCAATTTTTACATTATTGAAGGCTTCCTCGATATCAATGAAGGCCGGCAAAGTGTAATCTTTTTCTATTCTGCTGACAACATCGTGTAATGCCGTCCCTGTTGAGCGCCCTGGGAGGTATGCATGTTGGTTGGGACAAAGCTTATCGACCAGGCGTTCCAGGATTTTCAGCATGAAAGACGTTAAGCTGATAGGTCGGTAATCCATTGCTTTGTAGTGGCTGGCTTTTACCGGCTTCGGTTTAAAAACTACTTTAGCTCTTGTCCAGTCCAAAGGAATATAACCTTTGGATATGGAGGCTCTATATATTTTCACCAAAATCCATATTGTTGTGATACCCGCTTTCATAAGCGTGATCGGATACACTTTGTCGGTTCCTGGTGATTTGTAATGTTCGAAGGTATTAATGGCCCGAAGGACCTTTTCGTCACTTACCATTTTTTTTAGGCGGCCACGGTAAGGAGTCACGTTGTTTACTCGTTCTGTCTCTTCACCCGTTGAGCCCGGAAAGTGTTGGTTTAGTAGGAGCTTGAGACGTTCTTTGCTATTTATTGTCCACCATCCGTCCTCCTTTTGAAGGAGGACGGATTTTGAAGGATTTTGAAGGAGGACCTCCTGCTTAGCATAGATGTTATGTTTTCTCCCTAAATATTACTGCAAAAAAGATTCAAGATTTGCTTTTCTTGCTTTTTCTCTTCTCACAGCTGTTTTAAAAATTTTCAGATTTCGCTTATAGTCCTCCCAATCCGTATCTCGGTTTGTGAAGCGAGCTATTCTGAATAATCTTGGTGTATTTTTCCTGATCTCTTCCAGTTTACACCAGTTTACTTGTGATATATCTCACTTCATTTTCGATGTCCTTTCGACTTCTCAATGGATTCGCTAGTGTGAACCTATATATCTTTTAGTAGCGTTGGTGTAGCCGTCCCAATCGGCTTTTCTAGGATTGTAGTAGACCAATTGGGTTTTCTCGCCTCTTCTCACTTGAAATGTGATCCATTGGTCGTCTGACAGACTAGGATAGTCTCATACTCTCCAGCCGTGCAGATCCTCTAGTGTCTCTGTTGTGATTAGAGTGACATCAATCACTTCCGGTCTATTTTTCGTTTAAAAGTCGGTGTGTTACGCTTATGTGCTAAGTTGAGTTTAGTAGTTATTAAGTAATTGACTAACTGCTCATCTCTTTCGGTGCACTTGGTGCTTCCCCAGAGTTCGTGTTGCGCGTTCGCATCGCATCCGATAATGGCCCACTTCCCCCGTATATGCTCCGATAGGGTGCAAAATTCGGTGGTCGGCATCGGAGCGTCAAACGGTAGCTATACCAAAGCGAGCGTTACCTGCCCGTTGCTTCCGTCGAACACCGCTGATGTTAGGTCCATGTTGCTGAATTGCGGTAGAAAAATTAATTTAATTTCCTTCCGACATATACGCCTATACGGACTACGGATTTTATTTACCCCGCCTGTGGCAAAGGTTTTAAATTGTTTTGCACTGATTCCAAGTATCTTTCCATTAAGTTGGTAAGTCTCTTGTATCAGTGCTATGTCGCTGTTCACATCTGCTAGATGTTGAAACAGGTTGGCTGTTGCCGCCCTGCTGTGGTGCAGATTTGCTTGGGTCACCCGCATCAGTTTTTCGCTTTTGCTCTAAGGGTTCGGTCGCCTTAGCTCTGGCATTCACCTGGATGAAGCCAAAACTCAGTCGTCCGTTTTTTTTTCTTAGAGTGCTTACGTCTTCCTTTCGCATGCCCAGTACCAGGACCATGCCTTTGTTGGCGACTTCTTTCTCCGCGAAGAGATGCCACCTTTCCGTTTCATATCCCGTGTTTTATTTGTATAATTAGTGTATAATTAGAATTAGAACATTCGAATCATTGGAATAAAGCCAGTTTTCATCGCCAGTAATGATTTGACTCAAAAAATCATGTTTTTTTGTGTTCCTCGAAATGGTTTTTGCATTCTGTGATTCATTGAGTTGATTTTCATTCATTTGATGTCAGACTCATTTTCCAAGTTTTCAAATCTTTCCCATTATATATAAACGTTCAGAAATGGTTGATTCAGCGACACCCAACTCCATATCAAGTTCTTTTTGCGTTCGACATGAATTTTCATCCAATAATGCTTGCAATTTTGCATCTTCAATTTATTGGCTCAACTGGCCGTTCTTTGTCTTCTTTTCGCAAGTATACATCGTTCACAAGTTTTTTGGGGTTGGAGCATGTTTACCTTAAGCTTCTAACTACAGTCAATAACTTTCAGCAGCGTTTTTCTTCACATGAAAGAAGGTTATTAAACTTTACTGCAAAATAACTTTTTCAGGCACAAAACTCGTCATTTTCGAAGCAAAACAATGACTTTGTTGTTAACGCTATTTCGTTAAATGACTATGAATATTTCGGTAAGACTAATGGCCGATGTTCACCCTTCAAAGTACCAGCTAAGTTATTGTAGACATAAACCATAAGTAAAAGTTATGCCATCTGTTATCTAAATCGACATTTTTAACCGACACTACCAACATTTATTTAATCTATTATCCATACAGATAATAAAAGCGTATGAAGAAAATAAGTTCGTTTTTATTTGATTACTTAAATTCCGACATATTTGTTACAAAAAAATGGTTCAAATCCGCAACATCCGATAATTCTGTGGTGTTAACTAAAGCACAGTCTACATATATCTCAAATTTCGTGAAGATATTGCTTACTCTCCGACTCCCATTGTACTTTACTGTCATCTTCACCAGAAGTAATGATTTCTTGAGAATCGTTTTTCGCCGGGAATTCCATTTGTGGCTTATTCAATTGTGTTTGTTCAGTCCTCTTTTATTCCGCAGAATGAGCTGTTTAAAAATAACAAAAACGGAAATTCTGATAATTCCCTTTATATCACGGACTGACATATAGTTCTGGGAAAACTCTTTGGAGTAAAAGTTGCAATACGTCGATTTCTTTGAATTTCTGATGCTTTGATCTGTTTTATACCAAATTTAAAGAAATCTGACCATCATCCTGACCATCCCTCATATAGTCTTCGCCTTCTCAGACTTTTTTTCGAAATTTGTCCTTCAGCATTTTCCAAAAAAGTACACCTACAATTCACTTGAAGCGAGTTCAAATAATAAAATGACATATCTTATTCTTATTTTTTGAAGACCTCCATTATTTCCTCGATTTCCTAAAAGTTAGCAACAATAATCCTTTTCTGTAGTAGAATGTGGTAGCCATTACCACATTGTTATTTAATATTTAGATAAGTAGTTTGCCTCCGAGAGGAATTTATTCTGTTCCATTATCATTGTTTAAAGATGTTAATAGTAGATGACAAGATGCGCTATCAAGAATGAAATAGGATGTATTCACAAATCTTATGGTTTCAAAAAATTCTGGTATCTGAATAATATTTTTGGTGGAGTAGATTGCATTTTGCTCGATTCCAAATATTGACTGTTTGCCTGGACAATAATAAGTGTGAAAATCATCCTTTGTAAATTTTTTCCAGAAACTTTTGTAGATAGTGAAATGCAGTTGAAAAATGAAAGTTAGTCCTCGTCCTATAAGAAAAGTCAACAAAATTTTTGTAATTTCGCATGTAAATAGATATGCTGCCTGAGGTGGTTGACGCGGAGGTGCGACAGGAGCAACGGGAGGAGATGGTCTCAGTGTTGTTAAGCACAAGAATATAAAATAAGAAAACTCCACATATGACGTAAGGGATATACTGGCTACAACTCGAACCAAATTTTCTCCTGTCAGAATGACAGTAACATTCTATCACGCTCCGATAAATCTGATGTAAGAATCCTTTTTTGAATGCTCCAAAATGAAAAGTATTTGAGCTAAAGAGTAACAAGCCAAAAGCACAACAAACGGCTCAAAAAAATAATAATAAAAACACATCCAACAAAAAAAAATATATTACTGAGTGGTCAAAGAGTAGTTTTGACCATTTTGTTTTACGAAAGCGTATTAGTTTTGCAAGGTGGCAATGAATTTGCTGAAATCAATAAGAGAATACAGCCCATATGTAAGAAAGTCTGCTGAGGTTATCGATTTTGAAAACCAGCTAGATTCCCAGGACAAAATAAAGTATACCAAGCTATAAGGTGCTGGATGCGGCGCAAGCAGCCGCAATCAAAACAAAGATATTAAAACAATTAAAGGGTGGGTCCTAAGGGGCATAATAGGAATCAAACTCAACGAAGATGAAACGGCAAATGAAGTTCAAATAGAATTTACATAAAATTTTTGACCGACCAGAGATTTTTGAGATTTCGAAACTGAGGTACCTACGATGATCTGGCCACGGTGAGTGAATTAATCAGGAGTCAGTGCCTTGAAATGTATTTGCAAGTAACGATGTTGGTCGGCGGACCAAAACTAGAGACATTACGTATCGGAGGCCAAAGTTCAAGAAGGGCTGCAGCGCCATGATGATAACAAATACGCAACTTCTTGTGTATCGTTAGATCCAGGAGTTTAAGAGGCTATACTAGTGTGACACTTTCAAAAAATCGTTTTTCGTTTGTTTTTGGCTTATTAGTTAGTTTATTAGATAGTTTATGCTTTCAAAAATATCCTGTGAAAGCGGCAACGTCGTATCTTCAATAGTTTTTGTATGAGCGACCACTGGCAGATATAAACTGCTCTCCCTGCCTATAGACGGAGTTTCGGAGTTAGTGTGTAGTTACACTAGCTCAAGGAATAGACTTATTAATATTCAAGCACGATTATTTACCGCTTGAAAAGGTTGTTACGGGAACTTTGAAACCAATTTATCCTGCTTTAAGTTCAAGGAAATTGCTAGAGCGATGCAAAGGAGGAAACACACAAAACAACAACGAAAGTTATAATGGGTTGCTATGGCACTTTGCTCCAAAGCACCTTCACAGCGGGATGACAACGATTGAGCTCGCTCATTTCCTAGCAGTTTCAATATTTAATGATGGTTTTTATAGTAATTTAAAAATGATGGAAGCAATGGGCATAGTTGTCGACCCTATTGAGGAAGAACATACAGTTCTATGAGGTGACAGCCGAGTCAAGCAGGCGGAGATACGTCAGTCGGTGTCCTCAAAAGAAGGACGAACAGCCCGGAAACAAGCATTAGCCTCTCAGCAGGCATCTTTCGAGGAAGAAGAAGGTGTATTGTATGGGCCAGGCATAGCAGGTTAGCAATTCTTATGGTAAATATAAATTTGTCCAGCAAAAATCTATAGTTGAAACTTTAAACGCGTTTTTCTCAAAACGACATTTTTCAAAATTGCTGACATCATAACATCAACGAGAAATCAACCGATCGACTTCAAATTGAAACTGAATATTTTTAAACATACAATGACTTACGATCATTTTGATTGGTTGAAAATTGTCAATTTGGCATTGAAAAAACAACCATTTTGTACCCCAAAAACGACACTTTTTTCAGAACTACGCTATTTTGTTAATTTTTGATATTTTTAAAAACTATCGGTCATTGTATGAGGAATACCTTCAACTTTAATAACATTTTGGAATTTTTTTGTTTCAGCTAATCATTCGGCCGGAATCTTGTCAGCAGTTCGGAAACTTTTTTTTGGCACCTCCGAAGACAGCACATAACTCAATTATTTTTCAATATTTTTGTAAAAGAAATCTTGCAATATATCTGAAAATATACCTCATTATGTCCAAAAAACTTCAAAACATTCTATCGAGTACTTTCTTTTGAAAAAATCCCGAAAATAGCCTAATTTTTTATGGGTTACACTAGTATAGCCCCTTAATATCTTTAGATACAATGTAACAAGTGTAACGAAGCATTTCTTCTACATCAGTGTCTTATGATTTGTCCGTATGTATTTATTGGTTCCTTTAACATATCATTCATTGTAAACTATGAAAACTTTCTATATGATACTGTGTGTCACTGTTGTTGGCATAAAATACTAATCAACCAACTTTGCAAGACTTAATTTTCATTGACATAAATTTTCAATAATTGAATTGTTTTCCTGGAATCGCCTTCTGTTCTCACCATTTATCGCTCCCATAATTTCTAGAGAGAAATCTATATGTCAATGCAAAAAGTATCTTCTAAGCCATTTTGCCATAAGTTGTGTGTAAAGTAACTTGCAACAACTAACGAACAAGGTCCAAATATTGGGGAAATATTTTTTTGTTTTAGAGTTGACGCTGTCTGCAAGGATGAATGTTCATGCTTTATTTAAGCTTTCAGTAAAGTAATGAAATCATCAACTGAAAGATGAAACTGGGTGGAATATATACTCGGGCGGTTTTAATGAAGAAGAAAGGACTCTTGGATCACTGGATGATGCAGATGATCCTTCTGGCTGAAGAAGGGACTTCTCTTACTGAAGGCTAGTGGTGCGAAGCACCTATTTCCTCGTCCAACCGGCGAAGCCTAAGCCGATGAAATGTTACAAATAGTTCGAAGCATGTTTCTCAAGTTGACAGGGGAGGTGTTTGGAGGGTAGTCTCATAGCCATTTAACGTGGAAGTGAATGCTAGGTGAATGAGATTTACAATAACTTTAGCGACCATTTCGGAAAATCTTGAGCTCTCAGATCGATAGATATCATTGATAAGTATAGTTAATGCTCGAGCAGGCTAACCGTCTTCCGATTCCTTCGTAGAATATTATATAATGCTTTTTCAAATAAAACACAACAAATTGCACACACTCTTACTTTTTCACAACAAAACTCTAACAATATTTCCACTTAGAACACTGTCAAAAGTTGTCACTTTGACGGTTTCATTCAATATATGCCAATATTTCAACGTTTTCAGAACATTCTTCTAATGGATCGTAACAGACTTATCGCATCTGCTATGCAGAAGTATATCAAAATGAATGAATGATGAAATAACATAAAAAAGAAACAAGAAAAAATGAGATGGACAAAGAGAAAATTCTACCAGTTAGGCCCCGGAACAATCCGTTTCTAGATAATGTGGTGAAGAAAGCGAAACGGATTTTTTTTAATTTAAATTAGTTTGTCGAAAATTACAATTGAATAACACATTAAATTTGAATATATTCAAGTTTTTGTATTGTATCGTGGCGCAAACATTTACAGCAGAACCCCATTCATGTGAGGCATCTCTCTTCAAGAACAATTCGTTATGGGTCAGCATCACGCTTGACTTTCATAATTTCCCCAAGGTACCGATGATAGTTTGGTGGGCTGTCACTTTAGTCAAGATGGACAATTTCAAACACCACCGTCACCAGTGGAAACACTCACCATATTCGTGATATGTTTCGAGCAACATATTAACAGTGATAAATTTCATAAGCAATAAATTATAGAGCCTAAGGTTTTTGGAAAAATTGAGAAAGAGCAATATCGGTCGGTGATTCGTTTCTTATTCTTGGAGAGAAACCGCACAGTGAAATCAAAGAGCGCTTGTATGATATGTACTGTGACTCTGCAGTTGCTATGGCAACAATGTTCAATGTAATCGAACGTCCTTTTTGATGACCCAGGCCCAAATGCCTTGAAAATTGCCACCAAAGAGGTTACGTGACAAAAATCTACTATCTCCTATTCGCAGACCGCCGATTGAAGTTGCGCGAGATAGCTAAGATAATCAGTATCTCGAAAGACCACATGGACTATATCCTATACACAATTTAGGGCATTAGACAGCTCTCAGCACGAAAGGTGTCGCATTCGCTCAGTTTGCTTACAGCTTCAGGGCAATATTTAATACTGTTTAAACGCAATCTGAAGGAACAACTACATCTTTTTGATACCTTCGACAAAACATGTGTTCACCGGTACAAACCATAGAACAAGGAATATTCGAAAAAGTGTACTTAACCCGGCGAACGTGCTCCGAAAAAGGTCAAGACTGCTGGAAAAAGAATTCACAAGGTGTAATCTTTGTCGCCTACCTACAGAAACGCAAGATGGTTACAGGACTATACTATGCCGGATATTTGGACCGATTTGATCAATTTGGGCTAAGGACTGCTACTCCGTCCACAGTATTTTCCAGATTTGGCCCCGTGTGATTCCTTTTTGTTTCCTTGAAAAAGTCAATGTTTCCTTTGCAGGCTTAGTACTTATCGGACCACCCTCGTAAACTATAAGAACAGAGACAGGCAGTTAATTCTGAAATGCTCAATCAATAACTGATAACAAAGTCCGAACACATTAAAACAAAGCGCAGTGCAATTTTCGGTTGCGATGCTGAGCCTTGAAAAATAAAACAACACAAGCATGATTCATTCCTTTTCGTCCCTTATTTTCGAAAAACCATCCAATCGTTGAAAAGGATCAAAAAGACCAGCGTAGCAGCATTTGTGGAATGTGTAAAACTTTGAACGTCAACTGCAAACAGATTAACAGGAAGCCCCACGTTTGGGTAGTACATGTCAAGGATGAAAATCTTTGCTACCTTTGCTTAACTCCGATATATCATTTGCAATGCATTGGTGTAGGGTTTCTTAAAAGTCGTGTTTTCGAGCCATATTCGAAAATTTTTCGAATATGAAAAAGCCAAATTCGAACCATTTTCTTAAAAGTCGTGTGTATAAGCAATTATGGTCGAACGAATGGAATGTTCGCAGAGCCTTGAATGAAGGCTCAAGGCCTGTGAACTAGGGGATTGGTTCAAAAGCTTGAACAACAGGATCTGCAAAGGAAAGAACGATGCTGAGTGTTTAGTGCAATTGCGAAGCAACTTTGCGATATACCTCTTGAATTCTATACAAACCATAACCCTTAGATAAAAAACATCTTTCTTGACTTTCAGCTACTCTAAAGCCGAGACAGGAATAAATTTCAGGCTCAGAACTGCATCATTCTTCAGGATGCGATACTCCAAGTGAGTAATAAGTTTCTGTTGCATTGAATAAAATCTTCATACCATTTCTGCTGCCCTTTTTTGACGTATCCTTTCAAAACATTATTGATGTTTTGAATGTTATATTTAAATTCTTTACTATTCTATCATTAGATGATCCCGAATATAACAATGTCTGAATTGATTGAGGTGTAGTGTAAGTTAATTTAACAATTATTTAATGAATACCACAGCAGAAATAGTTTAGTATGGAAATAAATTTAAAATAAAAATTACACATCGAGTGCCAAAACTCAAATTCAAATCTAATTAAGGCTATCAAATCAAAACAGGAAAGGAGAGAAAAGTCAAATGAAATTGTATCGTTTAAAATTATTGGAATCTAAAAGGTGACTATCAATAGTTCTACATAAATGTTCTGCATAAAAGACCCTAACCCCACAATTTAATCATGATAACCTGAAAGTTTGAGCCCACAACACTTTTTCGAAATGTCCTGACTTAAAATTGAAACATTTTCACTCTATGATTCACCTAACTCTATTTGCAAATAACAAATTACAGTAAATTCATGAATAGGAACGACATAAAATGAGCCCTATGAGGACTCGCCACTAATATTATATTCCATTTTACCACATATTCCGATGCTTAATTTTCATTTTCTGCTTGGTATAAATCAGATTTCTTGCAGCGCCCAAATATACTCTGGCTCGACTCCCAAATGTGTGCTTCCCGATTTTCCACTCGGTAAAAACGTATATAACATGAAGCTGTGGCCAAAAATCATTTTCTCTGCATTATTCTCGGCGACTGCTGCTTCCTTTTTATTTTTGCATTCTACACTCCGTCGTCCTGGGGACAATTTCAAGCATTTTATTTATATATCGCTTAAGACCGTATGCATATGAGTGTCGTTTGTTCCTTATCTAGACCCCAGGAGAATTTATCAGCTTTGCTGTCTTCTGTGTGCAAATGGTGAGACTTTAAAGTATGGAAAATCTCTCGAGTGACGTGCGGCAAAATGAAATAAAGAGGAGGCAGTCCTTGGGGGATCTTATTACGAACCGTTGCGATAATATTGTGTTTATAGAACTACATATTGTGGATTGCATTATTGTTGTCTGTGTGAGATCAAAGGTCACACATGAGATATAATTTAAGCATTACTCTACCACCGAAAATTTTATACGTTTATCTTCGCCATATTTTCAATGGAGATTGCAGGAGGATGCTTTCTTCTTTCTCGGATGTGGATAAATATGCTCGTTCGATGTAGATATGAGGTTCGTTTTGCTAATAATTCTAGTGTTGCCCGACATAGCGTTTGAAATTCGTTGAAATTAAATAAATTAACTTTACTCAGGGCAGGAATTAGCATAAGGCACATGTCCACTTTGTACAAGCGGAAATGAATCCTGAATCGCTCTTGAACGAGAGAGAGCCTTTGCAATATACTCCTTGCCCATTTGTACTTCTTATGACAACACTGAATCCCTGAAATATCTAAACGGGAGCACCCATGTACAATTCTTGAATTTGACTAGAAGCAATTATTGCGATTGTCCTTTCTTGTCGTCGTTGGCAAAACGGCAGCAGCACCGTCCCACAGCCATCTAGCCTGGCAAAAAATTATGCAAAACGTTTTGATTAAATTGTATAACCCAATTGCAAATTTTATTATCTCGAAAAGAGTAAACACTTCGTGCGGTTAGATGCATAAAAATAACGCCAACTTCGCTGGTACCTGGAACCTTCGGAGAGCAAAGTTTCCCGTGAACTCCTACCGTCATTATTCACATGTACTATCTGCAAAAAACATTTGCGATATTTAAGCAGATGGGCTTTCATGAAAATATGTAAGTACAATACACACAGGACGGATATAGCAGGCTGGGTTTTCCGCGCAAACACCGAATAAAAGATAACGTCGACATTTTCCTCAACGCGCTTCAAACAAACGGGGATGGATCCGGCGAGCCAGGTTGAAGACATGCAAATTTCTGGGACTACTTTCGGAAAAGCTGCCACAACAGCTCAGTCAAATGTCAACGAACAAGTGAGATGAAATAATGGAAGGGAGATGTCGAGACAAGCATTTGCGCCATTTTCCTGATATCTTTTATCGTGCCATATCCCTCCATCGGGATAATGAAAGCTAAGAAGGGAATCATCCAAAAGAGTAAATATATCGTAAATTCTGCGCTGAGTTGAAACGAGTTTTTATGAAATTAAATGAATATTAATTGCTTAGTTTCTTTGCGTGGAGCTCTGAAGGATTCAGACGGAGGGAAAGTAATTCGCACACCGCCCGGCTCACTTACATCATGGTAAATACTAAATAATTAAATGCAATTAAACAATTAGATGAGTCATAAGCTTTTAACTCAATTCCTCAGCTCTCAATACACAGGAAAATCATTGTATTTAATGGGTTTGCTTGGATAATGCATTCCTGGAAGTTGGTGCGATGGAGCTCCTTAACGCATTCCTGCCAAACAGCACTGTATGTGTGCAATGGGTTTCCTAGGAAATATGAAAGACTAAGCAGTATGTATGCAATGATACTGTATTGCAATTATTAGTCATGTTTCAAAAAGTAATTATCAGAATAAGAACGAAAAGATCCTTGAAGAAACTTAGACCCGTAGTTTGGCAAGTTTCGGCTGCTGCTAAGTTTTTCCGTTTGATATGAGTAATCAGCGAAACGACCAGTGCTGGAAAAAGCGTCTAATAATTGCTTCCACTAAATAGAAAGCGAAACCAAAATTTCATATTCAAGGATAGCAATAAGGAGGAAAATGAAGACATTAATTTGGAGACTGATGACGCTTTTATTGCAATTTCTTATGCAGATACAGATACGGGCATTGATTATTCCGGGGAGAGTGAAAGTGGTATTTTGAGTTCGAATCAAAGGAAGATAATGCGAGTGGAGCTACGAATTTTAAGTAAATTTATATTTCTGACCATTCTAGGATGATAAAAACCCAAGACTATCGGTCGATTTTGTTTTAATTTTGCTAGACAGTGGGTCGGACGCTTATCCCGCATTGCTTGTCGAAGTCGCTCTGATTGCTGAAAGTATAAGTCTGCATTGAATTATGCTCCATTTACTCTATTTTTTTTCCGGCAGGAACGGAAGGGAAGTTTCCTTGTTTTCCCAACGAAGTTTCGTCTTTTCCAGTCCGTTTCCATGTATCGTTGATATACGCATTCCGGCGGTGGAGCATTTTTGTGTGTTCTAGTTACCTACAAAAAGCCAATGCAATACCACACAATGACACCAGAAAAATATGCGAATCCAAATCAAAGGACTGCTTCAAAAAAAAAACACATTACGGAATTTTTCCTAGCTGCATAATAGGATCCATACAGTGATACAAGGATTCTTACCAGCCTCTGTAAACGTGAGACCTAAAAATAAGGAGACTTTACTTACTTTATACTCAGACCGAAGCCAAACTTCAAACACACAAAGAATTGGACAGAAGTGGACAAAGGGACTTCGTTCGAAGAACAAAAAACTGACTTCTGAATTTAATATTTGGTTTTTTCCAGAATCTTACGATAAATGATTCCAAGAGAAACTCAATAAACTCACACTTGGGCCTTAGATAGATGTAATCCTATGCTATGTACTTCTGCCAACGGCAAGGCTCCTGGTAATTGTACAGGACTAACTTTTGATCTGTAGTACGCATCCCTCAGAGAAATACTTCGTCAGTTTGAAGAGGAAGATGGGAACAGCATGCCATTCTGTTTTCCTTACTTCCTTTCATAAGTTCGTGGGGCAGCTAACCATATATATATACCACTTGTCCTAGCCCATGGATTCTTTTCTCTATAGAAACGTGAAACACTTCCGAAAACTCTGCGATGATCATCTTATCATCTCCTTGTATGGCTTCCAAAAGATCAACATCTGTCATCTTCTTGGGGTGTCCGAATCAATTTTTTAAACTGCTGTTCTCTATATTACATTCTTTTGGCATGTTTTTTCCATTGATTCTGCTTATATTGAGCCTCTGCTGTAGTAGATCCGCTTATGCTTCAGATTTCATCTTCCCATTTTTGCTTAAATACCTAAAGGCAAATGCAGAAATGTCTTTTTAGATTCGCGATAATGACACTTCCGAAATGCTGCCGGAGTGGAATTTCCACGCAAAGAAAATCCATAAGGATCGAACCCAAACAGAGTATTCTTAGCAGCAAGATTAAAGACAAAAGGGGCGTTGCATGTGTCCGTTTCTTTGGGTTGTATACATTTGTCCTAGATGCCCATGAGTACGCACCGAAGATACGACACCGTATAATACAAGGAAACAGACGGTGAACCACGTTCCCTTTTTCTCTTCGTTCGGAGAACAAAAAAACAACTTCTTCTTCTACGTCCGACACGGACGTGGATAGCGGACGTGGGAAAAGCGAGGTAGAACCCAAAAAGGCACATTTTCAAATAAAGAAATTGGAAGCCGCTACAACGATCATATTAAGCAGTTATATAAAGTTTTATATAAAGTTATTCTATTAAAAGAAGAGGCAATGGTACAGCAAACTAGGAATTGATTTCGTAGGAAACTTGCTGTCAGACTCATTCAACCTTCATAAAATATGTGCGTTATTAATAAAACGAGTAAAATATACTAAGATCACCTGTAGAAGTTATTATCCTGTAGAAAAACTCGTTGAAGTCTTCGGAATAAGCAATCTAAGACCCCAATATTATCGAGTATTCCGCAGTACTACCTAAGCATGACCATAAAAACGTACAACGACAGATTTGTCGTACCTATTATTATGCAGATAATAATCGATGAAGTAATATGACCATCCTTATTACGTAGCCAATCCAGGACTGTGTCCTTGTATTGAAAACTTACATTATCGAAAAAAAAATTCAGGCTGATCTTCAAAAATCTTTTATTACTGTATAACTTCATTATTATCCCTCTGCACTAATTACCATTCAATATATCTTCTTACTTTTCACGAAATATCCTTATCGCTGAAAAGTTAAACACGTAGAAAACCTAAGTACCTAAGTACTTTCCCCACTAGACATACTTTCCTGGACATTTCAGCGATGTGCCTTGAAGGATAAACCATTTTTCAGTGAATTAAACTGATTTTTCGGAATAATAAGTCAGTTACCTTTCTCCTGTGGGAAACATATAACCTTATCATAGTAGAGCCAATTGAAAGGAAACCCCCTGAGTCTTGCATTCATACCCACAAAGTGCTTAAAATGGGAGTTTATTAGACACAAAGTGCAACCACTTAAGAGCGCTAAGAGTCTGATGTGAAACCACACAAAAATAATACAAATACGTATAACGTATATTGCATGTAGCAAATAAAGCGAAGTTTACAGTACAAGGGCGGTCCGGTAAGTACTGAGTCTCACGGCCCGATGGGCCACTATCGCATATACTATAGGGTAACACCTTTCTGTAGACTGCTACTGATGAAATTCCAGCCGGTTCGGACTTGTAGTTCTGTTTTTTGAAAGCAAGCGTGTCCACTGATTTCAAATAAATGAAAAAAAGCTATATCGGTTGTTGATTCGATTCTTATTTTCGGAAGGGAAATTGCGCAGTGAAATCAAAGACAGCTTAGATGCAGTGTACAGAAACGCTTTTCCTTCTATGGCAACCATCAAAAATTGGTTTAACGAATTTCAGGGCAGTCAGACATTGATTGGTGATGAGTTACGCCCAGGTGCCCCGAAAACAGCAACAACGGAAGATAACGTGATGAAAATCTACGATCTCGTTTTTGCAGACCGCCGATTGAATGTCCTGCGGCTGAGACAGTAGTCACCTCAAAACACCACGAGGCGCATATCCAAGTTGAAATGTTGGGTATAAGGAAGCTTTCGGCAAGATAGGTGCCGCGTTTGCTCACTCCGTATAACAAGCGCAGCCGTGTGTCCACTTCAGAGCAGTGTTTGGCGCTATTTAAGCGCAATCAGAAGAAGATTTAGCGTCGTTATGTGAACATTGATAAAATGTGAAGAAGTGATGTTTGAAGAAGTGCATCAAGTGCGTCAAGTGCATCGAACTAAAAGGAGATTGTATTGAAATATTTTTTGAAAAACCAAAATTATTGGTTTTTTATTTGCTGACTAAGTACTTATTATGCTGCTCTTGTATAGAGGGCTTAATAATTATTTGACACAGGTGTATGGAGGGATCGCGACGGCAAGGTTTCTGCGCTTAAATGCATGTGTGAATAGTTTCGCGATGTAATAGACTTGTGTCCTTGTCTATGGATATAAACTTTCGTCACAGAACGTCAACGCGCATCTCATTGCGTCTTCGCCTTTACGACCGGCCTCCATCAAGTTCCGCTTACAAATATCAACGAATCTAGAAAATTGGTTTTCCATTCGATTAACATTTGATTTTTATTTTGTTTAAAGTGCGCTTCTTTTGAGTACTTTATGTTTGAGCGTAATAATAATATAATAAAATCGTTAGTGAGGGAGAAATTAAGAGCTTGCTGATAAATGTGTTGGAGACAATACCAAAAGACCTCATCGACGGAACCATTTGCTGCTTAACAAACAAAACCCTCTACCGGCACTGGTACTTAACAGATACAAGTTGGACCCGAATAAAAAACTTTTCGTAATTGCTAAGAAAAACGTGGAGCACAACAATGGTAAAGTCAGAATATTCCCTAGAAAAACTTCTGTCTACAACAAAAATGAAAGACTGAACGCGATCTAGGGTATGAAACGAATACGCTACAACAAGTCTTAGCTATTTTTTTGACTCAGCAGCGGATACATATTTATCATTGTAAAGTGCAGAGTTGAAAGCGATAACCACAAAGCATTTGATCCTTCATGACGTTATTAGAGATATCACCCATGAATTTTCTGTACAGGGAAAAGTACCTACAATTAATCATGTAATAACACAGAAGCGCGTAATGATTCGATTTGGATCCTGCCAGTTCAAAGACTGGCACCACAAATCACACGGACTCGACCGAATTCCTACTAACATTCTGAGTATAAATGATGATAACAGGAGCAGATTCCCCTGATCTCATCAAAATAGCTGATATTATCAGCTTCAGAAGGTCAAATAATGGACAGGACTAACTATTTGAACAGAAATAGAAAATACTAGAAAAAGATCTCAACTCCTATCTTCCACAACTCCAAGAAGAAAAAGTAAATCGAAGAGACCATTGTAGGCACAGAAGTTCCTATATCTCTGGTCCCAGAAAAGGAACAAGACCCGTACCTAGGGGTGCAGGCAAATTGTTGAAAATCAAATCGATCGCAATAAAGAACAAAATACGGAAGCGAAAACATGATTAAGCTTTTAGAAGAAACCGGAAACAAACAATATTATAACAACAAAGCGAATATTATAACACTAAGCGAAACACAAAAGAAGTGATCAACATTCAATAATAAATCGCTAAATCGATAAAATTCATTGAGGAAATAAAATGCAAGAAAATTATCAACGAAGTATTAAGGATGGCAACGAAAATTAGACACCCTAAAATTGCGGGCACACTTAGAATAATGAAGCTCTTCGGCTCTACCATCAATCCCACACCGGAAACTACAGAAACAAGTCCCTCCGATGAGGTCTAGATTCAATTACAAATCGGCTTCAGGATGTAAACTAGCTGAACATTGAGCAACAGAACTAAGAAACAACTTCAAACAGCCAAAGGGATGCGTGAAACCTAACAACTCGTGGACAAATTAAATCGCATACAGGGACACTAACATTAGTATCCTTCGATATAAATGATTTGTATCAATATCTCCCATCAATAGAAACAAAGAAACAAACTGCAAGAAGACGCACTTAGCAAAAATTTAAAAAAAAAAGGATAAAGACTTTTTTACACATCTAACAAAAATCCCCAAAAGAATTTTACAACAAAATTACTATTAAGTACGAATGGGAGTTCCAGCAACACAAGTAACAACCCATATGGGAATCTTCACGAATATCTAGCTCGGCAGTGATATTATATGTATAATTTATGGATGACATAATATGTATAACGACCAAAAATAACAAGAAACCCACAGGAACCCACACAAAAGTCTAAAATTCGCAATCGAGACCCAAAAGGCAGGATAAATAGATTACGTTGACATCGCGATGGAGAACAACAAAGCATCAATCGAATTCGAGTATGACATCTTTTGGAAACCCAGAGCACGACACTTTAATTTAAAATTCGTCCAACTACCCTAAACAGCATTATAAAGCGGTAATAAGTCATTTAATAAGAAGCATCCTGCTTTCCAAAAGGAGTTAAACACATTATGTAAGATAGAAGAGAATAATGGATCCAAAAAACAGGTGGTTGATAAGATAAGAATGAACTTCAGAACATCCAAAAAGCATCGACCAAAATAAGCGACAAAAAAGCAAGGACCATATGACGATGACATTTTGGTGACATACGCCGGGAGATAAGACAATTTTAAAGTTGTGAATGAAATCAAAAAATGTCTTCAAAACAAGAAGCAGTTTAGGACAAATATTACGCACAAACGCAAACAGGACCCGTTGGACACAAAATGTTTATGAATCAATTTATGCGTGCCAATATCGCTAATCGATCAATCAGGACGTCAAATACGAGAAAAATATCAAAAAAAGGACGCAATAACTGAGTCTAACATTGCAAACAACATGATTAACAACAAATGTATACCAACTTACTTTGGGAAAACATAAGAAGACCTGCATGTTCAACATAAAGGACGACGTTCGATCGTACTCGAAATTATAGAAAAAACAAAAAAAAAAGCATTCGGTGGAGGAATTATAAACGAGCAGACAAGCTCTGAATCGGAAATAAACTTCGAGCCGCTAAAACAACTTCACAAAAATAAAAGACGGTACTGCGCAATGACAGCAGACAAAGGAGTATGACACAGAATCAAAGGACTCTTTCCAAATAAAAATTTATGCAGTTCTTTCCACGTGCATACTGGGACCTTTACCTGAATAAAAGGATACCTACATGATTTTGTTTAAGATGGACCTGTAATCAAGGACACTTCAGATGGACAAGCTCAGTAGGAAACCACACACCGTAGATAGCACTCCGCCGAAACTCGTATGCGAACGTTGCAGGAAAAAGATATAGAACACAGGAAAAAGAATTTCTTCACTGTCAAATAAACGATTGAAGCGCATCAACCATTTAAATAAAGATCAGGGTATTGCAGAAACTGTGATGGACTCCGCCATTCAACAAGGCATGCCTTGCTGGAAATTGTTATGCATTGATGTGGTAACAAATGATCTACAGTTCTTTGTTTGTCAACTCAAAGCGAAGGATTATAGACTGCTCATCAACGATACCCAAATCAATCAAACAAAGCAGGAAGCACGTCCATGCTCAATTTCAAAAATATGAAATAGAGGAGCCTCATTAATAAAATCAAACACGCACGGCTTGGCCTAGAAGACCTAGCCCGGGGGTAGTTCTTTGAAATCTTTAATTATAAGGCAAGTTTTTCTTATTTATATGCGTATTATTGAATTGAATTTTCTAATAAATTCTACTTGTTCTTCAATTTACTATTTATAAACTACTTCAATACGTTTGAATGAATATCAAAAATCTAGTTTTCCCTGTGGTTGTAATGTTCTGTGTTCAACAGTAGGTTGCAGCGTTCCCTGAAGGTTCCAATATGTTAATTTTCCTTTCTAATTATACCTAGCACCTTTTTAAAACCAAATTCACAGCATGCTCCCTTATCAGTACGCTCTTCAAATTGACGACGGCAAAAAAAAAACAACGTTGACAATAAAACGAAACCTAAAACATTTTCAAATCAAACGTATATCCTGCTGAAACGTTCTCTCCTTCAAGTCCAAAAACCATTTCTAAACTTCCAAATCTGCAGAAAACTCCAAAATAAAATCATTTCAATATCGTTTATATTCATTCGTATTCTCATTAGGAACCATTATAAAGTCATTTGCCATTTCAATCAAATTTCAAAAGTGCCAAAATAAAATCGTGCGTCCTTTCTGAAATAACGAAATATCATCACCAATTCTATCAAATTAATTTGGTGAAAAGTTCCCAGCAGTAACAAAGGACTTCATACAAAGCAGAACGCACCGCTGGACAGAATATTTTCGTTCGTCATGGTACGTAAGCGCAAATTATCTACAATGTAGAAAAAAAAACGATTTTTCTTTTTGCTCCTTCGAATCTACAAGGAGACAACCGAGCCGTGGTTACTGAAATTGAAGAAAATGCAAATAATAAGATCCGACCAGATAACGTGAACAGCACGGAAGGAGAAACTGAAATACGGTAAAGAGGCATCAATGGGATGTCTAGCCATAACTCGAGAAGGCCATTGAATCGGAGATATCGATCGTATCTTTTTTAAAGAATTTCGGGAGATATTTGCACAAAATTTTCTTTTTGGAACTTTCTCAACAGAAATTTAAAATAGAATATAAAGTTGTGTTTAATTGCTTTGTGGACGCTTTGCGCGTTTGTCAATCAACGTGCCAACGCTGGACAGAATTTTCCTGGAAAGTACATGATTGTTATGAATGACGTGGCTACATTTGAGCAACTCTCATTTGATTGCTTTAAATTTAATTTATGGACCTGAAAATTATTGTGGCGGGAAGGATGAATTTTTCGAGTTAGCAACATTTAGAACGCTTTCAATTCAGTTTGCTTCAGGAATTCATACCACGGGTATTGATTGTCACAGCATTCATTGCTATCTTTTTGATGCATTTGGAAATGTCTCCAGTCATGTCTCCAAGGATGTTAGCTTTTGAATCTTTCATCTAAATCCAAATTTTTAACGCATTGTGGCCAATACCATTTTCAGTTTAGTATTAATCAATTTTAACCCCACAAGGGACCCAGTTTCATATGTGGAGCACCGACTGTAATCGTTCCTCTAGCTATAAAACTACTAGCAGCGACATCTTTTCACATCTTGATAGAAGCTACTGACATATATGCAATATCGAGGACGTAAACACATTTAGACTTAGTTTTTAGGATTGTAAAACGACTGGCTTTTCCCACTTTCACCGATGAAAAAAACAAAACCCCGAATCCGAAACAGATGTCGAAGGAGAGAGTAACAAAAAAAATCCTAGCCCCGAAAAAACCCAAGCCCGTCAGGTAAAGGGAAAAATGTTGGAGTCGGGGAAAAGAGAGTTTTCGACATCGACAAGGGAAGAGTCAGTCGAAGACGCCACCTTGGCGACATCAATACGTGTATTGAAGCCTTTTTTTTTATCAATATCGAAACTTTGTATTTTCTTGTAATAAACTTTTCGTTCTTCTTTTCAACACATCGGTTGTTTATTTAGCACTAGTTCATTGTCTTACTTATAGTAATACGAATCTTTACCTGAAGATGTTGTTCGTGTTTTTGTTATAGTGCACTCAATTTGAATGAAAGTAATACGTTAGTTATTTGTCATTTATCATAATTGAATCTTATATTATAATAGTAAACGTATTAGTAAATCATATTTTTATGTGTGTCCCACATACTCGCACGATACGTTGAGCTTTAGTGTCCGTTTTTTCTTATACGTACTTACGATAACTTTCCTTATAGATACTTTCATTTCATTGCAGATAATGTCGCGAAGAAGATTGCCAGATGAAGACAATCTTCTTCAATATTGAGGGTTTCTTGAATATTCCTTCTGGGAGTGAAGATAAACAACATTTTTCTGACGCCATTGAAAAAATTGAATCCATCCAAAACTTTTGATCCGAGCCCTTAGTCACGCGGAAAGTCCCTTATCTCCGCAGATACACCAGTGTTCGTCTACCGTCAACAAGGATATTACAAATATTGAAAACAATCAGCCAGAAATATCAGACCCTCAGCCTAGCATATCAGGAGTGACTTCAGGGACAACTACATGTACTATTACACATTCTCAGGTACCTAAACAATCATCGATTATGAGTAACGCAATCGGTCATTGATCTTGAATCCCTAGCTCTGTGACTGTCACCCAAAGAAAAAAGAGAAAACTTATTTGGCAGAAAACATCTTGCAATCATCTCCTTTTACATTTACTGGAAACATAAATTTACAGTCATCGAATTAGACTTTGAAACTCACCTTCAATATATTTTATGATTTTTCATGATGAGTTACTTCAGCCTATTTTAGAAGAAATTTAGTGTCAAAAAAAACCTTCAAAGTGCATTACAACAATAACCAATGAATTGGAAAATTTTTTACGTGTCTGTGTGATTATAAGTTTGACGTTATTGCCAAATATTCGAATGTAGTGCGCACCTGAATTGGATATTTCTTTGATTATGGAGACAATGTCACTAAACCATTTTAAAACAATCTGGCAGTTCCTACATTTCAACAATAATTTTATCAAGTAGTCCAAAATATAGACGTTTGCACAAAATCAGGCCTATTTTGGACACATTTAAAAAAACTGGCCCAAGCGTGCCTAAAAGAGAAGCACTATCCATCGACGAGCAAACGTGTACGACAAAAGCCTCTTATCTTCTACAAAAATACCTTCCTAGTAAGCCATAAGCTATTATTTTATACAATAAGAATAAGTCAAAAGATATAAACTGCTGGTTCTTTGCGAAGATCGTGGCTTTGCTTAGGATTTCGAAATTTAACTCTGGAATCGAGAACAGTCACGAGGTAAGATATCCAAGTGAGCCAGACTTAGGAGCAAGTTGAAATATCGTAGCACGCTTAGTTCGGTCCATACCACGATAAAAAATCAGTTTTTTTATCATCGTCTTTTGTGGGTCACAAGCCAATAGAAACATCTAGAAGATACTGCAAGAAACAGAAAAAGTGTATCCAAATGAATCACTCAGGCATCATTTAGTCCATCGATTCATCTTAGTAGCAATCATTCATCGGTTCGCCTTCCCTCAGGTTTCCCTCTGTACACCCCAGATTCCCAACTATTTGGAATCCCATTTGGCGACGTCAACAGTACTTGGATTAGTCCGTCCTGTCTTCTACGATGTAGACAACTTCGACTCATCCGTCCATCATCTTCAATTCAACAATCCAACAGTTCAACTTATCAATCATACAGTAGTCAGGTTGAAATCACTTTCCCTCGATACACCACTGCAAAGGACAAATCTCGTAGATAAATGCCTCTCATCATCCTTCAAATTCCTCTCACTTCACACCTATATACTTCGGTATCATCATAAAGTAGCAAGACATCTAGAACATTTATCTTGTTCTAAGGTACGTCTGTCGTCATTTTTTCTTTTCAAGTTAACATTGGCAAAGATAAAACGCATACATCGTCTCAACACCGCTTGAATTCCACTCTACAGCTTCCTATCGACTTTGTTGAACATAAAGTCTCCTCCCATCTCCCCTCCCGCTTTATACAGGCTTAGGACTGTCATGATGGAGCCGCACAGTGAACTCAAACCAAGGCGTGGTTGGTACAGCAGAACAATTGAAGTAATGAGGACTTGAAAAACGAGCGCCCTCTTACGATTCTGGTACAATAAGAAGTCCGCTGAAATCCACATAGTCCTAAGGTGGTGAAAAATTCAGCTAACTATAGCTTATCGGACCCCACGGTCCAGCCGCGAATCTTCATACCAATATCGAAATCAAAGCTGCACATGCAATCTAAAGCCCTTCTCAATCTCCTTAAAGTCGAAGAATGTCTGAACAATAGGTGGATCTGGTGGATCCCATATAGCTAGATTTTTTCACAGAATCCCTGAAATAGAGCTGATGTCATACATTCTAACGTTTGAACACTCAAAACAAAAAGAAGGAAGAAAAAAATTCTTCAAAATCACGAAATGTCACAGCCGACACTGTATCCTAAATTCTTCAACGGATTATGCTTGAGTACAGTTTATCGTCCGATTTTCCTGAAGCCACCAAATCCACGAACTATAACTCGTAGCAATAATGACAAATCGGCCAACCGACTTGAAGACCGGAAGACATATTCTTCAACGATATGAAACTCGTTGCTTCCTTGTATAGCAGGAATTAATCTAAAATGATAATTCTGTAAACGTTCTTGCACTGGAGCATCATACCATTTTTGGGAACTGAGCAGGAATGGCCAGCTCTACTCGAAAAAGTCCACGCAGTGCCTATCAGTGCCAGCACATACTTTGTTGACTTTTCTTTCTCATCTTTCTCTTTCTCATTTGACCTTTCATGTCCCTACTCATACTCTTTCTATTATCGACTTGACAGATACCCAAAACCATTCGTGCAAAGTACTGCCGGGATGAATATCGGTTCCACACGATTTCAAATCAATTCAGGATTAAAGTATGAAACCTACGATAAAATCAATTTAAGAAGCGTCCTTGACGTTAAAAAGCCTTTCGTGTGTGTCAGGTCAACGGGTATCGATGGTTCAATACCCCATTTCAAATACTCTCACACTAACTCTCACTTTCTATTTCATTTCGATTTACCAGCCAAAAAATAGATCTATCTCTTTGACCGTGGATCCTGGTGCTCCTTTTTATTTAGCAGGTCGTCTTTCCGATAGCTATACCGACCGGAAGCTTTTGGAATCCGCTGAATGGGATATGAACACTTTCATGTCACAGCTGTCAAATGTATCAATCTCTATACCACCTGTCCTAAGTAGCATATAGACTTATGAACGTCAAATTACCCGCAAGTCACATCATTCGTCGACTACAGTTACATACAGTTAATTCACTCTTACATATGATTCTCTTCTCTTTAATGAGTGGTTTTCCGGTTCAAAAATGGTGATATGTCGATTAACCACAAATATCGCTTTGATATTTCGTTAACGACCCAAGCTGCCAAAAATGTTCAAAAAATCAAAAATCATTCTGGACGATTGACAACGAACTGTTGAAACAATTTTGGAGTTGCCAAGAAAGTTCAGTTCAGTTCAGAGAATTACAGAAGATTCAAGATTTCAAAAGGTGTCTGATTCTCGTTTCAACTACTGAGTACCGAACAAAACCAAGGATGCATGAAAGCAATCTTCCAGAAAGACGAAACTCTTCTTTGTTGCCAGGTTTTTTTTCCAATGCCATGACAGATGACAAATCATGATGTGACGGTTACGACTCTGAAACGAAGCAACAATAATGCCAGTGGAAGACTTCAAGTTTATTTATTTGCAGGACGAAGCTAATAACTTAAAGTGAGAGTTCTGAATTAGGTATTCATAGACTTCAAGTTTACCTCGCCCCAAAAGGATCGTGTAGTGAAATCAAATCAATACTGATTTGCTTTTTCAGTGTGAAAGTGTCGACTATTCCAAGTTTTTTCAACAGTATCGGACAGTTGTGGCGCTTATTTTTTTTCCCTGAATGAAGAGAGAAATGAAAGGAGAATGTTTTGCTGACATTGTTGAAGTTAAGCAAAATAAAAATGAAGTGCTGTCGGGAATCACAGAAAACGAGTTTAAAGAAATATTTTGAACGATTCGCCTTTTGAGATAGCATTGGATGGACAAGAAAAAGAGTGTTTTAGTGCCGGTGGAGAGTGCATCGAAGGGGATTGAAAGCTTGAAGGATTGTTTTAAATTTATATGCATAAATTTAAAAAAATAAGTTCGGTTTCGACAATTTGACAGTTCAGGACTTAAGACTACTAAAATATTGATGACCTTTATCTATTTTGCTATTTATTTTGATTTACAGACAGGGATAAAGACTTTAATTCCTTGTTTTCTCAAAGAACTTGCGCTATTCGTCATTTTTTCAACTTTCTTGTGAGAAAATAAACAATTATTCATCTGAGATTTTGGAACAATAACCGGCGTTCAGCCCATGACCACTTTCGAGACTGTGACAGTTGGTGACAGACTGGTTCAGGTACAGGATACAATGCTGTTTAAGTTTCTTGATATCATTTCTTGCACATACGCGCCTGAACCCAATAGTTCCAGACGCAAGTGCTATGTTTTGTTTATGATTCATAGCCACACTTGACAATTAAGCCAATTTTCGGCCATAAGCAGGAGCTTTAATTTGTAGAGAACTTTTGCAAGATCCATTTTGCAACGATTACCCATATTTTCTTATTTATGCGATAACTAAAGATATTAACAGAACGAAACTACACACTGTAGATGGCGCACTGCCGAAACACATATGTAAGGAATAAGCAGTGCAGTGCTCTGTTAATGCGTTGTTGGAATATTTCAATAGATAGAAGATTCAGATTGATTCAGACTAGACAAACCAATTTTTTACAATAAGGAAAAGGCGTGAATAATTATTTTGTTGATAGGAAGAAAAAGGACAGCTGTCACGATAATACTTTGGCACCCATCTTTATGGGCAGTTTGATGAGTTAATTCAACCCTACGCACGCACTGGAATAAGGCCTACAGGAGGCGCGAGACCGCGTTAAATATTACGACCTTATTTCAGTACCTTGTCAGTTCTCGTATTGGTGTTCGGGAAGTCTGGGAAATAAATCGAAATTTATGAAAGATTTTACAAGATTATTAATAAAATTAATTGATTTAACTAAATAACTACTAGGGCGATTCCTAGGGAAGAATGGTGGGTGCGATTCCTGGAATATGAATGATCCAGTACCTGCGTATATTGCACCAGTGATAAGGTGCTCAAACGCATCAATTCGCAGAAATTCATATTCCAGGAAAACGTAACACCGCTCAGGGTGGGTTTTATTCTCCATTTATTTTAATATTGACAGCAAAACATCTTTCGTATTCTAGATGAAAGTCCTTTCCACGTAATTCACGTACGTATTCTTTGAACATGCCAAAAATATAATTGCTAAATTCAGAGATTATGTTAACATGACATTCGCTTCCTGCACTGTGCACACAGGAAGCAAGCGCCTCCAATAAATAGGTTTATTTTCTTTTATATTCTATAGCGACCTTCATGGAAATCGAACCCATTTCGAAATGGTCTATTTCAGATCGAATAAATCGCCGCCATTAAAATGGAATTCTATGTAAGACAGGAACCAATATTTTGTGTATTATCTTGTGGTGAACGTCCTTTGTTTCGCCCGAAAAAACGTTTATCAAAACCAAAAGTATTAACAGTTCTGAAAATAATGTTCAGCGGAGGAGGCGGATCCTTATCCAGTTTCGTACTCCATCGCGCTTAGGCACGGACTCTTCAGTATCCAAACAACAGTAATTTGTTTAATAATCACACTTTTACTTGAATCCCAGCAGGCGTTCGACACGAAAACCTTCCAAAATTCCTCACCTCTGCCATTGCCAGGATAAGCATTCCCCAAATCCTAAAATTTTCGAACTTTGCTAGTTTCTATTTAGCTTTAATGGGCATAATGCCCGGAGCCTTGACCGTACGGCATGCGTTCCGTAGAAGTTTTAATGAAGTTCTTTTTTCTCCTGTCATTTCTTTTGCAACTATATGCCGAAGGCCTGCTCCTTTTCGAGCTCTCTATCAAATGTGGGTGGGAATTTTTTTCCCGCTCGAACCACAACTTACATAAATAGTATGCCACCCTCCTATATTGTATTTTCACAACTCAATGGACTTTGCAACCATTTCGAGCTAATTGCATGCCAAATGAATGAGTCACCATGACAGATTTCCATTAAATATCCTATTAGGACATTCCTTCATTTTTCATAACCAGATGTGCTGTCATTATTGGGGATATCGACGAAGATGCGTATACCGCGGCCGTGGTAGGAGAATGGAATTCAGCTTTCGTGACAATGTTGCATGGTGTGTTGTCGGGCGTCCGAATTTCGTTTCAAATCTAATTTGACCATTCAGAATATTCTGAAGTCGGATAATTTATGTCTTGAAGGATATTATTCGTACAATTCGATATCCAACGATTTGATGCGGAATCAAAATGATTATTCATTAGAGTTGGGTATGTTCCTTAATTCAACGAAAAAGGAGATACATTCAATCTAATTCCGATCATGCAATGATGATGAGTGAAAAAAAACTTCATGTTAGCTTATTACTTCATGAAGTTATAATGTCTGCATCGACATACAGCTTGTGGATTCCCACAAACTCCGGGAGGCACATTTGAAGTAACTTAATTGAAAATGTTTCTCGTGTAGTGTTTTGAAAGTAGAATGGGAATAACGTGAATTTAAGAAGAACTGCAAAACATTTCCATTCAGATCTTTGAAATCTTTTCTACGCCAGCAAAAAGGACTTCTCAGTTTCATTGAATGCTAGGAACAACCATGTATGCAACTGGTTTATAATCCTTAAAACAATGTTGCGACGACTGCATGGGAAAGGTAGTAATTGCGTCCAAAGCAAAAAATAAAAAGGATATAAAGAATAAATTAAAAACTTATTTGACTGACCGCCTCCTGTCCATATCACTTAAAGCGTATCAAGTAACACCATCATGCCAGGAACGTGTTTGTCTGCTGAAATCGTTGAACTTGAACTCTCTCCTGAACGCTCTCCGGCATCCCGCAGCACCATTCGGAAAGGACTTTAAGAATTCACCTACAGTTTCATCACCCATGCAACACTCAACAACGCAATCTGACTGCTTAGCAAATACAAACTCCAAAGGGACGTTGTCCTAATCTCCAAAAGAAGGCAAGCATTGCAGGAGAGAGAGAGCAAAGTCTGTGAAAACGAACGAGTAATGCCAAGGAAAATCATTCATTCATGGCCCTCATGGCCAGCCAAAGCACGATTAAACGTTAATGACGGTTCTGAATTATTTAGCAGAATCGTTACCTAGATTTATAGAGCCATGCTGTGTTCCTTAACTGGATGCCAAATGTTTTGCGGCAGGCCACAATGATGAATATCCTAAATGTTGATATTTAATTGACTACCACAAGTAGCTCATGCTTATTTATTCATTTTCAAACTAACCGAAAGCTTCCCTACAATTGAATTCCCAGTGGGTGCTGGTCAAGGGATGGTTTGGTTAAAAATGTTTTGGTACTTTCACTGCGCTCTAATATTTTGACACCGACTTAAAAGATTTTGGGGTATTTAGGCAAGAATTCTGGGGTAGTCTAGTGTATGATAACAAATATATGTTAATGGTAGTTTATCGAATGTGTGAGTGTACGTGAAATTTCTTATTAATCGTATTGTTCTGTAAAGATATCCTTGTGGACATTGCTGCTGAAGAAAACATCGAACATGCTTGACCATGGGGTATTTATTCTTAAAACAGCAACTATTGTATGTGGAAGTCATTGTTTCGCAAGAAGAGCAGTCAATGAATTCACAATTTCAATGAATTTTCTGAGGTATAATCAACATAGAACTAGTGTTCTTCTTCTAACTGGACCTGCTTTCAAAAATTTCGTGTCCAAACTCCATCCTGCTGAGGAGCATCCTTGTATATTTCCAGTACTGTGCAAACTTCATTTGCAAGCCAATTTGCAGTATTGAAACTTGCGTTGAAGGAGCATACAGAGAGGCCACATTAATAAAACTCCTTTTTCGATAAATATTTTATATTCTCTTTTTCACCACCAAAAAATTCCGCTAAAATCAACGAAAATAAAAGTTAGTTTTAGTGCTTTAGAATAGATTAGATAGAATAGAAGCCCATAGTTGCTCTCAAATGTGTTCCATGTCATTTACATCCTTTTACTTTCATCCTTCAAATTGACGCAAAGGCTCTCGTCAGTTAATAAAACGCAACTATATGTTAATGAGTATTCTCGATACTCACCCGTAAACCTTATCACACGAAAGACTACCCCAAGTTTTTATTTTGCCTTGAAAAGGTCGCCTTACTGTCTGTTTGCTCATATTGGCGGATTTTCGTGTGACTATAGGATATCCAAAGGTTCATTTAAAATATCTTACAAAAAAAATGCAACCACTTTCTACAAAATTTTCTAAGAAATCACAAAACAGCCCACTGCATCTGTTGACTACATGCCCAAATCTTACATAAGAAAAAGCAATAACACCCTAGAAAAGTTTCATAAAGAAAGAGACACGAATAGCACATCTAGCAAATAAGTGAATCCATATAGGATAGAGTGCGTGATGATTGAACGATATGAGTGATCACTAAACAGCACTAAAACTCTTGGGAGTAATTCAAACAAAAAGATAGAGCAAACGAAAATAGATTTGTAGTTGTATAAGTAAACAGTGAAAAAGTTTTCACAGAAGCATTTTATTATGTTTTCCTAATGACACAGAGAGATAATGCGAACAGAATGGAAAAATATTTACGAGTAAATAAAATTCTAGTACTCCCCATTGAATCCTAGTAGATTAGAAAGAAAGTAGAAGAGATTTTGGTTTGGATTGCGTTTTGACAATGTAAGCCTGAGAGGATGAAATCTGGGCATTTCGTAACTGATGACAACCTCCTGAAAATCATTCCGGCGAAAGTAAATTTGGTAATGAGGGTACTTCGCATCCTTGTAAAATAAAGGCTTTCCGAAGATGAAAAATGGTGAATCAGAATTAATAGAATCACCGGAAAAAACCACACATACAAAGATTGGCAGTGCAAACGGATCCTCGAACGTCAAAATCATAAAAAAATGAACCATGAAATTGGAACCTAAAACTTCAAACCAGTCAAAAAATTCAATGCTGTCATTTTTGTCAAAGCATTATTTGAAAAGGCCAGTTGATACAAATTTAGGGGAATAAATAAAATGGAGTGCAATCGAGACTTATCGCAGGAGATAGCTCACGTGAGTTACAATTTGAAAGTCTGATGAATGGTCCCGGGATTATTGTTTTCGTAGAGCCCTTATGATTCAGCATTTTGCTCAATTCTTGTTTATGAGCACTCCTGCGCTCACTGCAATCTGGAGTTTACACTAGTTTCTGTGTAGTCTGAAATTCATCTTAGGGCTGGGTATATTTGTGTTGGTCCATTAACTGGGATCTTGCGGGATTCCATGGTTTTGTTAGGATGTCTGTCTATTTTGTCGAAAAGTTTGAGTGCTCGGTCGCATATGTTTTTGTCTTCCAAAGTCTGAAGTCCTTATATATGTCTTCATTTCTTACATACAATGGAATTGTAACGATCCATCTCAGAACCCTGTACTGCAATGTCTGAAGCATTTTCTTGTTTGAACGCGACGTAGAACGCAATACTGTCGTCGAATAAAGTCCGTCTTTTTACCTGTTTCTGAATGACAATTTTTTTAGTCTGGTTGAGGTGGCTGGATTTAAGGAGGGGCAAGAAATCACGGACTCTATCTCAGATGGTGATCAAATTTCAGTCCTAGGTAGTTTGCAGTTCCGTTCCAAGGTATCCTTTCGTCACCCATCTGTAACGTTGTAAGATATTGTGATCTCGGTTTTGTGATGAATATTCTCTGAACTTTCTCGTTGTTGAGTTATATTTTGCATTTGCAGAAGTCAACAGAGCTTTGCAGTTTTTAAGTGACAACTTCTGATTGTCAGGCTGCATAGAAAATAAACATATTATCAACGTATAGTGCTACGTGTACGTAGTCTAGCAAACTAGAGAAATCCACGGCGAAGAATTTGTATAAGATAGGTGAGAGAGGTGATCCTTGTGGTACTCGATTGATCACATGTTAGACAGATTTTTGTCTTTTTTGTCTCGGAAGGTTCTGTAAGATTGAAAGTGGGATATGAAGGTCAATTATTTTAGGAAATTAACCCCCTAAGCCAGATTTTGTCGAAGACTCTCACTATGTCAAACATAACTAATCCCGTGGACTTTCTGTTATTTATCCTATTACTTATATGTTGAGCCACCCGAGTAAACTGGATTTAGGTGGAGTGCGCTGCTCGGACACCATGTTGCTCATCAAGGAATATATGCTCACTTCTACTAACTTCAGATTGCTCTTGCAGCGATTTTTGGTAGAGAGGAGGGGAGACGAATAGGTCTCCACTTTTCAGAGGAGACGTGGTCTTTATCTGGTTTGGAGTTGAAATTGTATGGATAGTAGCCGAATTCAATGCTATTGGATACTTCCGTGGGCGAAAAATTGAGTTTAATGTGTTTATTATCTGGAACCCATTTTTGTATTGTTGGTTATCATGTCTGGACTAGGTGTTTTTCTTTTGTCTAGATCCAATATAATGTTCTTTGTCTCGTGGCGGACAATCGGTTGTATCATATATTTTTCTTGTTCTCTTGAGAATACCTATTCGTTTACTTTTGTCAAGAGAATGTTCTCCTCATCCAGATCGACCTCCTGGAAGAACTTTTCAGGGAACTCTTGCTCTAATGTGTCTACAAAAGCTTGCACCTTACCTAAGTCATCATATCAAAGTCAGTTTGGTCCGTGGATAGATGCTACAACTGCCTTGTTTCCTATGTGGAAATATTTAGTTATCCTCCGGAAGATATTCCCACCAGGTTTCGAGTATCGCAGGGAAAATTATTGATTATTGCGAAATCCGGATATACATTTTCTTTCTTCGTTCGTCAACTGGTTAGCTTTCGTTTCGTAATCTAGGTTAACCCGTGCTAGCAGCTTTTCTCCAGGCTTGCTTCTTCCTCCTTATCTGGTTTTTTTAACTCTTGAGGTATTCCAGTGGGTTTGTGTTCATTAGCCGAAGTTGTGGCTGTGTGACTCTCTTTTGCATGTAGGTAAATTATTTAAAAATTTTGCCGACATTGCTAACTGTTTTTAATTCCTTTACTTGCTAGAGTGTCCTAGAAAGACTTAAAATGTGTTATTTCCTTTTCTTCTAGTGGCTTGTCGATGAAGACGTTCTCTATTAGAAAGTGATCCGGTTAATGATATGAGGGGAACTTATTAACGACTCTGATTCTTATATTACCATGGAATTCGCGGGAAGTTCTTAAATTTAGGATGTTTTGAGTATTTCATCCGCAATGTATTGGTTCATCTGGTACGTGTAGGCTACCTTGTACGCGTTTAATAAGCATGTTAAGCTCAGCCCTAACTCGGTTGCTTTCTACAGTGCCCCAGTTGCGGTGATAGGGACTAAGATTTCCTTTAACCAGAAGTTAGCGCTTAAGGATGAAGCGCCTCAAAATTTTGTGCTAATTCATGGCTGTTTGGGGGTTGTAAAGAGGAATCACAGAAAACTCAAAGGGGCTCGTTTGCACCGTAGATCTGGTGATGAGTCACATTCCTCCTTACGAGAATGGCTGTTCAACCCCCTCTACCAGATAATCTGTCATTTCTATACACAATATAATTAAGGAAGCGGAGACTCGTTCCGGGTTTCAAAAAGGTGTTCTGGAAAAGTATAATATCAATTTTATGATTTGAGAAAGATCGTTTAAACTCTTCGGTCTTATGAAACAAGACATTTGCATTTCACGTAATTGTGGACATGTGATTCATTTGATCCATTATTGTTTATTTGTGATGATGTTGGTGTTACTGTTTTTAACCAAAAGCACGCCCTGGTCTCCATGATGTTACGCATCATCAATTGAAACTGAGATTGTCTAGTTGCGAAAAATTTTAACATGTTTGGTGCTGGTTTGGAGATGGGGGTTGCATGTGGTTATGGTTTATTTAAACCATTGTCAATGGTGGTTTTGTGCAGGTATTGATGGAAGTTTAGTATTTGAGTTCTCTTTTATAGTCAAAACACGGAATCGGCTTCAAGCAAACAAGCGACACATCACACATGATGATGTGTGTAGACATCAGATGCTGATGACATCAAAACATGGTGTATTGCTGATAATGTTCATACCCCGAAGGAAAATGCGACGCAGAAACGGTGGATCGTAAATTCTTGCACGATCGTCTACATAAGCTGGAAAAATAGGTAGGAATACAAATTGACAAAGAGCATAGTCCAAAAAATAAAAACAACACCAAATGGATTAATGCCGCCTGTACACTCTCGCCGAAGGAGAGCGTGGAATGACGAGTTGAGAGTGTACATGGTTCATTCGTTTTGTCTCTTTATGTCTCGCCTCGCGTCGACAGCTCTTTCCATTCAAGTCGGCTCGAGTGCGCGAGTTGAAGTACCTGCGCGAGTTGAAGTTGAAGTAGGGTGAGCATGTACATTCTCGCGCACTTCAGTTTAGCGCAATCGTTGGAGGGATGCACATCTAGAACAAGTGTTGAAAGTGGAAATGAGGAGCAATGAAGAGGAACTGAATTACTTGGAATATAACTTTAAAAAAAATAATAACTTTAAGAGCAACAGCTGTTGTTGCTTGTAACGTGTCCATTCTTTTCGGAGTGTACAGGATTGCACTCGTCACTCGATCTTTTGAGCGATTGTTCGCGGCAAGAAATAACGAGAGCACTTGCGCAAGAGTGTATAACCGCCATAATATAATGCTGAATCGTGGAAAAAGTAGAAAACGTAGACGATTTCCTATACCTTTATGTGAAACTTCTAAGCATGGAAATAGATCAGCCGAATTATTTAAAAAGGAGCCTAGTCTACGTATGATGAGATTCGTTCCAGGTTACCAATCCTCATGTCCAGTATTCAATTTAAAAGAACAAAGCTTTAAAAATACAAAATCCTTGAGATATGTGTTATATTACGATCATAGCATCATTACGTAAAGCACAAACACTCCCGGGCGGGTTTTCTTAAACAGAGATAGAAAAACACTACGCAAAAGCTGTAGGGTTTTCTTCTTTGACACAAAATTAGGAAGAATTTGCCAATCTGAATTAAATTCCACATTTTTGTTAAATCTGTTTGTTGTGTTAAATATTTGTTGTAAGTCAGGAGTATGTTCAAAGTGTTTGCGCTGTATATTCTATACTCACGCTATGGTATAATTGCAACATATGGACACTGTGCTCAACATGTAGAAGCAAAAAAATGGTTCCAGATGAGCTAAAAGTGCCGAAATACGTATGTTGAGACGTATTATACTAGCTTTTTGCAAACGAGAAAGGAAATAAGCGAATGGTGCCTAAGATGCAGCTAAAGAGTTTTTCTTGAAACAGAGGTCTATAAGAATGTAAAACAGTGGAAGCTGCAACAAAGGGGCCATGTGCAGTAGATGGACAACGAACTTATTTCTTGGATGGTATTCACAGACATGGCTGAGAGGCAAACACCTGCGAGGGAGCCCAGGAAGTCCTAGTCAAACTCTATTCTACTTTTTCGCCACTCTAATTTTCTAGTAAAAGGAGGTGGTTGTGGGAATAAAACTTGTCAGAGACGTCACATAAGGGTCGCTAAAGGACGAAGAAACTATGATGTTGACGTTCCGTGATGTTAACACAAAAGATGATGCTTTCCTTGCAATTTCGTGCGTTGCATTTGAATATTTTGTCAGCTAACCCGGAATGAACCCGCGATTCTGTAGATCGCGTTTTGCTGAGCTTTATGGAATTAATACACGGCAGCTAAACTTTTTGTCTCTTTTTTGTCAAAGTGCAAAGTGCATGCTCAAAATAATTATCACAATGGGGTTGGAAACCTTAGGATAAAACGCCTCTTTGGCAAGCAGTATGGAGGTGGGAACCTCGGAGCAACTCTCTTTTCTACAAAGGCACTCTTTCATACAAAAGGATTGGATGAACAACCAAACAAACGTCCTTGAATGTTCGCAAAGACGTTTATTAATATTCAGTGAGTGGTATTGCTATAACTAGAGGTGTGCAAGTAGCTCAACCCACAGTACGCTCTTGGACTTCAATGAGGTCAATATACAGCAACTAGGAGCTTATTTTGAACTACTGAAAAAGTATTCTTCGCAAAAAAGGGGAATATCCGACTGACAAAGTGTCCATCAAAGAAAAGACGCACCCACAAAAGTGAGTTAAATGTGATTTCCTGTAAAATTTATCTTTAACTGCATCACTTTCTTTTTGAAGTTTTTCTTGCAGACCATGCTGAATTGAAGACCATGCTTGAGAAGACCAGGCTTAAGAATGGAGGAAACAGCTTTCGATTGACACATGCTATCCACTTAAAACACTAAGAAAAAGAGCTAGCAGTCATCTCTCAGAATGCGTCAAATATTTAACCAAATTGTTTTCATTTAATAATTATGTTCATTGCCAAGTTTTCAACTTCACAAGTAGGTCAAAAGGTTATGACGAGTGCTGGTAAATGAATCTAATTTAGACATCTGTGGGTTTATACCAATTAAATGTTTTAACAAAATTTTCCAAGGAAATAAAGTATGAGAAATTTAGGTGAGTTGCCTACTCAATGTCAAATTCGTGCGGATTAACATGTTTGACCCGAAGACATTTAGGTTCAGAGGAAAGGTAGTATCATGGCGTTACTGGGATAAGCTTATCCATTATATCAAATTTCACCTTTCACTTGAAATTCCGTTTGATTCCACTAAAATGGCAAGATAAAATAACTTTCACAAGAACTACGTCATTTCGGAGATTGAAAAAAAGGATTCATTCTTCTATGAAAATTTCTAAACTTTTCTAAGTAAAAGATCAATTCTGTCCAAAGGAATTATTGCCATTAAGAAACAGTGAAATTAATTAATTAGAATGTTTGAACCCAAACTAAATGGTAAGTAGTTGCCCGAGAAGCTCCAATTTTAAATAAATGTAATTATTTTCAAGTCATGGCACAATGACCGATGTTAGAAAACAGAACAGACGTAGAGTGGAGAACAGAGCGGACGCTAAGTGAGAATTATGCTAAACTGGCGATGAATAAAATCGTTCGTTAGAAAAGTCAAAAAAGGATTTTCTAACAAGATAATGAAGTTTTCCGTTCGCTAAGATTAAAATTCTAGAAAATTGAGTTGCTCCAGCCTCTTTCATGTATGAACAAAACGTAAAATGGTGAGATGAGAGGCAGAGGACAGGACTCCAACGAGAGTGGAGCAGCGCATTGTGTGAAGAATGCGATTAAGAACAGCATATTTAACACCAAAGACGTCTGAAAGTTTAGAAAATTCTAAAGTTTCTCGTAGGTGATGCATAAACTTGCAGAACAGCGAATATTTTCGTATCAAAAGTCTTTGATGTGGAATTTGAATGGAACGTGAGTAGATTTATTTTCTGAATATTTAAACTTAACCCTGAATCAAAGCATACCCGCTAAGAAGCGCTAACACACTCGTTGAACATAATAATGAAAGAGACGTCCATATCTCGTGTTTCAAGCAAAGCGAGCTCATGCAAGATAGAGAGTTCGCAATTTAAAAGACGTAGGTAAGTTCAGAGTATGTGATGGGTTATTTTCCGATGGCTGAAATTTACTGAGTGAAAAATTCCAATACAATTGTATATAAGGGCCATTTTGTTTGAACACTAATTTAAAGAGAATTTCAATGGGAAACTCATCAATATTTCGTTTAAAGTTCATATCCCAAAGCAGTTTTGTTTTTAAATACAAATGCATCTAGGCATATACCTGCTCAAATTCATTTGGTTATGAATTAATTCAAAGTGCTTGCACTTGCCATCAGTTATGCTGTTTTGTTTCTACCTATGAACCTCTAGTGAGAACCTAAAAACCTCTGAGAGCCTCTAAGAAACTCTAGTGAACTAGCGCGGTTCAATAAGTTCCCGTGTTTGAAATGAAGACACAATTTTTTCAACAAATTGTCTAAACGTTTTCAACATAGCCCTTTTTAGAAAGATATATTTCTTCCAACAATTTTTTTACCCCACCAACAAATAGGATTTGTCGAACTCTCCCAAAATAAACCTCTTTTTTGGCGATGACTTCCTCGTTTGAGCTAATTTTTGTTCCCACGCGCCATTTCTTTATGTTAGGGAACAAGAAAAAGTCTCACGGAGCCAGATCAAGTGGATACTGGGACAGACATTTGTAACGCAATCCATGGAGTTTGTTGGGGACCACTCCGGGTGAAAGTGCTGGTGTGTTATCATGGTGAAACAGCACCTGCTCTTGGCCAAATGCGGCCGTGTATCGTTCAATTTTTTGTAGAAGTGATCTAATACCTGACTGTAGAATTGTCCAGTGATCGTTGTTCTTTTTCCAAAAAAAAATCAATAAGTATGAAACCGTTCGCATCCAAAAAAATCATCTCAAAGGCCTTTTCGGCTGATGGGACCGTCTTTGCTTCCTTTGGAGCAGATTCATCAGAAGGAATCCATTGTTTTGATTGTGCTTAGTTTTTGGTGTGATACAATGAACCCGGGTTTCATGAACGATGACAACTCGATAGGAAAACTCCTTCGAACTTCACTTAATTTGCTCCAAACACTGCTTCGAAGATAACAGCCGCATCGGCTTGGTGTCCACCGTGAGCAGTCGTGGCACCCACTGGGCCGACAATTTTTTCATCTTTCATCATTCATCTTATCTTTTCATCTTATTTTTTCATCATTTTTCGACTTATCATGTAAAATATTTGTTCCCGTTCCGGTCAACATATCAAACTAGCCTATCAATCAGTCTAAAGTCTATTTTATCTATTTATATAGTTTGATAGATGCTAGCACACGATAATAATACAAACTTCCCTCACAAACGCCCTCTGCCTTCAAACCATTATTGAACCGCCCTCGTAAAAAGACTTAAAAAGATCTTCGCCTTCCATTCACTAGCTGAGCACAAAATGGTGAAAACTATGAACAACATGACAACAACCAGCGCTAACATTTCAAAACAAAACATAGCACTCAGACTCTCGGGCGATATCTCTCTGATAGAGATAGAAAATCTACAAGTAGATTTATATTTTAATTGTGATTCAACGCAAAAGCTCTGAGAGAAAATTTCCTGTTTTACGCAAAAGTGAAAAAATTTACCAAGCAAAGTTTTATTGCACTTATTTTGGTTAAATACCATTAGAACGAGCGCTTGTTCAAAGTGCTTTATGTTATTCTATCCAAGACAAATCCTTTGTGGAATTTGTGAATCATGGCTAGCTGACTCTTTTTTGTTTTCAGTTTCTGTCGAAATCCGACTATGTTTGCGTGCTGTTTGGAACAAAATACCGATTTATTAATGCTGCTGTTTTTTCATCTATCAGCGGTCATAATATTTTCAGGATGAAAGACGTCAAAGGAATAAGTCGTTTGCAATGTGATTGCAGTCATTTCACACCGCTTGCAGTGAACATAAGTTATGTATCCCATCATTCAATATGAACGTGGTCTTTCAACAGAAAGGCAATAAATGTTTTCACCATTTTCAATATAATTGTCAGCTCCGCTTTTATACTGGCACCAAAACTGCCGACTGCTATCTGAAGATTTATACAAATGAAAAGTGTTAACAGCTCCTATGACATTATCTTTACTTAAGATTTGTGTCACCCGAAATTCTCCCTGTCTATTTAGTCCTGAACACACGTTCAAGGCTAAATTTTGGATTTCACCATCAATATTGGATAACATGGGACTCGGAGCGCTAACCATTGTCAACAATCTGTCTCCCTTTGGAGAGTCTCTCCCATCATATCCATCATGCCGTATGATGCAATTAGAAACCCTACTCCTTTTCTCCATCTTAATCAGTAAGCTAGTTGATTTTCTCTTCTTAACCTCCTTGAAGTAAAATTTGACTGGTGGATCCCCCAACCTGCATCTTGTTTGTAAGTTCGACCATTTCGACGAGCTTTTTTAATGCTATTTCTCATCTTGTCCGGTTCTCTGATCCACCGTCTTACCTTCATTCGTTTTAAACAAGAAATTAACACTTTTCGACGCAATTCATTGCACATGGGCGCGTTTTCAAGAAGAAAAGAAAGGACGCCAGCTGAAACCATGCTGAATGTGATGGCGTCAAATTACGAAGATTCTAATCCACGTTCATCAATGGTCTACAAGTTGTTGTACCAAGCATGTTTAAACGTCTCATTAGACAACGCAGACCCTTACCTGAGGACTATCCATGATCCGGAACGCTAATCGAAGTGACTAGTCCAGGAATGATTCAAAAGTCGAAAAGTATATATTGAAATATACTGGACCGAAATAAAATACTTCCTGCAGAAACGGTTGGAGTATCGGACTCGAAAAAAAGCTGACATGATAAAAGCCAACGCTATACCGTCCCGAGAATGCTCAGCACTTCAGAAAGAAAATTGCCTAGTGTTCCCACGCATTTTTGTGACGTTTCGCGGAAGACAGTAACGACAAGGATGGACTATTGGGTTGAATTGCTGCTGGAGACGAAACTTGGGTTCATCATGATGAACCTGAGTCCAATCTGGGCTCTGAAATGCAGCACAAAAAGGGCACATTTCCACCTAAGAAGCTTAAGATGTCACAGTCGGCCGGCTAATTTACGGCGACAATTTTTCGGGATTCATTGGAATCCTGATGACAGATTATAAAGATAAAGGTGGCGCCGCAACTGGAGAATACTATCCTTCAATCGTAGAGAGATTTATGGAATTTTTCAAAAAAGGAAATGGAAAACAAACCAAATGTGTCTTTCTTTAAAACAACAACGCGCCTGTTCATAAGGGCCGTGTTACGTGGGCTAAGCTGCACAATTTGGCTTCAGATATTTTGGATCATCGAACCAACAGTCCTCACATGGCTTCCATTTATTATCATCTATTCCCGAAACTTGAAGAAGAACTTTGTGGAAAATTTTTTTCAAGCGATAAAAGAGTGAAGAACGCAGTTTCAACCTTATTTTATTGAAAGATCCCAAAAATGTATTGGAGTAGCATGTAAATATTTTGAAAAAGAAAAATAATTCTGTAGTTTTATTTTTATTTTTGACTTTCCGTTGTGCGAACATTGAAACACAATGTCGTAAGTATGAACCATTTTTCATGGGACTTATTTCACTTTATGCCGAATATCTTTGACTTGATAATTGATCGTAAAGTTCGAACTAATATTTTGGTATTTGTTTGCAAGTCCGATTTGGAGCCCCTGATCTTGTTTTACCGATTGAATCTTTTTCTTCTATTGCTCGTTTTGCAATCTTAAAACGTCAGATACGCTGTAGCTATGCAAGTTTTCTAATACCAGCGTTACGGTCAGACCAACATCAACTTTGATGACCCTCGTTTGATAACTTCAAGTTATTGTGTTATCTTAATTTGTTAGATTGAAACTCGTGGCTCCAAAATTGTGAGCTCGTTATTCATTTCTTTTGATGTGCTTGGTGCCTTCCTACGGTTAGTGTTCTGCATTTCCTTTCAATTCATGGTGGCAATGATTTGGTATATGCTCCACTGGAGCCTGAGACTTGGTGGTCTATAACTTCTTGTTGAACTTCATACGAAAGTGTGCTGAGACCTGAAAGAACTGCTCCTATTTTCATAACCAACGTAAGCTTATTCGTCGAGATCTTCTTTTGTGCGTCCTAGCACACTAGCGTCAATATTTCGCATGACTACTACTAAGACTATGCCTTTGTGTATGTGTATATACACGTTTTGAGGCTTCAGAAGCTTAAAGGCTTTCTGCGCTTCCCACCGTATCGGTTAAATTTCGAAATATCATAATGGTGAATTCCCATGGTACCCGCGGAACAGGAAAGGGGTACCTCCTTCCCAATCACGTTCTATGGTTACAACATTCTTCAGATATTTTCAGGATTGCTCGTTGTTACAGTTGAATACCGCTTTCCGTTCCGTTCCGTTCATGGGCAAGCGCTCGAAGATACCATCCTTACAATTTATTGCTTCATAAGTTTACCCGTCTTGGTAGTGCATGGATTTTGGTAATATTCTTTCATTGCTAATGTTTTTGCGCCAGTTGCGGTGTCTCACTGTCTCGGTGTTACTTTGAGGTAAACTTTGGTTGGGTTCCTATTTTTTCAACTGTCCATATGAAATGTCTTTTCCCCAACTAACGTCTAGGGTTGTGCTCTGCTACAGGACATTTTGGCTGATGGCACCGTCCTCCCGGAAGGCGAGATAGCACCCATTGTGATTATTTCAAAAGCTTTGTTTCAGGCTCGTCAAAAGCAGGTCTTGCTCCCCATCTTGAACTTCAGGCGAAGCTGTAGGCAGCTGGTGCTTAGTGTCATAATAGCAATTGTCTGGTCCAAATATGTTTTCCCTTCATGTGCTGGCTACAGAGGATATTTTAATTTGTGGTTACCAATTCACAAATCCTTTTCAATCGTTGCCTATTTTCTTGTTTTAATCCCAAGGACAAACGAAAATACTGCAAAAAATTGCCCTCTCCTTCATTGAAAGCGGGTTTTCATCAGAGGCATTGTTCTACTTAGGTTTTTTTCACTTGAACTGGGTTTAACCCTTAGTTGGCACACGGGGTCTAAAGGACCCCACGCTCTCTTCAAAGCGATTTTTCACATAGAAATCGTTAGGTTTAGGGCCTGTCGCGTCACCTACATTTAGAGGAGGGTTTGAACTAACATTCCACGCAGGTAAAGGTAGGCATTCATCGCTTACCTGCCAACGCGAGCGGTTCGAAGTTCGGTTGGGGTCCCTCAGACCCCGTGTGTCAGTGATGTCGTTTCAAGTGAAATTCGGAGCAAATTTTTTTGTGCTGTTTTGAGTGATTTGTGTACAATTTATAAAGTAAGTAATTGACTGAAGTCAAAATAAAATTTTTAAATTAATAATAATAAGAATTATAATAATTTTTAAAATCACGTTTCTAGTATTATGGCGCGGTATAACCTAAGGCATCGCAACGTGGTCGATTTATTGCATGAAGATGACGTGGATGACACATAATTTATCGGAAAAAGCAACTGTCGATGAGCAGTTGCTTGGTTTTCGTGGTAGGTGCGGGTTTCGGATGTATATAAAATCAAAGCCGGACAAATATGGTCTGAAAGTTGTAGCACTGAACGATGCCAAAACAGGCTACCTGTACTACGGTGAACCGTACTTAGGAAAAAATACGCGTGTTGAATTGCTTTCCGGTGAAACTTCTTCAGAGTATTTTTTTCGAGCAGTAACAGCCCCGATTCATAATTCAAAAATCACTGTCACATGTGACAATTGGTTCACGAGCATTCCTCTGTTCGAACGGTTTCAGAAAGAACCATACGGTTTAGCAATTACTGGGACGATTAGGAAAAATTCCAGCTCAGATGAAAATCCCGTCGAAAACCGTACCAGATTCGCAATTCTGTTCCGCCGAAAATTCAAAAATCATGCTTGTGGCATATACGCCGAAAAAAAACAGAGTCGTTTTTTTGGCGTCTACTTTTTCACAATCGACAGGAATAACGGACGGAAAGCCGAACCTTGTTTTGCACTATAACGATACCAAAGGTGGTACAGATAGATTTGATCAACTGTGTCACGCGTACACGGTCTCTAGGAGAACAAATCGTTGGCCCTTGCGGTTCTTTTTCGGTATTTTGGACCAGGCAGCTGTCAATGCCAGGATTTTGTTAAAATGTGCGTACATAAATGTACAAAATACCGAAAAAGTAAGAGCAAGTAACTGTTTAAATCGACTAGCAGTACATCTTGCGAGGTCATTTATGATGACAAGGCTTGGTAATCCGTCAGTACGAATTACCACAAAGGTGTGCATGAAAGGCATCTTGGGCTTAGATGAACCCTCTGTCATCGAAAATGAACGACTACGTCTTCCAACGAAAATGAGATGCTCTGTCTGTAGTCGTCACAAAGATAAAAAGACGATAATGCAATGCCCTTCATGCTTGAGACCGATGTGCGATAATCATCGTATGTACTTATGCGTCGAATGTGCCGGAGTAAGCTAATTTTAGCTGGAGTTTTTCCAATTACTTTAAGTAAATATCATTATTAATAAAACTTTAAGTAAATATCAATTTGATTTAAGGGCTTTGGAAAGTTAGAAACGTACGGAAATCTTCATTTTCTCATTTATTCCGCGCACTGTTTTTATTGTATAAGGAATGAAGTATCTTTCTTCTGTCAATTAAATAGAAAGACTGGGTATACATGCTTTTAGCATAAGACTCGATGCAATCAGCTTGAAAGTTCTTTTGACAGGTACTTAGTGGATGGTACATCCCAAAACTCTCAACAAAATATTTAGTATGAAGCGAAATGGACATTTTCTGAATATTGTTGGCGTGAAAATAGATTGACACATTCAACGTCAGTAGCTAGTCGCCATACCGGCTTATTGACTACTCAAGTTTTGACACTTTCATAAACAGCAACAGTTTTCCCTCCGCAAATTTAAATTAATATCTGCCGAAGCGTACTCCATCAACCGGAGAAAGCCTTAAAATATTTTCATTAACATTTAGTTTTCCCGAAGTTCAGGACTTTTTTCAAGGGTTCACTTTAGGCGATTACTTGAAATTTTCATTTCGGCCATTTATGAATAGTTTTCCTAAAGGATTCATTTGAATACAAAGTTTACTTAGTAGGTAACGTTGCACAAAGCATGAAATTAAAATTTGGTGATGGTCAAGGGATGTTTTTGGCCTGTATATACATACATAGGATATCGGGTAATCGAAAGAATAAAAATATATCAAATGTCCTAATCCTTTTCTTCGCGTGGACTGGTTGGTGCCCGTGGTTGGTTGAGCTGGTGTAAAGTTGAATAAATCGTCCAACCAACTGAAAATTGATTACCATCAGAAAATGGGGGATTTTGTTCACGCAATGTCAAACACACTCATATAAGATTTTCACCATGCTTTAATTAACTCCAGTTCACGCGGCCACCGTTTTTTTTTCAGTTGAAACATCCCAACATCATAGTCCCTTTTTTTGTTGCTGAGCAGTGGGTATGATGTGGCCGTCGAATATCTTTTGCCTCCATCCTGGCAATATGTACTTTATTTAGCCGGGTAGTCCTGACTAATTTTTTAATTGCTTACATCCAGTCGTAAAACTCTAATTAACGGATCAAGCTTTATTATGCAGCTTCAGGATTGATGCTGGTGCCGAATACCTCGCTGAAAATAGAGAAAAGGCAACGTTAACTTCATACTTTCCCGAAAAAAAGATTGTTCTTGCATTCAGAGTTTCGACATTTGCTTGTCAAACAGGAAAAGCAACACAATACGGACATTTATTTCCGTGCTGTGTTAATTCGTTTTTTCCAGTAGCTTTCGACCGAAATCCTTATTAAAATGACATTGACATATTAAAACAATTGTATCTACTATTGATCAAGTAAATTTCGGTTCGATGCCAATTTAAAGATAGGAAGTTGAAGTATGTTAAAAAAGAGTTTACTGAAACTCTGAACGGGCTGTGTCCTGAATAAGCATGTAATGATCTGTGAGTCAATACAGCTGAATGAAAATTAAGTTTATAAAACGTAAATAATTTGATTCACGATATAATCTCAATCAAAAACCATTGATGCTAATATTTTCAGGACTTTGTACGACTTTATGATATAGTGCTAATTTTTATATTAATCGCGGTCAGACTTACACTCAGTGTGATGACTTAAGTTGTATCCGCTGGAACGTAAACATGAAAAAAAGGAAATTTTATAAGAAGGAAATTAAATCTTATTCAAAATTACAGCCTACTCCCTTTCCGAACCTTTCATCGACATATATCGTTTAGTAATTGAAGACAATTGAAAATATTGAATATGGGATTAAGCTCTTGTCAATTTTAAAAAATTTTGATTTTATAACTTGTGAAGCAAGCTTGTTCGAATTATTTTCCATCGAACGCATGTTAGTTCTCCAGTTATTCGACGAAGAAATATCTTGATGAAAAACATTGTGACGAAGCCATCTTTGGATCCCTTCATAATATCCAAAAAACTTATCCAAATTGCTATCTAAATTAAAGGCAAAACTGCACATGGCTCAAAACAAATTTTTAGGGGCGATGTGAGTGTGTTAAAATTTCTGTTTTCACTCCTTGCGAATATTTTTGGGCCAGTATCATAAGTTTTGGCGTGTACACAGGATCAATCCCCATGCCTGAGATCTCATCTTTGGAAGTTGAGCGAAATTTCATTCTAACTGCACCAGTTAACACGCACCGTTTGCGGTTCAAGACGTTGGGAGGAATCCTCAACAGATTGAGCCTTTTAGAGCCAATCATATGCTGAGTATAACCTTTGACCTTTAACCTTTGACCTGTGCATTTTTCGTTATAGCGTCAATGCCATTGATGGACCTAATTCATTCCAATGATAGGATGCAAATGCTGCAATATAAATAAATAAATACCTAGCCAACTTCAAAAAGAAATTGTGACTGTCACATAAAACGATTAAAGATGAACCTGTGACATCTAGTGACATTCCTTTGAGCAAGCGATGTTCACTTCGATGCCTCATAATTTTCCTTGAGCATGTTGAGCTCGGCGTCGATCCTTGGGGACGCCGAGTGCACTGTTCATTTGGACAGCGTCAAAAACGATTGGATCAACATGAAAAAAGGGTTTTAATTTCAATAAAGGTTGATAAAACATTGTAAAAAAGGTAAAGTTGGTCTTTGCATGCATCGCAAAATATTACCAGCTTTTACTGTCTAGCGTCCTAATAGTCTCGAATTTTTCTCATAATATCTAGAAAAATATTTCCGAATTTTGTGAGCATGTCCTTCCTTTTTTGTAATTTATGAACACTGTTTTCGTAATATGCACAGGCATTTCTTCATCCAATAGTTGTACTCGTGCATTCACCAATTTTCTTCGAAACGATGTCACCAATATTTTTTTTTTCGATCTTAACATAAACAGAGTATTTATAATAGAAGCAGTTCACAGAGGCTCAACTCCTATCTGTTTATAGCATTTTATAGTCCGTGTCATTAGACTGCTTTATGCATTCATCTGGTCGGATAAATCATTCCTGGTTTTAGCTTTATTGTACTCAACGGTGATTCCCGGTTTGACGTCCCCTTTCTTGTCTCTTGAGAAGTCTTTTTGAGAAGTTCTTTTGAGAAGTCCTCTTTCTTCTCAAACATATGATGCTCCTCGTGTGGATCATATTTTGGAAATTTTTTTTCACATTTATGATAAATTTGATTTTCCGAAGACGTTCATGTGCGTTTCAAACCGATTCAACTGCTAACTAATTTTCGCGAGAATGTTCATGCAAACAGTGGATTCCAATACTAATATTTAATGTAGCTTCATCATTTCCATCCATCTTATAATTTCAAATAAACGTTTCATCTCGTTTATGTTTGTTGGTATCCTTTTAACTGATGGTAAAGAACCGATCCTAGATTGAGCAGTATAAATATCTGCGGACTCACTTATGTGGTCAAAAATATCGTCAATGACAAACTGTCTATAAAAATCTTTGACTGTTCTGTATTTCTGCACTTTTTCATCGATTTTCTTGGTACCTTAGGTGCTCGTGAAAGGCAAAAGGCAAACAATTTATTTTGCATCACTCCTTTTCTTTGTACCTATAACAGAATGATGTTCACAAGCCCCATTGTCTGTTCCAATGAGCTATGATGTTCTAACGATGACAACTATGCTACACAGCGTCGTCGACGTGTGACTGATAAAAATAAGTCATTCGATACGTTACTATCGCTTTCTGTTCCGGAAATTTTTCGGTTTTCTAACTGACCGTCTCTTTGACATATGCACTGACTACACGATTTCCTCAGTCCGGAAAAAAAGTTGTCAAAATGTCAAACTTCACGCAAGTGCCGCAAACTTCAAGTGTGCCGCAAACCTTACAGCAAAACATAGTGCCACCCTGTCAGCTGAACGGAAGGGACAGCAATATTGGCACTAGGCTCAACGTTTAAAAGTCAGCCTATTTTACTGGGTCACTATATATTAAGGAAAATTTAATAAATTATGGCATTAAGGCGTTAGGGTTTCACATTATACTTCTCATTATTTCTCATCGTTTTTTCTCTTCCTTTATCTTTTTCACTTTCTCTCTCTTATATTTCTCTCTCCTACTACTTACCCTTAAAGAACATCAATACACCGCGTTAAAATGTGAAAAACCAGTCCTTGTTTCATCATAACTTATAAGAGGATCGTCAATTTAACTTTTCTTATTGAGGTTTACCAAGGCTGTGTTTTCCTGGAATGCTTCTAACTAGTCTGTTGTAATTGTCTAAACTAACACTCTTGTAAAACAAAACGCTTGCTGATGTTATCTCGGTATGACATAATGGTTATGAGGTATGAATAAAGAATTTTTGCGGGCTTGTCATAATCGGGATGGCTGGTTCTCTGAACTTAAGTGTATTGCAAACACATAATCTCCAATTTAATATGTGCTTCATTGCATATTCTCACATTACCTTAATTCTTTGTTTTTTTTTCTGAACCCAGATTTGATTACACATACCAATGTATTGTTGCGAAACATGGTGGCTGTGATCGCAGATATTTATGTTGCAGTAATCCTTAGGCACTATTATTTTCATTTTCATTTTAATTTTTCATTAATTTTTCATTTTCATTCTTTCAATTTCATTTTCGCGGTTAATACCCTGTTACATCAGCAATATTAACTGATGATAAAAACAAATTAAATATTGTATCATTTGATGATGCATCAAACAAAACAAATGCTACATCGAATGATGCACAATATAACATGATTCATCCATCGACAGAGCTGACTAAAATGCTAGATAAGATAATGCATAAAGAGCTCGACGATGCATGAATCAAATCAAAATAGATAAATGCATAAAATGCAAGTTGAGCAATAAAATATAAAATATACAATAAGAGGTGTAAAGTTAGCAAGTAAGAAATTTCAAGTTCAGTTGTAAAACTCATTTCAATAGATCGACCATCGATCTGTATTAATAAAACTAAACTTCCTCTTTTTTTAATAAAACTTAATCACGAATAAAGTTATTTTATTAACGTGTAACTAAAGTTATTTTATTAACGTGTAACTAAAGTTATTTTAATAACGTGTAACTACCCTTTCATCCTTCGATCAAAGTCAACTTCCTCAGCGCAGGTTGAACGTGTCAATCACTCTATAGATGATGACACGACCAAAACGTTAAAAAGCAATCATTCATGGTGGATCGAGCCCAGCGTCTAGCCGTCATACACAAGCCGCCGCCCATCCACTGTGCAACGCAGCTGCTTGGCATGATTTACCCTTTAAGATACCTCAAGCGTCTCCGGCTCCACTTGCAACCTTACCCTGTTGATGTTAGTTTCCAATGCATTTGAATTATACGAAATTCAAATACATTAGATCATGTACAACTGTTTGAGGTGGGTGTTTTAGAAGTGCTGCGGGAAAAATGGTGAAAAGGACATGACAGGTGAGAGAAACAGGTGAAAAATGGAATTAATGCACAAGAAATTACGTCACTGTCCACGCAATGCTACGTAGAAATCTTAGACGAACGGTTTATCGCAACAAACTCAACCTGCTGGTTGATGCATCTTTTTGGGCTTCCTCCAGCGTTCACGAGGCAATACAATTTACCGAAATTACTGCATCGTTTTGCTTTACTGATCACGGGGCAACACTGGTGCTCGTACTTTCACGACGAAATGTATACAACTTAATGTATAATGACATTCATCAAGCCTTCCCTTTTTTGGAACCTTATTTTTCCCCACCCAGAAACAAACAAAACACGAAATTCACTTTTTCACATTGCTTACAAAAATTCTGAGGTAGCGTCACTTCCAATCTTGAAATGAGTTGAACCAAAATGGGTGTGGAAATGAGGGAACCATTTGGAAATGAGTGAACAATTTGGAAATGAGTGAACCAATTGTCATGAAATTTCGGCAGTTTATAAGCAAAGGTTGTCAGACTAAAAACGTTTCAGCTTATGTAGTTGTAACGCATTTTTAGTTAAACTTCAAATTTTTGTAGACCATTAAATTTCAATTTCATAACATATTGATTCTATGCCGGGTTTTCTGTGGTAAAATGTTAAAATTGAAGGCAAAAAAAGGAAAACCTTTTGAGTTCCTACGTATAAAGGACTCCTGAGCCCTCAAACGTGCAAAATCAGAATCTTCAAAATAGTTGAAACCCAAAATTTTGCGTAGAACAAAACGAAACCCCCATTCCAACTTATTGACATTCTCTGAAAGTGAAATGCAATAATCGCAGATGGTAGAATAAAAACATTTGGCTGTGGCGCTCTGCAAATATGACAGTTACTTATTAAAACATGTCTCTCATATTGCGCGCACATTCACACGTGTGTTTGTACATACGAGAAATCCGTGAATGTTGAAGCTGTGAAATCTTCCTTCCATAAATTCTACGAAGCCCCTTCACATTACTTCATACTCCTGTAATACTACACAAACGCTTACGATTCAGCTATCGAGCTCGCTTTCAGTTTTCGTCCTTTTAGTTCCATCGCATTATGCTGTCGCACCTGTCACATTTGCCCAGAACGAGTATCTTGCAGTGATGTGAGACTAGAAAAGTCCTATTCATCGAATTTACCAGATTTCATACATTTATTTCCCAAAAATATATTTGCAAGGATGAAAAATGTGTGTTGGCGACAAGGTGCTCTCCTTTGAATGGAAATCGTTGAGATGGCATAAAACGTCTTAGGCTACAACTTTATACGTACGTACTTCAAAAGCTGCTTGATGTGTACATTTATAGGATGTCGCAGTGGCTAGAGATAACGGCAGAGCTGCGATTTCTTTCCCGAGGAATGTTTGCCGAACTTATTTTATGGATCCTGGAATAGGCTCGCGAAAATATTTCCCGAAGGAATTCGAAAAAGTTGTGAAATCCGTTTCTATAATTTTCATCCTTGCAATATGGCGTGTTATTTTTTTCCTTTTTGCTGGAATCGGAATCTACTCTTTACGGTAGTATGCCCCAGCGGAATTTCATTCAAGGCAGACATTTTTATATGAAAATCACAACCGAATTTGATGTTTTTGTTTTGGTACAGCAAAACATCATTATCTTTTGAAAGAATATTGAAATAAGGCTCATGGGGATAACTTTTAACTGATTGCAAGTATTGTTCGGATGAAGCAAGTCGTGATTGGAAAAAATTCTTCTAAATGAGTTCGGTGAGTGTGATAAAAAGAATGGAAGACGTCACTGCATTCGAAGGATATTTAAATGTTGCGAGTCAAAGATGAGTATCTGAAGAAGAAATGTTATGAACTGATGATTCCGCGTTTAGCTTTCGCAGAGGTTAGAAATATGTATAATCGCTCCTGTCAATAATTTGGCAATTTTTCGAAAACAGCGATTGGAAATTAATTTAAAAAAAAAAAAAAAAACGCCGATTGTTATATATCATAGTAAACGTCAGATTGGAATACTTTTCGAGTGGAGTTTCGAAGTTTCGAAGTATCGAGAAGCCAATTTGGCAGTCGATACCTAATAGAAAAGTAATTTTCATCAGTCTTATCGGGGAAAGGGACCGCATTCCATTGCTAACGAAAGAAACGTGGTCCCATGAAGAGTTTAAAGAGCACGATCAACCACCTTGAAAGAGAAATATTATCAAGAAAACTTTACAGATGTCAGACGGAAACACCAAAAAAAGGCAGTAATGAAAATTTGATAAACTAAACGATCACCTAAAGATGATAATGGTGGTTCTGAACAGTCTAGTCAAAAACTCATTCAAGGCTCAAAACAAAGAAAGATAAGCAATTCGGTGTCAAAGGAAATAAGATCAGCTGAAAAGAACAACAGAAGAGAAATTTCAATACTTATTTCTAGGACTTGCAGAACTTATCATAGGGACAGAAGACAGAACCGAAAATTTGTAATTGATACCAAAGAAATTTCAAAATTAATGACGTTGCAGAATACCTAGGAAAAACGATCGGGAGAAAAGTCAATAGCTGTGTTCGACAGTCCTTTTATCAATACAGTTGAAGAGACAAGAGAAGCTACGTCAATCACCATGTTCCGGCAGCGCGGTGGAAACGAAATCCAGCTTTCGGGAGTAGGATATAAGCGGTAAGTGGTAATTAAGTGGTAAAGTAAAAGTAAATTCAGAAAAACATGATAAAAATAAAGTCCCTAGTCGACTTTAGATTAAAGATTCTTCCAAAGATTCCTTAGTGGGGTCCAGCACAGTTTACCCTTTAGTGAGGTTCAGCATAGCTTATATGCCCAAAAACCAGAAACCAGACTCTTCTGTTGAAAGACTAGACTACGGAGTAGATATGGTGAATGTCCTTCAACTGATCGCAGTAGCTCCACCAGGAAAAGAATTTATTCCTTATAAAACCTTCGTAACAAAGAGGTTGGTCGTTAAACACCAAAATTTGTGCGTTATGTGCTATACAAAAGAACTTCTGAAAAATAAACCAATCTAAAACTCAGGTACTTGAATTCCAGAGTGGTAACCGATAAGCGTCCCCAGAAGCGAGTGGTTATCCGGTGTTTTCTGTGGGTACAATTTGACGTTTCAAATGTCATATGTACAATGCAATATTGGTAAGTTAAATGTCAACTTTTCCGTGTCCTCCGTGATAGCAAATGACCTCAGTCGAAAAAAAAATTACACTGTGTAAGCTGCCCTTTACGCAGTCGCCGATTAATAATGTTAATGATATGAATAGTTTAAGCACCTTCCCAAAATTTGCGAAAAGTTTGAATCTTTTTCGGAAAGGACTTTTAAACAATATGCGAAACTCAATTTCATGATTCAATGTTTATTTCAACATGGTTTAAAATATTTGGTCAAAGGGTCACATCTTCACCAATGGAGCCCGTTTTACCTCGACCATCATCAACTCCATTGTGACGTTACATTGACGCAACAACCTCCAGGAGTTTGTATAAAAGCAAAGGCCTGAAATCACGCTTTTCAATGGGACCTACATGATTTGATTGTATTCCATGACATGCAAAGATTTTGAATTCGTCAAAACGAAATATTTATTTTTATCGAAAGATTTCATTTTCAAGATCAATTAGATCTTGATCCTTCTTATTTTGTTTTATTGATAATGTTTAATTAAAATATTTTGAATTACTTCATATGGCGGCTGTCAAAATGTCTGTGCTTCATGGAGAAAACTTATTTGATATATCCGTCATCTCAACTGGTCAAATCGCATTAAAATCTGAAAAAGAGAAGCTTTATTGTTTGAAACAGTGAAACTGAACCAACTGCAGAGACTCTAATTTTTCACGGAGATCTGGATGCTGGATATCCATCATGGCTGAGCGCCGACAATCATCCAAGAGGTCTTTCCCTGGACTCATGTACAGCAGAGCGCCAAATAAACTGCAGATGCAATCCTTATGGGTCCAAGCTCTCAACACACCCTGGGATGAATTCATTCCTGAATATGATGTATAATCTGAATTCACATTTGATAGTCCTCAACGGTAACATTGTCCTTACAAACGCAACCATCATTCAATTCTAATGGAAATATATCATCGAAGAAAAAAACGGGTAGGTAAAAGTTTTCACAGGAAATTTAAGTCGGGCTACCAGAAGCAATGTCCCCCCCTCAGATGGTATCAACTTATACTTAAACGTTTCCAATGCCACTAATCCATCTTTCGAAGAAAAAGGTATCTGCCGAAGTTATAGTAGTTGACAATGAAATCGATCGAGGAATAATGAAAAAGGATATAAAATGTCAACTATCGCTAGGTCTTAAAGATTAAAAAGGCTTCCTGACAAATACGTCAACATCATCTACCTGTGCTCTTCTACTTCAACCATATTTTGTTACGTTTTTTACGACATGCCTTAAGAAAGCTCGCAACGTTATACGTTTGTATATCATAATTGAATTCGGTAGCCAATGGATGGAGAAGCTGAGCTGTGTTTCCCCCCATAAAATGCAGATGGCTTTTTTATAAAAGCGAATAGCATATTTTGTAAGAAGTTTCCAGGGAAGATGTCAAATCTTGAAGTCGCTAGTGATGAGATTGTCATGCTCCTGATACGGATCGTACCCTAGTGAATAGTACAACTTCGGTTCGAAATGGAGGTAGGATTATATGTTATGGATTGTAGAAGCTTGTCCTGAGTGGAACTCGATTTGAATTTGCCCAAATAACGAATTATGGAAAAAGGACTTAATCACCTTCACTTGGAGCAGCAGCACCTCATCCCCAGAAACTAGCGTGAATGGCAATTTCATGCCTCTATTGATTGAAAAATTGACCTCTGACCTCATACTGGATAGTATGATATTGTCAGAAATGAGGACTTGTGTTTGATATTTACCAGGATAAACAGCATAACATTTTGTGATATTCACGTTGTTCCGAGTAAAAGACATTGTCCAATATTGTTCGTATTGTCTAATCATATTTTCAGCAATTCGTGCTTCCCGAAAGAGTTTGATCGGATCAAGGCATATACGACGCTGAAGGAAAAACTAAATGCGTCTTCTAGCCTTAAAAGCTATTGCCTTATCAGCTTGTTGTCTAATGTCCCCAAGCTGTTTGAAGTTACACTCAATCAACTATTAAAATTCCAAATTAAGATTTTTACCAGATTGCCAGTTTTGCTTTCCTCATCACAAATCATCATCAGACATCTTTTGGATGCTACATGATAAGGAATGTGTGAGAGCGTGTCTCAATCATATATGAAAAGACTTCAATACGGCTTGGTCTGATGGAATAATTTTTCATAATTTTCAGGACATTTTAATTAACAACTACCCAATACCTTACTTAGAAATGTTAGTTCTAAAAGGTGCGAAATCCTGTCAGCTAAATCTAAACTTTTCAAAGCATTTTTGCAGTGAAAGGAAGCGCACACTTTACAGGAAAAACTTGACTTCAAGGACCATACAAATCTCTTCTAATTGACCATTTTCCATGGTAATTTATCAAGCCTAGACGCGACGCTCAACACGTCCAGCTGCTGCTTAAAACAATGTTTCATGTTTACCCGACACTCCGAATTGCCTGGAGATTTCGGTTTCTATTAAAACGCTAAAAGGACGAGCAAAAATTTGCTTGTAGCTGTATATAAACAGAGAGTTTATATTGGCAAACTACACACGATATTGTAAGCTAAATTGCATTGCGTAGCAAACGTTGTTCGTATGGAACAATTGTAAGATATTTAATAACTCGTCGATGAAAACAAAAGGATTATCGATCCCGTCTGATTTGTTTTACTGAGTACATTCATTCGTTTTCCAATTGAAACCTGCAATCGTATATAAATTTTCGCTGCATTCACTCGTAATACTTTGAAAGCCAATAAATTATCGATGATCAAAAACGCTACAAGGGTCAACAGGAAACTGAAAAGAAAACAAAAGAGGACTTTTATTTCACTGTTCACGCTGAACCTTTCATTCTATCAGCGATCCAAATGGCTGCGCGCAGTAGCTGTTTAACATGTCCTCCCAGTGCCCTTGCAAACGTTACAATTGATTTATAATTACCACTCGGAGAAACAATTTACTGCAGGATATGATGAAATTTATGAAATGATGAACATAAATAAACTCTAATGAATTCCCATGACAATCGTGCTGTGAAAAAATTGGTTGGCTAGGGGGTAAAGAAAATTGATTTTCCTGTTTTTCCTTTCAGATGATGAATGGAACATATGAAAATTTGTAGAAGCCTCGGCGTACACCTTGAAACTTAACATGGTCGTTTATTACTTATTTCAGGGCCGAAACATTTAACGCATAGGACATAATGCAGCCTTTGAACGAATTAACACAGAAAATAAACAAAAAATTATATTTATGTGTCCTTTTTATGGCAATAAAAGATATAAATGGTCATAGAATGCATAAATGAATGAATGAATAAAGATTTTTCGTATGAAATTTGGAAATACTTGCAGAATGTTTAGTGTTTCGGATCAAACAGTCAATCAACTTGCCCAGAGGATAAACTCGAAACTTTTTTGAGTGTAATCGGCATCAAATTACTGTCAGGAAAATTCAACAGATAATAAAATAATCATGTGTTCAACTGATATAAAATTCACTGATTGTAACACTTTGGTAGTTGTTGGAGTTTTGCACTGAGTCATAGCTTCCTGCTGTATTTTCCAGGATGCAGTTCAACTAACACAAGACTACCAGCACTCTGCCCAGAAAGTAGTTATATATCCTTTAAAGAAGGCTTGCATTTGTGACAAAAAAAATGGTACAACAATATCATACGGATCCTTTTTCTTCGCTCTCTGGCAACTACGGTAGCAATCATCAATCACGCACTGAAGCGCAAACTATTTCAGCATTCTCTTTTATGAGATCCTTCTGATAAATGTCACTTTTATACATTTGACTTAGCTAAAAAATGCACAGGACATTATTATATTTTTGTTTTGAGCTGCGCAAACAACTGAGTACATTAGATAAGGATCCTAAAATCAGAAAGTTAGTTTCCTTGGAGCCTTGAACAAAAAAGGATAAATTAATAAAGTGCTGTCATTAGCAGTTGAGTTACTTCTTCTAGATGAAGGTTAAAAATGGAATAATCATAGGCACCTAGCTCGGTTGGTTTATTTTATTGATTTTTCTGAGCTGACACTGTTGTATCCAGCACAAGTCTGTGTTTCCTCCTCTCATGTGGTGCAGTCTCTGAAGTTTTTCCATTAAGTTACCCCACAGATGCAAGGGAAGCTTCCGTTTCTGTGGTTGCCTTTTAAACCAACTATTCTACTTGATTCCAAGCTAGCCACATATCAATTTGCCTCGGACATATTATAGATTTGGATGTCAAGTTTTTTGGCAGACAGAACAAGAAGATTATGCCCTATGAGCACGGACACGGGTTCCCTACACCATTTCTGCTCCACTGTTAGAGTTGTTTGTACTTCGTATAGTTAGGGTAAGACTAAATGGCTCAATTTATTCCGTAGTCAGTGCTGTCATTACAAGCCTGGATAACACCCTTCCCAGAGCACAACTCATTTACCACTATTGCTAAAAAAAATTTGATTGCGTCCATTCTCCTTCGATCAGCTGAAATTACCACTGTAGCTTTTGCTTTTCCGTCCACCCTTTGGGATCTGTCTACGTCTATGTGTCCAAAAAAAAAACTGAAACTTTATCTCACTTTCTTCCGACTATCTGCACCTTAGAGGACCTGCCAGTAGTCCAGTACAAATTACCAGGCTGTGAGTTAGGAGAAAAGTTCCTGCAGTTTTAACATGTTATCCAAAAGGATGTAGAGATTGCGACTAAGTTTCCTAGCGTTTTTCTAGCCTTTCATCGCAAAATATTTCGGCTGACCGCCAGTGGTGTAGCTAACCAGTAGTTTTATTTGAGCCATGTTAAGTTACAGAATTGCCAGCTCTAGTGTCAAAACTATTTTTAGGAGCACGAGTACCAAACCTTACTGCACACTATAATATGGTTGTCATCACTGCAGCCCATTTTATCTCTTGTTCAGAATGTTGATCTTGTATCTTTGTATCAAACATGTTTACAACTGTAACCAATATCCTCCTTCTTTAGAGATCCATTAGCTGCATGGGCTTAGGAATCTGGAGGTGAATCGATCAAGGAAGGTTGGTCAAACCCTTCTTGAGGTTCAATCTAATGTTCTCTTAAGATTTGTTCCCATGACGGAAGCAGATTGTGTATTGATTCGATTGTACTTGTTTTTGTTTGTTTTTTTCTTTGGACGGTCCTTTTCCCAACACAAAATTTTCTACTGTTTCTCCAGTATCGATGCTTCAACTGCCCGTCAGGATCAAGAGTATTCGTCAATTATGACCTAAATTTAGACCCTACCTTGTTTGAAAAGGCGAAATTTGGAAACCATAGCCGGTTCTATTCACAAACCGTAGTTTTACATGGAGCAGAATCCCAGCAAATAGTAAATATTTCTTGAAAGCTTATTCGATGCGCCTTTCCTGGTTCTGTCAGAATCTTTAGCGCAGCGTAATTTTCAATGTTATGTATAGAAACTAGTCTCTTCTTAAATCAATTTGTTTGCCCTTTTCAAAATCAAATACTGTCAACCAGCTTTAACGAAACCTATCATATATTTAAAACAGTTTCGTAACTGCATACCTGGATGGATAATCTGACATGTTGGTCAGTGGCTCACTAATGCATGATACCTTGACATACCTGCTTTTTCCCAAGTACATACATATATAAGATATATATAAAGATACCAGACTCTTGCAATAAGCGCTAAGAAGACGTTGTATTGTTCTCTTCTACCAACCAAGCCTGGTTTTCAGTAAGCATCATTACACAGTAAGTATCATTGATTCATCATTTCTTAACAAGATTTGTAGCTGCAATGTCTTTTACTGGCGCAAATAATTTAATATTTAGCAAATTTATGTCAAAAATTCCGATCAAAAAGTCAAACTTTGACAGCTGCGATCATTGAGCTCAGCTGTCAAAGGGAATGCAACCAAAGAAATGTTTACAATGAAATGATGTTTAAATGAAATAAAGCAACTCGTTTCAAGAAACACTTAGGTATAAACTATTTCAACAGATGGCATTCTCAACTAGGCGCCAATGTTGTACAATCTCCGATTCTTAAACTTTCCTTCACTAAGGGTTTTTGAAGTCTTTGGCCTATAAAAATAATCCAAGAATCTTAGAAAATCAGACAGCTCACCATGTAGTATGAGTAAAATAGTATTGGAAAATTTAGTATCTAGACTGCATCAAACCCTACAAAAGAGAGAAGGACATTTGAATGGATCTACTTTCAGAGCTAAATGTCTTCAATTGTGTATTAAAAGAAATCCCACGAATGTATCTGGTAAAAACCATTTTGTTTTCATTTACATTACCAAGGACTGGAGTGAAAAGCACTATATAGCCTAGGATTTGACAGCAAACAATTTAAAAATCGTCTACAATTCAAGGTTGACGTTAAGTAGCTCTGGTTCTTTGATGTTTTTTCCCCATAGAAAGCAGTCAATTTAAAATGTCTGTCTATCATATGTGCTCTCGTCGTGCGAATCTCAGAAAAGTTGTTTATTTTTATTCCAATTTGTGTAGAATGAATAGCCAGATTGCAATTCATTCAAAAAAGTTTTGTATTCAATATTTCCTTTCATCAACAGATTCGACATACTTTAAGTCTATTATTGGAGTCTTTCACCTCGTCATAGGCCACTCGTAAACCCTCCCGGATCGAACTAATGTAGTCACACCCACTTGAGTAGCATGGAGTCATTTTCACTATTTCGATGAATATCCTTTGGCTAAATGAAAGAAGGTCGAACGATTTCCATCTACATTTTCCTTGCGTCGGCACTCAACAACCATGTCATAGAAAATAATATCTACAAAAGGCAATTTTCCAAATCGAAATCATACTAGGACTTTTATTCTCGCAAGATATCAATTACTGTTTATTAATCGAACGTGATATCCTTGATATTGTCGCCCATTAAGCTGATTACTTTCAATAAACAGAAAAGAAGTTCGTGCTGAAATCCTTTAAAAACAACCGTCACAATCTTATCGTGGATATCTGTTTAGTGCCACCTGCCCGCTACGCTGAAAATATTTCATTTACGACACCTCCACCGGTGAAGCCTGATCAAGGATCAAATTGTGGGTAAACAGGCGATTTGCTTAAGCAAAGATTGAAAATGGAAGGAGCATGAATCCGGTAATTGTTTACAAACTGAACAGTTTTAAATTTATCACAACAAATCGAACTTAAAGGTTCAAGGATTTGGGCAAAATGTTGGAATTATGTATCCAAGTATAAAAGAAGAAAAAGGAAGAATTTGAGCAACAGGAAAAAAGGATATCCTTGAGTGTACTAGATGTTTTTTTTCTTTGGATTTTATTAAAATGCATTTAACATGTGAGTTGCGTATTTGCTTTTGAAGGGAAAATTCTTTGGTGCTTATGCGTTTCGGGATCACAGCAATTCAATGTACATGTTAGAATATTTAGATGTCTGTGTCAGCCATTAGTGACAGACTCAATGCAGCCTTTTTCGATGCTATAGAAAAATTTAATGGTCATGCTCTTTTTCTACCCTCCAGCGTACAGTCAACGGATGTGAGCTGTTTTATATTTGGTTGGTGCGTCCTTTTTTGGAATTATTAATATGATACCTCCTTCCTCTGTTCAGTTTTTTTTTTCTAAGTAAAGCTATCATTATTGTTTCCTTTTATTGTGTTCCCATTAACTGGAAACGAGGGAATTTGTGTTTTCTATGTGAAAACGGGAGGACTTAGAATTTTTTTTTTATTAAGGGTCGTTGTATTTAATCTCTTTATATCAATAACATTTCATTGAGTAGCATCCGAATAAGCTCTCAGAATGAACATATAATTAAATATAGAAAATTTATACGTAGGTTCTCATTATGAATTATTTTGGTTTTCCAGGCTGGTATGTTACGTCTTTTGTGTGTATAAGGATACTTTATTTTGGGTGCTATTCGGCCCTATTGAACATATGGAAAGTAAGAAATTTAAATTGGAACAAAATGATAGCAACCAGCAATTTTCCTTTGCTTTTTTTTGTTCATTTATTTTGAAACAAAATATTGAGTATTAAGTTGGAAGTACATTGTATATTTTAGAGGTAATAATCTGGGGCCTGAATTAGCCTGCACAAAGTCTCCATTGTTTGCGCACTGCTCTTTCAAACATGTCTTGAGAAAAAATTCCATTTTCGCGTTAGGAATTTGTCTTAGATCGCGAGTCATTAATGGTCTGGTCGATCGACAAGATAAGCGATTTTGAAAGGCCCCCAGGGTCTTTCGAAAACGTCGATGGGTGTGAGATCCCACGATTTTGGAGGCCTTCACATGTGCTATTAAGTCTTCAAACATTCCATGACCATTGTTCAAACAATACTAAAGCAGGGGTATAAAGATCAAACTTGGGCCAAAGTGTAAGTGCAAAGCAGCGAAAAAGTTCCAACACACCCTCGAGACGCAGGGTAGTTACTAATTAGTACCCACACTACGAACAAACTACTAATGTAACGATGTTTTACCAAGTTAAGTGGAAAATCATTTGAATTCGCACCATTTTGCATGTAGCGCAAAAAAGAATTACGAATATATAAATCTATTTGTGCTTATTCTGTCTCTGTCTAATAGATGTCGCCCGAGTGTGTTAGTGCTGTTTCGACTTATGCTATGCTCGGGGTTAGAAATGGTAAGACTCTATAGCAGTAAATTTTCCCTCATTGTCTTTTTGTTTTTAACAAAAATAGTTTACTACAACCTAATGAAAAAAGAATGCAATTAGAATTAGAAGTAGAAAAACCTACTGTTACATCTTCTGTCTCTATCCGCGGATAGAGATATGAAGAAGTATCCAATGAAGAAGGTTCTATCGCCATTCCAATAAAGGTCGAGAACTTCATACACAACGATGTTCTTGCCAATTTAAAAGTAAGAACGAATCCATCGAAGAAATCCAAAATTGAAAGGGACCTTGGCAACCAAAGTCGCGGCTGAAATTATTATTAAAATGTCTTTAACAGAGAGGTTTCTTTTTGGATCAAACGAGTACTATTAGTTAATTGTTTAGTTTTTTCTGTTATATAAAATTGTCGTTTGTGTTTTTTTTTTTAAGTATACAGTGAGTGTTTTTAATATTTTAATTAATTATTTTAGACCGATGTCTAAAAGAATTTTGATTTTAGGACCCAAATAAATCAAGAAAATTGTTGTACGGAAACTGTCTACCTCTAAAAGAACACAAAGATTGTTAAATCTTTTGTGTTTTGTATTTTGGCTTATTTCGATATCTCGTGACCATGTTTTATGGAAGGTTTTTCGGTCAGGAAATCATAAAGAGTGCCCACAATATGTCTAGAAAATCGGTACAGATTTGACCATAATCTTACAACTATACATTTGAATATCACCCAAAACACCCAACTACAAGGTTATTGTCCGATTAAAACCAGTGCTGAGTGATCTAAGTCGGAAACATGACTATATTTTTTTTGGCGACCGAAAGGAGGATTCCAAAAATTCTATAAAATGCATTCAAAGCAATGCTGACATTATGAAAAGTCTTTCAACAACAAAATTGAAAAAAATTTTCTACATGTCAAAATAAAATGTAGCCATTAGTTATTTAGTACGCACATATTCTTCTTAGTAATCTGAAAAGATTGTACGATAATCTTTCAAAGTCAAAGACACAAGACTGTGAGACTTCATTGGAAGAGCGAGATACGAGCTTTGCATTAAATGAGAGACAGTTTTTGTTGCACACATTTCTATTTATAAAATAAACATTTATTGCTGTTATTGTTTGACGTTATTATTTGACTTTATTATTTGACGCAACCCGGTTTGACATATGTCACTGCTTTCTTCCTATAAATCCTTCGACTGGGAAAACCTCACTAAGAGACCTAGCCCAGCGTAATGGAATACAAAACAGTACCAAGCAAGGTTTTCGGGTTGACAGGGTTAGTTCAGAAGTATCACGAATGAAAAATACTCAAGGTTCAAATGGACCGTACGAAATCACGATGCGAAATATATAATAATCGATTCGATTAGTAAATTTAGCATTTATCATCATGTTCGATCCTTCGTCATGCTGGTGGATTGTGATCTTATGAATTTATCCTAGTAAAATAGAATACCGATTGGAGCACTCCGTAACTCGTTGAACGTTTTTGATAACACCAGAGAGGCTATTGAACATGTATGATACCTGACATACCAATGAACTTTAATTGTCTTAAATCCCGTCTAAACAGGAACATCATCGTTGGTTTTTTTTGTAATTAAGTTGGAAAGGGAGCTCTTTTGGTAAACTCATTTTGAAAAGATGACAATATAGTTGGACGATGCGAAACAATTTTGTTTCACCAAATGATTTGCTTTACCATATAGAAGAAGTCAGAAGAAAATAATGAGCTAAACAACACATACATACTGTGACGTGTTCTGGTTACGCGTACTGTAGTCGGCGCAAACAGAAAGTCGTAAACATGTTTACAACTACCAACACATCGATTGTTCTTGAATGCGTAAGCATAAACACGTCGCGCGCATTAAGTACAACAGATCCCGGTGCAAGCGACTCAACGCGTACACGTGAGAACAATACGCATGGAAGGTTCTGGGATGGTTGGTAGTTGTATAAAAGCATAGCGTAACAACAAACAGCGATAACACTCCGACCATCGACCAATCTAACGGATTTTGCAGAATTGTATGAGTGTTAGTAAAAATATTTATTTTTTGCTCGTTTTGTTTACAAGCACAATGTAAACAGATAGAATAGAGAAAAATAAACATTTTTACGAACAACAATGCAATTCTTCAGAATTTTTTGAATACCGTTAGATTGGTCATTTGTTCGGAGTGTTAGTGCTGTTTGTTGTGACGCTATGTATAAAAGTGACTACGGCGAGTGACGAAGAGCAGTAGTGAATGAAAACGCGACAGTGTGCGCAAGAAAAGTGTGGTGAAATAATTAAAATTGAAAAGTGTTGGAAAAGTTTCATTAAGTTTAAAGTTTAATTGCGTTAAATAAGTGCTCAATTAATTTAAAAGTGGAGTCATTAAAGTGATAAGTGATTTTTGTAAAATAATTGTAAAGTGTAGAATAAACTTAGAATAAAACTTTAAACATTAATTTTAAATTATTCGCGAGTGTGAAAATAAAACTATTGGCAATATTTGCGAATTGCAAATAGGTCGCGCACCTGCCAAAGCGCAACAATACATATGTGAATGCATTGCATGTTTTCTCTCTCCTATCTCTTGTTTCTACTAATGCTACCTTCAGTACTACTTCATATTTTACTAATACGAATACTACTACTAATATTACTTCTGCTTCTACTACTATTGCTTTAACAACTACTCTTACTACTACCACCAGTGCTTTTACTACTACTACTACAACTACTACTACGAGTACTACTACTACTACCACTACTACTACTACTACTACTACTACTTCTTATACGGCTATATACTGCGTTTCCTATTACGAAAGTAATCTAACAAATTTTACTGTCGGATTGAAGTAAAGGCAATAGAATTTCTCGTTAGCATGTGGGTGGAGTCACGAACATGCATTGAAGTTTAATATTCCCGGGATATGCAGAGTTTTGAGATACTACTTAAATTTTTAAAACTACTTGAAAACAAGAAAAAATTTAACTTAAGGAATTCAAAAAAGGTTCACATCTCCATTCCAAATACAATGAACTATTTCAACGGATCCTTTTAAAAATTAAACCAATTCCAGTTGTCCAAAAAAAAAACCAAGGACATAAATCGTAGCATGTATAAATTTTAAAAATTCCCTAAACGTAAATTTCAACCGGAACAAGCAACATCCTTTTTGCTACTGAATATCTCTTGAGAATATTGTTTTGCCGCTGAATCCTGCTGCATGCTATTTCGGCGCTGCTATTGTGGCAAAGCAGCTCTTTCCGAATTCTCTTTCTCTTTAATTCTCTTTTTCCGGGCTAAATGTTTATATACATTTTCCCCAAGCACCGTCAATCTACTGCACATGGGCTGGAAATGCTTCCTGTAGCGCGAAAAAACCATTCTACTTTGTACTATGGTAGTCTGTATTGATTGCGAGAAATTGTGCGTTTTATTGAATTTGTATCTTTCAGTTCTTAAGGGTTGAAAAATCACATAACAAAGATTTTTCTGCTGTTTGCACAATACATAAAAAGAGAAACAGGAAGAGGCCAAGATGTTTTGATGGGATGTCTTTTATATTTGTATTCCATCGATTACTTATTTAATCAAATTGTTCCTTCAATGGGCACGAATAAAGCTACATGTCCTTCAGAACTCGATTTGGACTAAAGCAATTGACGTTGCTAATCGAAATTTATTAGAAATATTTGAATTAATCATAAGAATATAATTGAAAAAAATACACACATGAGTTTAATATGGTTGAAACTGAAGAATCTGAATATATTAAGGTGTCCCATGAGTTTCATGCATTTTTTTGGATACGAAATGATACATCACATTTGTTGGTGCAAGTTGATTTATTATATTATATAGGAATCCTTTTGTTCTATAAGTTTCTTCCACCTTCTGAGAGCTTCATTATATCCTATCATTATATCATTAAAACTGTTGAGGCTTACTGGCGAAATTTCTTCTATATTTGTTTCACTTATAGATTTGAAAGTTTTAGCACAGTGAGTTTTTTGTCGAATAGAATTAGATAGAAGAGAATTTTTGTCGGATATTACCAATATGTACGTATGTTTCCCCCTTATATGCCAATGTTGCCAAATCTTTAGTTCTTTTCCCTACTTTTCAGATATTTCGATTCTCCTTAAAATCTTTTCAGCCCGACCTTTACTATCCACTGTTCTCGGCTATCATGTACCGTACTGTAACAAAATTATAGATTGAAGCATATATCGTACCTTTTTCCAACGCAGTTTCGGGAAATTAATTTTTATAAACATGTTATTTGGGTTATTTCGGGAAACCGTTTCAATTCTCTGCCCGTCTCGTTCTTATAACTACACCACAAGTTCAACGTTCAAATTGCTGTTAATGAGTTTTGCAGCTGTGAATAGTGACAAACTCAGTCGCAGTTAGGAGTTTGCTAGGACATTTTGGGAGATCGATGTTGAGCTTTATTTAGAGTATTAGTACTTTGAAGATCTGGCAATATGTTTTTATAGCAATTTTGAATAAACTGTGGTTTTCCAGAAATTTGTTAGTTAATTCTTAAATTGCCACGAAAAGAAAGTTATGTGACGTTGAAAAACAAGGAATTATTGACTTGAAGGATTGTAGAAAAACTCAAAGAGAAATTGCGGGTGAAAATAAAAGGTTGTAAAGTGTAGTAAAACATTTTTTGGAGCTAGGTATCGAAAATTATGGCGCTTAGTTTTAAGGGAATTGTTGAACACAGGAGCTTCATCATCACGGATCGATAGATATTTAAGCTTGGACTATGATTCTAGTTTAGTGAAAAAATAGATAGCATCTTCGAAAATATTGAAGTTTCAAAAATGTTTGCAAAAGAACAAAACGGCTGAAAAACGGCACATTGATGCAAGACTGAAATTCACCATAATTTTATACAGAAACCAAATATTTGTCATGTCAGCACCGCCAATGAAAAGAAAATTAATCTTGATAGACCACTGGTTTTAATTATCACTGGCACGATTTGCGGAAGTAATGAATAATCATCTCAAGAAAACCACATGGAGGTGGATCTGTTATGATTTAGGCAGCGTTCAAGAAAGTTCTCTTCGTGAAATGGCATTCATAAATGGAAGAATAAGTCGTGCCAATTACCAGGTAATTACAGGAAAATACCGAAGTTTCAGGATTATAGAATCGAATTTGTAAAATGGTCAGCATTAAATCCCGACCAGAAGTCTAGAATATTTGTGGGAAATATCAGTGAGGACAGTATAAGCCCAAAGAGAAACAATCTATAGAAAATGTTGCAGAGCTGAATTAACGAATTATTGTAGCGTGAAGTAAGATATCCGAATGTGTATTAATACTCTTATAAACAGGCTTCCGACTAGATTATTAGATGTATTGAAAGAAGGAAAACTTACTAAGTATCAAAGGAAAACATATCCAATTTTATACCGAGTACGTATTTTTCTGATTCTTTTTTTATTTCAATTATTATAAGAAAAATAATCATCATTTCTTGCCCTGATCAATTTCCTTGAATGCATTTTTTCAAGAAAATATACAATTATTGGAAATAGAATTTTGCTTTACTAGAAGAATCCCAAATGAGTATGAGTCTATAAATTTTCACAGCACTAGATGATCCAGAAATGTTCAAAAAGTAATGATAATGTCTATATTAGAGGTATATGGCCTATGGTATTTCGAGGTACACTTTTGGAGAATTCTCCTCTCGAAAATTTCCAGCTCTTCAGCTGCTGCTGGGGATCTGGTGAGCCAGGTTGGGAAGGAGTACGCTAGTATTGGTCTTATTGATGTTTTGTACATAAGGAGTTTGTCATTTAATTGGCCGGATTTCGAGGCAAGGTGGGGAGCTATAAGTGCAGGGCTTTGTTTAAGGCTTTTCTAGCATGTGAGTTCATTTTGAATTTGTTTGTGAAACTTACACCCAAATATTTGGTGATTTCTTTGAGGGAATGGCTTCTCATTCAGTGTGTACCTGTAAGAGCCCACTTTGTTTCACCGCAAATCGATGTCCTTTACCGCTAGCATTACGGAAATATATAAGGGTGCATTTGAGCGCGTTGATAGTAAGACCCCATTCATTGAGATGCCGCGGTGTCGATTGCTCTCTGCAGCCCAGTTGGCGCCTGAGAAGGGACAGCATGTTTTGCGGTTAAAAGTATGTCGTCAGCATACATGATAGCCTCAATGTTACCATTAAGAGTATTGATTAAAGGATCATGGCAAACGGCATGCACTCGTGGTATTGGGATGTCATAGAGAAAAAAGTTGAACAGTGATGGGCAAAGAATGGATCCTTGTGGGACTCCGGATTAGATTGGGATACGTCGCGATGATGCTTCGGCAATTTCAATCACAGTCAACCTTTCCTGTAGAAACCTGGATAGGATACGGATTCGGGCTATTAGACTAAATATATATAGACATACAGAGTCAAAAACCTTCTTCAGATCAACTGCGCACGCTACCGTACACTTTTTATTTTGAAGATTGCGTGTTACTCTATTGTGGGTAGTCATAATGGCTTGCTCTGCTGTCCTTGCTGATTCAAATTCAAATTGAGATTCTGGGATGAGAGGACAATAGAAGGATTTGAAGTGAGTTAGAATGACATTTTCCAAGACTTTACCAAAATTTGACAGCAAGGATATTGGACGAAAACTATGGATTTCACCGTTGCATCCAGGGCTTAGGGATGGGAATTAACTTAATTTCCAAGCCTTTGGGTAAAACTCGTTGTTTATGCAATTATTGCATATTATTATTAGAATTGGGGAGATAAGAGTATCCCGTCCAGGCCGGGAGATATTTTGCTATTTAGATCAGCAAAAATGTTATCTAATTCGGATATTTTAGTGAAGAGATTACCGAAGATTTTGAAGCGTGGCGAACAGGCTCTATAAATTTCTAAAAAGATTACGAGTTAGGATCCCTGGTAGCCTTTACTGATGTTCCTCACTTCCTTTGTAGCCTTTTCGTTCAGGATTTGATTTGGAGAATAGCGTTCTCGCTAAAGGTGACCGTAAAACGCTTCGCAGAGACGGACTTTCTCACCAGGGGAGGCAATGTATCTGTTTCCAAACTTAAATGGATCTCTGTCTAACTTGAATTTAGTGAAATGGTGGCCAGTTAGGATGTTAATTTGCTTAAAGACGTCTGATGAGGGCTTAGGTGAGTTGAGTTTACTTTTGTAATACTCATTAGTTTCATGGCTGGTGCGTTTTCTATATAAGATATAAGGCGCCGACGTGAATTTTGATTGAAGTATATTCTCGTTGATTCTGTTGTGATGCCGATGAAAAATAAACTTTATAACATGCTTTTCCTTTTTTTAATCAAGTCGAGTGTTACTGGAGAGAGATATCGTTAGAGCTGGTTTCGACTTTTCTGGAGAGGAGCGTGAGTTATGGATAATTCCTATCCTTAACACATACGGCATCCATGGCATTGGATTCGGAAAAGAACAAAATACAATAAAACAATAAAATAACCTTTTCCGAATCTTTTTTGTGACTTTTATATGATGTTTTCCCAAAACCCAAATGATTATTTCAAAATATTTAAAATACTTTGTAAGTTAATGACCATGTAAGATTCAGAAAGGGCTAAAATGCAATAAAGCAATAAAATAACTTTTCTGAATTTTATTTGAGATATCTTTATGACAGTAACCCAATAAGGGTCCTGAAATGTGTGAACAATCATATCTCTCTAGTATGTAAGAAGATGAAAGAAGAGAAGAAGAAGTAGAAGAAATTCAGTTGTAAGTTAACATTAGAAGCATATAGTTGTACGTGGAATAAATTAATTTTTTGAAAGAATTCATATTCTTTATTTTTATTTTTCTTTCGTTTACTTGAAAAGTAACCTTAATTCGTGTAGGTCTAAACATTGAATGATTGAGTCAGAAAGGATTGAGATGTGAAGATCAATTTCTGGGTTGCTCAGGATACGTTTGTCTGGTGGATGGCAGTTTAAGGCTTTCTAGATCATCCCTGAATTTCGCTCACTCGATTAAGCAGTTGGATCTTAATCGCCGGGACATGTTGGAACAGGAGTATGATCAATAAGGGTGATACAAAGCAGGAGCCCATAGTGGTCAGACAGTGATTGGAAAGTACTATATTCATAAGAGGGATAGGTTTCTGTTAAAAGGTCGTGTGATATAATGAAGTTATCCACGAAAGAACTGCCGCTGAGGAAAGCTGGGACTTCCGCGTTAATGATATCACACGTTAGGTGCGGGCCAGAAGAAAACCATTGGAGCAATGCGTTTTCATTTGTATTTCGTCTCACCACACCTCGAGTCTGGCATGGAAATCACCGCCTAGCAGGAATAAATCGTAGGTAGAAGTAATGGCGGATTCTATTCAGTGCGTGGGATACGATTGGGCCACAGTTGCCAGGTAAGTACAAGACAACTAGCATTATAGAAGGGGAGCCATTTTGGTGTTCAGTTTGGAAGGAAGCTAGGTATAGGATACCTCTTGATGTTCAAAACTAATTTGGTGTACTGAAAGGTTGTCTCGGAAAAGGATAGCTGTGCCTTGCCTTCACAAATGCGAAGCATTTGGTAATCATTCACAAGACCCTGTGCTTCGTTTTCAATATGGTTTCGTTCGGGAGGATGATTTCAGGTCAGAAAGTTTTGGACAAATCACATAGATATTTTCTTTTGTCATGGTGGATAAGGGAATTGATGTTAAGGCTGGCGATTCTTGGATTATTTACCACCATAGAGATTTAAGGTGATTTCAAGAAGTATGACTTCTTTGTCGTCCGGGGAAGTTGACTCAAAAATGGGCCAGAAGTCTTTAATTTTTTTTAATAACGCCAACGTTGAGATAACGAGCAGGTCTTGCGTTGCTTCCTGCAGGCAATAAATAGGGTGACGGCTAGTTCCTGATGACATGGGTTGACTTTGTTTTACAATTTCGGCGAATAATATATTGTAGACCGGATCGAAGAGTACTAGAGCAGATGGGAAGAGGCTTGGACGGATTCTGGAGTAGCAAGCCATGGGTGTGGACCGGTTCTCTCTGGCTTCATTAATGCTCCTTAAAATATTTGCCTTTCTGGACAGCCGAGAAAATTCGCTGGATGCCCTTCTGATTGGCATATGATACAGAATTGGGGAGAGCTAGGTAGCTCACTTGTCTTCCTCGGGCAGACCTGAGAGCCATGCTCCTTCCCACAGACGACGCAGTGGTCGGAAAACTCACAGTTCACAGACACATGACCAAACCTTTCGCATTTATAGCATTGCATTAGGTTGCCCTTTTTGGGCTTTTCCCAATCTCTCCCTGATGGTGCACGTAGCGCACTTTAATCAGACGAGATAAGTCCTAGTGAGAGCAAAGAGCAAGTTTGTACAAGTCTAAAGAGACTTTTTTGGCTCTCGACTGAGACCACTGAGACATAATGCCCGCCTCAACGACCTCTGATCCAAAATCCACTCCAACACCACGGACCTTGGCTACATACTCCTTTCTTTCCTTTGGGGTAAATGAATATCCCGATATTGAGGAAGACTTTATGAGATTCATTATGTAGTCGTAAAGATTTTAGTTGTCCGTTATGACTGAATTTTTTCAATCCAGCCTATACCGTGTGCCCGGATTTTTTTCGTTAATGTTTTTGTCAATTATTCCCTTAAGTACTGACAGTGCATGACCTTCAATAAATATAATGCGATAAAATATTTTTTTTGTGGTCCATGAAGGTTCGTGGAGTTATCGGCACGTCGTTTGACGACAAGACGTGGCAAAGATTGGGGTTAATTGGGGGCACATTGGCGAAATTCTCAAGGGTTCTCCTCATTAATACCTTCCTTTTGCTTCTTTGAAATCGTTAGCTTCCTTGTTGGATAGCGCAATATACGCTTCGAAACTTGAAGGATGTTCTTGCTGCATCGCCAAAGCTGCTTCGCTGCTTATTGCCTTACGAGTCGCCTTCGTTTTCGGAACCTTGTTAACTTCCATTACAGCTGTGTCATAACCTTTTGTTGTCTCGGGAAAGTTGTGCTCGTTCACTCCCGCTCGCAAGTCAAATAAACGCTCTCCTCTACACGAGATTTTTCGCAGAAAAAGCACAAAAAGCTGGTGTAAGCCCCTGGGCAAAGACCAGTTTGCTCATTATTTTCAAATTCACTTCTGTAGTATATGGCATAACTATTATCCTTTTCTCCGACAGACGAACTGCAAACTCAATTTACTCCAGTATCAAACTTCAACCGCCAATTCAGCGGAATGGCATGAGAGTTTACTCCAGCACGTGTAACTTTTTCACCACATAATGCAAATGATTTGATGCCTTTTGTTACATGTAAAGTTAAAATTAAAACAGTCGGACTATGAAATCGGCTTGAATAGTCAAAACGTTCGATTGTAACTGAATTGTAATTGAAAAACCTTAGATGTTTTCGCCAGATAGAATATTGAATAGTTTCATCTGATGAATTCCAAGCGTTGCATTTCACATAGCCATCGAAGCAGTACCAGTATCGGGCATTTATGTCCGTGAAAACCAATCAAACTTTCTTCGAACTGATTCGAACTAAACAAAGGTCAGTCGAATTGAAATGTATTTTGCACATAAGTCCAATCTTTACCAAATCACGAAACAACCTACTCTTCCCTTCACATATGAGGACATGTCAGTGCGTTTGAAGGCTCGTGGAAGAGTATTTAATGTGGCTTTGAAATAAAATAGTTTAGCAGAATGTATTTGTACTTGTTCCACATAGGAAGTGGCCTAGTTTTAATTCCAAATGGGATACAAGTAGCGTCGTGATAGTCTGCGTTGAACATGGCAGGATATAATGGAAAATGGCTTGAATTTTTCGATTTCTGTTGAGATATTAGATTTATCGTTGAAAGCTTAAGCTCGTAATAAACTTTTGTGAGCCTGCAGGGAAGAAACAAATTGCAGGCAAGTCGAAAGATCCTTCAAACTACTGTCAGTATCATTGCTAGAATCATTTTGTTCGCGTCCACTCGACGTTGCGTTTAGCTAACTGATCTATCCCGTCTATGCTAGTCTGATAGTTCGTTTTTCGCTGCAACTTCGTTTACATCGACTGGTGCCTTTTCTTATTTTTTTCTCTTCCGGGGCAATTTTGAGCTCCTTCTTGATGTTCTACATCAATTGTCAAGCTACACTGTCGATTTGCTATCCAAGTGTGTTCATAGTTTCCAATCGAGTTTTTTTCATTATTGCTAAATTCGATCTAGTAACAAAAATAGGACCTTTGTTCGTTCGGCTACAATTCCTGCACGAGTTAGATTATGTAACCCAACAAACTGAAATCTTTCCGTAATGTATTCGAAATATGGATCGGCACAGGTTTAATTGTTGAGCACAATGTCAAATGGACTCACTTGGGTAACGCAATGTACAACTTCTAGATGAATGCGTATTATCAGTGACATAAAAGGTGGTATGAATACGATCCATGGTTAATCGAATTAAATGTTCGGCCATAAAGTTGTTGGAGTGCATATAAGTCTTCCGGACAGAGCCGTATATTTCGAAATGAATCTGCACAATTTGCAGACGTTGCATATGATGCAACCTTTTTATCATGAAATAGCAAACTAAACTAACCATTAAACGCATTATAGCTGTCAAACGATACATGGCTTTAAAAAGTGTTACCAACATAAAGTTCTATACTTCTACAAAACACCTTTCATATGTGCTTGGAAAATAAAAGGTCGGTTCAGATATTGGGCATCTAACAAGACATTTTCACGTTTGAAATTTCTGGAAAATTGGATTATGTTATCCTCAATTTGTGATTTAACGGAGGACTCAGATTTATTTGGTTAACATGACAATCTGAAGTTTTTCATTATTTCAGCTATCTATTGTTTTCTATGAAAGGCAAAAATTACTTTTTGTTAAACAATTATAAGCTTTGATGATTCTTAACCCGAATAACAAACGAGCCATATTCCGTATAATTTATATTAATTTCATAAACTGCAAGTCCTGCATTGCTGAAATGTTTTATAAATGCCGTGTGAACAGGAAAGGTACAATTGGCAGAATATTGAATTTTCTGTTGAGAGTTTGGGTAAAAGAGATGTACGCCTAATTTAGTCAAAGGAATTTTTGATGATACCTTCCACAGGCGATACCAGAATTTCCAACCTGAACCACCTGATGGTCGAACTCTTGGAACAATAAATAAATTTAGAATAAGTAAGAAATTCATTTGTTCCTGCCAACAAGCTTTAGCAGTTTCAGCTTCAATCTACTTCCTGTGTTCTAGTTGCTCCGCTTCCACCATTGTCACTATAAAACGTGCCCAGGATGTGTTTCAATTAGACGTTAGCATGCTGGAAAACAATGGTACATGAGAAAACATACGTTCTCATAGGTAAGAATGAAAAAAATGGGGTGCATTTTCTATTTCTAGAATTCACTACTGCTAGATGTTAATAAGGTGACGCAACTTCGTGTACAACTGAAATCAATTTGTGTAATATTCGTTATGCATTTCGTAGTTTTGAAAATTACTGTGACGTTCTTAGAATATTTCGATGGTAATGCAAAATATACTTCTGATTTCCCAATGAGGTTGATGGTATTCCATTTCATATGATATGCTATCATGCCTTATTTTGTAGAAACTTTTGACGTTCTTCTCAATATTCCTGTATATAATTGTAAGCTCCATCAGAATCCCTACATTGGCGTAGCTCATGTGAACAATGAGCTACAGAAAACCTGGCAAAAGCTACGGAAACTCCTTGAATACCGTGAATACCAGGTCGATGGGGTTTCACTAGCTGTGCACAACAATTAGGCCAGACATGTACACTGCAAGTGCATACCAAGCACTGCAGGCCACACTGAGCCATTGAAAAACAATTAAAGAATAAATTAAGGAATAATTGAAAAGCTCACACTGGACCGATAGGCTCATATCACATGAAGCTTGTTTCCCTCCCCTGGTCCCAGGGAAAACTAACAACACACAGGGACAAAAGAGGAATTGGAGCTTGCTCTCAAAGGAGCTGTCTGAGGACTTGTTGAAGCGAGGTATATGACACAGCAAGCAAAGCCTTGAAAAAAAAATTAAATTGAGTATAAGCCTAGGACCCAACAAAAAGCTTGGTCAAACTAAGGAACTACTTATGAACCTTCAGAGAAAACTGAAAGGCATAACCACGTTTAATAATGTGTTTCAGCAAGCTTGAAACGACCCTTGTATTCCATGCCAAAATTTTTAAAATTAATGTAATAAATAAAAGCCATTGCTGGCACAAATTGTTCTACTTTTTTGGTGATTTCTCATCGTTGTTTCGAGTGACAGTTTAAATTAGGGGTTGTCATTAATTAAACTCCTCCCTTGCTTGGTCAGCTGGTACCATTTATAAACTTTAGTTTGACACAAGAAAACAAAGTACCCATAAAACGCGAGCATCGTTTGAAAATCATGCAAAATATCTTTCATTTTTGGAAGACGAAATTTATGACGGATCGATCGAAAAATCCTTTCACTAAGTGCATTGCTCTAGATGCATCTGATATTGAAAATCGAATCGTCATTTTACTCAAAATATCGTTTGTCAACCCATGTTGGAAGCTACCAAGCAGTAACAATGAACTCGATAAGAACGTTTGTTGCTGAGAGCTATTAAATTCTTGCCTACACAGTTTCTTTATTCATCTTAACTCGTTCAAATTTAAGTTCCGAAGAAAGGAGAAAACGACTGAAGACGATAGAAAATGAGATGATTACAATAAATGACTTACCAGGAATTTCTATCTTTGCAAAAATTTAACAACCCTTTTCGAGAAAGAAATGAATATTCACTCTTCCGAAAATTAGTTAAAACCAAAAATGACCCACCAATAAATTGAGGTTTAAGAACACAAAAACCGAGATATTCGCAGGATGGGGAAGAACAAAGACCCTGACATGAGACAATGTGACCCGTTTTTAGTTGGAAGCACCGGCGACATACTTGAGGGAAGGGTTACTTCAAGGCTGCTTCTACTACTAGGCTACTTCAAGGGAATCTTAAAGTGAGTCAGGAATGACTCCAAAAGCGACTCTACGAGCTGACCGACTAACGTCGAGAAAACATTTCCCTGAAAGAACAAATAGTCGAGCTTCAAGAAATAAATTCCAAGCTGAAAAATAAAAACAATATACATAATAATATTATGAAAAAGAGGATCACGAGCTCCACATCTGCCTCCAACAACTCTTCTTCTGAAGCAGAAGCGAAACAGGAAGAGTATGGCATACAAGAAAAAGAAGGAGACAAACAAGGAGATAAGGAGTCATCCAAGGATTAAGAATCCCCCAAAATTCAAAACGACAAACTACCCTGTCAACATCAAAGGCAGTTAAAACGTCTACCACCACAACTACAGTACCAAGAGAAACGGGCAAATTGACATCACTAATCAAAACACTGAGCCAGAGAAAAATAACAACGGTATTAGCAAAACGGGTTCATCTGAGAATTTAAATTATCCAAGAGACATTGAAAGACCATAGGTTGATAATCAAACTGTTGACTGATCGACTGATAACCCAACTGATGACTGAAAAAAGCAATATCACACATACTACCGCCCGGAGGAAAGAAACGTCAACGTCATACAAGAAACCTCAAGAAACCTCAACGTTATACGAGGCCTTCATGGAGTTGACATAGAGGATATTTATGAAGGTCTGGCATCCCAAGGCTGCCACCCCATGGACATTTTCTAGCTAAAAACACTGGCAAGTCCAAGGAAAGAAACTTCAGTTTTGAATATGACTATATGTATGCCATCTTGTCTGCAAGATGAAAGCCATGAAACCCCACAACGGTCAACCAATGTGTCACAGCTGTCAAGAACTCGGTGCAGGCAAGACGTGCAGGCTATATGCGTGACATCTAAGTACCACTGTTGGTCATTGGAAGCTTCAATGCCTCCTACAAGCATTGAAGTGCAGTGTGAAGTACCAAAACTGGGACTGACCTCAATGGAACCGTTACAAGCACGAACATAAGCCTGCATCCTCCTAATAGGCCAACGCACTTTGACATGAGACGCGGAAACATCCTAGGCTTTGGAGTCTCTCGCGAATTTCACCCCAGAATACGTATATATATCCTCAACGAGTTCTCCTCAGATCATCAACAGGTACACTTCATAACAGAGAACTTCTAAACAGATGAACCTTTAAGAAACAAGAAGTAAACCGTGCCAGCCGGATTTCCTCTCGCTTCTTAAAGGTTTCCATGACCATCTGGCTAATGAATGAAGTACAACCGATTACATTGAAAGAACGATAGAAAAGTAACGAATAATACCAACTAGGCAAAAGGGGGAAAATACGATCGCAACTCCGATAATTTCAAGAGAAATTACGAAAAAATACCTGCTAGGATTAGAACCCGTACGAAGCGATTACATATTTAAAAGAGTTAAGTAACTCATCAAAACCAAGCCTCAGGTAGAGGACATTATACGGCCACTTGACGGAAAAGAAACCAAATAACTTAAACAAAAGCTGAACAAACGAAAAGCACCCGCACCCGACACAGTGAACAACACAATCACAAAGTGCATCTCAGACAACGTCATTACGACCCTGACAGACATAATCAATAAAACTTTTCACTTACCTAAGTTCCTCAAAACATGGAAATCGGGTTCATAATCGTTATACTCAAGCCCGCAAAAAACCACGCTTTCCAAAAAAATTTGAGACCCATAAGTCTCCGTTCCTTAATATCAAAAAAAAAAAAAAAATCAAAAAAAAAAAACAGAAAAGCCATTACTGATAAGACTCAACAAAGTGAAAGTCGAAAAACAAATCATCCTTGATGAATAATATGGCTTCAGAGAAGCTCTCTCGACAGAACTCTAGTTAGGAAGGGTCAGAACATAAGAAATGGATTTAAATACAGGACGTCAATGTACTTAGTAATATTTCACAATGCAAAACCCTTTGACTAGGTCTGACAAGCAGGTTCATCTTCAAAATGCATTGAGAACTCATACATTTTGCATCCCCCTATCACACATTCAACACATACACAACTTCCTCAAAAATCGATCCCTTAGAGTTAGTGTGGAAGATCACCTTTCGAACCTGCGAACTATTCAAGCTGGCGTTCCGCAAGGATCACCCATGGCACCAATATTATAAAATCTGTCACCAAAAAATGAGCCCACTGCTTAGGAATACTCTCCTCTCAACAAAAACCCCTTCTTAGTTCTTACAGCCTAAACATAAAAAACAAAGTAGTCAACTACTAACAAATAATACGACCGACACTCGTCTATGGCAGCACAGCTTTCTGTCAGCCAAACAACATAAAAAGTAGAGTATAGTAGAATAGAGTAGAATAGAGCAAGGATTTTCGATTCGAAACCATAGGGAAATACTTACGAGAGAAAGCACAATAAAACTATTTGACAATGTGGACAAGATTCCTAACCGTACCATGCAAGGCCTCTAAGTCTCGACCAACACAAGTCGAAAATTATACCAAAGCCTCTGATCGATCATACAGGACGGAAACGACTAGACTTTCTGGTTAAGTAGTGGTGAGTGTTCTGTACTCTCAGACATGAATGGAGCAACAGTCCTCAATCGAACAAGTTCCACGTAACCCATACATCAGTCACAATTCATTCGTGAAATATGTGTAAATACTGTTTTGTCAAACTAATCTTATTATTTATAAGTTGCTTGGAGTATTGTTACTATACATTAGTGCAGCTTATTAAAATAAAACCTAACAAAAACTGAGCCAATTCACAGAATTCTTTCTTTTGCTTGAATCAATAAATTTGATCTTACATTCAACATAATAAACATTGCAGTTCCCTAGCCCCGGAAAAAACCTTGTTTTATTTTTCTTGTTGGATGAATTCTATAAATAAATAAATTCGTTTTGAATGAAGAGCACGGACGCAGCCAAAAAATTATTTCCCGAATATAAGGCTTGCATCTGACTAAACTTAATAATTTTAAGGACCATTACGTTTGTAAGGAAACTTCAAAATGGGTCATCAACCTCCTTGTTATATGTTTCAGTGGAATTTTTAAACTATGAATTACGTTTGATATATTTACTTCTAAAATGTTCATTATACTTCAGTGTTAATTTTGTCACGAAAGGACCAATTAGAGTGGCCGACTTCATAGAACTTCCCAAAAGTACAACTTCAAATGTAAAAGTCCTCTGTATTATGGAAGCATGCATAGCTTTTGAAAAGAATTAAAAGGAAGAAATAAGAAATAAGCATTCTCCTTACTAAATTCAATGATCTTCTTAGTGGCACACCATTTACATTTATTAAACGTCCTTGCTTTGTCAAAATTTCAAAAACGAAGTACTGCAAGCCAAAACTCAGGTATGCGATATTGTGCTTGTCGCAAGCTCCTCTCTATGGTTATAACATAAGTGTTTCGTTTAAGTAGAATTCTTTTCTCCTTTCTATTCCGTTGTTACCTCCTTACTATGCGGTTACGTAACTTAATTTATAAAACATTCTCTTCACCGTTCCACAGTTGCTTCCTTACTATTGTTTTGTACTCGTTTACAACTTTGATTCTTTCCTTACGAAAAGGATTGTTGGCAGAACTTATTTCTTCCTCTTTTTCATCTTCGTCTTACCATCGTCTTCTTCCTTTCCTTATTGGTAGCAAAAAGAATTTCAGCACCAAACAAGTGCATTCGTTCGATGCTCAAGTTCTTGAAGTCCGCCACAGAGTCACATTGCATCCTTTTAAACCATGTGACATGAAAACGAGTTCAATAAAGAAAAGTAATAACAACTGGAAAATAAAAGTTGTTTTTTTTTTCTGGGTTGATAGCTTTTAGACAAACCCTTTTGTTTGAGCTTAAGTCTGCTTCGGAAAGAGGAGAACGATACTGTACTAGTTCGGAAAAGCACTATTTTTAAAATTCATACATTGAATTTATGTATCCGATGGGACTAATTTATTTTGAATCCATAAGAAACCATTCCTGGTTGTTATCCTTTCTCTGAAGCCTTTTCCCATCATAGTGTGTTTTTCTTTTTTCCCGAATAGAAAACGTATTACAGCAAAAGCTTGCGGAGTTATAATGGATTTGGGAAAGGTCTAGTTTGTTGTTTCCTTGGCTCACATATTTTATGTAACGATTTTGAAATACTGATTACCAATAGGCCAGTTTAATACTACGAGAGTGGAGTTTAATAGTTGTGGTACATGGAATAAATTTATTTTATTATATTTAATCAATTTAGTAATAATTTCCGTTCAAGCTTTCACTGCTCTGAAGCGGAGTAGAGAATATTTGCATAGTATCACGTTAAACTACCATTTTTTTATAACTAAAGAAAATGGTTGAGTTCTAATCATTGTTATGTTGTCAAATCAAAAAATTTAACACGATTGGGTAACACCGTTGGTTGCATAAAATGATCCTTTTTTAAATGCTTACAAATTAAAAACTCCATCCGGCAAAGGATGAATATTCTCCTGCGCGAGGATGGAAAGGTGTCCAAACCCATTTCAATGACAGTCGGTTTAAATTTAATTTTTCATGTTAGCGAGCGATATTCAACTGCTCCGCCATCATTTGTTGTGGTTGTGTATCGTCTTCGTCCAATAATCCTTATAATTCGTCGTCTTCAAACTTATTTTGTCGGTTTTCATTTTCTTTCTTCTGAACAAGAAAATCATTACATGTCGCAAATGCTCTTTGTGCATTTGCGACATTGTGCAACATTGTGCAAATGTTTGACACGAAAAAGAAGTGGGCTACAAACTCATAAACAACTAAACGAATATGAAGTTTTGTAGCGGGCAGTCTTACCAACAAAATGGCGCTTTGGGCTCGACAGGTTACTTCAATAGGTTTCATGCGCCATCTCTTGACAAGAAAGCGACATGTTCAACTTGCGCACCTGGTATTTAGAAGTTTATATGACGCAAATCTGATTTTTTTTTGTATAACTTGCTCTCATTCTCAACTCGGCTTTTTCGGAATAGTAAAACATGGGTAAAAACTTCGTTTCTTGATTAAAAAATACATAGCTTGTCCAAAGAATACGTTAAATGAAGTCAAGTCTATATTTTTAAAGCTGAACAACACTACTGAGAGAACCGCAATTCATTTGTGACAGATGATTCACCTTTTGACAAATAAGCGGGTGACTTAAACAAATAACCATAGAGGTGTAAGATATAGAGAGACTGTACCCTTGTCCATGTGCGTACGTGAGCGTCTGAAGAACTAAACTTACCTATTTTTCCGCTCATCTGCTTTTCAAATGTTCAACTCCATTTTTCTCTGTAGTAAGGTAATATTTAACGTGATATCCAAAATTTCATCGAAATCTAAACGATTCTTTAACCAAAATCGATGAATATTGCCAGATTTTCCGTTGTCTAGTAGTGTAGGCAGCATAGAAAAGAAAAAAAATATTTTTTCATCAAAATAATTGATTAAACAACACGTAGTTAATTGAGAAATGAGTTAATGCAATGAAAAAAAAATGTCCCAAAAATATGAAATGCTGTTCTGGGCGCGCACTGCTTCCGGGCATGTGTTAATTGTTTGAAGATGATGATGATGATTGGCTTGTAAAAAAAATATTAACCAAAAAAGAGAGCAAGCACGGATGATGGATGAGGCTTCGTTATGATCGAATGAAGTTCTTACTAAAATTTTAAGTTTTGTTCATAAGGTTTTCAGTTACGAGAAATTCATACGAAAGGAAATAGAACTAAAATTAGAAAGCATTTTGGAATTAGAATTAGATTTAGTTATATTGAGATAAATAATATTAATCAAATAAAGCAATAAAGAAAAATACAAAAAAAAACGTTTAAAGTCTCAGAAAATTACCTAGCTGTCATCCGTCAATTTGAATTCAGTGGAACGCTTGAGAGCAATTTGCAGTAAATGCAGTTTGCAGTTTACTGGTTGGTAGTGTTTAGCAGTACAGGATGGAGTAGAGATCAGTTCGCTTAGAGGAAGAAGAAAAAGTAAGGTTAAAGGTAAAGCATAAAAGAAAAAAGTAAGGATATCGTTAAAGTAAAAAGGAAGAATAAAGAAATAAAGATAAATTGAATGGAAAACGAAGAAAATTTTATTTTTTACTAGCCCATTGATAATGTGAAAAAGTATTGCGAATTAACAGTTGAAACGTTTCAGTACATTTTTATACAGTGAATTTCGAAGAAAAATAAAGTAGAAATATCCAAATTGTAATCACACTGCCATAAAATCAGCATGAAAACAAAAATCAAATCAAGAATGAGTCGTTGACCTTTTTGTGTTACAAATTGAACATTTGCTGCTACGATCCGGGAGGATTCGGCAATTACATGGGCGTTATTTGATATGTGTTACGAGTTGTGTAAAACTGCGATTTGAAATAAAAGAATTAAGATAATTGTGTTGATCACGAACTTTTTTATATACATATAATTCAGTTTGAGTGAAAAAGTTTCTATAAATATATCTAGTAGATAACCAATTTAAGTGTGTATGCGCCAGCCAAAGGATAAAGATAATTGCTATATTTGCCCAATTAATTATAAAAAAAACCACGAATATTGGTATGGTTTAGCTGCACCTGGCTGACATTACGTGACAAATTCCGCAGTATCTTCAGAGTCAAGTTCACTGACATTCGTGGCAACGAATTGAGAAAATTGCAGAGGAACATATATCTAAGTTTATATACATATGTAACACGTAATGAATTCTTTTATTTTATCTTTTTGATAATTAATTCAGGAAATATTAAAAATGGAAGCTGAAGCGGTATGACTTTTATTGTGTGTATGTGTTGTATGTGCTGACATACATGTAAGTGGAAAGATCAGAACGCTCACATTCATAATTTAGTCGTATTTCTATATAAACTATAAAACCTCTCCAGGCTCGCGCGGTGAGCTAATCGGGTTTTATCAAAATAAAGTAATTACATACGGCCACTTTTATGCGGCTTTTGAATTTTCAAATTGTGGTGATCTTTCTACCCTTTTCCTTCTTCGCTGCAGTTGCGACCTATCGGTAGCCCAAGGATTGTTTCTTTTACATAAGTACATTATTTTTTTTGTTTATTAATATTTTTTTCTTTATTATTATTTCACCATAACCTTCCCACCAATAAATCCATTCCTCTTACCTTATCATTATCCGATTTTATTTCATCTATCTCCCTACACTTGAAAATACTCAACAATATAAAATTTAATGTTCAAGCACAGATGAAAGGATGGAAATTACATTCAAAGTCAATTGAAAACAGCTGAAAAATATGGTACGTCATGTTGGGTGCATATATTTGCCCTGACGTCGGAAATAATTCCGACAATTTCATGGACATGTTGTCAGTTGTCAGTTGTCTTACAGTCAGTTGGCTTACAGTTACAAAAGCAAAGTTGTTAAAAGAATGATCACACGTTTTATTTGAATGCTGAAATTATCACGAATTCGGTCGTTGAATCATGCTCTTTACATAGTCAACGTTCATCGCAAGTGTGTTAAACGTTTATACTGAACATTGCCAATTCACATCAAGTATAAGGTTATTCTCATTAATGACATTAACGACGAATTTATTGATTCGAACAAAGCTTAATGCAGACTTGATATCAACTCAGGACTGCATTTGCCACGTGTTCATGTCGAAGTCGGACATTTGTCAAAATTGTATGACATGATCGAGTCTTAACGCTTCGGGAAGTGATTTTCATTTGAAGTGAAATTACCCGTTTAGTTGATTGTCGTGTATGAAGGGGTAGCACAAATTATTTGATGTTAGGGCACTTAATGTTATAATATATTTTCTTATTTCTATGAATTTCTTGACGAAATAATCTTTATAAGTAATTAAATACAACAATACATTTGCTTGAGTATTGTAGTGGTTGTTTCCATAGTTCAGATCACGAAAACGTTTCCCATTCATTTGTGCTATCTAAGAGTATTTTTATCTTTATTTTTAAGAACTCTGAACTTGTATCAATATGCGTAAATCTTTTGGATTACAGACAAAGTTCTGGATTTAGGATCTCGCTTAACCTTATATTCCTTTTTTTCGTAGCTTTGCTATCCCGCTGGGGTCTCCAGTTCCTGCAGCAAGTGGCTCCAACTGTCTCGGTCCACTGACCACCTCCTTCAATTTCGAAATCCGAACAACGATGCCCTACCCTCTACGATTTTCAGAGAGCTAGCTGGTTGTTGAAGGATTCCGTGAAATTATTAGCAACTGCCGCCGTTTGGAGCCCTTCCATGTCAAATGCGATATCGATATATGAGTTCAACCAAGTAGTGATTCTGCATACAATTGGCTTCTCGATATTTTCGAACGTCAAGTCTGCTCGGGGACCAACATTGAGGGATCAAAACATGGTTGACCTGAATTTCTGTGTTGCTATCTGATGATACCAAGGCCATTTCATGTATGCATTGAAGTGAGAAACAAGTGAAACGTATGTAAACGTAAAACACACAACCTTATATTGACTACGTTAAATATCAATAACATGCGATTTGAACTCCCTTTCCACAATGAAGGCCCCTCCAAATTGTTGCTTTCCAGTGGGCTTCCCACTTTTGAATATTGTATTTGATCTTAACATATCGTTCAATAAGTCCCGAGACTAACCCAGAGATGGTGCTAGTAGAACCAAACTGGCCACGTTTACATAGAGTGCAAACCTCTACATGAAACGTGTAAGAATTTCACGTCGACAGCACATTTCACAGACAGCAGAGTTATCGAGATTAGAGTAAAGTCACTTTGTAATTTGTTTGAAAAATGGAAAAAAGCGAGTTTCGCGTGTTGATAAAACATTATTTTTTAATGGGTAAAAACTCCGTAGAAGCCCAGCAATGGCTTGAAAAACATTACCCGGACTCCTCTCCATCCAAACCAACGATTTGTCGTACGTATGCGATATCATCTGGAAGCGTATTTACAATCCTTCATGAAAAATTGAGCATGAAATAAGTTTTTTCCAAGTGGGTGCCGCGATTGCTTTCAGTGGAACAAAAACAGCAACGAGTCAACGATTCAGAGAGCTGTTTATCGCTATTTACTCGCAATAACAAGGATTTTCTGCGTCGATGCGTGACCATGGATGAAATATGGATACATCATTTCACTCCGGAGTCGAATCGGCAATCATCTGAGTGGCCCATGGCTGGCGAAAGCCGCCTAAAGCGTCCAAAAACGCAGCAGTCTGCTGGCAAAGTCATGGCGTCTGTTTTTTGGGATACACATGAAGTGATTTTCATTGTCTACCTGGAGAAAGGAAAATCGATCAACAGTGATTATTATATTGAGTTGTTGGTAAGTTTGATGGAGGAGATCGCAGCAAAACGACCGCACATGAAGAAGAAAAAAATCCTTCTTCGCCAAGATAATGAACCATGCCACAATTCCATGGAAACAATGGCAAAATTGAACGAATTGGGCTTTGATTTGTTTCCCCACCCCCCGTATTCGGCAGATCGCCCCCAGCGACTACTGGCTCTTTGCTGATCTCAAAAAAAAAATGCTCCAGGGAAAAAATGTGGCTCGAATGAGGAGGTCATTGCCGAAACTGAAGCCTATTTTGAAGCAAAGAATAAATCCTTCTATAAACATGGTATAGAAATGTTGGAGAAGCGTTGGAAAGATTGTATCACTCTAAAAGGAGATTATATTGATGAACATAAATGATTTTTGAAAAAAAAAATGTTTTCGTTGTTAGTCTCGGGAGTTATTGAACGATGTGTTAAATATCACTTCCAGTTCAGTGCGTTTCCTAGATTGCCAGTTTGTTTAATTTATGTTAGCTGGTCTGTTGTAAAAGGTACTTAACAGTGCCAGGATAACTCAGAGATGTGATACACTAGGATCCTACCCCATACTCCTATTTTTGAGTCCGAGGTCGTTGCCGTAGATCCAATCCATTCCGAGGCTCTGCTTGCAGGTTTCGAGATATTGAAGAGGTTGTACATCTTTAATTTTATTATTTGCCTTGCAATTTGAATTATTTGGCCCTCTTTTGCTTTAGGTTTTCAAAATAGACTTTTCCTTGTCTTCACCTTTCATTATTTTTCACCTTTCATAGTTTTTCATAACATTATAATATTGGGAAATAATTTTATTGGAAACACTGAAAACTCTGCTTTGTTCTGCAGACTTAATTGTGGCACTCTGAGAAGGAATACTACAATCTTAAATAATACCCATTCCTAAGGGATACGTTTCAATCTGTGTTGTAGATAGAATGGTTTTATGGATAGAATTTAGTAGACAACGGAGTCTACTTAAACCACGACCAAATTTCCGAATCTGCTGCTGAATTGATAACTTGAATTTTCAAAATCATATGAAGATCTTGCGTAAATACTTATTCAAAAATAAAAGACCATGAAGCCAAAATGCATGTTTACATTCTTAGCGGAAGAAGGCTCACACCATCGGATTTGAGGAATGACACCATCTATTTGGATTGGAAGAAAAATCCTTCATTTATCAATTCAATGATTATTTATTGAAAATGCGCGCATGGCCAATTTCTTTGCTTCCATTACTAAGAATGAGTCTTTTTAGCTGTCTCTTGAATCATAATTTGACATATTGAAGCTAACTTTCGTTTCATAACTCGTTTCATTTCTTAAAAAAAAATCAAGAGTTTTTTGGTTTCCCAATAAAGTTGAATTTCGGTATGCTTTTTTCCTATCAAGCAACTGTACTTATTGTTTTGTTATATTATCAGTTGGGTAGCACTTGATGTTTGAACATATCCTGGCCTTTATTAAATAAAGATTAGTATTTGTTTATATAAAAATGTGACAGTAATTTCAGTAAAGCGTAACTTTCTTGCATCATTCGGGCAGTAGACTAATATCCTGACTCAAAGGTCAAGCGCTATTGAGTCAATACGTTTCTTCTTGTTTTATTATGTGGCACTACAGTCGCTGTCGGGCTTTCTTTCCTCGGAAACAAGACCTCGAACCGTTTTAATCCATTGACTGCATTTTCTAGTCTTGAAATCAGAACGAAGTGTCTTTGTCAACATAAATGGTCTTGTCTTACTCATTGGCCTCCTCTCTTCGATTTTCCTTACGAATATCGTTCTGCACTGGTTGTTTATCCACACAATTCACATATCGAGCCCTTCGGAGCTTCCGTAGCCATACAAAGTTTGAAACCTCCGGCTCATCAGATGTATATATCGAGTTCTCTATTCTTTTGTCACTCCAGTGGTATCTATATGGATTGACCTATTGAAGCCATTCAGTACGTTTGTAAATGCTTGGTTGAGGGTTGATGTTTCACAACCAAGGCGTAACACAAGCCCTTCAACAGCTTCTTATACTGAAAACTTTGTTTCGCTGTGCATTTAGTTGGTCTTCCATATTGATTGAAACAACATTTAAGTAAATTGTATTCTTCAATCAATTTGTTTGTTTCATATTCGCTCTTCCTTAGCTTGGTGCAAATTGACAAAATTGAAGGTAACTTTATCAAGTGAGTTTGACAGGTGTGGCTCTCCCGGCTTGTTTAACCTTCAATGCTTGTTAGACGTCAATGTGAATCATCAATAGTTTTAGAAACTTCCAGGGAATTATAGGAGATTGTATTCTTCTCGTCTCACCAAAAAGTCAGCATAATCTCGAGCTTTATGTGATAAATTTTGGCTAATCCTGGCAATAAACATGATTGACGACGATTAAAATTAATAGAACATATACATTTTTGGTCAGTGATGATGCAAAGGAGAGAACCCCAAATTTTTACTGGACAAAAAAATTTATTGAGTGAGCTAACGTCAGTCAATGTCTTATTCTTTTAATCGAAGAAGGACCTGACCTATTAGTTCTCCCATTTTTGCATATCAGCTCAAATGCTCAGCAACGGTTGGTATATTTCCTTTCAGATTATAGCCTAAAGAGTATTCTTGTTGGACCATTATCTTCGTCCTTGCTTTGTATTCGAATAGAGCACACTTTTACGTTCTTTGGCACTCACATCGAAGTTTCATATCTTTCAAGCGTCGAAACCAGGTCAGAGATGCTGCATCAGACTGACTATAGTTATCGTAATTATCACTTACTATGCAACATGTTTGTACAGTGCTATTCTTGTGAAAGCAATAAAAAAGTAAAACGTTCATCCAAAGCAAGGTTGGTTGTGTCAAAACTGACATGTTCAGTACTAAGATACAATACTTTTGAATTCAAGGAAAGCCATCAACAGTCGTCCTCTGAAGTCAGAGGAAAATTGTCAAAAATTGTATTTGAAGGTTTCACGTACACATTCAAAACATAAAAAGAGCTTTTTGGTAGCGGACGAACCTGTGACTCCCAGCAACATTTTCAACATAGAAAGGACGAATTTACGCCCAAACCAAATACCAAAAACTAATATTCTAGCAATCAAATCATATAATGGTTTTATCCAGACTCCTTTGCTTGAACTCTAAAAAACAGATCAGAGAGAGTACAGATCACAGAGACTACATAACTTTTGAAGTTGATAAACTTCCAAAATGCGAAACTATTCGAAAATTAATTTCTGATGCTTTTGTCTTTTGTCATTATTCCGATCCCTTTTGCTACTTAAAAATTTTATCTAATAATTATGACTTTTATTAAACATGCTGACGTTAATGTCGGCTTTGATTCGATTCTGTTGTAGCTTTAGGAAGCAGTTGACGATTGCATTAATTACGCTCTTCAGAGCAATGTCCCTGAAATAAATTTATATATCTATGAAATAAAATGCGGGGAAAATTGAAATTTTCCATCAGAAAGATTATCTGGCGGCAAATAGAAAAAAAATGTTAACTTCAAGGCAAAATTAGACTGTAATGGTTTCGCTTCATTATCTTTTTGATAAATATGGACTCCAACTCCAAAGGGACGATTGAATGTAATTAACTATTCAAAATCTTTTGAAATGAATTAATGAATAGATGAATGAATAACTTGTTTGAGCAATATTTTCAATAATGATTTGCATAAGACAAGAAGTAACTTTAAACAATAAAAAATCACGATAATTGAGGGCCCAAAGGACAGTTTCAATTTACTTTCTTTTATAAATACAAAATGCATTTATCTGTACCAGAAAATAATAATGAATATTAAGCATGGTCCAAATACTTTTTTTTTATTTTTTGGGATCGAGGAGAGACCAAGAAAGTTCCTGAAAAACTACATTCTATTAAAAGAGTAAGAACAATCAAAAGATTAGCAGGAATATAAATTATTGGGACCGTGCGTAACAAAAGGTCTCGAACTTTTTATTGTATACAGTCAGACACGACCATCAGCAGGCTAACTCGTCGTTTTATAGCCCCGAGAGAGTGTGCTACAAAATGAGCGATATCCTGTAGTTATTGCTAGTAACTCGCTAAAAGAATTATGAACACGCGCGCAGGACACTTGGAGAAAATGTCTCATTGAAACAGTCAAGTGCTTGTCAGGGAAGTCGATGAGTTGAAAGTGTTCCATGTGAAAATTTAGTATTTCGTTAGCCATCATGAGCATAATGTCGAAGTGACCGCAAAATACATGTAGCTCGTATAATCAAAAGCACCTAAGTTTCCAAAAAACCGGTCGCAACCTCGATACAAAGAAATGAGCTGCCTTGCAATAATGTTCAAAGAAACGCAGAAAATGGTAATGACATATGCCTTATGGAGATATCATAGAAGCCGTCGTTTCATCTCCCGTATACGATGACCAGACACAGAGAGGGGATACCCTGATCATTGTTTTATCATTATTTTATTGTGATTTCCTTAAGAATTGTCATTCTCCAAGGTCTTTATTGAAAAGTTCGTCGTTTGCACAAGCAGGGAAGAGGCATTAAGGTACCAGTATGGTCTACAACGTTAAAAGGTTTATGATTTTTAAGATGTTTCCTCAACTCCTTTATTAGATATGACATGATTTTTATCAGATTTTAATAACAATAAAAAATTAATTATGGATATAGAATTTCTTATTTTTTTATAGATGGCGGATTTAAAGGCGGATGAACATTTCAGCCTTAAAACAACACGCTACAAAGATCGATAACGACTCCAATATAAAATGTCAGTGTTCGAACTGTCAAAAACTTCTTTTTGTACTTTTAGCCGCCATTTGATACGCTTAGGAGATTTGTTGACGTTAATAAATATTTTTCATTGTTTTTTTTTTGTTCTGATTAAAAGGTGCAACCCGAAATTATTCCCACAGTGGTGACCCCGATGTGATTCCATTGTGAACATTAATCCCCTTCTTATTTCAAACATTTATATCATAGAAATACTGATTCTCTAAGCAATGCAAATGAACTTTTGAAAATGTCTGCCAGGTCTACCGAGATAATTTTCTGGACACCTCTAAAACAACTAAAATTCTAAGTGTATTACCACCGTTCGCACCAAAGACTTTGACATCCGCAAAAATTTACGGGGAAGCGCCAACAATCATAAAAAATTCAGCATTTTACAAACTTGACCCAGAATTTTGGTTCGAGCAAGTAGCAGCTCCCTCCCACACGCATAGTGAGCCGCAGATATTGCCGCGTGTCATCTCGATCACAAGAAATCCGCCAGTGAAAAATAAATATGATGCCTTCAAATAGTGCAAATTAACAGCATTCGCGGAATCCAAGGAGTCAACGCTGAGACGCCTGTTCACAGGACAAAACCTGGACGGAAGAAAATCATCACATTACCTGCAGCATCGGCGGAAAACTGGATGAGAGCAGGTGACGAATTCCATGCTGCGATCGGTTTCATTTAGAGCAACTACCAGAAAATATCCGAGAAGTTTCAGCGATTTAAAGCGAGTCTGACGTAGAAGAGCTGACAAAAATGGCGGAACCAAAGGAAGATACGAGCAGTGATGTTTTAACGCAAATATTTCACCACACTGATTGTTTGAAGCTACATATGTGAGACCGGTCACATTTAATTTCCCAAAAAAAGGGAGCGGTCAAAACTGAGATACGTACATCCATTCTGTTTTTTCTATTCTGTTTTTTTCTAGTCTAAGCGGTTCAGACAACGATCTTGCAATTTCCGTCAACCGTGTCAATGGATAACCAAAAGGAAAAGCATCGCGGGAAACTAAGTTCGTCGCCCCGAATTACGGCGGCCGAAGACCCCCAACTCCGACACAACCATCGCCGACTTGTTATCCATTACAGTAAAGGCGGAACTCGATTACTTATTAACATGGTTTGAGATTTCAGTCCTTCCAAAGGACAAAATTCAAAGCATTCCTATGAAACTGCTATTACACGGATATAAAACAATGGTATCAGATTTGAGGTTGCGAAGACCCTTTATTTGGAAATTTGTAGTAGCGTACGTACGGTAACCGATGATAGGAGGAGCCGCGTCGCAAGACACTAATACATTGTGAAACGAAATTGGCTGCAAACACAAAATATTCAGGATAACAGTGATTCAGGACATTGGGGAATAACAACCATCATGGAAACCATGAATTATCATGATATAATGGGGGTATTTGTTGATCCAACAGTTCCAGGCGACATCAAAAAGGTCATGGCTTATGGTATCTACCACCATATCACTGAACGAAAGGGCCACAAGTCTTTGCAAAAGCTAAAAATCTTAACGCCAGAAAAACTTCGCGAAGCAAAAGCGGAATTAGAGTAGATGCTTCAACAAGGCATCTGTCAAGCATCGAGCAGTCCGTGGGGAAGTCCGTCCGTTGTGCTTGTGGCTCAAGAATAGTGGCCAGAAGAGACCATGCGGGGATTAGTGTCCCTTAAACGCCATCACAATTTCGATAGAGTCTGTAATCAAATCCCAGTGTATCCCGAGGATATTCCAAAAACAACAGTGATGTCACCATATGGGCTGTTCGTGTTCAACGTGCTGAGATATCGCCTTTGCAATGCATCCTATATACCGATTATGCTCTACGTGGAGTTAACTTTTGCTATGCATATATCGACGACATATTTATCGCTTCAAAGTCAGCTGAACACAGAGAGCATTTGTAGCTCGTGTTGAACAGACTCCGAGAACACGGATTGTCAATCAACACAAAGAAATGTCAGTTGTAAACCCTTGCGTTTGTTTTGCCAGGTACCATGACTGAAGAACTTGGGGTTTCCATAAGTTTTTGGAATACACAAGGTGAGCATTTTGAAGTTTGGAGAATTCTTTTACTAGACATTCTATAAGCGTAACATCTACTGAAAAGAATTTGTTAAACTTACTATATAGTTTCTTAGTTCGAATTCTTACATAAATATCATTGTTTTTTATCCTTAATTTTATATAGGCTTCATACACTGCAAGGCAGTTGTATCGGCTGTCCCGTAGGGATACTAATTTTTTGAATTTGACATGACGAAAGGTTGCACCACACTTCAAAACCATATTATTATTCTTGGTCTAATCTTTTGTTTAAATTTTGCATATTTTAGGTTTAATGCAGTCATACTGCGTTGCATTTTCTAGTGAGGATTACAACGTGAATTCTCGGGCTCCAGAGGAAAGATAGCGTGACCCCAAAGTACTTCAGATAGCTCACTTTTTGTACGGGCGTGTTATTAAGGCAGACTTTTGTTCAGTTGTTTTCAGTTGATTGTTTGAGTTCTTCATGCCGCTGAAATTGTCTAAATAATATGCCATCTAATTTATTTGACAGTTCAACATTTAGTTTTCGTTTGCCCAGATAATTGGATACTGTCGATATGAAGGCATTTATTCTGTTCATAAGATTTTTCATGCTGTAATGGATTTAATCCCCGTCCGTCACGGTGATGACTCGGGATGAAAGTCGGCCTCGCACCGACAATTGGACGTGCAGTCCTGGAGACGTGGCAACGAGTCGTACCCCGTGTGTCAACAACTCGGCTACTCGGAAGTTCCCTCGCGTGGTGGCTGCTGGCTAGCTAGCTCAGTGCGGTGAGGATTGCGGACGTGGGTCGGACCCAAGTGAACTTCCGCTCTTGGTTCCATTTGAACCAGCCACCGAAAAGCCCGATTTACTACGCGACGTTTCTAAACAACTTACGTTACTTTACTCGAATTTTTTACTATCAAGATACAATCAAAGAATCAAACTCCCCGACTAACGCGCATTCGCGAACCGATATACCGCGGTGCCTAAAAACAAACTACTTTAATTTTGCGACCGTAAAACACGCGAACCCGAAAAATACCGAACTAGTAGTCCGCGACACGACTACAAATTATTACCGGAACAAAATTACAGCACCGCGGAACCCGAGCGACGAAACACATTGTTGACCCTACATCATCCTGCACTTACCTTCGCGCCATTTCCACCTGAAAGAAAAGGTTGTTGGAAGGAAAGAATGTGGTTTTTCTTTTAGCACTTCATTTTAATTCTGGTTCTTAAAAATTTATGTAAAATTTTAACGCTTTATAGGTCAAATCACACAAGTCAGACAAACGTACCAGAATCGCGCTATATTAAGTCCACTGTTGATTAAATCAAATTAAAAGAAAGCACGATAGTGAAGCAGAAACATCGAAATACTATTATATGTGTACACATACTTGCTTAACCTACTTCAAAAAAATTATTCTTAATCATTCATTGGGTTTATAACAAACTTTTGAATTGCACATTATTCTTACACAAATGAATATTTCTTTTCCACTATCAATATAAGTATTCAAAAAGGCTTAATTTTCATTAATTCGTTTCATTAAAGTTTCGTAATTAATTTAATTTAAATTCTTAAATTGATTCTAAATTTGATGTGTCGAAATCTCCAATGAGTTCAAATCAAAGAGGAAGCGATCCATTTTAAATTTAAAATATTTTTCCATCAAATATATTTTCAACTGCTTAACTCTACTTTTTTTTTTTTTTTTTTTTTGCAATGATTACTTTCCTTTCGTTTTTATTTTTCCTGATTTTACAACACACGTTGCGATCTTTAAGTTGCCATTATCCAATATGTGTTTGATTCCACGCTACACTGAGTGCCGGCACTTCTCCTCGTCTTGCATTATTCCATTTATTTTAATTGGAATACCCTTTCACTTCATCATTAATGTTTTTAATATACATTTTAAGTTATATAAAATCGGCATATAAAAAAAATTCATTTAGAGTTTGTGTTACCTCCAAAAATGTTTTTTTTTTTGTTCTAAATTTTTCTGAGACTCCTTAGCACTACTACAATGCTCTTATATTGATGTCTTTCTTTTCACAATCTGTTACAACTCCTTAATCCCCCCGCCGAAATGGGATCAGCAATGGATTCTTATGTTTATCGAACAAAGAACCTTTTTCCATAAGTGCTGCGTTTTCACTTTTGTAACATAGCACTTTGTTTATCATTAAAACTTATTGCATCCACATTTACACATGTGAGATGTAATTACGGCGTCAGGCGAAATATACCCGTTAATTTTCCCGGTTCATTATTGAATTTGTATGCAGGCTTCTTTTCCTTGTAATAAAAACAATAAAAGTCCGGTGTTGAATGAAATGCAAAACTCAAGGGCAGATATACATAACAATGTGGCTTCACTACGTTATTTCGCGCTCACAACGTCTTGGCGGATTTTCACACAGTTTGTTTTGCTATTGAAATGCCGAGGAACCAACGGTAAGGGTTTCCTTTCAATTTTCCAATTGAGCAATCACATAGGTTTATATGCAAACTAGCAATTGTCAAGCGGTGTGGTTATGCTCACGGGCCCACACTGACAACACTTTCGTAAACACTTCCGCCTGGGTTTTCACGTCACACTGTCATCAAACCTCTGGCGATATCCTTGTTTTCGTGGCGTTGATGACAACGCAAATATCTATTGCATTCGACACATTCGACACGACACGAGAATTGCGGTTGCATTGCAATCAGAGTTTTAGGTGGTGATGCTGTTGCCGTCTTCGTCTGACGGTTCACGTTCTACTCTCCACCGCGACGAATTCGTATATCCACCGTATATTTTACGACCGACCCATAAATCGATTTGAAACCGCTTTTCTATTTTCCAACAGATAATCGCGCGCGAAAGACACACCAAATTGTCCAGATACGTTCACGTTTGGAAATAAAATTACGTCGAGTGATTTTCCACGAGATCACTTTTCTTTTCCACCCGCGTGTGTCTCTTCTCGCAGTCCTCTCCCAACTCCCCGTTCCGGAAATCAAAAAAAACTGTCTTCCGACCTGAAGTGGTCGCCAGGTCGTAGGTCAGCTGACTTTCGACCTGTCCGCTGAACTTTCGCCTGCGGGAAAAAGATGGTGGCACCATCTTCAGGTCGGTAGTCACTACAGGGCAGTCTCTACGATGCTGTTTACAGCATGGAGAGACTGAAGGTCTGCCGCTGTTTTATTCGTGTGGACCAGATGATGATGCTGTTGAGGCCTGACTTTGCTTCACCTCCGGAGGTCCCTAGGGTGGTATACTCCAACGGTCTGACCGTTCAGGTCTGTGATGAGGTACCGAGTGGGTCCCAACACCTTCCCAACTCGGCACTTCACGAATTTGTGGTCCAGTTTTGAATTGTAGTGGTTCGCGGCACTACTGGGCTTAAAGTTTCGCCGGAAGATTTCGTCTCCGACTTGGAACCCAGAAGGACGAGATCGCAGGTTGTATTGCGTTTCGTTCCTACATCTTGCGTCCTGCAGGTTTTGCCGAATCTGATCGCGCAGAGTCCGGAGTTTTCCGTGGGGCTCTACGGCGACGACGGGTTCGCCCAAACATTTTAATTGCCGGAGCAACTTATATGATCCACCATGGCAGATCATATGTTGCCCGAACGCGGCAAAGTAAGGTGCGAAACCCGTGGCAGAGTGGTACGAGGAACGCAAGGCACAAGTGATAGCAGACAACTTGCGATCCCAGTCCTTCTGATTCGGATGGATATAGGCGCGAATAGCAGCCAGTAGTGTCCGGTTCAGGCGTTCCGAAGCATTTGCTTGTGGAGAGTAGAGGGCGGTGAGCTGTTGGGTGACGCCATACTTCTCCAGTAATCCTTGAAACTGCCTGGACCTAAACTGGACCCCATTGTCGGATAGCACGTATTCCGGCACTCCGAATACGTGGAAGACACGCCGCTCGAGGAAGTCCACTATTGGTGGTGCAGTGAACTTCCGGATGGGTTCGACCAGTGGAAATTTGGAGAGCTGGTCGAGAACGACGATAGCACCAATATACCCTGAGGTGGTACGTGGGTATGGACCGATTAGGTCGATATACAGACGCTGAAACACGCGCTCTGGGATCTGGAGTTTTCCCATGGGAGGACAAGTGGTCTGGTTCGGAGCTTTCGTGCTCTTGCAGGTGTCGCAAGCACGGACATACTCCCTGACCTGAGATGACATTTTAGGCCAGAAGAAGTATGTCTTTAATCGCCGGATGGTGCGGCCGTAGCCACCATGCGCGCTCAAAGGGTGGTCATGAGCGCGAGCGATTAGCTCACCGGTCATTTCTTCCGGTATCCACAATTTCCACTCGTCCTGTTCGGACATTGGATCTTCACTTGGGTATTCCATCCGTCTGTATATAAACCCGTCCAACACCTTCAGATCGGGCAGCTGTGCTTGCTGGGTATCAATGGTTTGCCTCAGTTCCTTGTAGCTGTCCGACTGGAAGTGTGGACTGGTCAGATCTATTTCCAAGGTGTTATCATCGTCCCGCGCCAGTTCAGCTCCTTCTGGTGTGAACATTCGGGACAGCGTGTCTGGGACCACATTTTGAGCACCCTTGCGGTGCCGGATGGTGAAGTCAAAGCCCTGTAATTTTAGGGCCCATCGGGCAAGTCGGCCATGTAGGTCGGACTGGCTCATGAGCCACTTCAGGGAGGCGTGGTCAGTGATAATTTCGAACGGATGGCCTTCTACGTACGCCCGAAACTTCTTTATTGCCATCACTGCTGCCAGACATTCCTGCTCAGAGACGGTGTAGTTTCTCTGGGCTGAGTTCAACTTGTGTGACATGAAGGCTATGGGAGCTTCCTCACCGGCTTCAGTGAGCTGCACCAGAACGGCCCCTACTCCATGTTGACTGGCGTCACAATGGATGGAGAAGGGCTTGGTGAAGTCGGGGCTGTGAAGCACGGGAGCAGTGGTCAAGCTTTTCTTGAGCTCTTCAAAGGCCTGCAAGCTGGACTCAGTCCAGAGAAACTTGTGGCCTTTCTGCAACATGTCTGTCAGCGGCGATGACAACGTGGCATAGTTTCGGACGAACCTTCGGTACCATCCGCACACGCCTAAGAAGCGTCGCAGCTGTTTGGTGGTCTTGGGCAGCGGGAACTCCTCGATGGCTCGGGTCTTCTCCGGATCTGTTTTGATGGTGCCGTGTCCAATAATATGCCCCAGATAACGAACCTCCGTCATCACGAACTTGCTCTTACGCACGTTGATGGTAAGACCCGCCTTTCTGATGTGTAGGGCGACTTCCTGCAGTAGGACTAGATGGTCGTCCAAAGTCTCGGAGATCAGCAGTAAGTCGTCCAAATACACAAACACTTGGTGGCGTAGGTTTGGTGGTATGACCTTATCCATCAACCGCGTCATGGTTTGAGGTGCGTTACAAAGTCCGAAGGGCATGGTGACGAATTGATACAGAGGCCGGCCGGGCACGGTGAAGGCGGTCTTATCCTTTGAGCCAGGGTCTAGTGGGATTTGCCAGAAGGCGTCCTTCAGGTCGAGACTTGTGATGAAGTGCGCTCTCGGCAGGCGACTCAAGATACCGTCAATCAGAGGGAGAGGGTACGCGTCTTTGATAGTGACGGCATTCACACGTCGAGCGTCCAGGCATAGCCGAACCTTGTTGGGTTTGACGACCAACGTTACCGGTGACGCCCATGCGCTCTGCGACTCTTCTATGACGCCTAGTGATAGCATTCGGTCGACTTCCGCATATAGCAGCTTTTCCTTTGCGGGCGATATGGCGAAGTGCCTTTGCTTGATCGGCTTGGCATCTCCCACATCGATAATGTGAGATGCCAAGCCGGTCCGGCCTAGACCTTCACTTTCGTATGATGGAAAAGCTGATATGGCCGCGTCCAACCGTCGTTGCTGTGCGCTATCCAGGCCATGTTGGAAGGGAAGCGGTGTAGGTGTTGGGTCGCTTAAGGTCGCGACAGTCCCAAGTCGGGTCGAGCCAAATAGGGTCGGGGCCAGGTTGAACTGTCGGACGAAATCGACTCCCAAATATAAATTCTGGGTCAGTTGGGGCACGATGTAGAATTCCAGTGCTTTGCTCACGCCCTTGAAGGTGACGTCGGCAGTGAGCTTGCCCAGGATGGAATGTCGAGTTCCGTCCGCAGTGTTCAGGTGGAATGTGAGACGCTGAAGTCGATCTCTATGCCTCTCCAGGACTTCCTTGGCGAAGTCAGCCGATATGCAGCTGACACTGGCGCCAGTGTCCACTAAGCCTATCCTCTGTTTGTCCAGGATTTCGACCGAAGCATAGGGACGGACATCATGCGAGTCCAGTTCTAATATCTGCGCCTTTCGCAGAAACCTTCGGGACTGTCGGACCCTCTTCCAGTAGGTCCGCAGGCGTAAAGTGGATCTTCGGGGTCGATGAGGTAACTTTGGGCCCAATTCTTCGGCAAAGATTCGTTCGCGGGCTAGCTGGTATTCCCGCAGTCGGACGTGGTATGGCCGCTTGTATGGTGGAATGGTCTGTGGCTTTTCGGAGTTAGGGGTCTCTGACGGTGAAGCAGTCGTTGTCGGGGTCAAAATTTGAATGAGCGGTGTTTCGGGGTGAAGTGTTGGCGGTGTCAAGGGCTGGGTCAAATCGCGGGATCCGTTAACATTCGTAGGACTGATTAGTGGGGTGTCCTCGAGTGCTTCGGGGTGGTCTGAGCACTCGGTTGCCAGTTTTTTTTATGAGCCCTGCAGTCTTGGCAATCCGGAGCATAGGTATTCGCCTTACCACAGCGGTAGCAGAAAATCGTCGGTTCTATTGTACATGTCGTAAACCTGTGACCAGGCTTTCGACAGTTCCAACAGACCGCGGGTTTCACCACTGCTACGGCGGCAAGCGTGTCCGTATCGGCCTGTGGAATTGCTGTCTGCGGCTGAAATTCGGGGACTGGCGGTTGTGATTCGACTACGGCTTCCAAGGGTACGGCTACTTCAGAAGTGTTGCGGGTTCGTACGACGGAACCTGCGGAACGTTGGGGAAGACGGAAAACCCCCCGCAGCTCGTCTAATCGCTCCTGTTTCCGGGCATGCATTCGTAAAGCGTGGATGTTGGAAATGGGGACGTGTAGCAGACTGTTTCGCAGCTCGATCCGCATGTTGTCTTGAATCAGACCCAGCAGGTCTTCTTCGTACATGGGTGACCTTAATCGTGCTGCAATCCTCATGACTTCGTCGTAATAATCGTCAAAGGACTCGTGTGCTCCTTGCCTTCGCGTCCTCATTCGCTCCCGGATCTCCCGATCGGTCAGGCCGTCGTCAAATTGATTTCGTAACGCGGCACAGAAAGCGGTCCAATCTCGGCGTCGAACTAGCTGAATGTAACCCCAAAACCACTCGGCTGCATCTCCAGTCAACAGTAGGTGGATGTGCTGCATAAGGGCCGTAAAATCCCCTTCCAAGGACATCTCTGTCAACGACTGCACCTGGAATATGAAGCGGTCCACTGGAGTACTGGAGTGGCGCCCGCTGAACTTGATGTGCCAACTCTCAATGACCCGTGGGGTTGGATCTCGCACCAAGGTTCGCACGGTATCGATCGGATATGCCCTCTGATGGAGTGGGGCCGCGTCCGATCGGGGTGGGGTCGTGTTGTTCCAGGTGGGGGGTGGGGGAGCAGTGGTGTTAGGCATCCTCTGGCCTGCTTCCAGCCAATCGATCCGGTTATTTAAGTTTTGCAGGAGCCTCAGGACCTGTTGTAGCTCCGAACTCCCCGACTGATCGGGATTTTCATCCGCGGGGGAATTTATCGGAGGCGGGGTAGGCAGGGTTGACCTCAGCGGAATGTATGCAGCATCGCCGCTAGTATTTTGGCCTACTTCCCTACCCGATCGGTCGGCTACTGCTGGGATCGGTGACGATGCCGGAAGGAGTGGGCCTCTTGACCTCAGTTGATAGGGTGCCTCCTTGGGAATCGCACCTTGTTGCCTTGGGGAGCCAACAGCTCCGAGGTCGGAGAGTCGTGCGTGCTCCTTCTTCCGGGTCAGTTCTCCGGGAGTGATTGGTTTCCGGCACAGAGGACAGGCCTTGGAGTGCTTGACCCAGCCCGTAATGCAGCTCGGATGAAACGAATGACCGCAGGGGGTCAGCATTACGGGATCTGCCGCGAGGAATTCGTTGCAGCAGATCACACACTGGGGAACATCAATCATGGGGCCTACTAGCTGTGGGCTCCGACGTACTGCCATAACGCGTTCGTTGCTGACAAACAAACCAATATCTGATTTGAATTTATAGTTAAGATTAAAGTTGAAATAAGTAAAATTTAACAAATTTAGATCATTAGAGAAAAGCGAGTACAATGATTTTCTTCTTTCCTTCCAACAAACCAAATTCCTCAGTCGGAAAGTAAGCGCTCAGGGGTGCAATACCTGACACAGGACCAGCAGGTGTTTCGTCTCGTACCATCACAAAAGTTTTCGCGTTTAATTAATTTTACTTTACTCTACGAACCGAGGCAAGTGAGTAAACCCGTCAATGACAACGACCAAGCGGACGCATCCGCGATGCACAAGGCATTCAGCGCCGCGTAATTCCAGCGATGGCCGGCTGTCACGACGAATCGACCCACCCCTTATCACGCATAAAAAAAAACGAGAGTTCCTCCGATACATAAAAGTAAGGAGGGAGATTGGTACTTTTGAGAGTCTATCTAGCGGCGTACGACACCACTAGTAGCCGTTCTCATCAAAAGCCCAAACGTCCTTACAGGTCATTCAACCTAGTACAACACGTCGGAGAAACTCTATCGCGTATCAATCAAATCAAAAAAAAAAATAGAGCGGAGAGTGAACGATACGGCTCGCGTGAAGCGACTCATTGGTGTTAGACACAAATTTTCACAACTCCGTGTGTGGGCGTCCTCATTCGGAGTACATCCGGATCGAATTGATCATGCTAGGTCAGAAACTGACCGAAAGTAACGGTTAGAGGGCCCCACGTTGGGCGCCATTGTAATGGATTTAAAATCCCCAGGTGTCACGGCGAAATATACCCGTTAATTTTCCCGGTTCATTATTGAATTTGTATGCAGGCTTCTTTTCCTTGTAATAAAAACAATAAAAGTCCGGTGTTGAATGAAATGCAAAACTCAAGGGCAGATATACATAACAATGTGGCTTCACTACGTTATTTCGCGCTCACAACGTCTTGGCGGATTTTCACACAGTTTGTTTTGCTATTGAAATGCCGAGGAACCAACGGTAAGGGTTTCCTTTCAATTTTCCAATTGAGCAATCACATAGGTTTATATGCAAACTAGCAATTGTCAAGCGGTGTGGTTATGCTCACGGGCCCACACTGACAACACTTTCGTAAACACTTCCGCCTGGGTTTTCACGTCACACTGTCATCAAACCTCTGGCGATATCCTTGTTTTCGTGGCGTTGATGACAACGTAAATATCTATTGCATTCGACACATTCGACACGACACGAGAATTGCGGTTGCATTGCAATCAGAGTTTTAGGTGGTGATGCTGTTGCCGTCTTCGTCTGACGGTTCACGTTCTACTCTCCACCGCGACGAATTCGTATATCCACCGTATATTTTACGACCGACCCATAAATCGATTTGAAACCGCTTTTCTATTTTCCAACAGATAATCGCGCGCGAAAGACACACCAAATTGTCCAGATACGTTCACGTTTGGAAATAAAATTACGTCGAGTGATTTTCCACGAGATCACTTTTCTTTTCCACCCGCGTGTGTCTCTTCTCGCAGTCCTCTCCCAACTCCCCGTTCCGGAAATCAAAAAAAACTGTCTTCCGACCTGAAGTGGTCGCCAGGTCGTAGGTCAGCTGACTTTCGACCTGTCCGCTGAACTTTCGCCTGCGGGAAAAAGATGGTGGCACCATCTTCAGGTCGGTAGTCACTACAGGGCGGGATTGCGGACGTGGGTCGGACCCAAGTGAACTTCCGCTCTTGGTTCCATTTGAACCAGCCACCGAAAAGCCCGATTTACTACGCGACGTTCCTAAACAAATTACGTTACTTTACTCTAATTTTTTTACCATCAAAATACAATCAAAGAATCAAACTCCCCGACTAACGCGCATTCGCGAACCGATATACCGCGGTGCCTAAAAACAAACTACTTTAATTTTGCGACCGTAAAACACGCGAACCCGAAAAACCGAACTAGTAGTCCGCGACACGACTACAAATTATTACCGGAACAAAATTACAGCACCGCGGAACTCGAGCGACGAAACACATTGTTGACCCTACATCATCCTGCACTTACCTTCGCGCCATTTCCACCTGAAAGAAAAGGTTGTTGGAAGGAAAGAATGTGGTTTTTCTTTTAGCACTTCATTTTAATTCTGGTTCTTAAAAATTTATGTAAAATTTTAACGCTTTATAGGTCAAATCACACAAGTCAGACAAACGTACCAGAATCGCGCTATATTAAGTCCACTGTTGATTAAATCAAATTAAAAGAAAGCACGATAGTGAAGCAGAAACATCGAAATACTATTATATGTGTACACATACTTGCTTAACCTACTTCAAAAAAATTATTCTTAATCATTCATTGGGTTTATAACAAACTTTTGAATTGCACATTATTCTTACACAAATGAATATTTCTTTTCCACTATCAATATAAGTATTCAAAAAGGCTTAATTTTCATTAATTCGTTTCATTAAAGTTTCGTAATTAATTTAATTTAAATTCTTAAATTGATTCTAAATTTGATGTGTCGAAATCTCCAATGAGTTCAAATCAAAGAGGAAGCGATCCATTTTAAATTTAAAATATTTTTCCATCAAATATATTTTCAACTGCTTAACTCTACTTTTTTTTTTTTTTTTTTTTTTGCAATGATTACTTTCCTTTCGTTTTTATTTTTCCTGATTTTACAACACACGTTGCGATCTTTAAGTTGCCATTATCCAATATGTGTTTGATTCCACGCTACACTGAGTGCCGGCACTTCTCCTCGTCTTGCATTATTCCATTTATTTTAATTGGAATACCCTTTCACTTCATCATTAATGTTTTTAATATACATTTTAAGTTATATAAAATCGGCATATAAAAAAAATTCATTTAGAGTTTGTGTTACCTCCAAAAATGTTTTTTTTTTGTTCTAAATTTTTCTGAGACTCCTTAGCACTACTACAATGCTCTTATATTGATGTCTTTCTTTTCACAATCTGTTACAACTCCTTAATCCCCCCGCCGAAATGGGATCAGCAATGGATTCTTATGTTTATCGAACAAAGAACCTTTTTCCATAAGTGCTGCGTTTTCACTTTTGTAACATAGCACTTTGTTTATCATTAAAACTTATTGCATCCACATTTACACATGTGAGATGTAATTACGGCGTCAGGCGAAATATACCCGTTAATTTTCCCGGTTCATTATTGAATTTGTATGCAGGCTTCTTTTCCTTGTAATAAAAACAATAAAAGTCCGGTGTTGAATGAAATGCAAAACTCAAGGGCAGATATACATAACAATGTGGCTTCACTACGTTATTTCGCGCTCACAACGTCTTGGCGGATTTTCACACAGTTTGTTTTGCTATTGAAATGCCGAGGAACCAACGGTAAGGGTTTCCTTTCAATTTTCCAATTGAGCAATCACATAGGTTTATATGCAAACTAGCAATTGTCAAGCGGTGTGGTTATGCTCACGGGCCCACACTGACAACACTTTCGTAAACACTTCCGCCTGGGTTTTCACGTCACACTGTCATCAAACCTCTGGCGATATCCTTGTTTTCGTGGCGTTGATGACAACGCAAATATCTATTGCATTCGACACATTCGACACGACACGAGAATTGCGGTTGCATTGCAATCAGAGTTTTAGGTGGTGATGCTGTTGCCGTCTTCGTCTGACGGTTCACGTTCTACTCTCCACCGCGACGAATTCGTATATCCACCGTATATTTTACGACCGACCCATAAATCGATTTGAAACCGCTTTTCTATTTTCCAACAGATAATCGCGCGCGAAAGACACACCAAATTGTCCAGATACGTTCACGTTTGGAAATAAAATTACGTCGAGTGATTTTCCACGAGATCACTTTTCTTTTCCACCCGCGTGTGTCTCTTCTCGCAGTCCTCTCCCAACTCCCCGTTCCGGAAATCAAAAAAAACTGTCTTCCGACCTGAAGTGGTCGCCAGGTCGTAGGTCAGCTGACTTTCGACCTGTCCGCTGAACTTTCGCCTGCGGGAAAAAGATGGTGGCACCATCTTCAGGTCGGTAGTCACTACAATGCCCATGTCAGTTGTGTAGATTAGCCGTTTTCTTGAAATGAAAGAAGGCCATTAGACTTCCCGGCAAAAACTCTTTTTCTGGCACGTAATTCGACAATTTTGAAGTGAAAAGAAACTATGTTGTTTGTACAATCAAAATCTATGACATTCTGGAATTTGTTGACAGATGTTTGCCCTCCAAAATGCGACGAAGAGTAATGCAGGGTAAAGAAAGAGTGTTGGGCAGTTGGGGAGGATTAATAGAAGCAAGTATCGAAGATATTGCTCTCGCCGCGAGGGATGTGCCAAGGGAAAGCGGATGTGGCCTGACCGCTGCACGTTGAACTGCTCGATTGATGTGCTAAGAAGTAAAGAAGATGACGGACGGTAGATATATCGCTGAGAGGAGGACAGTCAGAAACAAGTACTGATGACGTCGCTCAAAGGGGTTCTAAATGGCTTGAGAACCTGGGGCGTATCGATGGAAAGTTGAGGAAAGCCGCACCGATGAATGTTAGCTGCGGAGATTATTGAAGTATAAGGCTGAATGATGACTAGACCTGATAAGAAGTAAGGAGTCGATGGAAAAATTGAGAAACTGAATGTAGACAGACGTGAAAGAGCAATTGTTCAAAATGATGCGTAATTGTCGATATATGTTGCGTATGCTTGCAAAATGACAGACGACTAATAAAACTAAATGTGACGAACTGAATGTTTGTTGCATGTAAACGAAAATTTTGAATTTTTATAGCAGATCTAAAAGCTCGCATTGAAACATCAACTATATTGATGGGGTGGATGCGAGACTAGTACACCTGCTAAAATGTGAATCTGAAATCGTCTTGTGCTACAGGACTCCGTTCAGTCTTTGGGGAGTGTTGTCCCCACGTACTCGAGGTTGTGAGGATAGATTATGAAACTCGTGCCTCTAGAGCAAAAGCTGAGAGTTTTTTTCCATAGGACCATAGGGAAGCGCAACCTGATCAGAGGTTTATCAGAACCAGAGGTTGGGGGGACACCCATGACATTTTACTATCACTCCCCCATACAATGAGGGCTTATCTTTGGTTGAAACGTGTTGATTGTGGTTTCGAAGGCTAGATAGTACGGTGAGCATTAACCCGTTGTGTTTGGGAATCCAGAAAGCTTTAACTAATTTGAGACCTGGGACTGAAACTTGTTTCAGATCTTGGGGGTGGTGATTGACACATTGTTCGAACCTCGTCTATGGAGACCATGGAATTAAGCCATAAAGGCGGGTGTGCATATAAAACCTCTCGACTTCATTTTTGATGACTGGGCACCCAAACGGACAACACATGTGGCTTATGTAACATGAAGGAGTCAATTGTCTTCTTGACACTCAAGTCTTGTTCATAAGCATTTTCATTCGCTAGATGTAACCAAGTAGCCTAACTGAAACACCTTGTGACCTCGAAACTAGGAGAACTAGCTTCTATGAAGCTTAATTCTAGCTTCTAGGAAGTACCAATTCCATCATGTTCTTAAAATTTAACGAGTGCTCATTATTCACATCACATTGAACTTGCATAAAAAAGACTTTAAAACTTGCATGAAAATGCGTGGCTACCTTTATTTATAGCATGGTTAAGTAAACTTCCCCTTTGGTCACAGTGTTTAGCTTCTTGACCTTTTTGGGTGCATATTTTATTCCTGTTGTTGGCGCTTTTGATAAAAGGTTGTATTTGGCATTACTACACGTGCACAAATAAACCATTTCTACTGCTGACAACATTTCCTTATCATTAAATTTCTCGCATTTTACCTCAACTCTTTCTTTGGGATTGTTTGCAAACAAATGCCGACATATAGAATTTATGCGGTGTGTGCGCGGAGAAAAGTTATGGTTCCATGAAAGTGCTTAAACATCTGATTCTTCGCCATTAAGTAGGCAAAGAGCGTGACGAATGCCGACGGCGATCATAAAAATCAAAAGGTTGATTCGCTGCATAAAATTCGTAATAATGACATCACAGTCTAATGCCATCCTATAAAATGTTTATTAGCTCCTTCGCGAGGAAAGCTTGACAGTGAAAGTATTGCACATGATATGCTGCAAAGTAGTAAGTGCTGTGAAACATACTTTTACAATTCGCCACAAAAGAGCGTTATGTGAGTGTGCACCCTCTACTTCGCAAAAAGGGGTAGCATGTTGAATAATCAAAAATATTCATCAGGGGTAGTCATCTGTAAATACACGTAAAGGGTCCCGGAAAACTTAGCATCTAGTGATCTATGCAGGAAAATTTGTGAGGCAAACATAAGAGTCATTCAGATGTTTCTTCCACTTTGTTTGAGTTGTGTTAGATTCAGTTGATTTGCAACGAACGGCAACTCCCTTTTCCTTTTACTCTATTCTTATGTCCCTTTTACATTCGGGTGTACATCAAAAGAACATTTAATTTTTATTGGCTATTAAAGTTATTCGCTTTGAACTCCGTGTTTATACTGAATTGCCTTAGGTTGATCAATTCAAGTATCTTTATTGGCGTGCATTTGAAGAAAAATCCAAAATCTTTGAATTTATTTTTGATTTTAACACAAAAGTGAGAAGATCTCCTTACGTACTGATAAAATTGCTGTTCCCAACTCCTACATAGTGAAAAATAAGTCCGGAATATTCAGAAAAGCAAACAATTTGATGCAAATGATTATATTATAATTTCAATTGCTCCTGCGTGGTCTGGAGCCATCCATCTGCACTAGGCCTCCATCTATTCCCACATTCATTTTGTATCCGACACTTTTAGATTTTCTCATAGGATATAACTCTATACATGTACATGCGTGTGTCAGTCCATGGGTCGAATTGGCTTCAAGTAAGCAGAAAATTTCTCCATAAATAGTGATTTGAGACGATGGAAGTGGCCCTGGATATTAGAGAAGATTGATATATGAGTCCAATTTGCCAATCGGCTGTGAACATGAAGCATGAAATTTGATTTGACCCGTCCGTTTGTACCCAGAATTGGACCTTTTCGGGGCATCTCTGCATCAATTTTTTTTTCCTGATGTATCTAAAGAGCCTAAGTAGCTTTTGTTTTTCTCCTCCGGTTACTAAAGGGTATGCTAAAAGGAAATTCATCAGATCTCATGATGTTATGTTCGGCACACATGGCTTGTGTGGATAGTTTTCAAGCTAATTTAACCAAAAATAAGTAGTTCGTAGGGATCATTTTTCGCAGCAATTTATGGTTTCCAAAGAAGTGGTAAGCTTTGTGCAACATGCCAATCTGAATCAACCAATCTGAATGATTAGCGACTGAGAATGCATTGAGTAATTTTAGCAGCAAATGATGTCGAATCCGCGACTTTTAAGCTTTAAATAAAACTACAAAATTAAAAAAAATTTAAAGAAGGTTCTGTATTTAAATTTGATATGAAATTAATGGCTGGCAAACGAATCCACCATGCGGGCAGTATGAACTTACTTCCGAAAACCACAGTTGGGGACACAATTTTCTTAAATTTAATCAGGACTGCGTAATACCATTGGAATCCTGCCGTTGGACTTCAACAATCTGACTTTTGTATAAATAAATAAAATTCTAAGGGTAAAAAAATTTCCAGGGCAGAATCATATTTACTTTCAGATTTCTTGCACAAATATAACATCAAGATAACGGGCCTAATATCAAATATATCCTTTGAGGACATGATGCAAAGAGCGGAAACCTTTTATTTCCTATGCTCAGATCTTTGTGCTATGCTTTAAAAAATTTGTCGGAAAACATCACTAGAAGTAACCTTAGATGTAAAACCAAGTTAACTATGACCAGAAGTATTTTGAACTCCTTGCTTATACTTCTCAGTATTTTTTGTGGATCCTTTTTATATCTGAGTCTTTATCTAACCCAGTGTAACAACAAAAATTTTAAAAAAAGCATCCGTTCTCACTCGAAGATTTATCTCTTGAATATTTAATGAATGTTTGCAATATACACACAATTACTTATTATGTTTACATTCATCAAGTGAGAGTTTAAAGTTTGTATACTACATTGGGTGAGAAGTCCCGAGATTTTTATGAAAACAACCGCTTTTGGGGCAAAGTTATATTTATTCCTCAACATAGTTGCTTTCGAGGGCAATTTACTTGGTATAGCGATTTTCCAATATTTCGATGCCTTTCTGTAATACGAAAAGTCCAAGCCTTCGAAAAACGCCTCGGTTTCCACGATGATTTCCTCATTCGATATGAAGCTCTATCCCTGGAGCCAAAGCTTGAAGTTAGAGAACAGATAATAGTCAAAGGGGGCCAAGTTTGGAGAATACGATGGATGAGTAACCATTTCGAATTGTAATTAGTCTGATTTGGCCATCGTTTTCAACGACGTGTGTGAGGGTGCGTTTTCGGCCGAGCGTAGGCTTTTTGGCCCCTTTGGTCGGCTTTCGTGGTTTGCCAGTCATTCTCAAGACTGCTTTATGAACTCAAGCGTATAGTAATGGACCCATCTTTCATTCATCGTTACAAATCGTCGAAAAAATCCCGCTCGGTTACACCGCAAAATTTCCAAACCGGCGGTTAAATTACCAACGCGCTGCTGTTTTTGGTCGACGGTCTGCAAACGCGCTACGTATCGCCCCGATAGCTTTTCATTTCCAAAATATCGGCGAAATGTATCCTGTCCCTTCTTTTGAGATGCTCACGACATCATATAACTCGTGCAACTTCACTTCACGATCATTCAAGACATTTTGATGCACTTGCTTTACGATTCCCGTATTCGGTGTTCTACGAACCATTTGAATTGCACCAAACCACCAATATACTGTTGTTTTCATTAAATCAGAAAATTTGTTCTTGAAGATACAGATAACAGTTTTGTAACCATTGAAATGATTGTTCAGAAGTTTTTCTCTTCAAAAAATAATGTTTGTTCAAGACGCATTTCTGTTTTTCCACCTTTGTTTAAGAAACGACTCTCAAACGACTGGAGTTTGTAAACGAATTAACGAAATGTCATGAAACTTCATAAATAAACTAATGACAGATGAGTCTCTCAAAATGAGTCATGCTTATTTTCAAGTGGTGCTACTCATTGAAAAATTCCGGAACTTTTTAGCGACAAAAGAAAATTTGAGATATTTGGATCAAAAAACAGAGGCGAAGTGTGAAGATTATCAAACAGCGACCTCCTTCTCCAAAACCTTTCGCCCACTGTGAAACTCCCTGATATTTTGCGGAAACAGGAAATCTTGCTTCCATTGAGCCGACCATGAATTGCAGGATTTGTCTTCTGAATCTGAAAAATAATTTAAAGAGCAGGGTAGAAAAATTAAATCAGAAAATTTCTTGGCTTTTCCACCAGGATAATGATCGAAAGTACACAGCGAAGATTGTGAAAGAATGGTTGCTCTACAATGTACCTGAACAGCTACACTACCCTCCTCAATTCCTATAACCCATAAAAAAATTTTGGTAAGTTTTAGAAAAAAATCAGGAAGCGTACCATAACTTCTAGATCTAACAACAATGATACTATATACATTGACGGAAGAATGGGAAAATATCTAAATGACTTGGGGCGAAGTTCTTCCTTGCTATATTCCCTGGAGTAAAATAAATTTAGAGTAGAATCAGTTGACGTAGTGTTTTTCTATTCCAACGATTGACGCGTGTAGGAAAACAAATGTGTAGGAACATTCACAACATAAATTAAATATATTAATTCCAAATAGACGGTGCTTTTGTTTCCAATACTGATAACTATGATACGAACACACAGGGATTTATTTACACATACGTTCTCAGTTGAATTATTGTATTTTTTGTTTTCAATTTGCTTCCAAAATTATTTCAAGTGATTGGATTTAACACAGATGGCTGAATCCACTTTTTTTTCGTTGTTTACACACAGTAGCATTCTCAGTATTTAGCAGAAAATGAAGAAAGAGCGGAATACCTCCATTCTATGTTCTGAGTGCTTCGAGCAAAACATTTAGGACCACGACGCACGCATTCAAACTAAATTCATCAACAATTGATTCATAAGGAACGTATTCCTTTTCAATGTAACAAATACCGAACATTTTCTTTTCTTAAATTGAAAACTCATATTCATTGTTTATGCTTTTGTGATAGTTTTTCCTAGGATCGCATCACGGCAATAAAATTAAATTGCTTAAAAGTTTCTTTAAACTATTAAATCGCCTTGAAACTGGCGGGAAAGTTTTGAAAATATTCAAAAATCAAATCGGATATTGTTATTTCCAAGCAGTGATATGATTAGCAAACATATACTGAAAATTACTCTCTAACCCTTTTCCCTAGTATTGAAACGTAAATATAGTGCCCCCCAAAAGCAATCACATGCATGTGTTCGGATGCTACCACAGAAAGACGATGATAGCTTCGTAAAAGGAGCAAAAACCTTCAGGACTTTTCTAAGCCCAAGATGTGGAGACGTGGCGAGCAAGGGTGAAAGCTAGAATGAATGAAACGTGGGCGAGTAACACTCCTTCGACTGTCATTTATCATTGGGCTTTTAAATAAGAGAATGAATAACACGTCCTTGCCAGATGTTATGCACAAAATTAATTAACCACCATATCCAATACAGATAGTCATATGAAGGAAAAAGTCATTTTGCACGTAGCTGCCATTCATGTGAAGGATGGACTAGCATAAAGGATACTTTTCAGAAATTCGAAAGCAAAACATGATAATTGTTTTTTTTAATTATTATAGAATATTGTAGCTAAGAGTTACTTCAAATCATCCTTTTGTATCCTGTTCAACTTAGTACGGACCTATTCTTCACATCCCCTTTACCTACTTATCCTTTTACTTTGTAAATTCTACAAATAGAAGAATCGGGTCTGTGTTTGGAGATTATTTCCAATCATCCTGATGTGCACATCATTTTTGAAGCGTTCATCTAAAGTAAAATATTGAACCCAAAATTAAGTCGATGGGCATCAATCGATGAAAAGATGAGAGAATGTTCAATTTTGTACATTTTTGCTCCACCACACATCGACATACAGGATTTTCAATCTTAGATACTGCGAATGTTTGTAAGCAGGTCGCAAAGTAATGAAGGTTTCCCTTCTTTATGAAATAATCTAAAACAAATCTTATGAATTAAAAATGGTTTTCTGATTTTAGTTATCAATGGATGCAAGTAATGCAGGAAGTTATACTTTAACGCAATATTTCAACTGTGGTTAAAAAGTAATTATTATTTATTTATTGTTGTTAGAGTCCCCTGGCTAGGTTTTCGGCTAGGTTTTCCCCCGATTCGTTTTCAGACCGGTTGATCCAAGTAACTTCAATTATTCCTTACACTGAGGTCAACTATTGGAAGTTAAATCATAGGCCAGCATTCGTCCTTAGCTCGCCGCGAATGGGTTCTTGGGTTTTTACCGGAACCCAAGAAGATTCCTTGAACCTGTAGTTCCCAGGTGGTGGTTTCGGTAGAGTTTCGTCTAGTTTCCCGTTTTCTGATTGCTATTGGCACTTTGATTGTGTGATCTCGTTTTGATTTTCTGATCAAGCTTTTGCTAGATCATTTTCAAATTTATTGCTTTCCACTCGTCCGTGTCCAGAGACCTAACCATAGTTTACAGCAACTTGGTTTATTTTCATGGCTTCTGCACTAGTTAAGAAACGACTGACGCAGTTAGGACACCTGATCGCAATGACGAGAGAGAGAGAGTTGATGTTGGCCGCTCTGTGATTGCTATCATTCCTTCTTCTTATTCGGAAACTGTGGTGTGGTTTCGAAGTTTATTTCAAGTATATTCATTAGTTTTTTCCGGTTTTACTAAGAGATAACCCAGGCGAAAAGTACGCAGCGTACTAATTTAACACATACGCCATTTTAATCGTCTGCCATTCACCTACGAACACGCAGAAATTCAGTCCGCCAAAACTAGCATGTTTGTTTTATCGTGTTGGTCTACATGTCAAATTTTGTACCTTAAAAAAGAGCATCGGCGGCCCATGTGAGACTTGGTTCCACAGTTGAAAACTTGAAAGACAGTGAGGGCTCTAGTAGACCACAAAAATGTGCAGAAGGAAGAATTGGAGGAGATGGTGAGTAACCTGAAGCTCAACGGGTATTAGCGGAAGCATTAAATGTGTCACAGGAAACGATCAGCAGATGTTTAGTTCAGCAAATGACTTGTGAAATGCCACTTTGGCACCACGAAAGGAAATCAATTTTGCATCTAACTATGGCGGGTGATGAATTTATTTTCTAAACCCGAAGTGGAAAAAATCGTGGCTTTTGCCTGGCTAAGCCGATCCTTGAACGCCAAGGCCAAACCGCTTCGGCAAGATGAGCATACTCTGTGTCAGGTGGGACCAGATTGGTAGAGATTCTTGTTTTACACTACTGTGTACACTTGTATGACTGCAATAAGAGGGCACATGCTACTCCTCAGCTGAGGAAATTATTTTCAAATAATTTGTATTAGAAATATTATATTTCCGGCTTCCAGAGGTTATCTTTAGATATAAGACTAGCAAAATAAATCAAGTATAACCAGTTGATGCATACGCTGAAACAAAAATCGCTATTATAGATTATGTTTCCTTAAGGAATTCTGCCTCATCTTAAAAAAGTAAATTATTCTGGCACAAAGAGCTATGAGAACTCATGTATCCCAAAAATTGACAAGTTATTTTCAAATGTTGCATTTTTTTTCTTTCGTGTTGCTTTTGTCCACGGGGTATTGATTGTTTGCTGTCGATGAGGCGTTCCGGCTGTATGCAGGCATCTTCAGCTCATCCCGTTGTCCTTGTTGCACATCTTTTTAAAGATGTAACTTTTCCCGGAGGGGTAGGCTGGGTTTTTAAATTATTATTATTATAAGGTTATTATTTTACATTAGGGTTATTCAATTTGGGTCTTTTCGGGGTCATGGGGGTTTCTTTTCTTGGTAACGATTGGTACAAGGACTGAAAATATTTCAAAGTTGGTCATTATTTGTTCGTTTGATTATATTTCCGTGCGTTTTTATTTGTTTGTATATTTCCAGGATTTCTAATACGTTTAGTCGGTATCCTTTCTTTCTTCTTTTTTTCCCTGCAAGGACAGCGTCAGAAATATTTGTTCGAGGCGATCTCTGCTGGATCCAAATGAACGAAATTGGATCACGGTGTTGTTTCAAGCTGAGTGATATTTAAATTAATTTATTATTATATCTATTATTTACCATAATGCTGGCGACATGGTGCCCATAATGAATATACTAGCAAAAAACTCTCTAAAATGATTCCTTTTCAACATTATTCAAATTTTTGAAGCCGATCGCTATTACAATATTTATTTTCTTATTTTCCTGTTTGTGTTATTGTTTGTTTTATTATATTCCTGACTAATTTATCCATAAAATTGTACTTGCGTATGTTGATAGGCACAACAATATTAGATGAAACTCGAGGCAATATTTATATATGAGAAACTTGTAACTAGTTAATATCTCATCACTCAGTAATATCAACCCATTTATTTTCACTAAGGATGCTATCTTTCGCCATGGACTTTGCTATCCACTATAGGCAAAACGCGCTTTGTTTCGTGAGTATCTCTGCGTCAGGACTTTTGAAACTATCATTTTCATCATTCATTGTCAACGATTTTGTTCTCCTTTACTAGTCACTTTCGTTTTACACTTTGCTCTACGTTACGGGTCCCTAAAATTGTTGCTAGCTGGATTGAATAAATGATGAATTGAATAAAAATGTTAGTAGTAAATGACACCCTTCAAAAGCTTATTTATTGAGAGATCGTGACCATGATCGACATTTCGAACAAAGTTGATGATCCACCTTAGCTTAGGTAAGGATAGAATAGGTCCCCTTTTCTTATTAGGTCCAAGAGTGCAATGCTCCGAGAAGATCTCAGCAAGGATCTTCAATCTTCAACGCCAATATCCAACGGTAAAGGAATTGATATAGCGAAAACGTGATGGTATATGAATTCATATCGACGTATCGCTATCAAACAACAGAGAGCAAGCTGTAACCCGGGAACGAGTTTTTGTAAAAGTGCGCAAGAATCAATTACAAGTAACCCAGTCTTAATCAACAACAAATGGTTGAAATATTTCAAGAATCTATTCAAAATACCTCAATAACAATTGAAACTGTGAACATTCCAGAAGCAGAACAACAGGTCATATCTCACCACCAACCAGAGACGAAAAACAAGCAGCAGTTCTCGACCTCTTGACCTCAGGCGATATAAGGACCCTAGGAAATATAGAGTCCCACAACTGCTCCAATAAAGCGGCCCCATCTAAGCACTCTGCTACATAACTTAATTTGTAAAACATGATCAGAGTAGCAACATCAGAGGACTAGCCAAAAACGGTTTATTTATCCTGCGCACAAATAGAGAGGCAAATTACTGTGTGAAAATTAAAGGGACAACACGATGTCTGTGTAGGTCATGTAAAGTGCTCTCTAAAATAAACGAAAGAAAATTGAAGCCGTTCTTTGAAAGTATTATAGGAATGTATCGGCTTCAACATATGAAGCTTTGAAACTCTATTTCAAAGTTATTGCACTCTCCCTGTTCATTTTGCTTTGCGGTCCTGTAAAAGAAATTCATTTCCGTTCGCTAAAGAGCTCAGAGATGGTAAATAATTGCGAATATATCTTTATAACTGATTGTAGTAACTTTAAGACTACCTGGATATAGGATATATTAAGCATGCCAGATCGGAAAGTCATAAATTTACCTTTACGTGCTCTACCTTCCTGAGTCGTGTGCTTACAGAAATGGCGGAGACTAGGAAGAAAAGTAGTTGACATACATTTTATTCTTTGGAAATAATTAGAGCCTGGCTGACAGTCTTAGTTGTCTTGGAACCATATTTTTACTATTCAATCGTATTTTGTCTTATCAGGAACATGATGGATTCAATGCTCCACTTTCTCTTGCTTTCTCATCTCGGTCTGAACGCTTCCGACACTTGATTCGACGATACAAATATAAATGAGACACCTTATTTACTTTTCCTTGGGGTTGTTAGACGAATTATAGGTCATCTATTCGTCCGTCATGGATACTTCTTGACAATGTAGATGTCACTGTCACTCCTGTCATACCACATAAAATGGCGGTAGGCGTAAAATTTTCCTTGGAGCATGGCCAGACTGTGGTGATACAGGCTGGACTCGATCAAGTGGAAGCCTTATCCTGCATTCTTTGTTTTAATCCACCCAAGCTAGTAGTTGGTAATGATTTCCCGAAAACGTCTCCCGCAGAATTCACACTTCGCCCAATAAATTGCTTACCATATTTCTGTCCACCATTTTGTACACAAAACTTTTCACGAGTTTTCTATAAAAAAAATTGTTTTCCTCATCTTTACATGAAAATTTTCGGTTCGGAAAGGCTTTTGATTAGTCAATACTTCTTTTCATTTACTAAGTTCAATTTCTGAACAGAAAAAGTAATTATCACCAATTTTTGAATCTTCTCTTATGTTTAGCGCTTCTAAGAGTCGTTATTATCTCAAACGTTTTCAATCAAGCCGCTTTGTGGTTCACATAGATTTAAGCTCGCCTATTCAGTATCAATGGGCTTCTAAATTTTTCTTCTTATCAAGAGCATAACAAACAAAAAGGAAATAAAAATAACTTATAGTAGACTTGCATTATTGTGACAGTTTATTCACGGAAAATCACGAGAAATTCTCTCTTCCTTTCTGTCTGGTGGCGGATAAGAATCTTTAGCTTATATGCGAAGGAACGTAGCAGACAGTCCAGGAGAGGAATAGCCATCCAAGGCTATATCAGACAGGAGTATCGAACTGAGAGCCAACGCTGTTTTATTAAGTATTTTAAATTTAATAACCCAATATTTTGATTACCCAAATAAGTATGCCTGGTTTAGACGCTTGTATCTGGGCCCTAATATTTCTGCCCAGTCTTAACAAAAGCAAACATCGTCGAACCAAACGTCATGTTTTTATAGACGGTCTATTCGATTATTCTAGGATAATTATACAGTTATGAGTACAATGGCATTCGGTTGTTAAGAAATAGACGTCAATTTTGTTCTTCTTGACTAGTCGCTTTCGTTTTACAATTTCTTTTCAGGGAAAATGAAGAAATACTGTTACGTGTCCCAAAAAATGTTGCTAACTGCGCACTGTTTGAGAACAAACAAAGAATTCAAAGGCAAAAAGCAAAGGCTAACGGTAGTTTCTTGTGCTATCATCCGATACACTATATTCGTTGCAATGCTCTCTTGTCGATCGTTAAACAAATTTTATAAATGAATACGATGAATTAAACGTTCGATTGTACACTCATCAGGGCGAAAATAGTCAATCAGTCTGAAGTTGACGTAGTCAGCTGTCAGCAGTGAGTGCATTTGGACAAGAAACAGTAAGCGCGTCACAATGCAAGCAAAATTAATTTGCCAGGAGAACTTTGTGTTTTACTTAACAAGAAGGACGTCAATGCAAACGCACGATCGCCGAGATCGATTTAAAGGCGTATAGCACGCATGAGACTTCAATAAAATTCTTGACTATAATAAAAAAATGCTGACACGTCTGATTCCTACGTAAACACTGTTCCTTAACTTATTTATTATTGCACATGAAGCAAATTAACATTCAATCCTGACATTTTGGTCGCTATTAATTAGTGACAAAAGGCATTTAACATACACGAAAATCGGTTAGTGCTGAGTTCAGAATTAATTTTTCAAAAGCGCTTTAATTGTATGTAATAAAATCCTAGTGATTTTTAATTACAACGCTGTAGGTTGTAGGATAAGTTGGGCATGTTGGAACGGTCTTGCCATGTGAAGTTTATGTGACAAGCTAAAAGCGGGGTCTCGTGCACTTTGCATTGGTAGTTCTATCATATAAAGTTATTCTAAACATTATTCTTTTCACAAAAGTGCTGCAAGTATTATGTTTGGCTACCAAATGGAACCATTGAAAAGCACAATTTTTAACAAGATTTATTTTGCGTAGAATGAAACGCTTCTTGAACTATTTACTTGGTAACACAATATTATGTCATATCCTGCCATTCGCTCGCGTGTTAAGGCTCAATGATTTTTGTCCACACACCATGAATTAAAGTACAATTTACTCGCTACTCACACTGACCTTTAATTGCACATAGGATTTAAATAAAAATAATTAACAAGAAAATTTATAGCCGTCCGAATGCAAACTTTTGGTCATTTTTCCGTGTTTTTTTTTGCGATTGGCAATTTTTTTTTCCCGCGATTGCAATTATTACTATTTGTATGGTTTCAATGGGACTGCACCTGGATGTAATAGGGTGCAAGGAAAAGGTTAACACTGAGTTAATAATTATATTGGATTTTGTAGTATTAACACCGGCCGCCACTTTGTGGGTGGATCTATTGAATTGAATGGATGACACCGAGTAAAAGGGATTTTAATTAAGGAGTATTAAGCGCTTGATAGAGAAAAATTTGTTTCAATGGCTTCGATCTTGATCCATATTGCACGGTTAACAGCGGAAATATTTTTTACTTACATTCCCCATGGTGGTATAATGCGAGCCATTCTTATTAGGAGTTCTAGTCACAAATATTTTAAGGCTGTTTTTGAAGGATAAATTCGTAATAAAGGAAAAACCGTATGCGTCGCTTCAGCGTTTATTTTCTCGCCATTTTCCCGAGGTCATTACTTTCAAACTTAAAAGAATCAAATTTATTCAAAAATCTAACTCGCACACAGGATGAACTGCATACGCGTCTGCAGAATCCTTTTTATCACTTTAACTATGATTACATATAACATATTCATAACAACTGCCAAACTCTTCGCGTTGTCCTTGATAATACATTCTTATGATGTCAGTGCAAGTTTCAACTGTGTGATGTTCTCGAGCACAATGTATTGGTCAAATGGTGGAAAATTTGCAGCATGTGCACAAACGAAAGATTTCATCATGTTTGCACGAAAGCTGCTCTACGTCTTCCTTATTGTTCGTCCATAAACCATATGAACACATGTTCAAAATTTAAGAATCTCGATGAAGCTCAAGATTGCGGAAAGCATCTGATGATGCTGAAAGAGCAGATAAAGAATGCATTCGTGTATGCGATTCTCATGTTCGATGCAATCAGGAGATTTCCACATGATTCATTCCGAGCGAGTGTTTTGAAAATTTGAACTGATAGAAGATAGGCACTACCCAACTATATAAGCAATCCGAAGCCGGAGGATAGAAACTTATACGAAATGGTACCAAGTGGAAACATAACAATCGCATTTGGTTTGCTTACTGAAAAAAAAACTTAAATAAAATATCGACTGTTTGTGGGTTGGACGAACGTAAATAAAGGAAGTTGATTGTGATTAATGGTATGCCAGGATTCTGCATTGTTTGCGCTTGAAATTCTATTCTTGCAGGGAAAAGAAGGAATTATACATGAGCCTATGACTGAGAAATACTTTCAGAGTGCTTGGAGGAAGTATTGATTGGTTGATAATTGATTAGGATTCATATGTTTCTAGGATCAAATTCTGTATTTATTTGAGCCAGAAGACTTTATGCTGATCTATATACCACTAATTTGTATCAAATACTTCTCGTTGTTAGACACAGCTCTCAATATTTCAATCAGATTTTCTGTTGATACGAACTGTGTCTATGTCCTTCAGTATCAAAAATGTCGAATCTATCCAGATCAGACAGTCCAGGTTTTAATTGACGGCTATAACCACTTCCGCGTAAAATAAAGCCATAACGATTGCATTCTTTGACAAATCAAAGGTTAGAAGAATGTAAACTCTAAGTGGCTTCATCAATTAGTTGGGGAAATACTGGATAATAAATTATATGTCTCAAGAATCGCAATTTTCATTTAGTCACTTCCAAAACGGAAGAAATACTTATCTTCCCTTTTCTTTCAGCAGATTTAAAAGTCGCGGAGACCATGCACATAGCGTAACAATATACAGTGCCAGTACTTTTGGATAGTGCATACCATACAGATCGTATGATCTTACGCAAAAATCTATGAGATCGCTATCCTTGTGAGTGTGAATTTACGAATCCAAATAAACTTCCAATCACTCTGGCCAAATACCTTTGCTAAGGAGTTTGTTTGAAGTGTTAGCGCTGTATGCACTTAAACTCTGCGAAAATGCAATAGGACATAGCACACATTTTAATGATTTCAACGAAAATCCGAGTAGGTAAAGGAACAGTGATTACATGGAACCATTAGTACCTAAAGGCTGAGGTATACTGAGAAATCCTTAATGTCACTGGACTTTTAATTGAAATGAACTGAAACGGAGACAGAGCTAGTGATCCAGCTGAAAAGGATGGTAAACAATGTTAGAAGTTATGCGGAAACTGAAGAGGTTTCAAACAGAGATCTCAAAAATATTTTGGGGATCCCTTAGATATAACGATCAGCACATCATCAGCATCATGGTCAAACACCAGGAGTTGCCGCATGAAAAAAGCAGCACATTCAGTGAGTCGCTTCAAATTCACTACGGCACAGGCGATCAGCGCACAGACAAATGTTCAGTTACAAAATGTACAATTTATAAAATGTCGAACGTATTTTGCAGCAGTCTGAGCGTTTAAGGCAGTAAAATCTGAAATGTAGACCACCAATGACGCAGGCACATAAGTACGCTCGATTACGATTTGTACGAAACCCCGTTCATTGGACAAACGAATGGTGGAGGGTCCTTTTACTGACAAAAAACAGCAAAATAACCCCGGCGACAGCAAATTTAAAGTTTCGAGAAGTTGAATGGTTCAAAAAGTTGAATAATTCGAAAATTCGAAAGATACGAAATGTTGAAAGTTCGAAAAGTTGAATGGTTCGAAAAGTGGAAGGTTCGTAAAGTTGAAGGGTTCGAAAAGTTGAAGGGTTCGGAATGTTGAAAGGTTCTAAAAGTTGAAACGTTCGAACAGGTGACGGGTTGAAAAATCGGAAGGTTCGCAACCTTGACAATGTTCCGTTATGCAGGTAGGTAGGCAGGCAAGCGGACAGAACAGAGCAAAGCTTAACTTTGGAAACTTAGAAAACGAAACTTAACAAATTCGAAAACTTAATTTCGAAAACTAAATTGCGAAAACTTAATTTCGAAAATTTAATTTCGAAAACTTAATTCCGAAAACTCAATTTCGACAACCTTATTCCGAAAACTTAATTTCGAAAATATAATTTCGAAAAGTTAATTTCGAAAACATCATTTCGAAAAGTTAATTTCAAAGTTATGTTTTTTAATAATTTTTTATGATTTTGTTTTAATTTAATTATTTAATTTTTTATATTTTATTTAATTATTTATTTTTTAATTATGTTATAAAAATTCGAAATTAAGATTTCGAAAACTTTATTTCGAAAAATAAATTTCGAAAACTTAATTTCGCATTTTTCCCCTCCGCAAAACAGCCCCGCCCCGGTCAAAATAGCTCCGCCCCCCGTTTTTTTTTCTCATTAGACGGCCCTTAGGGTTGCTGTATTATTTTCAAGATTTGCTGAAGCTATCTCTAGTTTTGAGCAAATGGCGGTGGAGTCATGGTATCGGCAGAAATTGGATTTCATGGAAAAAACAGATCTCGTGTTCGTGTATAAGCAAATGGTCAGTAGTAATTATATTAAGCTAATCTACGCGTAGCTAAAGCGCAACGCTACAAGAATTTTCCAAAAAGATAAGACTATAGCCATATCGTACACCGATATTTCAGAGAGCTAAATCTGAACGCCTGGATGACTGTTAGATGGATGAAAATTAGATGACTCGAAAATTGTGCTGCATTTCGGATGCTTCGAACCCTGGAAACATTTTTTGAAGCTTACTCTGGCGAAGGTCTCACTTAGATCGCTTAGTCAACAATCCATGCCGCTGATTCTGCATCTGTTATCTTAAAGACTTCATAAATAGTCTGAGCGTTCAAACTTTCACATCCGTTCGATGAAAACTCCATTGTATCTAACGGCTTTGATTCGAATTTCAATTTCAAAATAATAGGATCAAGATAAAAACCGAACAAAAAGACATAAAGCCCTGGTAAAATATTTCCTTCAAAACTGCTTTAACACCCTTCAATTTGCTTTAGGTCATCTAAACATCCTCGAGGCCATCATCGCCCAGAGAGAAGGGGTGTATTATCTGGAATCAATACAAATTCGTCAAACTAAACCTGTCAGTTAGAGGATCAAGGCTTAATTGGCCAATGGAAGACCCTCATGATCTTGTAGGCTGTAAGTCTAAGATAACAAACTAATGTTAGTTTAGCTCAATCAATTTTCTGTCTTTAGAGACAGAAGACATTTTCGTCTTTTCTTTGTATATTCTCATGCCTTATTTCAATAAATGAGATCTCTTTTAATATTTATGAGAAAATTTACACGCCAGCACTGATTTCCTCATACGTTTTCAAATTATGGGATACAAAGGCCATTTATACAGTTATTTACAGCTTTTACAAACTAGATATCCTAGTTGTACAATAATCTTCTGTGTCCTTACTTCACTACTCCTGGATGAAAGTCTTTTATGGGACTATTGAAACCACTTGATCATAAATCAATAAAGCCGATATTTTTTCTCCATATCCTTAATTCCGACCCCTTCCACAAAACTATGAAAAACGCATATGTAAATCCTTTTGGGGGAAAAGGATACTTTATGAACCGTATCATTACGCTCGAATGTTTGCTCCAAAATGACCATCTGAGTCTGTGGTATCATCACCACCATCGCAACCATGAAAAATTATGCTCGTAAAAAACATCCAAACGCTAGCCAGGATTACCGGCTGGCGTGGTGGGAAAGTTTCACCGGAAGTTGTGAAATTTATATTACGTTCCATCGCTTACGGGCAAGGATGCTCTAGGGCTAGCTCGGTTGGTCTATAACAATAAAGTGACATCAAACTTAGGCATTTATCCGGATAATGTTGTCCAAAATTTTTTTTTATTCTCGTGATTCTAGTCCAACCTATCCTATTTTATCTCGACACCGTTTTGCTTTTATTCGATTGTTTGTCCAAGGGTGTATCCTCGAGCATAATATAAATCAGAGGAAATAAATTCTTTTTTATTGGAAGATAGTTTTGATTTATTCATTTTGCTCTTTATGATTAGTCCTTCGCGCTAGGCAAAACATGTTGGTACATTTCCACTTATGATCCTTCAGAAAATTTTTATATATCCTTCGAAGAACAATGATAACATATCGTCTATAGCAGCTATCGCAAGTAAATTTCAAATTGCGTGATCTGTAACGAAGTCAAGTTAAAAATAATTAAATAGTTTTAAATATATATAAAAGTCCTTTCACTTTTCCCAATTGAGCAAGGAATAGTGCAAACCAAAGGACATTGTTCGTTTAACGTATCAACATGGTTCCATATTTTATGATTTCGTTGACATGCTAAAGATTTCAAAGTTTATGATGTTTCCCAGAAGCAATTTGTTAAATTTTCGTGGAGGAGTATATGTAGATATTTAGCACCATTGAAAATTATCTCATACTCCGAAGTAAATAAAACAAAAACGATTTCGTCTCATGGATGCTTAATGGCATTGTCCTACTCATGCAATAATGCCACGATTAATTCAGCTTGCTTAAGAAGTTGATGATTATTTGGCTGTATTTGGAAAGTTAGTGTCAAACAGGACATATCACTTATAGGAACTAATATAAATGTATGTATACGTTTAGGATTGTCTAGTAATTATGTCCTGAATTCACAATCATTATCTGGTGAATTTCAGTTTGCAAGAGACTTTTAGTGCGACCTTTCACTATGATTAAGTGCATGCACTATGCTGACAATGTCCCATTTATCCAAAGTGATAAACAGCAGCCAGTTAACAAACATGCCGAATGTTGCAAATATAATAAACGACACGTGTCTTCTTATTTAAGAGACGTATAAACCTGACAAATGTAGAGATGAATGTAGTAACGCCCACTCATACATCTTAAGGATATCAAAATTTATAGCATGTGGTAGATAAATCGAGCTTAGCCCTTCTTCAAAGAATTTTCCTATGTGAAAATCAGATATTTGCAACATTTTCTACTTATCTACTTACCTTATCTTCAACGTATAAAAGGATACTGTTCATATGTTTTCCACTTAACAACCTGGAAATTGGGAGACTTGTTATTAACAATTACACAAAACGCAAGAGGAAACCTTAAGCGACAATTGCAATTATTTTTGGACTTTTCAAAATTTTCTTTCTATTAGTTTTTGGACAACTTATAAGGACGAATGTCGGTATGAAAAATACTTGTTGATTATTAATACACCTATAATAAAATAGATATTCGGAACTTTCTATAATATACAAGGAAGGAAAACAGCAATTAAGGGAACATTGGCATTCTTACTGAGAAAAAAATTGATATATTTTTCGTTTTATTTTATTTTTAATAAAGTTTTTGGCACGAAAATGTAACAGTACTAGTCCTCCAAACCTAGTTTTAGAGCGCGGAGCGCAGTGTGTGCGACAGCTGCTTCGTCTCTTGCACAAGCGGTTTTCATATGCGCATTTAATATACACAGTTGCTTTTTATCATTCGTGGGAGAAGCACGCGTTAAACTGGTATTCTTACATTTCTAACTGTTTTCTTAAAATTTTAAGACTCAGTATGTATGGCAACATCATCCTCGCCACATAATGGCAACATCATCCTCGCCATTCTATCTGCGGCCCTGCCGCTTGGTTAGGTAATTCTTCTGAAAATTCCTATAAAAATTTCTGAACGCTAATATAGTGAATTTAATAAAATAGCGAGTTTTGTCTCCAAGTAAATCAAACATTACATGGCGTCCCTGCCAAACGAAGACAAACATTACAACGGTACGTGGAACTAAAACAGGCACTCGAGAAAGTTAACGATATAAAACAAATACAAAAATAAATTTCAGTGTAATAGTTTACTACCGCAAGTAAACTCGAATGACCAAGAAAAAAAACTCACACGCAAAACTCTGAAAATAATGTAGTCTTATGCTTTAACTTGGTTTTAAGGATTGTTGCGCAATATATTAAGTGCATACAATGGCGATATTTCTTGTTCTCAGCAGTAAAGCAGAGATTTTAGCTTTAAAATGTGTGACAAGAATATGTGATGACTGGTCTCTTGGGAGAAAATGTATCAAACAGTAACCAATAGTCCGCAAAACCTGCTATGGAATAAACTCAAGAGTTGTGTTTGCCGTGCAAGTTATTGTTGTAAGGGTTTCAATGTATAAACAATTTTTTGCTCTGATGGATATATATTCAAGCTTTTCCTTGACACCATATTCATCTTAAATTTCAAAAATATAAAAGGCTTCGGAAATTTATTTGAAAGGGTCAGCAAAAAAGCTGTTAAAGAAGAAATAAAATTGATTTGACAATTTCTGGATATGACACGTGGATGAAAAGCGTATCCATGTCATTGCTTGATGCATTCGATTATACTGTCAATCCAGGAAACGATTAAGTGAGCTTTAATTTTCAATGTGGTACGAAGACCATAAAGAAGAATGCGCGGCTACTCATGAAGTCTTTTGGAACATTTTAATAGATCTAAATATTTATTTAATGTCTTTTATGCTTATTACATTCGGAAGATGAAAGTAAAACTTATACCAAAGAAGTAGATACCAAATCCTATAGAGATGACTTTGTATGACTTTGACTATGTTGAGTGACAAGCAAGACAATTTCGTGGGTTCAGACTGGCACTGGGCGCCGAAGTAGTCTTCCTGACAAAGAAAAAACATCCTAGAGAAAGACGTAACAGCGTCAGGAAAACCTGGGTATGCAGAACAACACGAAGATGAGTTTTTCCCAAAGGTTAAAGATGCTAAGTTTGTATGGGCTGTTTCAGCACGCACAATCGATAAGCAGCGTATGAAGGCCGATTACATCAAAGATATAACACCTGAAGAGCGCTGTACAGTCTGTCCTACTATAGTTGGTGACATTCTCGGCAAGACATGATTTCGAAAGCGGTTGACATAGGCGGAGATGCAGGAAACGTTTAAAATTACATGCCTCTGTCGAATGGTCCTTAGAAATAAAGTGTAAATGATTGCAGGGTTGACCGTAGTTGCGCTTGCTGGATAAGACAGAAATATTTATTGGAAAAGAAATCAAGACGAAGTTACAGGTTGCCATGGCAGAGTTATCCTTGCATCATGGCAGCCTGTCTCAGCGATTAACAACAGTCCGAAGAGAGCGGCAACAAATGGAATTATAGTAGAATTAAGAGTTGCGATGAGCTCAACAAATCGTATGAGTCTTATAATTGCTTGAACCGGCATGGATGTCTCCTATCTTAGCTATACAAGATTGGTAAGTCTGCGTCATCCCCCAGTATCTATTATTATATGGCTGTTCTCCGCTCCGCTGTTCTACGCTCAAATTGCAAGACTCTTCCCAGAAACTTTCTGGAAATGGCTTACAAGGAGAATTATTAGGAACAGTTTGCTCGGATAGCGCTGACAGTTGAAAATAGCATTATGGAGATTCAATGAGCATGGATGATTGGAAGATCTCGTTTCCGACTTTCACTTTTCTTTCTTCCGACTAAAGACGGCATCCCCGTCATATCCCGTGAGAACAAAATGTAATGTGACAGAAGGTTGCAGGCTATGTTCTCAGGTGGACAGTGAAGGTGTTAAGTTGATTGTTACTTTAGTTAGCGGCTGATTATGCTTATACTTTAGAGGGTGCTTATTTGAGGTCGGGGAAGCATGTGTTTACTGAAGGGAACTTCGGCACTAGAGCAATCCAATCAAGCTAAACGACTCAACGAGATGTAAGTCACGGACGGATCCTTGATATGACATTGAAATTTCGGAGATACTATGACATTTAGGATTTTTGAATTAAGAAAAAATTAAACTTTGAAATATAGGCACTTGATACAAAATTTGGTAGAAAACGACCTGGATACATTGCATATGAAAGACATGTAGTAAAGGATATAAGTACCTTATGACCATCATATACCTACACGAATATTTAGGTCATAGAAAGTCTTGGATATGATTTGTAGGCATCCTTGATAAGATTCTGCCTGGAAAAGGCCTTACTATTAAAATTCATGCATTTTACTTTCTCAATGCAGTCCAAATCGTTACAAGAAAGGTAACGTTGTATATAAATTTTTGTATTTATAGTAAAGAATTATAATTAATTTCCTTAACCATGCATTCATGTATATGTTCATTTATTATTCCTGTTTTCATTGAGCTTCCTTCATCTGTTGGTAAAATATCCTTGAACTCTCTCGCATAGTTTCGCAAACAAACTTAAATAATTCTTTTCACGAGGATCCAAACTAAGATTGTATAATTTTATTAAATTTCCAACAGCTCGCAAAACAAATTGTTGTCCAAATGCAGTCACAGAGCTCCTGCTACAAAATTTCAAATCTGGTCAATTCAACAAGCTACAAACCTTGCTAACTCTTAGTCGAGCATCATTTTAGATACCACATTGTATATTGTATCTCTCGCATAGAGTATAGGGAGTCCTTGTTAACAATTCCTTGAGAATTTCTGCTGTTGGTATTCATTTAGTGCCACCACTTGAAATTCACTCTTCTACCACTCCAAGTCAAGTGGGCTTTTGACTTCATCCTTTCGCACTCTTCTCGGCCGCTGGTATGTCCAGAACCTGATTTATGACTTAACTTTTAGATTTAGATTTCAACTTTTGCTTCTCCACGGAGGTTGTTCGTACGTTATAACTGTTGTACGACTACACACTGAACATACAATAAGAAATACTTCTTAACTACATCCTTTAAGTTACTGAAGTGCTTTATCGAACAAGGGCGAAAGCAGGATCTAGTTGATTCTTGACTTGGACCTTTTCTGCTAGTTTGCAATGAAATGTTGACAATGAACGGTTGGTTGGTAAACATTGATGCTTTATGTGTGAATGTTGTGTTAGTTCTTTGACACTTAAATAAACCTGATGGTGTATTTAATTTTTGTTGATTAATTCGAGCTGGACGAGCCATTTATTTGCTTTACTACTAAAACTTCAGTCGCATCTGATGCCATAAGTACACACTTGACATTTTAAGTGCCGATTTTAGAAGTTTTGTTTGAGTGCAAAAAATATATGCTCGAAAGTTTGTCATAAATCTTGAAAACATTTTCACAAGAATTTCTTTTCTATGTCCACGTAGCGTTGTTTTCCAAAGAACAATAGCTTGAGAATTTATTTGCTATTTGGTGAATGGACTCCTGGAAATCGGTTCAACTGAACAATCCTGTCGCAGATTGCTGAATGCCTACCAATCTTCACTAGCCTTCATTTCCATTGTTTTTCATATTTTAAACTTTTTCAATAAATTTTTCACCAATTTTGGTAAGCTTCGTAAGATCCTTCGGCGGAGGATTAACGAGGGCAAAAGCAGAACTTTGATTATTGTCAGCGGTAAGTAACAGCTTCAATGCTTTGTAAAGTATAGATTTGTCATCGGTCAGAAGGCTAGAATTAGGAATTTAGGAAACAATTTTTGGAGCAAATGAAGTAAATGACTAATAAGGCCACCACAGGGGTCTAAGCTTATAGTCAAGTAGTAACAAGTCAACTAAAAAAAACGGTCGAGTGATGCAAATAGCGATTTTTGATTAGTTTCATCCTTAATTTCGGTCGATGGGGTTGCGTTGTTACCATACCATATGCAACATTCAGTTGAGAGTTAAAAATTGGAGAGTGCTAGAAGATTACTCGGCCAACGATCACCAGTATATTCTGGTTCTTCCGGAAAACAACGCGCTCAGGCGTATGCGCTCCGGTAAAATACTGGATAAGCGTATACTGAGAAGTTTGTTGAAAATCTTATGGTGAAATCTTGGTTAACAGAACCTACGCTGGAAAGTAAAATTTTCAGAAGATTTTGACGGACTGCTGCGATTTGAGCTGCGAGATGAGATGATGAGGTTGACACTAGACACTAGCTAAACGCAGTGTCAACCATGTGCAACTTAGACTAAAAATTTTTATGCGGTGAGTAAGGAACTGGATGACCGCTCCCAGATTCAGACTGTCACTTGAAAAAACCGAAGAGATTATCCTGACAAAGAAGAGAATCCCCGGATTAAGGCCTATCAGTGTTAAAGAAGCGCTGGGTGAATTAAAATAAAGAGTGAAATACATTGGTCTACTGATAGACTAGAAGATGAGTTGTTCCCAAGAAGTCAGGGCAACATCTTGCAAAGCTGCAGGACGTGTAACGGAACTCACTCGATTAATGGCCTGCAAAGGGCGCCCCTAACATCAAGGAGAGGACTCCTACTCTATGGGTCAGAGCTATGGGGCCACACTCTTAGCAAGGATTTACATCAAAACGGTTTGCACAGGTGCAGAAACCTGGGGCCTTGCGAATCGTACAATTTTGTCGAACAGTCTCCGGGAGGGCAGTGCTAGTGATCGCTTCTTTTGAAAGAGGGCAGGAATATTTACATGTGAGGTAAGACAAATACAACAAAGAATAAGTCAACAGAGAAGAAAAACAACACTCTAGCAGCGATAAGCAGTCGTGGAACCAAGACGCGAAGGGAACTGCACGCCTCATCTCTGACCTAAGGCCGGGGCTTAATCGATTGCATGAAGATACCAGTTCCTTATTGGCACAGCTCTTATGCGGCCACAGATATTGTTGGTCTTACCTGAACAAAATTGACAAGTTACGTTCTCCTAAATGCAAGTTTTGTGGAAAAAAGCGGATGACACATTCTTCCCTTGCAAAAGATGAGTAAGCAGCGCGGTAATCTCTTAAGCGTAATTGGAGATCTCTGCTCGGAAACTATGGTCGGAGAAATGGTGAAAACTGTGGATAAATGAAATCACGTAGCACAATATGCGCGGGCAGTGCTGACACATTAAAAGGCCATACCGGAGGGTTGGGAGCCATAGACCAAGGAGCGTCGTTTCTCTAGCACTTCCTACCTATCCGTTACTTCCCGCTGGGGTAGAGATTCCCATAGTCAGAAGGCGCCTCTAAGCATAGGAATGCAAGAGTTAAATGGTTGCAGGTTTAGATTCTGAAGTGAACATGGGAGGCTTTTACTGCACGTCTGGAGGTCCACCTTTCAGGGCGTAAACGGCCTTCATCTCCCTACTGCACATTTTATGAGTGGCGCTAAACGGAGACTGGACCACGCCATCATCATCACTTTAGCATAGTTGATCGTTAAAAGTATGGTAAGACCGATTTCTACTGATCAGTAGTAGAGTGGACAAAGATGTTTTACATCCAGCCTGCCTAAGATTGATGAATCTCCGCATTCATAGTTTACATTCTGCCCTGGAGACAAGACATATAACAGATGATACGGCAGATAGCTTATCAATGTTATCAAAGAAAGCAAAGACATTAATTCAGATGGTCTGATCGAAAAAATATTTGAATCAGCTGACAAATGGATGCTAGGTGTTTCATGGCAACACCTAATAGGGATAATTTAACAATTAAAAAGTGTATATTTGAGAGGCTCAGAATCAAAAACCTTGGAGGGGTCTCTTAGGTTTCGTGACACCTCATCAGTTTCTTCCTGCTTAAGCGAGGGTACAAATTAATCTGACATAATATATTGGCCTAACACGAAGCGTCGTATTAGACATTTCCAAGGCGGATTCTTGGGTTGTCAGACTTGACAGGGGAAAGGGTTACACTAAAAGCTCAAAACTAAGGGTGCAAATGTCTTCACCCGTCTGCCGAAATAAAATAAAATTTTTTCCGGTTTATTTTTAATATTACCAAGTTTATTGAAATGCTATAGGGATTCAAATTTTTATGTGGTGTATTTCTACGGGACGAAAAACAATTTACACTATCAAATCGTTTCACAAACACACAATTTGAGTGAATCATCCGAGGAACAAGAACCTGCAAGCAAACACATAATTTGAAAGAAAATTGAATTTCCATTGAAACATTTCACATTACAACATAAACTGAAGCGAAGGAAATTTGAATAACCTCGCTTCAGCTACTCTCCAAGAAGTCGAGCGTGGATCGCAGAAAAGAAATTCCAAGGATGATTAACATGCAAACAGTCGTCATCTTTTTACGTCGCTATTCTTTGAATACTTTCACATCCAGATCCGAATAAATCTTAGACGGGTGCTTGATTCACATGCACTAGGTTGTTATTTCAAAATGAAATGCGCATTATTCAAAGCTGTAAAAAGGTCATAAATATTATAATAAATAATACGGTTTCCAATCTTTCATATGTGTGAATAAATGTATATTTGAACATGTCCTTGCCATGTGTAATGGCGAAACAAACAATCTAGCAATCAGTTTCCTCCTATTTGCCTCGTGAGCCCGGCAAAAAGGCATGGAAGCATTCTGGTTGAAAAAGGGTCATATTGTATTATGAACTTGTTCACTTCGGTTCATTGGTCGGTCGCCATAAATAATTCATTTTGAAGGATTGAATTATTCAACTAGAAGAAAATCTTCAGCAGGCATTTTACGAGTATGTTCGTTTTGTGCCCAACGAGGGCAGTCGTCCTTTGTTGCTCCAAAAAGCTTTTTTGACACTATTTTAAATTTGATGTGAAATGCTTCGAGGAACCCTTTTTATTTGCTTACAACAAGTGTGTATTCGCACATTTTTGAGGTCCAATGAATAGAGACAAATATTCCATCAATTTTATTGCATTAGACTGTAGAGGACGTGTAAAGGGTTCCCATGCATCAAACTGCTTAAATGTTAGTGCACAATACTGTTTTCTATTGGCTGCGTGATCCGAACATCTTGCCAACTCCCTTAAATGTTAGAATCTGAGCTCTAACGCATTTATCAACGTAAGCTACAATTTACACGTAAGATTACAGTAAAATTAAATCCTTGCGCTACAACACAGGAGCGCTCATCCGTATTCAATTTCAACCCAAAACTTTATTCTATTCTAAATTTGAAGCCTGTTATGGTGTTCCTAACTTAAAAGGCAAAACCATGAGTGCAGCAGCATTTACCATTCTCAGCAAAAGCAAAAAAAAAGGATTTCAAGCAAGAAAGTCATTAAATTGTGGGCTCTTATTCGGGTTGAAGCATGTTTGTAAGTCTTGCCCTGATAAAAGAGGAGCCAGGAACTAAAATAATTAAAATCGAGTTGAAAAATCGATCGGTTGCGAACGATTTTCTAAACAGTTTGCGCAATGACGAAGCAACGTCAATACATACTAACATCTTTGTTAGACTTCGTGATAAAAAAGTGACCTCTGTTGACTTCTGGTGCGTAAGGATTCTAATATATTTTGAACTAATCAAATACACATATTGAAAAGGATATCAAAAATGTGAAGGAATAAAAAATGATTGTTTTAAAAATCATAATTTGATATTTCGACATTCCAGGATTATGCGTGCCCGCCGAACCATACTTCATTTTTCGTAAGGATGTCTTTCCACTATCTACAGTTAGCATCAGTTTTCAACACTGTGAAATGCGTCCTCTCGAATCAGCCCGGCAGAACTACGTGCCTTAATCCATAAAATTCATGAAACCTTGATTTTCGGATCAAAATGCATTTTTCGAGAAGCTTTTCCCAAGCATGTAATGCTCCAAGAAGATCCCAAGAAGGACACCTAGCTTCATCTTGCCAATTCCGATACAATGTGTAGACTTTTCTCGCTTCAGATGTTGAGGTTAATTTCCGAAGTTTGAAGTACTGAAGGTCTTCTGAAAATCCTTTTGATAAGATAATTCTATAATCTGCCTACTCCTATAATTCGAGTAAATAAAATTATTTCCGGTTTCACTGAATGTCTAAGAGGACCTCTCAGTGGATTCGGACGCTGTTAATGTTATCGTTCTCGCAAGTTGAATTCTTTTTCTTTCCACGTCCAGCAAAGGGAAACCCCATCGTTCAAAATCAACTTGCAATAACAACACTCAAAAACAATTCTTGAAGTAATTAACTGTCACTTTATTACCTAAAAAATTGGTTGGCTGTCAGTTTGTATAGTTATACAATTGCCCTTGTATTTTTATTCCCTCGAATTTGCTGAATTTTGAACGTACAGCAATCTTTTCCTTCTACTGAGAATGCTTAGATCCAGAACCAGATAGTCCAACAGCTGATCCGTCTAATGTTTTGGGTCCATCCTTATACCCTCTTACTGCATTTGACCAATTAGGTACAGACTAGACTTAAAGTTTAATTTGCTCTTGGAACTGGACCCTCTATAAATTTTGTCAAAATAAATTTATTACTTATGGCTGTTTTGGGACTTGGCTATATACAGAAGAATCAGAACAGCTAGATTATTATGCCTTATTAGGCTGGAATCACGGCTACCGTATGGAAACTAAAAAAATTTCTCCGAAAATATCCGTCTTTTTGTAATGGATTTTTGACGTTGTCAATTGCTAGTTTGATTTGTTTGGCTAGATTTATTCCCAAGTACTATCGTATGGAACCTGGAAAAGCGTCTTCTCTTTGTTAGTAAATTTTTATCATTGTTCCTAATACCGTATAAAGCGACAATCAAATCTTAATTCTTTCATAAACAGCTGTAGACATGGTGTTTAAGCTCCTTTACCAGCAAGACAAATGTTTTTACCCGCTTATTTCAACCGCTGTGACATTCTTGGTGGTGACGTTGATTGATGCGTTGATTGACGACAATTGGTGACATTGATTGTTGCGTCTGACAGCATTGCTTTGTCAAAAAGCTGGCTTTTTGAAAACGCTGTTAGACGTGTCAAGAGCTGCCCTTCCTGCTGTTAACAGGCGTAGTTTGAGCAAACCGTTAAAGGGTTTCCCAGGATTCTAGAGCAAAATTAACTTAAAATACCATTCTATGATGCGTGTCTCACTTTTTTCTATATCTATTCTCATCAATTGCGTCATTTTCCGGTAGGACGGGAAAATCCTCCTGAATAAGCATGAAGTGCCAAGACGCATTAATAGCCTGACCAACTCTTCACAAAAACTTAATTTCCGCGAACTCCCAAGCAACTCGAAAGCTTGGCAGTTCCTTGAAGTGCCGCAGCTTTAAAAATAGGATTACCTACCTGATGAACTGTGATGTGATCATCTGGGACTGCTGGATGTGCAGGAAATATCGATTGGTCTCGGTTCGATCGTTGTATGGAACCAAGCCTGCAGATTACAAATTTATGCCCATCTTCCTATGGTTCTGCTTTGTGTTTTCGCAGAGGGGCTGAAATGTTGAGGGTCTGTGGTTCATGATGGTTTTCTTATGTTCTTTCGATCCTGCAGTATGGAAAGCGGAGTTCAAGGTTACTTTATGCTTTTTCCTTGTCTACTATGCTCCCGACCTGAATTACAAGGCAATACGCTGCAGTTCTTCTATTAGTTTATTCCACCAGTCGCACCTTGCCTGTGCGGGAAAAGATCCCATTTAGCCATTGCGGTTTAAAAACCTCCATAGTTTTATTTTAAGAAGATTAAATTTGACCAGCTAATCTCTGCAAGGCTTAAGGTTTACCTAGATAAGGCACTCAAAGAGGAAGAGGTGTTGTCTCAGTCTGTTCTCTACAATTTGAGGAGCGATACGAAAATCACTCGCTGGGTAACCTCACATCATTTTCAATTTACTTACGCGAGACAAAAGTGTCCTACGCACCAAGGTTGCACCAACCTCGCTTGCACAGAAATGCGATCACTGTCTTATCTTCTGACATTTACCAACTCACAAAAATGATGCCTGAATACTATGAAATGAATAATGAAAAAATGAAAAATGAATGCCATGGAAATCGTTCCATATTCCCACACCACTAGTAGCACGACTACTTAGACTACTTAGTCTTGTAAGGACTCATTTAGGTGAACGACCTGAGCCTTAGATACTTAGACAAGGTACGTGATCAGAAGCTTCTCTGTAGGCATGCCAATTTTCTCGGAGAACTCGCATATCCTTCCCATATTTATCCGCGATTTTTGGGGCTGAGTAGATCTTTGAAGATCTGATATTTGTTTTATCTAGAAGCCTAATACTTTCTGTGCAATATTCAGTGGAGTATCAAATGAAGTGACCCCGACCAAAACAGTCTTCTGGTCTTGAAAAAATTCGATCATACTCTGGTCTTTTGGTCCGAGTGGTTACTGCTACACTTATGGCTTTTATAACCAAACCACCTCAAATATATCAGATCACTTATAATCCATGTGTATTTTCAGTCAGTCATGAATATTTTGGATATGGTCCGATCCACTGTTCATCTTTGATTCACTCAATATCGAAGAAGACTGTGATTTTGCATCCTTATTTTTCCCCGGGATATCGGTTTTATCTGTCACCTTTTGCTAAGGGAAACCTAGTCGAGATCGGAAATTGAAAGCTTATCTCAGGGAGTAAGATTCTCTCCTTTATGCCAGAAGTATGCGAAGAACGGCTAGATCTAGAATACTTTATAAATTGTTCCCTTACAGGTTACTCTCAAATTTTTAAAACAGAATCTACTCCTGTGGCTCTAAAATGAATCAGGGGGTACTATACCCAATATTCACTCGCATCACTACCGATTCATCCAAAGCTACAGGCAATCACTCATACTGAAGTTGTACGTAGAGTAAAGTAAAGTTCGTACGAGTATGTGTATTTGCATTACTCGCAGAAACTCATAGAAATAGAATGAAATGATATATAATTTTGTTGTTTGCACTTTTGGTTGCAACGCTGGAAGTATTCAACTAATTTTCAACGGTCACAGTTTTTTGAATATTTATCAGAGTTCCAAAACAATGTCTTTATGAGATATGTTTCAATTTCGGAAAAAAAAACGTCACAAGGGCTCAGATTAGGTTCAATGGAGGGTTGAAAACAACAGAAATGCCGCTAAAGGATAAAAATTCATTGAGAAATATGGACTTGTGACACAAGGGAATATCATTATGAAGCATGCATATGCCTGCAATATCTGATCTTACACAAACCGCAGTTTTCTTGAGCCTTTCAGGTACACTTTTATAAAAAATCATCATTCGTATTGTTAATCACACAGTCAACCCTTCCGTCAGTTTTTCAAGTTGAGGAACTCGTGGTCTCGGCCTTCCGTAAATGGTTTTCACCAGTGGACAGCTTGAGCTCTTGATAAGCGTTGTTTTCGATATCCTGTTTCAGCTTTCCGAAAGTCACTCTCGCCCGTCCACCAAGTTATTGACTGTGCTATATGGAGTTGAAACTTGGACTGAGAAAGTGAAAAGGATAAACAAACCGGTCTAGCACAGGTCGGTAGACAAAACGTTGCCAAATCGCGCGTAGTGTTGCCAGTTTCATCGCTTTTCTCCTCTACCGCGTATACCAATCTATAGCGCTCTAAAGTAAATTGTCCTATTTGTGCAATACAATGCAAATAATCTGGAGAAGTCAAATAGCCTGATTTTAGAGTCCCAATGACTGAACAAATTGGAAACGATAAATTTCATCCAAAAATTGGTGATAATTCTAACGAACATATCCTTAGAAATAGCTGCTTGACAAATCAATCCCTGTCAAACAATGAAATACAATATCGAAACCATATCAGATAAGAAAAACATGTACATATTAAATGCTCAATAAATATATCTATCCGTCTATCTAACTGTCTATCCATCTATCCTTCTATCAATCTATCTGTCTATGTATTCCGAAAAAATATGGGTTGACGATACAATTCGCGTGCACCATGCAGCTAGTTTTAATCGTGATGGTAATGTAATTTAGAAATAGGAATGCCTTGGATCGTTTTTACTCTATGTCAGGTAATTTGCTTGTTGACGAGTCAAGTTAGCCAAAAATGATTTTGCCACTTAACTAAAGTTTATGATGAAGAATTTGGATGCACTACCAAATGATTATAAACTCAAACCTATATCAAAATCACTAACTTTACTCAATGATAATAATAACGGCGAGTCTCATCAAACACAACTGTCACATAATTGTCACTTTTGACATATGGCATACACAATTTGTCCCTTCTGAAAATATTTATATTAGAGATATTACAGCTGATATTACAATTATAATAAGATAAAAACGTTAATGAAATTTATATTATTTACGAATTTTATCTAGAATCCTAGATATCAAAAGCAACATTGCAATATATGCTGCTTCCTCGTTCCAGTCCTGGAACTTCGAGCCGCGCATAATTAGTTTGTACTACAGTTTTTCACGATTTTTCTTTTGCTTCATGCCACACACACAAATCATCCAACAGCTGGCACATCGAGCTTCCTTAATTCAAACCAAAACTGCCTGCTCGTCCTTAAGTGGCTTTTACTTGTCTGAAAAAAATAAAATTGTTAGAAAAAAAGTTTGGACGAAACAAATCAACTACTCTTCCTTTCTAGGCTCGTACAAAGATGGAGCTTGCCTGCCGTTCGACCACACGTCGCATTGAGTTGATATGGTTGTGGCAATACAGGCACATTTCAGCAGGATTTACAAGCATCCGAAAAGGTTTTCACCTTTAATATATTGCTCGTACGTGATAATTGCTAATGGCGAACCCTTCCCGACTTTGGTTGTGTGTGAGGTTTAAACAACCAGAAGAAAGTAAGTTAATAATGTTCACTGAGGTTACGAGGAACATATTTACATCAGTTATTAGGGGGCTTTTATATGATAAATGTGTTGGAGTCGGTTGATTCATGGCGTATGCAATTGGATTGGCTTGTGTGCTTGGTGATACCCCGATGACTATAAATATCTGATGAAGTCTTTAGATGGAATATCCTTTTGATTTATTTCAAGAGAAATCCTTCCTTCTCGATTAGTTCTGGTTAGAATTCGTTGGGATCGTGTTTGAGGAAGGGGCAATCTCATAATGGTTGAATATGTGTTGCTTTTATGACTTATCCTTGACGTTATATCTCACCAAGGAGATCCATTTTAATTGACATCTGCAAGATTATATTAAAAATCTACTTAATTCGGAGATTAGCAACAAGCGAACGACATTTATGAAGCTTCCATCTTACATGTGCGTGTCTCGGAAGCACACCACATTTTTTTCCACTATTCACCTGTCTAACCTATGCATCAAAATTTGCTTGGCGAAATGACAAACACACCTTCTGCTATACTACCCTTGTATTATTATCAACCAAGTCGTTGATATCGAAAAAAGTATTTAAAACTCGAAAACAGCTCTCATTCTCGGTCGTCGTCCTTGTCGTCAAGATGAAATTTTGCATTTTCAATCTTTGATATTGGCGAACTTTCAAGTACACGTTGGCCAAACAGTAACCCTTCAAAAGATTGTTTGTTCACCCCTTTCGCACATTCATGACTGCTACAGGACCAAGTTAAGCGTTGGGGCAATAACCAATCCAGAGCACTTTACGAAGTCTAGTTCAGTATAAGAGTGATTGATTTTTGGTCCTATATTGGCATCCTCTAGAAATATGTAAATATGACTGTCAAGGATATGAGGCAGTTTTTGCGTTCGGTCGACCAGCCAGAACCCACGATTTCAATGGGGCAGAGAAAGTAACCATCAACTTAAAATTGATATTCACAGAGGATTCTTCATTCGGGGGTGGAATACATTCTGTTGGTTTAAGTGATTTACTATAGTTGTATAGGGAAAAAATTATTCGAGTGAATTTAATACATACGTTGATCAAATGTTACTCAAATCACGTAACAGTGGGTTAACAAGTTTACATATCATCGTAAGAAATCGAGGCTGCAGGGTAGTTTCCAGTAAATTGAGTGAATTGAAAGCTTATCTGCATGGTGGACTCATTGGGCAATCTTTTGTTTTCGATAAGTTGTATTAAACAGTCGAAGTTGTTCCCGTAGGTAAACCAAACAGGAATGGTTTCAATGCACTTAACAAAAGAGTTTGTCGACGCATCAACAGGACCAACAATTGTGTAATTTCATCAGTAAAATCATGCGGAGAACTTCATAATTCCTATACTACGTTACGTATGTTCTTTTGCTTAAAACAGATGATCCAAGATGGTTTGGATTCGTTGCAAGTATTTAGCGATGTTTTGAATCCATAAGTTTCGTTGATGAGTAAGTCAGGGAGTAAGCAGTAGTCCTTTTCCTCCGCCAGACATATACTAGGCACAAAAATCTGCTCTTGTTGCCTGGAATATGGTAAGATTCTAAACAGAAAAACAACTCTTCTCTGCTTTGCTTGTGTAAACTCTGTAAATTCCGTAAGCAAAGCGTACAAAGCATTCAATTATTAACAACTATTTATACTTTCTATTGTTTCAAATGACAAAAAGCAGAAAGGAGCATAGTAACAAGAGACTTCTTACATCGTGAACAAATTCCCAAGCCATCAGCTAACGACATAAATTTTCCAGATGTGTTGGTATTTGCAAAAAAAATTTGTTGAAGATTGCAGATGAAGAGAAAACAGCGCCTTAATATCTGTATTCATGCAGAATATCACACATATACTTTTACACTCGAAAAATCCTGTTATTTTAATAAAGCTTGAAAAGCTTGCTTGATCTCTCCATTTACCTAAGTCGCTGAATTGCTAAGCTCTCTATCTTGCAAAGCTCACTTTATTTGCTGCATGGACTATTCGTTTTTCTTTATTTGTGATGCCCCTCTGTACTGTCAGCGCTTTTTAGAGGTTGCGACATGCTCATATGAATACAAATACTTTAAGCTTGTGTTAAGCTTTCATGATAGTAGCGCCGCATTTCATTACTTCACAAATCGTGGCAATAGCGTGAGTGAAATTTATAACAATTGCAAGTACAGTTTCGAAAACAAAAGAAAGTACATGATGAATTGGGCTGGACATTTAGCAGAGCACGCAAGACGGCGTCAAATAAAAACAATTAAGTTTCTAAAACTTCAAATTGTTAAAAACAGGTGACTAGTTGTGGATTACTAGCGCTCCGACCATTGCCAGAAGCTCTTTACGTATCTAATGTGTAACGATCAAGCCTTTTCATAGAAAATTGTTCTGAGAATCTATTATTTTTCCCGGCCACAGCCAATTTAATATTTTTGGTTCAGAGGTTTGACGAAAATGAGATGAAAGCTATTAATGCCCTGAGTGTCAGACTCCCAGTGGACCTACTGGACTACCGACAAAACACCTCCCCTGTCAACCGGAGCGCCTTGCCTGGAACCGTTTGACACATTACTTCGGGCTAGGCCTTCCAATTTTTAGCCTTTTGGCGCCTTCTGGTTAAAGAGATTCCTTGTCAAGTGGGATGGAAAAGAGGAGGAGGATTGCTAGAGAAGGAAACCCTCTAGAGAAGGAAACTAGAGAAGCTAGAGAAGGAAACGCCTCCAGCCGATTAAGTATGCCTTTTTTCATGACTAGAATTGCCCGAGCGTAATATGCCATTTGATTCTATTTGTCAAATGATTTCAGCATCTCTTCGATTAGGCTATTTGGATGGAGCTCTCCCACTTTTTCGGCAAGATCACCGCGCTCTTTGTCAAAAGAAAGTATACGGGCGTTATCCTTCACAACAATGCAGAATATGCAATCTGAAGACCGCGACTTCCCTATCTTGTGCAGGTTAGACTGAAAAAAACCGAGTTCGCTCAGTAGCTGGATCAGGTAGAAGTCAGTCTCACATTGCATTCGACTGTACGGCCAGCAACTAGTGCCGCAAAATCATCTGCATAGCCGATCAGTTGCAACTCTTCTGGCAGTTGAAGTCTGAGGAGTCCGTCGTAGGAGACGTTCCACAAGACCGGACCGAGGATGAAGCCTTTGGCCAGACCTGATGTGACTAGCGTCCTCCGAAGACCTTGCACCGTGTCGTAGATCAGACTGCGATCCTTCAGGTAATTTCGGACTATCCGCATCAGATATTCTGGTACTTGGAAGGAGTTTTCCAGGACTTCCAGAATATCCTTCCATCTAACGGAGTTGAAAGCATTCCTTTTGTCCAGCGTCACAAGAAGGCCTATCCGACGGTTGGGTCAACTGCGTGCCTCCGCCTGTTGGACCGCACTCACCACTTCCGCGACTGCATGTATAGTGGAACTTCCCGTTCTGAAACCGTACTGCCTTGGAGAAAAATCCCCAGTGGCTGGAATAACGTCAGCGAGTATTCTCTTTATCAGTTTCTCGAGCACTTTCGCGCCCATGTCTAGCATTTATAACGGTCGGTATGCTGATGGCGACTCGGGATTTTCCTTCCCCTTGCTGATCAGCACGAGTCTTGCCATCTCCCAACGCTCAGTGAAAACGCCTTCCTGCAAGCAGGCATTAAACGCACTGAGCAGCAAGTCAGGGAAAGAGTGATAGGCCAGTTGTAGTACCCCGGCTGGAATACCGCCTGTGCACGGAGCCTCCTTCGCCTTCATGGAGAGAACTGCTAGCTCCAGCTCGTTTCTCTTGAAGATTGGACAGTCTGATGTTGTTTCCCTATGGGCGGCATCAACACGGACGGGATGTTGGGGAAAAATGCCCGTACTATCTCGTCCATCATGTCCGCTTCAAGTACGCAGGGAGCCCGTAGAGCACCGAGCGTCCGCATAACTAGTTTATAGCCCAGGCCCCATGGATTCCTGTTCACGTCATGGACGAGGTTCTGCTAGCAACGGGTCTTACTCCTGTTGATCAGTCCGCGAAGGTTTCACCTGGCCGAACGATATACGGTCATTCGGGTGCATGTCTCGTCTTTGCTTCGCGCTTGTTGAGCTTCTCGCCGGAGTTTGTGACACTCCCTTCGTTGTTCAGCTATTTTAGTGGACCATCAGTACACCGGAAACTTTCCGTGTCTAAGTCTCCGGCTTGGCATCGGTGACTTATAAGCGGAGATGATGGTACTCATGTGGAGTACACCATGTCTGCAGCAGTCAGTCCTCTGGTTCCCGGCAATGAGCCTAATGGTGGTAAGCATCTCATGAGCGTGTCGACAAACTTCTCCACGTCCATCCTCTCAGTATTCCACACGAATGCGGAGCGCTGAGTGTTTGGAAGTATAGGAGCATTGTCGTGGATCTCGGATGTTATGTGCTGATGATCACTGACCGAGTAGTCCTCTAGAACTCTCCAATTGTGTGTCATAGAGAAGAGGGACTCCGAGGCAGATGCCACGTCCGGAATGGTACCCACGAAGCCCAAGCGGCGGAAAGTGGGAGTGTTACCAGTGTTCACCATGGCTAGCCCTACTCTGGCTGCCATTTCCAGGATTCGGTTCCCCTGGGATCTGACTTAGGCATGCCCCATTCAATAGCCTTGGCGTTAAAGTATCTTATAATAAGAACATGACCCTTTGTGCTCAAGACGGTGTCCTCCAAAGAGTTGAGCTTCGCCTGGGAATATGTTATTGGTTCGTTTGGTGTCAAGTACAGATTATAGAATGTTATTCCACACGAAACCATCTTTTCGCCTATGTCCCTTAACTCTCAGTTGGTTACTGTTTCGAACCCATATGGCACAAGTACCAGATTCATCAGGGTACCATGCTGATGAATTTTTATCTCGGTGCTGTTCGCTAAGCAGCAATAGATCGGCTTTCATATCTTTCGCGAACTGGTCAAGCATGTTATACATTATGGATCAATATGTGAATATTAATATCTTTACAAATATTTTCAATGAAGTAAGCCAAGATAGTTTATTTCTCTTTTAGCAAGACTAAGACGCGAATCATGCAGCTATGATGTAATTGTTATGTATAGCATTCAGCACCTAAGGACACATTTGCAGTTCCCATTGAGCACTAATCCCATTGAGTATATATGGATCGAATAGCTGAGTCGGCAGAGAATAGTCATGTTAACTAGCAAACAAAGATGAACTGAAAAAGCTTTCCGAAAAGAATTGGACAGGATTACAACTGAAGTTTCGGAAAATGCGACGGCATCAATGAAAAAACGATGATTGGTAGGAACGAAGGCTGTTACACAAGTTTCTGTCCAATATATTTTTATGATCCTTTTTTAAGTGCATTTTCGTTTATTACAATTGTTCTTAGCGAAATCATGAAATCATTGTAGACGTTTGCTGATAACGCATTTAAATGTTCGTGGTGTTTGATTCAAAACTTATTTTGGACAGGCGGAGTACTAAACATAAATGCAAGGAAGTGTTTTTAGACGTTTTTCCCCAAAGTGCCTATTGTGAAACCGAACGCAAGTGTGGTAGGTATTAACCATTGATTTAGCAAAAAAGGGAAAGCAAATGAAAACCAAGCGTATATGATGTATTTTATCTTCAATATTGGCTATTGATAATTTTAAAAACGAAAAAATCAATAAATGAGTAAATTATGCAAGTTTTTATCCGTGTATCAGTACCAGTGTCAAGGAGTAGACGTTGATAAGCTTTCACGGTGGAAGCGAATGAAACTACTTTCTTTGAAGAGGGTTTGAACAATTCAACTTTGTTCAGGTTACCTTGTCGTTCAATTTTGAAACTCAGGAAGATTCACTTCCTTGCCCATTCCTATTTCCTTTGAGTTTCCGCTAAACTGTCCATTTCTTCAAGTTCCTTGCCCGAATAAATTCGCAATTTTTTGCAATAAATACAAAAATACTTCATATTTTTGGAATCTTTGGACGTAAGAATGGTGAAAAGCAAGTGGTGGAAGCAACAAATGAATTTTGAAATTTCCTACAAATTATTCTATTACCAGATCAATACTTCAACTGCTGATTTGAGTAGTCTCAAGTACTCAAAAAGGAACCTGAGTTTGAAGTTGAGATGGCAATCACTTTCCATTTTTTCACTCACCACATTCATGTGTGTGAACATTTTTGACCTAGGCCTTATATTTTAACAGTGGATTACAACATGCCAAAGTTTTTGTATTGTTCCAGATTGTCATATCGAATTTTCTGGTACAGTCAATAAAGTTAATGTCACTGAACCTATTTTTTGTAACACGTGGTCCGCTGGATGAACTGGGGGGCCTCAAACTATACGACTACGCTATAAATAAGTAAAATTAATAAAAGAGTTAGCAAATTGAAAATTGCACGTCTGGCGAATGAGATCTCACTGTCACATCTACTGGTAGCTGGAATTGAAAAATAAAGTTTAAAAATTATTATGTTAAAATTAAAAACATTGTATTTTCTATGAGTTTTCGCGATAGCTTTCAATTATTGAATCAAGTTTTGAATTTAGAAAACAAGTTCTTGTTTTGGCACTTCAGCTTACGGGCCCTGAAAACAAGGTTTCCCTAGTATAAGTTGCCCCAGTATAAAGTGCACGAACAAATCACTTTGTTTCTTACCTTTTCCTACGGTTGTATATTCTCCCAGTGATTTGCCTTGCCTTTGAATTTAAATCCTGAACTTCTTTTGATATGCAAAGGATCCATGACCATATTGTCCATGGAACAACACCACCATGGATTACTGGAACCAGCCATACCCCAGTTGTCTAAGAGAAAATAGCCTTCACGATTTAATTTCTTCAGCTGGGAATTTATCCCGAACTACAGCAGTACCAATCTAGTTCCAACATCTACGTGAATATTTTTCTTCATGCGATGAGCCTGATGTTTCATTATATCGCTCAATTTCTGTTTTTGGAACGCAATTCCTGAATAAATGGCAGGAACAGGAAGTTGATTTATAAAATGTTCAAAAGCCTGAAACATAGTTTATATTACGTTAAAATTCTTTACAAAATTTCACGTACATTCTTCAGCAACTACAGAATTCTGTAACTCATCTGTGTTTGCATTTTTGGTTAATTTCCTTTCAAAAATGATCAGCTTTCTTCCCATGACATAAATCAATTTGTTGACAAGTTCGGCTTATTATACCTACAAATTTATGAATTTTTGTTTGGACGTTATTGGTAATTTTCTAATAGATTGCGAGTATTTCCACTTAATTTGTCGTCAAAATCCCATTTCGTTTTTTTACACCAAGATGCTCCCTAAACAGAAGTGGAACATCCACATCAGTCGGATCTCAAGTCAGCTTTATAGTTCTATCATGATCACCCATTTTGAGTAAACTTTCAAATATAAACTTGAAATCCTTTCGATTCAAATACCAATGAAATCATTTTATTGTTCTAGTTTCAAGAATTCTTTATTCCGTTGCTAACAATAATTTTTGCAATCTAGCTTTCGGAGCCCGCAAACTCTATCGCAAAAGCTATCATATCTGGTAATAAACTGAGAGGATGTAGCTCCCAAGAAAGCCCGTAACTACAACGGGCTTTCTTTGTAAGGCAATTACCTTGTTGTCCTTTTTCTATTAATCGCACGTAAATTTATTGCTTTCATCATAGCGTAACCACTAAACAACGCTATCTGTTTACAGAAACATCAGAAATATGAATATTTTTTCTACCAAATAAACCGAGCTTTACAAGATAGAGAGCTTGAAAATCGAACGACGTAAGGGAGTGTAGTGACCGCGATGGCTGGCTTTCTGGGCTTAAATGTATGTGATGATAATTATTGACGAGTAATAGTTTATGTGAGTCATTAAGTATGAAAACACAAAATTCAAATGAATGTTGTTGCACATCCCTCCCCAAGTACGTCTTGCGGAGTTAAGCTTATAATTAAAAATACATCTATGAAATTTGTTCAAGAGTTTGTTCAAGCTAATACCGTGTTTAATGGTCTACCAGAGCGATAGTAGTTCGCGTACAAGCCCGCCCAAAGTAAGAATTTTATTTGTAGCGAAAAACTTTCACTAATTTTTGCGTAAAACCAGATAACCTTCCTGATAACTTTTGCGGAAAATCGCGAAAACAAATACAATTCTGCTTCCACTTTTTCTATCTCTGTCTAAGAGAGGTCATCAAGGAGTGGTAATGCTGTATAAAACTGTGATATGGAGCAAGTGTAATATGAGTTAGATAAAATTAACTAAGTAACTGCTATATATTGTAATATGATTATGGACATAGTATACAAAGTCTTAGTTTATGTGTTCGCTGAAACCACAAAAATCGTCAGATGCATGTCAAAAAATCACAAATTTTTGAAGCCTTAAGTGTAAATTCTCATTTAAGTTATGCAGGTGTCCTGACAAATGATATCAAAGAGTTTACTGAGAATGTCTGAGACTGTTTTTTTCTGTTTTGATTGCTCAAAGCAAAGGTTATAGATAACGATATATAGTGTCACATATTCTATTAGTTTTAAGAAATTTATCGAAATTTTCTTTCTGACATTCTGTCTATCCTATCTGTATAGAAATGATCTAACTAACCTGCCTAATATAACGTTTATAGTTATTGTGTTTGACGTTATAGCGTCAATAACTTCCATTTTCAACAACGGAAAGTATGTATCCTTTTTCTTTGTCATGTTTTTCAATTATCAAGAATCAGGAAGAAAATATACAAGCAAGTTATTCAATTTCACTTCTTTGTAACCACACGTCAAACGTATGTTGATATCAGTACTGATGTTGTTTTGTTTGTGTTGAATGATTGTGTGTGAAGTCAAGTTTTGCGGTTTGTTCTTTGAATGCATGTTGCAGGTTTCTCCAAAATACCATTTCCATGCACAACTTTTCCAATTTACTGCGAAAAGTTGAACGCATTCTTATCAGTTGAGCTTCCAAATTCAATATCGTTGCATATAAAAACAGACTGTATTTAAATGTAAGTTATTATCTTCGTAGACGATAATATGAATATGGTGGAACTTTATTTCGAAGGACTCTATATTTTAGTTTGAAAAGAAATGGAAAGGGTTGAAATGTTTTATGATATTAATAATGTGCAAAGTAATTGCTGATATCTTTAATGGAACGTATTGAAATTTTGAAATAGGAAGGTTTGGAGTTGCTACATTTTCAATGGGCTTCAATGAGCACAGTGTGATGTTTTTTTCAGAAAAAAAAATTATACAAATAACTAATAATAATACAATCAGTTGTCGCAACCAATACGTCACACATGAAGCGAAAAAAGGACAAGGTTAAAAGACAAGTTTTTTTTTGAAAAAACAAAGGTCGCATAATGGCAGCCGAAGGAAGTTACTTTTAACTGACTAGCTCATCGCGTGGGCGTGGGGGTTTCAGAACATAATGAAAGCTTTGATTCTTCCACGTCAGACATACATACACGAAAAATTCTTATTGATTCATTTTAAAAAACTTTTTAATGGAAGTATATTAAATTAATAGAAGTAATTAAATAAAAGCTAGTAAACATAAAATATTCAAATAACATGAATTCTGCTGCGCTAATTCTGGCCACCTCTGCTGCCTCCAGCATAAATCTTCACCTCAGCTTGATTTCGGGACCTTAATGAAATTCTGCTCCGCTGATTCTATGTATCAATACTTCATATTTCTGGATTATTCTCTATTACTCGATAGTTCACAATTCTGGATTATTCTTCTCATTCTCAACATTTTCATACTCTCCTTATTATAGCCAGTTGTTCACTACAAACAAGTGAATCATATTGACTGAAAATTCTTCTCAGAAGCGTTCTTAAAATTTTTGTTTTTTTCTACTGAGAATTTTTTTTTCTATTTTTCTGACACTTTTAATACTGAGATTTTTTTGTTTGTTTTTATGTTGCCTACACAACGGAATACGTAACGAAAGGCAGGATTTTAACATTCTAAGCTTGGAAAAAACAAATTCAAAGTTCAAATGCAAAGTCAAAACATGAAGATTTCTTTCACCAATCGTCAAGAATGAAAGGTATGCCGCGTTTGACACGTTTTTTCGATATAAATTACAAAAGTCCTTTTGCACTCTGGTCTTACCTTGGATCGCTTTTGACTTGAAATAACACACACAAACCGCTCTCAAATCTTTAACGCAGATATTTGGACATAATTTTCTAGCTACAGATTTTGGATAAAGTATATGTGTTTTGAATTGATCGTATCCACTTGTCAAACACTACTGATACAACCATCAATCTAGACTCGTTCGTTCTATCTCTTTTTCCAAGGAATTAATCTGAGAGTCCATTGCTGTTTTCTCCCTATGCCAATTATACTAAGCTACAAGTTCTTCATCTCAATAAAATTAGTTTTGAGAAATTAAGGTCAGCATAACTTTTTGCTCAAAAGGGTCCCAACTCTCAGACACATTAAACTAATTTTATACAAAATTTAAACGAAAATTTTTAAAGCGATGTAAGTTCTGAGCCATTTATTTGTTATACTCTGGGAAGCGCCATTCTCTGGGCATGTTTGAATTCGGGTGTTCTGCTCACCTAGCTTTGAAAAATTCTTCCGGAAAAATTATCATTTTATCATCAGATCTCATGTAACTTTAGTCTTGAAATAACGCGACTGCCACACATCTAATGTTCCATTTATTTTTGAATATTGCAACCATTACAATCATGAGTGACAGAAGTGACACAAGTGACAGCTCAAAAAAGCGGATCCTAAATTATTACAGTAGATCGGGCTTTTATAAATCCTGAACAATAAAAACAAGATTTATGCAGGTTTCTCACCCACAACGGCCTAAAAAATTCATTAAATAATTGAAAAGATAATACGGGGGCTTTATTAGTAATAATAATTTACTCTCATATTTATCTAAAAAATCAATATTTTCACGGTGAGAGCCCCGCATTGAGAGCCAATTTCAAATTCCCTAGTCTCGTAACGAAAAGCATGAAAATACACCTTCAAAATTTTGAATTCGTTAAGTAATTTATTTCAGGATTATTTTTCTAGGCGGGTCCTTAACAATTGGAAAATAATTAAACGGGCATTTTTAATTACTTCGAATACTTATTCATTCACAATTTCTTGTACATAATCTGTGTTTAGAAACAAGGAACTTGAGAAAACTTAGGCTCATTGAAATATGAAATGACAATAATTTTAATTTTGTCAAAAATGTCAAAAGCCTCATCATCCTATGTAAAATGACGTACTCTATGGGGCAATACGGCTATGGGACGAACATGCTAGTTTTGGTTGCAAGACTCGCAAACAAATATTGCTTGTTTGTATACCAGTGTATTCACTTCCCACAACACGAAGGATGAGTCACATCCTTCATCTACATCCAAGTATTTTCCATGGCAGTAAAAGAAATGGATATTGTTTTCATTATTGTCACTTTTCTCTAGTAAATTTAGATTATTTTTAGCTTTGTTCTTGTTCTTTGCCTGATTGGTTTTCTTCTTTTTTTTCTTGTTTTTACCTCTCTTTTCCTTTTTGATTATTTTTCTGTCAATTTTCTTTTTGAATTGTGTCTTTTAATTCATTTTTATATGAGCTATAATAACAGTTTTTCTCGTTTCCTTGTCGTTTTCTTGTTATTTGCAAGCTGCAGGATACGACTTCACTTGTTCAGAACTGACATCAGAAAACACTGACCATGGCGGAGTAGTAGGCCTTGGATATATTCCTACATTGCTCATCTAAGTGGAGCATCCGGGCTGAGGCTCTGTTTGAATATCAGACTAGGTCCTGACAACTGGTCAGAGTTTCTTTGTCAGAATCTGCCTAAACTGAAGTTGCAGCCCTTCTAATTTTAACTTAAAATGTCAATGTCCAAATGACACTTAAAATGTCAGTTGGTTCGAATGGTCTGTTTGGTGCTGTTACTCTGTTGTCCGTGGGAGTGGTTTCTGGCCTCAGTAAGGGCTAATCTCTCTGTTTTTGGAATATCTGTTGTCCAGACAACATGGAAAATACTCTTTGATTGTCAAATTTCATATTTTTTTAATATTTTTTGATTGATTTATTTTTTAAATTTATTATTATTTTATTTTTTAAACTTTTTACCACCGTTGTCATATTAGAAGCTCAAGGATCTCTGCTACTTGTCGGACAGTTACTACAATTCTCGGATTACAAGACAGGCTGGATTTGTGTGTTGGTTTCGACTTCGTGCATGCTACATCGGCAATGAGTCAATGAAACCTATATGTACAGAATCATAATATACTAACCGCATTAGACCGAGCTTCAACAGTCAATGATGATAGACGTCAATGTTTTGTGTTGGGATGCTGTGACCATCTTACAACTGCAGCACAGATCGATGACCTATTTCTCCCCTAAATTTAATAAGCATCTTAAACTAATCAAAAAATAATTCAGCTGTCATCCAACTTGTATCACTGCCAAGACCTCTTTAGCAGCATCATTCAGCATTAGCAGTGGGTCCATTTTCTTAAAAAACCAGCATCGGAGGTATATAACCTTGGTAAGGTTATTATAATTAAGTAAAATATGGTTATGAATTGTGGATCTCACTTTTTTCTACGTTTTCTTTCAATTCTTTTTGACTTTTTAGGTACCACTGAAATTCCTGCTTCAACACAACTATAAATTCTGTCAAGCGAAAGTTTGTACCCATCATAAACGTTGCCTTGGAGGTTATAAAGGCCCAAAAACATGTTTATTGAGCCAAGCAGGAACTGAAATACTTTCTGGCTTTCGTACCGATAGAGAAAGAGAGGCCTGCTTAAAAACTCCTGCCCCAAACTTTGCCACCATCTTTTTCAGAGATAAGGTGTCATTTCCCATTTCTGTTGCCAAAGTGTATGAAAATGCTTTTAAATTTAAATACTTGCTGTAGGTCCGTGAAGACGGGTCTCCATGTCAACCACATAACTGCAAAGATCTTTCTCTTCGTCATCAGAAAATGTTCTTTTTGTTAGGACAAAAGGAACTTTCACCAAAGTCGCAGAAGCAGCAGGATCATTTAGGGTTACACGAGCTCAGAATTGTCATACCGAGTATGTTCTCAAGGCTAATTTATACCCGATTTCCTTTTAGGCAAACATAATGTCTTCAGGCAATAATTTGAATTCTCTTCGAGGGACAAGATAGCATGGAAGAAAGAGGCATACTTATCGTCCCAGGATAAACAATCTTTCAGAAAAATACACGAAAATAGCTTTAATATAATTGAATTCAATTCAAAGTTTGACGATGAAAAAAATTATGATCCTGATGCCTATTATGGATTCATCTGGTCACATAATGATAATTGTAAATCAAGTGTATCAGGATAATCGGATAAGGAGAAAGTCACTACTGGTGGAACAGTCAAAAAGCGATTTTTGCTCGCTTCGTTCGAAAATAAACGGGTAGTTCGAAGATACCATGTTAGATGAATCTGATAGATTCAAGGCAAGCGATGTGACAGTTCACAATCTTGACTGATCATGAGAAAGAAATTAGTGAATCAAATCTAAAAAAATTGGCTTAAGGTTGGATAAACCATGTTTGGAAATGTGCCAATAGATATCTTTCATAGGCTTCAACATCAGGTTTTTTTTTCGTCGTTAAAATTTGCATTGAATGACTGTTTGTTACTCTTTTTTCAAATATTTTCCTTTCAGATTTGTAACTTTGGAAAGTCAAGTATTTCCCCGTTTTCGAACTTCTGTCGTCAGGGTGACGTGAGCCGCTTCCAGATTTTCCATGTCTAAGATCATTTATTTTTCCTTCTCTACAGAGCTTCTTTCCGGAGAACTATCAAATATTATTTTTATAGTTTTGATTACGTTGCCAAAACAGCATTCAAATATTTCATTGTTAATCAATCCACCAAAAATATTGACTGCATCATCGTCTAAAACCATAAACAAATTAGTTACACTATCTAAGAATTGATTTTGTATCATCCTTGGAATTTAGCTAACTTTGCTTAGCTAAAGGGCTAAAGGATCAGAACTGACAATACGATTCACTTATGCTGTAAGTCATAGCGTAGCTAGCAAAAAACGCTTAACGGCCGGAGAAGAATAAAAAAGAACTGAGAGAAGCTGGTTCGCTCAAAAAATGATGGCCCCACCCAATAAATGCCTTGTATTCTTCATTTCTCAAATTGCACGTGAATAAAGTAATTTGATCATAGCTTAGCTACTTATAATTGCTTACAGTTCAGGGGAGAACCACAAAGAAAGTAATACAAATACCCCTTATGGCAAGGAAATCGAGCTTTACGAGATAGAGAGCTTTAAAAACTAACGATGCAGGGGAATGAAGTGATCGCGAGAGCTCGCTTTGTGGACTTAATTGTCATTGTTCATTGTCAACAACTGTCATAACATATCAATTGTTTATGAAATCTAAGTGCGTCTCTTCCTTATAACACCAAAAATTTTTCATACAAACATCGAGGTTTCTGTAGAATTTACGTCAAATATTCTTTAGTTGGGAGTTGGCTTTTTCATTCTGTATGAGGAGTCATTCATTCATTCATTCTGTATTGAGAATGTTGATCCGCATTTCTCCGAAACTTCGGCATTATCTCCTTGCTCCAATAAGTTTTGCTTAAAAATGTCGATGTGTCTTTGAATTTGAAATCAAAACTAGGTTCTATAACCTAGCGTAGCACTTAACAACAAGCGTAGTCACGTGTACTAATCCTTTGTTAATAGGAAACTATAGTCAATTCGATAGGCTTTTCGCCAGTCAATAATACTAGTTATAAAATTTCTGATGGATTCTGGACGACAGATCAAAGTGTTAACGCACTACTGAGTATTACAAAGGCTGAAGGAGCAAACAATTTGTTCAGCTGTTGCGCAAATAAACTATTCGAAAAATTTGATTTTCTGCTAAGAATGGTTTCAGTATATAGAAGAAGAATTGTGTGTTTTTTCCCCAAAAACAAGCCAAGTCAACAGAATGTATGCTCACGACGATATACAAACTCAAGAAGTGAAGATAGTGGCCAAAAGTCCTTATCTTCAAAGTTCGGACTTTGGTAGGGAATCAACTGTGACAGCTCTACAGGTTGGAATGACTGAATTGACAGGTCTCATCAATGGTTCCAGTGTTACGTGAAAAATTAACAAAATGACATAATCAAATAAACCAGAAAACATCGCCGCCACACATCCTTTGAGAAAACAACTTTTTTACAGAAAACTCGAATACAACTCGCAAGGGCACCGCGGCATTACTTTTAAAAAACTGTTCCAGAATTTATTTAGACTTCTGTCCGGCTGGAGCATCTCAATTTTCTTCACTACTTGTCTTAGTCATGCCTTGAGATGATTGCCTTGGAGGCAGGACACACTTCTTCAGATGGACGACTATCTGCTTTGATTCAGACTGTTGACGGTCCCCGCAAAATGTGGTCAATGTTGCAGTTATCGATTGGCCCAAAAGGTAATAACGTTGGGTAACGTCGTCCAAGGACGAAACATACTAAATTAATGGAGAACAAAGAAAATTAATTTCAAAGACAAGAAACCAGCGTAAATTAAAATTCTAGATAGTAGTTGATGTATTAAAATTGAATTTTTCCTTTGGAAAAAAACTTTGGACCGAAATTGAAATTAAACAGAAATTTTTTGAACATCTGAACTTCTAGGCTTACAGCTCATTTTGTCTATTTGCCTTACAATGCACTTGAATTATTATTCTTAATACATTTGAAACAATTAGTCAGACCAGTTCGCAAGGAATTGCAATTTTTTGGATTATTATTTAAGCCACATCATAGGATACTTTCAAACCATATTCCAGCCAACAAAATAAATTTTCACCTTCTCCCAAGCTGCGGCAGCCAATTTAAAATCAACTTATCACTGAAGGTGCCAGGTAATTCTTGTGACAAACACTTTCCAACATATTGCCTTAAAGCCCGTCAGACTATCGGACCGGACATTAGTTTGTGTGACATGATCAGGAAACGTATCATTTCCAACCAATGCAATACAATATTCTTTCGGTTTCTATTTTGGTTCATTCTATCGACCGCTCCACAAGCAAGTTGACACGAAGGACTCGCGTGCCAAATGCCGTGTTCAGAAATGTCATGCCCATAATTTTATCTTGAAAAATATTTCCGGATTCCGGTGCAGCTTTAGAAAGAAATTTCCTGACCACTCAGATATCACACATGCTGCAATAGAATGCTTTCAGAGCCGTACGTATCCATCTTTTCCGTTTTCTGTTAGTACGTGTTTCCTAAAGCGAAAATCTACTCCATGGTTAGGATAATGGTTACAGCTTTTGTGAAAATCGTCCTGGACGTAAGGAGGCATCCAAATCATTCAGTTGCATTAATCGCAAGGTTTTGACTTTTTTAAACGCACTTTTTCACATGCTCATTTAGTGAAAAGCTTAACATTTCGAGACATATATGGCTCCAATGTTAGTAGATTCCTTCCGCGAATAAGCCTTTGGAGTCCTCGCAATTTCGTCTTGCAACTTTTGAACTCGGTGTGAGTGTTTTTTGAGCATTGCATGTATGCCATAACTTGCTTGCGACATCGTTCAGGTGAACGATACATTGCTTGCGTGCCTGAATCCAATTTGTAAACTATACGAGAACATACACCTGGTGAAGATTTGAAACCATGTCCCGGACTTCAAATTTACTAAACATAATTTAATTTTTATAGCGCATCAACTTGAATGAAAATAAGAAGTTCCCAAGTCAATGGTGCATGATATTTATAATACATGGGTAATCTTTGAATAAAATTAAGCTGCTACACGGGTTAATCTCACCAGGCCCGGCGCACTTCGCAGCTCCATTAAAGGCCCTACTCTGGCTTTCTTCTTGCCAAGGATTTCGCGTTATTCATCAACTCACCTCTTTCGTTGGTTAGGTAATATGTTATGTTCAACTATAAAACGAAAGCTGTCGCATGTCGGATGCAAGGTGCATAGGGCAAATTAAAATTTTAATTAATATGCAATTTGGGAGCGTAACAGGTCTTATGAAGTAATTTCACCCCGAGAAAATGTAATATTATTGCGGTGAATTTTTATGACACTTTAAAAGGTACTAAAAAGAATTCCTTCCTCTAAGTGGTGCAAAAAGGAATTCATTGATCAAAGGCGAGAATGCGTTGTGATAGAAATTAATTACAAGTCTTATGAGAAGAATCGCTAGAGCGTCGACTTGCCGGACTATGGAGCTCGTCCTGGAGGAAGGATATTCTAACAATCTGCTTTAGAATAACAAAGAAAATGATGTACTTGAATAGCTAATTAAAACAAAATTATCTTCTTAAAAATTCAGATAGGGTGGCAATGTTCCCGAAGCAAGAAATGAGCTGAAACAAAAAATTAGAAAAATAAAGGTTTTATTTAGTTACCCAGTGGCTATCGACCGAAATTGCCGAGTTATAAATTCGAGTTTTTACTGTGATTTTCGTGTTTCCAAAGAAGGAAATAATAAATGTTTTGATACCTCTGAGGTTCAACTCCGCCATAGGCGGTCTCAAGCCCGGTTGGGGAAGGATGAAGTTTGTTTCCCCAACACATAGCCTCCATGGTTCCTCATCCTAAATTCCGCGAATAAATGGTAGGAACAGATCTAAATGGTCTCGTGATCGCATATTAGGTGTATTAAATGCCTAGAAATGCCAATAACTGTGAATATACTTACAGTGAATATCCCTACACCTTCTTTAAGGACGTAACTGGGTGTAATTGGGGGACGCATTAACTCTCCGTTCCTGTAAAACCCCTTACAAGTTTTGAAACCTGTCGCTGTTAAGGACCTTTTACAACAGGCGTACTGGTAAAATTGAACGTACTGGCAATCCAGGACATGAAGTGGACTGGAAGTGGTATTCAAGATATGAGATCACACACAATATACAAAAGTGGGAATCCCGCTGTAGGTTTCGCTAGAATGCGAGAAAATGCAGCGACCTTCATTGTGGGTAGGCAGTTCACGCGGATCGGTTGTTTTTGACTTTGAAGCAGGTAATGAGCGTTTGTGTACGTTCCGTATAAAAGTATTAGGTGCATAAATATGAAATGCGGATTTTCCTAACAGATGGCATAACCATTACATATGGTTTGTGTCGGTGATAACTTATATGGCATCTTGGAGGGCATGCATCTGTCAACAAATTCCAGTATGTCATAGGTTTTGATTATACAATCAACATACAATAGTTTTTTTTCGCTTCAAAAATGTCGAAATAGTCTAATAAGCTTCTTTCATTTGAAAAAAACGGCAGCAGAAACTTATTGATTGTTAGTGGAAGCGTATGGTGAACATGCCCCAAGCAAAGACACTTGTGAACAATGCTTTAACAGATATAAAAGTGGCGATTTCTATGTCAGCAACAAAGACCGTGGAAAACCACCAAAACAATTCGAAGATACAGATTTGCAAGCATTATTGGATGAAGACAACAGACAAACTGAACAACAGTTGGCAGAAGCGTTTGAACTTACTCAGGCAGCCATTTCACAACGTTTAAAAGCCATGGGGAAAGATCCAAAAAGCTGGAAAATAGGTGCCGTATCACTTGAAAGAAAGAGACATCGAAAGGCGAAAAACCATTTGTGAAATTTTGCTTGCCAGACAGAAAAGAAAAGGTTTTCAGCATCGGATTGCTACTGGCGATAAAAAGTGCATTTATTTCGACAATCCCAAGTAGCAAAAATCATGGGTAGACCCAGGCCAGCCATCAACATCACTACCAGTCCGAAATATTCATGGAAAGAAGACTTTGCTGTGTATTTGGTGGGATGGTAAGGGACCTTTGTATTACGAACTGGTGAAACCGGGTGAGACTATTACTAGCGAACGTTACCGACAACAACTGATCAAATTGAACCGCGCACTCAAGGAAAAACGACCAGAATTTCACAAAAGACATGATAAAGTCATTTTTCAACATGATAATGCACGGCCGCATTTTGCAATACCTGTCCAGAACTACTTGGGAAACATTTTTACAAACTTTACATTTTAAACAAACATTAATTGGGAAGTGCTGCCCCCCGCCGTATTCACCAGACTTGGCTCCTTCTGACTACTACTTGTTTCGATCGATGCAGCACGGACTTTCGGAACAGCACTTCCATTCTTACGAAGAAGTTAAAAATTGGCTTGATGAGTGGTTAGCCTCAAAAAATGAGAAGTGGTACTGGGACGGAATCCATCAATTGACAGAAAGATGGGAAAAAGTCGTAGCTAACGATGGCCAATACTTTGATTATTGAATTCATTCATTTTGTCATTTAAATAAATGCATATTTCAACTAGAAAAAATCGGCATTTCATATTTATACACCTATTAAAATCCTTCAAAATGTGGCTAATGAACGTACACACTTTGACCAAAAAAAGGGACACAGAAACGAAGGAAACGTTCTACAATCACCTGAAAGGACTAGTCGACTCGTTGCCTAAAAATGAGATAATGCTAAAGTTGGCAATGAGTTATCTCATCGGAAACGACTGCAGCATATAGCCTCCGCGATCAAATAAACGACAACGGCCAGCGCCTTATTGGCTTTGCATGTAGCCGAGATCTAGTCATACGTTGGACCTGCTTTCAACATCTACCATACATAAAATGACCTGGTTATCATTAGATAGCAACATACACTATCAGATCAACCATGATCTGATCCAATAACGTTGGGCCTCGAGCAAAACTGAGTTTCACATATATCGAGAAGCCAATGGTAACTTGGATCCTTACTTGATTAAACTAATATTAGGTCTACCGAAAAGATCTGTCCGTTTTTGCAATGGAAGAAAATTATACAGTTTTCATACATTTAATGATATTTATTGTAAAGAATACTTTCCATCATTTCTTATGAATTCTTGCCAGCGTAATGGTAACTTGCAAATGCCATTTTTAAAAAAAAATTTATAATTTAAAAATAGCATTTAATGAAAGCAGTCGGTTGTCCGGTATCGCAACACTCTCGCAATCCAGAAAGGTTCACCTTTGTACCGAGCAAGCAGATAAACGCATATAACTCGATCAATCAAATTTTTCTCACTTAACTGATGAGACACCCATCTGGAATGTTTATAGACCTGTTCTTGCTTTTGAAAATGATCGAAAATGGTTTGTTGAGTTGAACTCAACTTCAAAAAAGGGATTTCGATCTTATTAAAGTTTTCATAATGTCGTCATCGACCAAAGATAGCCGTCGTGAACATGACTTGTCACTAAGATTGAAATCATTTGCTTAAAATTTTTCAAAACATCTTCTTCACGTCCTATCATAAACTGCAACTGGACCTAAAACATTCATTCGCAGAAAAAATGATAAGTTCAATGACGAATGCCTAGATGTGTTAGGTCAGAAAATTCAGGCGAAAAGAGAGTACTAAAATGATCTCAATTGAGAAGCATTGATGTAAGCCTAGCGAGCAACAACACAAGAATAGCATACGAAGTAGTGAAAGGCTTGAGGCGATGTTACCAACTCAAGACCACGCTCTGCCGGGATGACAGCGCAACATCATTCCTGACGAAAGCAGAACTAAGCGAAATTGGGTTTCATATTTCCAGAAACTCCAGAAATATTCGAAAAAACGAAAATTCCTTGTAACGAGGTGCATGACGTTTGTCAGATGCTCTATGGCACTTAAATGAAATTTGAAATTCAAACGCCTTACTTACTTTTTAACTAGGAGGGATATTCGGAATGAATTTCAAATGAATATTTTGTGCATCGTTGTTGAGGCTATTATTTGCCAAACGAAGGAAAATTCCAAATTCAAAAATTTTGAAAAATCAAAAATAATTTTAATCAAAGTTCATTCAAAACGTCATCAATTTGACATTTGTCATATGAACATTATTCTTCTTCGCATCACGTTCATTGTAAATTGAATGTCTGTCATGCAGTATTGTATCTGGGCCTAAAAGCTGGCAGTTCAACATAGATATTTGTCAGATTTTCGTTGAATTTAATCATGCGTACGACAATATTGATCATAACGTACTGTGTCTCATAATGCTGCACTCTCCAGCCATATGAGTCTGTCTTACCAAAATGACGTGTACAATCTTCCATGTTCACATTAACAACCAGCTCACCTACGCCTTTGACACAAATGCCAGACTAAAGCAGGGTGATGGGTTGGCCCAGTTTCTTTTCAATTTCGCTCTGGAATATGTCATAAGAGAGGTACGTGCCGATACAAAAAGCACACAACCAAGTCGAGCGGAGCAGTGTTCTATGCGAATGACATCTGTATTTTGTTACGGTCAGTAATAACCTACAAAAGACTATTAATGAAACTTGACCGCGAAGCAAACCTAGTAACAAATTTATGTTAAGAAAACAAAGCAGAAATATGCCTCAAATATCATGGGTGACGAATACAGTTTCAAAAATGTAGGCATTCGTGTTTTCTATACGAGAACCGCTATGAAGGGGACGAAATACGCCGAAGAGCACAAAAACATGGACCCTAATCAAAGCATCCGCAAATAAATTGAACGCTTATGAGCGACGAGTCCTGAGGCGGATTATTGAAGCGAAGCTAGACGGTGACCAATAGCGCATTCGATAAAACTATGAGCTGAATGGAGTTTTAGACGAGCCTGCAAAAGTGGCAATGGTCTGGCCATGTGAATCGTATGGACGAAAAATTCGTTGGGAGAACTAAAGGTCGGAGACCAGTAGGGAAATCAAAGAAATGATGAACAAGAAATCGCTGCTTGGATTTCATAATTGGAGATCGCTGGAGACTTTGCTACAAGAAGCAAAGGCCAAGAAGGGCTGTAGTTTTACAAAAAAGCAGTAGAAGTATATTATAGTAGCGTATTTTATAGGCAGACCGGTGAACCAATCCACTTTAGAACCTACCAGTCTTAATAGTTACGTAAACTTTCTATTTTTAAAACTCAATATTTCAATCTAGCGTAATTATTTTATCTACTATTTTTCTTTTGGTAAAGGTTTGAACGAATTTTAATAAAAAAAACCTTATATAAATAACAACCGTTGCCTTCAATCACATGAAATGATAACCATAGACAAATTTGTCTATAGATAGCGATTGAGAACAGAGATATTAAGGCTAGTTGAAGTAAAGTATGGTAGCTAATTACGTGGTCAAGGGTCGAGCGGACGAAAAAATAAAAATTTCCACAGGAAATAAAAACAACTGTATTAAATTTAGCTTTCTTTATTTTAACACCGATTACTAGTATTGTACCTTAGGGCTAGATGACAACTGAGAGAGAGGTTACTCCTCATAGCAAATTTATAGTTTCTTAATTGCTGACACCTGCGTCTGACCATTTTGCAAATTAACTGCAAATGTTTTTTATATGTAACTAGTCCGGTTGTAATGAGGATTTTTTTTTTTACGGATCGGGCCTCAAATATAAGCCAAAGACGTTAGCTATTTTGTCATTTCGTCATTAGTTCCTTTTTCGGTCATTCCTAGAGCTTTTCTCGGTTTTTTTTTCTTTTTTGGAAACCAAAAAAATGAACGGACAGCATAACAATTCACAGAACTATCTTATAATCTAAGAGGCCAAGAGGACGTATTTGCTTCCAAAGAGTCTTATTATCCCTTATTATTATTATTATTATTATTATTATTATTATTATTATTATTATTATTATTATTATTATTATTTTTATTATTATTATAGTCTATCCCTTATTATTATAGTCTTATTATTAATTATTATTATTATTGTCGAGGAGAGACTATTAAAAATTTAACTTCAACTTTTCTTGTTATTTTAATATGAATATTGTATAGAAAAGTGTAAAAAAAATGTATTTTTTTGATTTCTAAGTGCTTTCTACCCTCGTTTCCTGTACCTCTCCCTGAAATTCTGTCATTGAAAAAAGACGCAACATTCATTTGAGCATTGATTGATACCTCCAGATGATATCCGTCATCTTAGATACAAGATCCTAACCCTCATACACAAACAATTTGAAATCGACTCTAAAGGAGTAAGTTACAAATTCAAAGGACAGCGTGGCCAGCGAATCGTCAGGAAATCAACGATTTTCGTCAAGACGGTCACAAGACGCTCATCAAGGTTTACATCTTTGCGTGATCCACCCTGAAATAATAGTTGACCATATGATGAGTACTGTCATGTCTAATCGTAAATTATTCTATAATGCTCCATCAGACTTTCTGAAAGGATAAGCCTCCAGTGTGCTAGTGGTACTGGTGACATCCCCAGTAAAAAAAATCGTCACTGAAATGTCACTGATGTGACAGTAGGAGAAAATGTCCTCGCGGATTGTTCAACAAAAGTAAAACCCCCTGCTGTCAACCTAAAGTAGAAGGTTTGAAAAGAGACTCCTATAACCTAGCTATAATGATGTATCTGGAAGCACGTCTGCTACTTCGTTTTTGAGCATACCTTCCTCTAATAACTTGGGTGATATAGCTGGTCCAAGAGGCGCGATGATCTCTTGGTGATGCTGGAATGCTGGAGAATCGTTTCGGAAACTCAAACTTGATACGAATTTAGACTGATGGAAGGTGGGAGGGTGTAGCCCAACCCCCACCAGATGTGAACAAACCTCGCCAGATGTGAGCAGACATTGTTTGCTCCATTAAAGATTCCCTTTCGTTGATTTGCTGGAGCACCATTTCCTTTCAATGACTCTCGAGGAACACAATTTATGGACTCGTATGTTATTAAGTTTAAAGGCACACTTCAAGGATTACTAATAGCTATTGTCAAAATAAAAACATTCGTTTTCTTGATTTCGCTTAATTTATTTGCTTTGTCAATAAATCACCACATTTATGCAATACCAGCTTGCATCGTACGTAAAAAGTAACTCCGCGAAGACAAGTGAATAAGACGTTACCTGAATTATACCTATCACATATACTGATAAATAGCCTCAAACTTTCAATGAGTTTTCTACCTTGCGTGGTACATGCTTAGCGCTCATTGATTGTAATTTCCTCTTTAAGTTGAACATTGACTACCACTAGGAAATAGTTGAAAAGAGGTGTTTGAATATTGTTGAATATAGGTTTGTGTATAATTTTGACAGCCTTGTTTAAATTTATGACTGACTGTACCCTGCTTTTCATCGCGTTGAAAAGCAGAACGTTGTTAACATATCGTTGATATGTGCATGACGGTGGAGAAGAGTGCTAGAGTGGTGTATGCAATAGAAATAACTTCATAAGCTTTTAACACTGAAAATGATGTACTAGAGGTTTGATTTGAACATAAAATTGAAACGTCAAAGGAAAACTGAATTGTGAATTCTTAAAAACTTTTGACTGTTGGATAATTGCAATATTGTCATCTGATAAATTTTTATCATAAAGGCTAATAACTACGGCTTGTAGATTTTTATTGCTTTTTAAAATGCAAATGCAGCGAGAACCCTTCCCGGTGGATTCTGCTGGGAATAGCTAGAACACGCATATTGACATTCCTTTTACTATTGCGAATTTCCTTCGGTAGAGGTTTTCCTGTTTTACAAAAAACGTAGAGGAAATTTACCAATCCAAATAAAATTCTACTCATTTCCGCTGAAACTTGTAAGATCAGGAGCTTGTTTTAGAGTTCTAGCGATGTTTGGTAGCAAAACGGTATAGGCGTCAGCCCAAGCCTAGTGCATCGTCTTCTACCCTCTACCAAGTACATCATCTTCCCAACAAGACTGAGGAATCAAAATGCTAACAAGTAAGCCATGAAGAAGTACAGAACAGGAGGTAAAAGTTGGAACACTGGCAGCCACCTGTCATTAGATTCCCGTCACCTGATAGCGAGTCGTAACCTTCGCTTTCCATCCAGCTGTCAAAGAAAAAATTCTTAGAACTGAATGATCTTAGATGAAACAAAAGTGTTGAACAAATTCACTACTAGGTTTAAAGAGAAAAAGGTAATAAGACTGACTTACAGCTCTTTTTAGCCAAATCAAGGCTTACAAAAAACTTAAATAACCCTAGGCACAGCTCCAAGCCAATGCATAGAAACTGACGCTGACAACCCCTTGAATGTACTTCAAAGGGCAACAATAGTCTCGGTTCAGCACTAGTGGGCCAAAAAAATTACCAAAACTACACGCTGAAACAACGAAGCACTGGAACAATCAAGGAAAACGGAAGTTTGGTGATGTTCATTGCTGCTATTAAGCCGTTATATCGGTGGACCTGAGTAGGTATTCCCATGGGAATTAAAGACCTGTGGAGCTGAAAAAAACAGGAGCCAACTATAGAACTTTTGAAAGCAATTCAAAAGAGGTGGTCTCGTCGTGAAACTTTGGTACTGAGAACAAGGATCCACCAGAATGCCGGCAAACATGCTGCTCGTCTGGAAGCCGGTTCTCTTTTTTGACACTACAACCACTGCTCTCATGAAAAAAATATGAAAAATTTGTGGCTTTTCGGAGATCAAACATGTAGAATAGCTTATTTGGCAGTTTATTAGAGATCATAATCACAGTAATAGGTAATTATAGCTTAAAGAAAGCTTCTGTGAGAGGTAGACGCTTGCCAGTCATAAAGGACTCAAAGAGTGATTTCCAACAAAAGACGCGTCGCAGCTCCTGGTCAACGAGAAAATACGGGTTGGCTGAATGGTCTGTAGAATCCGCCAAAAAGTAGTTTCCAGGCGATGATTTGCTTTCGGACATGTGAAATGGCATGGTCACTTTGCCATTGATATTTTCCTTGTTTTCAAGGCAAAAGAGTCCAAAATATCGGTATCCTGAATTTCTTGTTCATCGAAGGGTCGGAAACCCGAAGATTTCTGATTTCTGAGAAGATTTCATCTTCTGTAAATAAATATTGCTTTGACGCAGGGGCAGAAACAAAGTGAACCCAGGTTTCGTTTGTATGCCATCCTCTCCTTGAGTCGGTAGTGCTGCTTATGAAAGAACCGCGCCCATCACATTCCATGCTGAAGAACTAAAGAGGACGTACATGTGCAGAAGTCCGTTTCACGAGACCTTTCACGGACGAGTTTCACGAATCCTTACTCTGTGGTAGGAAGCTTGGGAAAAAAAATGCCAGATAGATGAATTCTGCACCTGTTCGGTGAACTGAAGCTGCTGCTTAGACTAAAGCACGATGAGACAGATTGCCAGTTGATCCTATTTCACACAGTATCCTAACTACCTGTTTTGCATGCAGATCATGGATTAAGCCTACAAGCTCTATTTCTTAAGAAAAAAGTGATTGTGGCACTGGTTTCACCTTGAGAAGTGAATGGGCGAGCTAAGTTTACATGCCGGTCAAGTAGAAGAGATATTAAGATCAAAGGACAAAGGAAACTGGATTTTCAACTACGCTCAGGTGGTTCTCATAATAATGGAGAGTGTTTTAAATCAATTTTCGGCACAGAGAACATCAGTCAACTCTCTTGGTAATTCCTTCTACGTAGATTCTGCTTAGATCTCACGTAAAATAGAGTTTACTCGAGCCAAAACGTGCTGCAAGGCAACAGAGCCTTATTTTTGGTGCGAGGTTGGTCTTAGAGCTTAATTAGAAAGTTGGGTGTATTCCATGACATTCCAATTACAAAACAAAATATACTGCTGTTTATATAGGATGTTTTATTAAGAGGAATAGAATTTTGAACTTAAATAAATTCCAGATAAATTTTCTTTGATTGAATATGATTTCGGGCAAGTGAGCGCCGCAAATGCCGGGGCTAAACTCCAAACAAAAGGTGGAATTTCCGACTTTTCTAACTATTTATTGGGGCCTTTTTTTGCTGATTATGCAACTGATTGCGGGTTTTCTGGCATAGCCTAGTGATTTGACGTATCCCCATAAAAAAGTCCAACTGTATCACATCACGTGAATCTAAGTTATAAATTGTACCAATTGTTCGATGGTTGCACGATGATTGGATGACATCCCGATATCCTGTTGAAACCAGAAAATCATTGCTCATGGCTTTATATCGGTCACCATTGAATATAATGTTATTCGCAGCAGCAGTTTTGAAGACATATGAACTAGTTATATCACCAAATAATGACTTTCTTCGGATGTAACGGCCTTAAGACAACCGCTTGTGATTGCTCATCACTCTGAATACGGCAGTATTGTTTATTGACGTAGCCATTCAACCAGCAATGCACTTCTTCGGTGAAATAAGAGTCGGGATCTGCAGCAATTTGTTCTTAGGCACATAGACTAAAAGGACGCCGTGCCCGGGTATCGTCTGGCATCAATTTCCGCACGAGCTGGAATTCGTAAGCCCGCCAACCGAGATCCTTTCGTAAAATCTTCCATATTGTGCATGCGCACACGTTTATGACTTGAGTTTTCATCGATACTTCGCTTAACAGCTTATATAATTTCGTCATTACGCCCTGTACGACATCTGCATGGATGCGTTTTATCAGTAACAGCAAACGTGGTGTGGAAAGGATGTACAGTTAATCGAATTAATTGTTCTGATGGATGATTTTTTTCGCCATAAAATTGATAGAATGCGCAATGAGTTTCTCGAACAGAACCGTTTCTTTTTCGAAATAAATGGGTACAATTTGCAGGCGTTTGTTCAGGTGTTTCACAATTCATGATAAATCGCAAAACAAATCAACCATATAACGCGTAACAACTGTCTCATGATACGTAGCATTAAAAAATGTCGAAAAATTAAAGTTCTATACCTCTGAAAAAACATCCTTTATTGTCTTTAGTTAACACGTTTAATAAACATGCATTCATATTATCCTCTTCAGATTATTTTCTGCGCTAGAAAACAGCAGTCGTGAGAACGACTTACTCATTCAAGGAATCCGTTTCAGTCCGCAGATTCTTCTGAAACTAAGCTGGCTCGCCATGTCATTGAGGAGAAATGTTATGGGCAAACTTATTAAGGGCACATCCCTGCCTGAAATTTTTAGACTATTAGTAAAATGGTATGTTTGCAAGCAAGTATTAATATTTACTTTTGTAAATACAATATTGAATGATATAAAAGCAATCACTTTAGGTTACTTGTACCAAGTTTTTGCAAACAAAGTTCGAAGTATCCTTTAGGTTTACTAACGCATGAAATTTTAATTTTGGCACTATTTACCGTTTATTCCCGGTAAATCGGTGTAACTAACAAGACTTAATTTCCACCCATATTTTCTGTGTTCGTAGTTGTTGTGAAATCGGAAACCATTAAAGAACGATGCATACTTCGCACAGAAACTCTGACATTTCAAATAAATGGGTCCGCCATCAATCATCGTCGATTGGACCTGCCATACGAAGAGCAACGCCGGTGAATAAATTATATCCTGGAGTATGTTTGTTTGGGCGCTTTGCCGGTAGTTACATCTTTCAGACCATAAATTTTGACAAATTTTAAATCCAGATGGGAAGAGTCGATTATTCTGGGAGCAGAACGAGTCCACTTTTAATAGAATCCACGACCAATCCAATAGATTAAATTGGCGAAGCAATCATGTCTCTACGGCAGGAATACATCCCCTGCGGTTGCATGTAGCTAAAGGATCGAAACCAAGATAGATTTTATAGAGTTTCGCATAGCTGAACGTCACGCGAGCATGTACGAAATGTCTAGGAACATATTAATGGCCTTTGAAATTTTGAATGAAACATTTTTTTCTGTTTTGGGGATAAAATTTTACGGGTGTGAGCCTGACGTACACTTATTACATCAGCTAAATGCCCTCCGCCCCTCCTATAGTAAACCATACGTTACCGTGGGTGACGGGCACAGATTGAACACATTTTTTGGGCGTTCCTCCTACGCGTGTCCTACCCCATTCATGTACATTGTGGAAAACTCCTAGAAAATATATAGAGTGTAGGAGTATGTTCCGGAATTTTTCATCTTATTTAGGATTCTTCGAAACGAATTATTTATTTTAAGTGCTAAAATGACCATTTAAGATGAGATTTCTTCGCTGCAAATTGTTTGAGAAAATCATCTCAAAAGACAATTTAATGTATGCTCCTGTTCAGATTCAAACGTTATACATCTCCAAAAATAGACGCTTTCATAGCTCTCACTAATATTCCTGACCCCAGAAGGCGAGGAAGTGCTCTTCGATGTTCCTTCATGCAGTTATTTAGTCCTTAAAGCGGATAATCATTTGGAAGCATCATTAACGATGACAACGTTGGACATTATGTTAGGCAAACACTAACAGAGGTGCTAGGTAAAGATACTTTAATAGCCACGATAGCCGGAAATTAAAAACAATTCAGAAAGGCATTTACCTCAAGCTTAATTCGAAGACATTAAGAAAGGAAGAAAACAAAAGTTTTAAGGGCTGTACTTAGTAAAATAGTAGGGATGGCAGCTAAGTTGATTGAGGTTTCATTCAAATAATTTCCTTTTAGTTTAACTTGGGCAATGCTATGAGTATACAATTTGCAAGGCACGAACCGGGAGCTTTTATTTCAACGTTTGTTCTTACGAAAAACTTTACCAAATATTTGCATGATCTACCTTTGTGTTGCATTAAAAGATAATCAATCAATTGAAATACTGAATTACACATATATCTTATACGTACATACATAGCTCCGTCTGGTATGTCCTTGCTTGTTTTGAGAACGCATTATGGACCTCCTAGATCGTTATGAAGGAGTAGCATACGCAGTTAAATCGCAGAAACAATCTGTTTGTTGATAAAAAACAGATAAACTTCCCTTTGAGTGACAGGTGCAGGACCAAATCAAACAGATATGAGCTTAGAAGATTGGTTCAGTGCATTAAAAATATTATGTTCTTGTCTTTTCTGATTAATTCATGAATCCATTCATCGATAAAGTCAACATGATAGAAACAACTCCTAGAAATAAAGTCAAATATATGAAGCAAAAACAAGACTAAAATGTTTACACGAAGATTCTTGTTTTATTGGACGCAGATTTTGGTGAATATTTTGATGACGGTTTTTCCGAATTCAAGAAACTCAAAAATATTTGTATTTACCCCAATATAGCCCTACTAATAAATGAACAAAATTTTTGTTTTATTTCAAGATGTTCCACTAAGAACGCTATCTATTAATTAAGTTCTTGAGTTGCCACAAAACAGGTGACATAGAATGACTTCTCATATAACTAATTCCATAGAAAGTTTTGACAGAGATTTTGGGTAAATTTTGTCATTAGAAACTTAGTTTTGCAAAAATAAAACTTATGACATATAGGCCCTGGCAAAATTATATAAATTTCAATAATGGGTCAACTTTGGGCCCGAGCAAGGACGAATTTCAACGAAATTTGTTGCCCTGATCTCAGATCTCCAACAAGTGTGTCAAGATTGGTATATTTTTTTTCGAATTCATGTATGTTGGCAGTACTGTGCTCTTCTGACAACTGTTAGATCATTACGTTCCATTAAACGACATTTGGAACTTGTTTTTGTGCTGCGATTGTGCTTCGGAACGTGTAGAAAAACTGAAAGAATGTTAAAAAGTCGATTCAAAGAGTTTTTGTTACGTTTGTGGATGTTATTGGCTCGCAAGAAGTACAAAAAACACATTGTATGCACCCAATGATGCGTATTTGCATTACCTTAGTTTTACTAAACATTTACAAGCCATGGATCGCGAAATTGTTTTACGTTGCGTGCAGAATCACGCTGGACAAGCTGTCACTTGGGACAAATATGTGCTTTTCTTTTCCTTTGCCAACATTTTGGTGGGAAGAAAAACTCATGTATATGATTGTTACTTTTCATGGATGAATGTTATCGGCATAAATGCATAATAAGTGACACGGTGTAAATATCCTGGTATCCAGGTATCATTCTAACCAATTCTACGTACGGACAGTGATCCATTATCAATTTGTCTGAATATAAGTGCAAAGAATGCCCTTCACAGACTTTATCTACATCACCGGCGAGCAATGAAAGCGATTTCGTAATGGATGAAAAGCATTTGATTTCGCAAAGTGAAATAAGTGATTTGATTCGCGATTTAAATTTATAGGAACGTAATGCAGAATTGCTTGCATTACAGTTGCATAGATGGAAGCATCTTGACTCTAAAATACAAGGTTTTATGTTTAGAAGTAGAAACGTTATTTTACCGTTATTCAAAAAAGAAAATCTCATGTATTTCTGCAATGATATCAGAGGTTTATTTGGTGAGATTGAAGCACCATATGATTAAAATGGATGATATTCGTTCATAGATACTTCTAAGAACAGCTTGAAGAGTGGCTCTACTCCACAATGGAAGTAAAACTATCCATTCGCATTGCTCCAACAGTACGAACTAAGGAGTGTTAGGACATATGCGTATAATATCGGCGAAAATCAAATCAGTATCGATGGATAATTTGTGTTGATCTAAAGGTTGAGAAACGAATAAATTCAAACTTAATTTTGGAGTACATATGAATTATTTTACATATTCATTACAGGTTATTGATCGGATAGAAGAAGGAGACGGCGCTGCAGATGGTCTCTAAAGATGGTGCTCGCTATCAACTGATAGCGAGCACCATCTTTAGGTAAATATCACACTTCTACACCTGGTATATGTAGGTCAATGTCTATGGATGTGAATCAAAAGAATGTTCATGCGTACCTCTCTGTGTTTTCGTCTCCTACTTCCAACACGTTTTTGCTTACAAATACCAAGCCATGTGTGAAATTGGAGTCAAATATCATTACATTGGGGGCAGTTCGTTTGAAGCTTCAGGACTTGCTAGTAGTTACGCTATGATCGCTTCGTTCAGCACTTATATCCTCGCACGATATCCCTTACAAAGGCACAGAGAGAGCTCAGTTGCTAGTTATAGAGCTAGTTGTATTGCAATATTAAATAAAAGCTTTAAGGGAGTAATTTGTTTTGATGCAAAAACTAGAGCAAATATACGAATTGAATTGTAAATCTTCTTATATTGGCCGAATTCCTGTCAATCGGTAGTAAGTGTTAGCGCTGTATGTATTAGGTGCGCAATTAAGTTCCCGCTGTTTTTCAAAGGATGGCTCCAGTAGTAAGTGCTGGTCGATTGTGACATAACGAAATCGTCATGGACCAAGCTTAGACATATGTTAAACAAACCGCTTGGACACATAAGTGATTTTGTTTTGGTGTCATTTACTTTTGGTTGCCAAACAATCGTCGTTTGCGGGAAGTAATGCCTTTTTTTCATTCAAAGGAAACGGCGGCTGGAGCTCATCGAGAGCAGCAAAAAGTTTATGGAGAGACTGCTGTAAGGGAGATATCGTGCCGCCATTGGTTCCGTCGCTTCAAAGACGGTGATTTTGGTGTTGAAGACAGTTCGCGTGAAGGAAGACCAAAAACCTTCGAAGACGCTGAATTGGAGGCATTGCTCGATTAAGCACCATACCAAACGCAACAAGAGCTTACTTCAGTATTAGGAGTTACCCGCCAAGCAATTTCCAAGCGCTTGCATGAATTGGGAATGATTCAGAAACAAGGAACTTGGGTTCCATATGAAGCCAAGAAACATTGAGAGTCGTTTTTTCACCAGTGAACAACAGCTCCAGCGGCCAGAAAGGAAGGGTTTTTTTCATCGCATCGTTACGGGTGATGAAAAATGGATTTATTTTAGCAACCCAAAGAGAAGAAATCATGAGGACTGCCCGGTCATGCTTCTACGTTGTCGGCTCGGTCGAATATTCACGTTTCGAAGGTCTTGCTATCTATTTGGTGAGACCAGGGTGGTGTTATTTATTATGAGCTATTGAAACCGAACGAAACCATCACTGAGGAACATTATCGAACTCAATAGATGCGATTGAGCTGAGCACTGCGCGAAAAGCGGCCACAATACTTACAGAGGCACGAAAAAGTCATTTTACAGCATGACAACGCTTGGCCTCATGTTGTCAAACCCGTTTAAACCTACTTAGAAACGCTCAAATGAGAAATCCTACCCCACCCGCCATTATTCGTAGATATTGCGCCGTCCAATTATCAACCATTCCGTTCGATGGCACATGGTCTGACAAATCAGCAGTTCTACTCATCTGATAAACATCTCAAAATGGCTTGATTGGTGGATAGCCTCAAAAGACGAACACTTCTACCGCGACGGTATTCGAGCTCTGCCAGAAAAATGGGAAAAAGTTATCGCTAGCGATGGGCAATATTTTGAATGAATCATTTTAAACCATTTTTTCACAATAAAGTGGTAATTTCATTAAAAAAAACAGCGAGAACTTTGTTGCGCACCTAATATTTACGCTAAGCCCGAGCTACGAAGTTACAAGAACGTGCAGGCGTGGACATAGTATATTCACCGAAATGCTAGCGAAAAAAATCTATGGGATTCGAAAGAGCTTCAAATTTTCAAATAATTAATATGAATTCAAAAAGAGCTGATGAGTAAATCAACTTCACTGTCAACTGACTTCACTATCAACTTGACTCAGAATGAATAAATGCACCCATTAACCTTTACTTATATGAACTTATAAATATTTCTGTTTAACAAATAGTTTGCTCTTATTCGATCCCTGAAGTATCAAGTGAAACAATTACCAGGCTCATTCACTATGGAGAAGGATTCATATTGAATTTCCCATTTGTCTTCGTCAAGTATTTCCATACAAACGACATGTGCGTGGTATTCATAATTGAGCCCGCCTTGCCGTCGCAACAAACCCCAAAAACATAATAACAGCCACTTACAGGCGTGCGTTCTATTTACTAGCAAAACATGTCCTGCATGCGCATAACAATGCCTGGCTTGTATGATCCTATGATAGTTAAAATAGGACTCAATCCTTCACTTATTCACCATGGTTCGAATGATAGAACGAATGCATTGAATGACAAACACACGTTCCATCCGTGCAATTAAAACTCTTCGACTGAACTGCATGTGCTTATGCATCCGAGAACACATTAAATTTATCCTTCAACCCCTCCGATTAAGGGATGCCCGTGTACAAGTTCTTGTCTAGGCGTGCAAAAACTTCATAAAAAGGTACTAACAGCACTTGACATCACCCTGTTTACTTGTCCGTTCTACTGATTACACTCGAAAGTTGAAACTAGTGGGAGTCGAGTCCTTTACGCTTACCAAGCTACAAGACATAGCCACGCTGCTTTGCCGGCGTCAGGACCTGGCTGTAATGATACTATTCGAGTATGTTGTGCTCTTCTAGTAAAATGTAAACATAGTAGACTGTAAATATTTGCTAGCAAAGTTAATTCCATCAAAAGGCGAGATTGCAAGCGATTTGCATGCAATTAGGGGAGCTGCGGGTGTAAATAGAGAAAAAGTTTGTTAGAAGGATATTTACAATGAGACACCAGTGAAAACTCCCACGACTTACCCTTGCTGCTGGTCTTTCGGTTCGATGGTTGTTGCTGGTTTTACACGAAAAAGTAAATGTGGGAGGGTGATGGAGTTCTATGAATTATACATAGTAAAGTAGTCACATTGGATACAATAACACGCGGGAAATTAATAGGGTATTTATTTCGAGTGCTGACTGTTTGCCCGAACTTTTGTTTTTCTTCGTTTCAACGGAAAACTTTTCTAATTATTAATGTCTACTGTTGCTAATGAGAAATAATAAACTCGGTGGGCTCTTGTTGATAGTTTCTTTTGAGAAGAGTTTGAGATAAAGGTATGACTCCAATTCTAATGGCACCTGAGGATTTCATTCCTGAAGCCCGTTCGTAAACTCCAAAATGAAACAGTCCCACGATGTTTGTTACTTTCGTAACCAGGTTTGACTTGTTTATATTTGTTTATAGTTTTTGAGTTGCTGCGAAAAATAACCTTCAGTTCACTTGTTAAACTTTTCAAATTTCCTCTCTGTCGATCCTCGTAGATTCATCAGTAGTCTGGCGCTGACTTTTTACAACATTCAGAAACACGATTTCTGAGAACATAGCGAAGCCTTCTTCTTAATCTGAAAGTAAAACAATCGAAAGTGAGAGATAAATAGAGGCAAAGCATTGGTGCGAAAGGAACTTCAAACCTCTTCTAGCCATTAGTCAACAAGGAATGCAATTTAAATGTGCAACGAGCAAAGTTACCGGAGCTGAGTTTTTCTGCGTAATAGAAAATGACATGTAAAATAGAATAGTTCCATTCCTTATTGCGACTGTAGTTTTGTATTATTTTACAAATTCTACCTGAATAGGGATATTATAAGTAAAAAACAGTACAAAACAGTAGGCAACTTAAGGAGACGTATCGCTTTCAAATTTTGAAAAAAAATGTTCAAAGATTCGTTTTTGATTGAATACTATGACATGTCTTTGAGGAACTTGGTGCATATACTTTATTTGCCTTATACAAAAAATTATAAGCCCTCTTTTTTGGCCCACTCCTGTCTACTAAATTTTTTTTTTAAATCACGATAAAATCGCGGCGTGGAAGATGAGTGCCCTCAAAAAAGTCTCAAATCCACTTTTCTCAGCATCGAAACGGCCTTGGAATGTGATTGAATAATACCAAAATGGTTGCGTCTTTTTTAAAAATTGGGGTTTTCCACCACAAAAATCGGTTAGAAATACAAAATTTAATGCTGATCTGAGCATTAACATACGTAGAGTAAAATGGGAGAAACGCATGTACGAATAAATAAACACTTTATTTGTTTACGTTAATACTCAAATGTAATATCAGTTTATGACTACACCACTTGTTCATATAGAGACGAGCAATCGTGGGCTTGGTACACTACAATGTGTCTGCCAAGTTTGTCTTCCAGGTGATGTCGTGACAAGACTGCTCATGTATTCAAAACTTATGCCTTTATGAAGATCAAAGCCATTGAAATGCAAATGAGAGTGAAAGAGAGACAAAGATTAAAGCGCGGCACATGGGTTATTTACCGCGGGGTACATCGAAGATGCACATGCCCGTCTGTACTGTGTTTATCTGTCCCACCCGTTTTTCACAAACCAGAGAAGCACAACTCGTTCGACGGTTGTAACTATTGTGTATTTCCTTCGTGGTCCACATGTGTTTTGAAACGTTTTTATTTGGAATTTAAATGAGAAAAAGAATACATGTAATTTGTGTAGGTTATACATTTGTTTGAAAGTAAATAGAAAACTTATCGAATTACGAGTTAAATTACGAATAATAAACATCACCACATTAGCGCGTTAAAATTTCAGAACGATTCGATAACTACTTTTTTTTAAACATACACTTCAACTTGAAAAACGTTATTTCGAGTAAACCGAGTTTAAATTTAAGATTCAATAATTTATTGAGCCTTACTAAAACTGAATCTATGTTGCATTTCTCTCGCACAAACTTCTCATCTTCCAAAAACTTTTGCTCTCTACGAGCAGTTCTGGCTTCTTTAGATGCCTCAGTGAAGCGTTTTTCCGTCTGCTTGATTCTTGTGGCCTTTCCATTTTCTGCATATTCTAGTAAACGTTGGGTATTTCGTATTGCCATTATTTGCATTATTTTCACGATAGCCATAAACCCTTCATTGAATGTACATGCAGAAGTAACCATATTTATGTAACCATGCAACCATATTTATGATATTTTTTCCGCAAAAACCATGTATGTGGGGGCCATATTCCAATTAAAAGAATTACAACATTCATTATTATTCCGCTTAAAATTGCTCAAGGAGCGCTTTAATAAATCATTCAATGATAAGTCTTTATAAATATGCTGCAAAATTAATTCTATCTCATTATGTAAAGGTAGAGGATACTAGAAAAATTTAAAAGCATTGCCACCAACTGCCTCCTCCTGTGGTGCATGTTTCACCACGTCTTTTCATCTGCTCGTCAGTTCAAATTTTTTGGTAAAATTTACCAAATTTTTTTACGCATGTTTTGAACCGAGTCAGAATTTCGTCGTTTTGCATGGTCATAACATATTGACTAATGCACAAATTGCATTCGACGAATGCACGAATTGCACAAATTGCAGTAGCAACTTTTTCAGCATTGTTTTTACCTTTTTCTTGGTTTCACACGTATTTTTTTCAATTGAAAATTCGCTACCATAAAGCTGTACGTTACATAATTTTACTGTACTGAACGTAATCTTATACTTCTCTTGTCAATATTTGGGGCCGTATCTCACCAAAAACACGGCAAATGTTATGATCAAGCATCTCAAACTTATCGGCATTGATGAATGATTTGACGTATCCCCACAATTAATAGTCCAGCGGTGCTAAATCACAAAATCTTGAAGGCCAGTTTATTGGTCCAAATCCAGAAATAATCATCAAATGCTGTTTTCAATATGTCGATGATTCCACGAACTGAATGGCATGTCGCGCAATCCCGTTGAATTCAGAGGACCCTGTATTATGGCGAATCGATTCCGGAACGAGAAAATCATTGATAATTGCTCTATTGTGGACACATTTACAGTAATGTTATTCCCGAGAGCATTTTTGAACACAAATATACCAAGGATTCCAAAGGCTAAAAAAGCACACTCAAAAGTGACTTTCTCCGCATGTAACGGTGTTTGGGTCAACTCCCGTGGTTGCTCATCACTCCAAATGCCACAGCTTAGTTTAGTGACATAGCCGTTCAACTAGAAATGAGTCTCATCACTAAACAAAATTTCCTCATGAAATCCAGGATCTGCAGCAATCTGTTTACGGGCCCATAAACCGAATCTACGCCATGCTTGAATTTTGTCCATTTTTGTCCAAATTTCTGTGCGAGTTGAATTTTGTAAGCCATCAGACCGAAGTCCTGCTTTAAAATCTTCCATGACAGTACGCTCTACAGCTGTTATGGTTTCTTCATTACTTACTGTACGACATCTACATGGATATGTTTTATCAGTAAGAGTAAGCGAGGTGTAGGAAAAATTCATGGTTAATCAAATAAATTGATTTGACGTACGTGTGATTCATTTTGATTTAACGTGCGTCGTGAAATTGACTAAGTGCGCGATGAGTTTCCTGTACAGAACCCTTTATTTTAAATAAATTTGCACAATTTTCAGACGTTGTTCTGGAGTCAACCTATTCATGATAAAATGGCAAACAAAACTAACCATAAACTCATGAGAACTGTCAAACCATAGGTAGCATTAAAATGTGTTAGCAACTTAAATTTCTACACCTCACACGAAATAACCAATTAGTTTTAATAGTCAAATGTTAAGGAGTACAATATTATAATAATGAAATTAATGTCAAAAGATATATACGTCAAATGTCGTTTTTGCGGGGAATTCGAGCCAGTAGGGACGAAAACACGAATAGGACCTGTCCGATTTCACTTTCAGACTCGAAACGAATTAGTTTATAGAATTGAGTTCAAAAGTGAAAAATCCTGTTTGCCACCGATAAATTCTTAAATACTAAGAATGAGATTTTAGTTTTTGTACTAAATGGGAAAAATTTGCGTAAGGATCTGAGGTGGGTTAAGGAGATGGGTTAAGGTGCATAGGTGGGTTAAGATGCATAGTAAGACTGATTTCTAATTAACTGAGCGAGGATTACTTTTTCCGGTCTTATATTCAAGAATTTGGTAGGTAAAAAACCAACTGCAGGTTTTGAGTCGAGATGGTTGGCTCATGTCAAACATTTTTTGCTTGCACAAGATGGACTAAGCAGCGTGATGACATCCTCGCCGATATTGCAGTGATCTTCTCAAAAACTCTAGTCGAAGAAATGCTTACAACAATTCAGAAATCGAATCGCGTTGCACATTATACTAGGGCAGTAGTGGCACTTTAACAAGAGATACTGAAGCCCCAGGAGGCGTCGAAGATGGAAAGACCTATTCTCTAGTACTGCTTTCCCCTCCCTCTCTTAAGCCTAGAGATGGGATCTATGTAAGCTAAATGCATTTGATGGAAGAGAAAGACGAAGCCAAGCCCGAAGTAATCTGTCAAAGATTGCAAGCTTTGTTTTCAGGTTTAGTGAGAAATCCACTAGTATTACACGTATGAGCACCACATACTCAAAGTGTAAACAGCCACCTTGCAACCACGAAACAATAGAAAATTAATCAAATTCGACCAATTAGTTATAAAGATAAACAAAATCAATTATTTCGAGCAAAGTATTGTTGCATTTGTCATCATTTGTTAAGGAATCTTTTCTATTTTTATTATAGTATGGAACTCGCAAATAGATTTTCTTGTAATGAAAAGCCATTCAGCCGAATCACTGTTAATTTTGCTTAAATATTCGTAAGGTGCTTGAAGGACGATATGTAAAACAAATTTTGCCGATTTGTAGTGGGACTTCACCACCAATCCCAAAAATGCAAACGCTTCTACTTTAATATTTTTCGAATCAAAAAATGGCGCAAAAATTCTTGAAACCGTACAAATATCTCAAAACTTTACAGGACGATGTGAAAATTGTGCACTACCAATTACTGAATGTTGAAGAACACGAGTAGGATGTGTCCCAGGAGAAACTTTGAATTCGACCATTTTAAAAAGCGCAACTAGCGACCTATACATTCAGGAATAGCATTTTTGTCAATCTTCTGGCAACAAGCGCTGGTTGAAATGCGAAACTTGTCTTTGCGTTCACATATTTCTGCACCGAAACGTCTAAAGCCGTGGAGACAATTTACTCGTTATCCTGTTTCATTCTCAACACTGCCTAGTTTATTTCTGGAATCAATGACAAATTTTCCAATTTTCAATTATTATTTTTTATGAAAAACATTTTATCTTTGTTTTGTATTTCTTGTATGAATTCAAGGGGGTCTTCCCTCTCGTCCCTGCCACCGTCCATTTAGTTTTTGTTGCTTCGGACGACATTACTTGAATTTATGTTTATGTGTAACAAAATGTAGCTCTGTCGGTGGATAATAATCCTGCAAAATTAATTGGAACACTATGAGTACCATTCACTGATATTATTCCTTGTATCGATCCTTGCCCAAAAATACCAAATCAAGTTTCCATCACATGAAGCAATAAGTGCTTCAACTGACGCGAATTTCTTCGGCTTGTGGTTCTCCATAGCCTAATACCTTTTTAATAAGTTCACCACGTGCCCAGCTTAATGTGTCTACCTATTCTTCTGCCGGTTCTCAGAATTTAAAACAGAATATTTATTCTACTTCCCCGGAATTTTCCACAAATTGTTTTCTTTTGTTAAATTGTTTTCCAAGTTAGACGTGCGATGCTATTGTGAAACTCCCGCACTGTCAAATTCGACAAAGTATACGTACACAACCCATACAGCTAAAGAAGTGTTCTAAATTTGCTTCAGTCTAATATCAAATGAATTCTTAAATTTAATTAAATTAATCAATGATCCGTGGTTGATATATTTCATGCTGCTATGTACGCTCTTCAAAGGAACTCAAAGTGTTGCTGTAGCGACACACGCGTTTCAGCATTTAGGAATGTTTTCATTAAGAGTATATAAGACAATTTTTCACAAAGACGCATTAAGGTTACATGCTTCCTTCAGGCGAGAAAGCTAATTTTCGACACAATTAATTTTACTTAATTGACCTGTGTGATGTTTGAAAGTTCACAAAAGCCAACTCCTGTAAATCGGTTGCTCATTACCTAATGCAAAAATTCCAACCCGAAGTCAAATTGAATGTCTTCAATAGTAGAAAAAGGGAACAGGATGACATAATCCTCCTCAACTATGATTAAATCTAGGATCCCTTTCTTGGGAACATGACTCTTGCGTTCCTTCCATGCAAATCAAACAACACAGCAGCCAAAAAAATTACGACTCATTCAATTGGTATCCTTCAAAATACTTGAATTGCTTTCAACATCGGGATTATGTCATCCAGAGTGCTGTGCTCAATTACGCAACCGATGGATAGTTTTGCTCCACCACCACACGTTCACGAAGTTGTTTAAAAATTTAAAAATCAAATTTGAGTAGGACTGCAGTGGATGGGGCATATTGTAAAGATAAATTTATAAATTCATTGAATACAATGGAAGTTTATGTTGTTGGTGGATCTCCCAATTTCTACTTTTCCTTTCAATTTCACTTTCACTTGCACTTCCTTACAAAAATTTTCCCTATCCCTCGACCTAGTCGGCGGCGTTATCACCAGGAAAAGTCGTCGTTGGCAGACTTGAAAACTCGCTCCCTGCACAACGTATTGGACCCAAGAGAATTTTTGCTGGAAAGGAAAACGTCTCGCATCTCTTCACAACCACAAATTCATCCCTGATGACTATGAATTAAATATCAAAGGATTTCCAAGAAATGTCAATATATTTTCGATCTAGAAGTGAAAATGAAATGAATAAGTTTGAGCAGAATATGAAATGGGAATGAGTATATATTGGGAAACATAAGAAGACCCTGTTTACGTTTGATAGTTCTCTGCTTTCTTTAAATTCTCGATTTTATTGTTCTTCATTTTCGTTTTTTGTTTTGTCTGAATTCGACAAAAGAACAAGTTGTAATTGAATTAAGTAATGAAGTGGCGCCGGTTCTCAAAGTTCAATCTAGAGGAAATGTTTCTGCAGAAGGGTAAAGGTAAATATTATTGGGTCGATCTGAAATTTATGTCTTTTGGCAGGACTCTCCCAAAAAAAAAAGATACATCTGCTGCCATTTTGTCGAAATAAGCTTCAATTCTTTCTCATTCATTCTCAATAACCTGTTTGAGAATGTTCTCGTTCTCATTAAGATGAATACAAAAGGACAAAATGCGGATAAATATTGAAAAAAAATCCAATCAAATCTTAAGAAAACGTAACTTGGAAAAGTTTTCCACTTCAAATGGATTGGGAGAGCTTCTACTGGGGGAGCTTTACAATTATTCACAGGAATTTCATTTTGGTGTTGCTCGCTGGTTCGACTAAAATTATCAATGCTTTCAAAAAAATTTATCTCTTGTACATAAAAAGGATTCCTACCGAATGTGTTTTCTACCTAATCTCGTGCCCAGAAATATGTGTCTCAAATTTTCATCGTGTCAAGTTTCAGATTTACACAAACTCATTATGTGACGAAGTAATCTTGCCAGTTCTTTCTCTGTCAGGCATCCTTCGCAATTGGTGTGTTAAGCTATCATTTATTAAATGAAGCCGTAATTTATGAAATTAAGCCTAAACAACTTTTCCTGTACATGTGGCTTCAGCAAATTAAATTAACACTCAACTATTACAATTTATAAAAGGGCCCAAAAGCTACTGGAAAATTTGGAAAATTTAACCTCTAGGAAATTTCTAATTAATTTTTTCTTTACTTTTAAAAACATAATTAAAAGCATTAAGACTCATTGAAATAGCTGTCAAACAATGGCTTCGAAAGAATTATTCCAAGGCAACAAAACACAAATATTGGCAATGTGATATGTCCTTGTGCCCATTAGCATCAAACAAGCGTTTTTCATCAATTTTCGATGAATTTTAAATTATCGCAGGGACTGCTAATGAGGACTGAAACAGATCACTTAGAGCTTCCCTGTTATAAGCAAGAATGATATCTTCCAAGTAATTCACAATTGGACATTTTTTGAAAAAAAAAATAATGTAGTGCATATTTCAAAGTAATTTTTTTCTATTTCTGGACCACACTCATGGCCTAATATCGGCCGTGAGTGTAGTCCAGATAAATGTCAATATGACACTGTAAAATTATCTAATTAATAACCACTATAGCGCAACCAATAATAAGCGTTAACAGTCCAGAGGGGCATCTTAAACAAAGAAATACGTATACCATGTGTGACAAATAAAGTGAGCTTTGCAAGATAGAGAGCTTAGAAACTAAACGACGTGGGTGTGTGCGTCCCTTGCACCTGGAAAATGGTCAAATACCGTTAGATTGGGAGATTGTTCGAAGTCTTCTTGCTCTTTTGTGATAACGCTAATATTACCACATAGCCTAGCAAAAGGTAAAGCACGAAGTGGCTGATCGACAGTGCTCACTCCATATTGATAAATAAACATTCGAAAAACAGTCAAACAGAAACAATGTGTAGAAATTGGAATCTTAACGAAACCACCAAATAAATCTACGGGAGTGCTTTAACAAGATATGAAAGTGTCAAGATTGACACTGAAGTTGTATACCTTATCAACCGACTGAGTTTGGAGAGTATATAGAGAACAGAGGAAGCCCATACCTTGGCGTGAGTACATACAGTGCTGAAACTCCAAACAAACTCTGTCTATGGAAAACCCTTTGAGAGAGTTCGCGCTGTCTGTAACTACACTATGCCATCAATAACATTGAAGATCTGTTGACGTTTTGCCTTTGACTTACAAACGAAGGTTTTACGGATGGCGTCGACTATAGACATGCTTTTTGAGCCAGCGGATTTTTTGCGGAAAAGTTGCAGATTCAGCTTCGCTCTCAAGGCCAAATGTACGAAATGTAATATGGTAACGTGGACGAGAAATGCCTTTCGAAAATCTAAATCTGATAGAAATGACAGCTGGCGATGTCAGGAATTGTACTAGGAACAAGTTTGACTCTATCGAAAACAAAATGTCATTGAATGAAGAATAACGTATAAATAATTTTCGGCCTATGTATACAGGGAAAACGGAAAGCATTGCCTGTGTAGAAAACTGGCGATATCCATGCTAGATGGCACTAGAGAACATACGGTCTTCTGAACTTATGAAGCGATATTTGAGCGTTTTGAACCGATTTGGCTGGATGGATTGGCGAGGAAATTTGCAGAATCTCAATTCAATTGAATATTGATGTCAAAGGCGGAAGGACATTGTGCTTTGTGATCTTAAACACAAAACAAGCAACTATTGATTCATTGTCTGAATAATAATTGGGGCTAGTTGTCCACACATAATTCAAAAAGTGTGTGCCAGCATTTGCGATGAAGAATGCTTGAATTTATAGAAGCAAAGATAATACAATAGAGGTTATGCATCTTATATATTAATTACAGAATTTATAGCTTACGGTGCTTATTCAAATATATTAGCATTTAAGATTTCTATGCTTGAACCAAGCTTAATATTAACCACGGGATGGAAAATGCAATTCGGAAGGATGTTTGTTTTTGGTACTATTCCTTCCCCTACCAACAGCGCTTGGCTGCCAAGATTTCGGGGACCAATGACATAAAGACAAGAGAAAAATCAAGTACTTTAACAGGTCCAACTTTTTGATAAGTACCATAGACAATACCATCTAATTTTAATTTAAACACTGAAATTTTCATAATTGAGCTCCTGAAGTATCAGAATCAGGATCTCTTTTAGGTACGCAGAATGACGAACATGAATGGAAGTAAAAAAGTCAGCGTTGCTGTTGCTGCTTTTTCTAAAATCAAGGTAAATTCGCGCCTAAATGGAATCATAGTCATTATAATTGTGGTTTCATCGAATCAAAGCGTTTGAGAATATATCGTAGTATATTGAGTTGAAATCACTACAATCAACGACACTTTTCTCCTCTTCTTCTCTCACTTTTTCACCTTCTGTAAACCCAAAATATGATACTCCCGGAAGCTATTGTCTTCAGTCTTAAATCTTTAAGTCTTGCCCAAGCAAGTCAGCAGCACAGCGTAAGCAAAAACAGCGAGAATACCTCGAAAAAAATCGCGACCTTAAGTGATTCAGTCAAACTTAGTTGAATTTTCGAATGCGAAGAATATTTTGTTCGAACAAGAAAATAGCTTTGAGTAAAAACGCAAATCTAATATAAATCTACATATGATACTTCTATCTCTGTCTGTCGAAAACCAACGGGGAGTGTTCTTGCTGTTTTATTCATACCATATGTTAGCAGAACCTTTGAATGGATCCAGACTTCTCGTAAAGTTATTTACTTATTCTTCGAAGAAACGTTCTGATCTGATTGCGTCTGCAAAGTCCCGTCTTGAATGGGTATTTTTTCAGGATTGTTCTTTGCAATCTCAGTACGTATGAGTTTGATATGTCTTTCGATGAAAGAGTTAATTTGGGTGCAAGGAAATGGTTTCTGCGTCATTGGGAAGAAGATTGATATCTAAGGAGATATTCAGTATGAAGGGGAGGCCTATGATTTCAAATTGAATTTTTTGAAATCGGCAGTAGGAACTACTGATACAAAGTCCTCCGTTTGCTCTCATCGTTCTTGCTGTTTTATAGGTACCTCAAAGCGTAAACTTTGTTTCTAGTGTTAAGCCAGTCTTGAAGATTCTGTGCAAATTTTATAAAAACTTTTTGGGAGGCCCAAACTTTGTGTTCGCCTTCTCGTTTATATCATCATGTTATAGAGGATATGTTCATCTTGCCGTATCTCTATCCTATACTAAGGCTACTAAGGCTATACTTACTATAATAGAAACCTTTCCTTTGTCCTAGTCTTTTAGTACTGTTTATTTGTCAAAGGTAGAATAAATAATGCCAGGCATATTTTTTAACTTTCAGGAGGCTAATTCACAGAATTTATGAGTAAATAACTCAAATGTTCATGAAACCTTACAAAGAGGCTCAGTATCTTTTGGAGTATCTGTAAGTAGCCTGCACTTTAATTTGTTCCATCAGAGGCTTTAAACCGAATATAGCACATCCTCATATACTCATGCATACTCATGACTTAATTTGGTGGTACTTTCTGTTCTACATTGAAAAATCAAAAAGTAGTAGGGTTGATTTCAAAAGAGTTTACTACCACTAGAGACTACTAAACTGTACACCTCGTCAGGAGTCCTCGAAATACGCTCTTGTGTTTCGGCAACTCCTACAGCAACTGCAAAACATGGCAATTCCTACTCCGTATTCGCCATCTGCTACTAGCTTTACCTTATCCCGTTCGAGGATGCCGTCACAGGTCCTTGTTTTCTACAAAGCTGTTTAGTTTGTTTAGCCGTGGTGAGGGAAGAAGCCCGGTGGTGTCAGGTTTGGATTGTAAGTGGGGTCAGTCACGGTTAACAACACGGTTACAACATTATTTAGATTTCAGATTGAAACATAATTCATTTGTGATTACATCTTCGCAAAATATATTTCACCTTAAAAAAAATGAAAGTTTCCTTTTAATTTGACGTTTTTATTTTAGTTCGACTTTATTTTTAGGATTATTTAGATGTTATCGTACATTAATAAGCAGAAGAAATATCAGATTCGAGATCGCTTTAATTTGTCCACATTTGCACCAATCCTTTGCGGTTTCACCTGGATATCGGTTGATGGAACACTGGCATGCTGGTTACCTTAAATGAGCTTTCTTCCGCTCAGAACAATGGATGCCACTCAAAAACTCATGAAAATCTCATGACAGTATCCCATGTAGGGGTCTCTAATCACTCCCAGCTACTTTGTCCTGATTCTTCTGAGTTTGTTCCAGAAACTGATAATGCGTTCAATAGATAGGGTTGAATCGTCCTAATACACGTACACAGAAAGTGATCAGCTCACTTTCCGCTTGCCTCCCAATGACTGAAGTGAACATCGTTCTATTTGAAGGCTCTTTGAACCCACTCCACTGGTTGGCCCGCGCTACTAAAGTGCTACTACTGCTATTACTACTACTGCTTGTATTACTACTACTACTATTGCTACTACTGCTACTACTTTACCCAACCCTATGTCCTATCTGAATCATGTAAATGCATCTTCGACTTTGATGGAAATTGGGAAATGAATACTTATCTACCCTTTTTATTTATTCTAAACTCCTGTACAGAATACGAGTTTCATACATGATAATACTATAAAACACCTAAAAATATCCTTTGTTTGTAAGTGAAAATTCAATTCGTGATTTGTGATATAACCTTACTTTCATGAAAGTACAAAACACACTAACTTTTTGGATACAGTGCATGAAAGTACTTATGAGTTAAAAGTTTCTTTTTCAAATATTTAAATATTGGTCCACCAATTAGTGGATACTTGAATCAATAATTATTATGATAGATAATATAAGAATATTTAAATTTACGAAATTTTTTGACCCCTAAAAGTTTTTTATATCTTATCTACATAATCAGGATTCAATGAAAGTTTTTGCTCTGCGGCATTTAACTAGGAAAAATTGAGGACGAGTTCCAAACTTTTTTCTAAGCTCGGGGAAATTTAACAGACTAAAATTAAACTTCTTCGTGTCATGAAATCATAAATCTAAGATTTCATGGATTTACTAGTCCTTCTGCGCAGAACGACTTGTCGTTGTCTTAGATAAATTATTTTTAGATTTCATCATCTTAATGAAGTGTTTATATTTAAGTGAGGAATATGTTATTTTTTTCACATAATTCAGAGTACTCCCTTATTCAGATTAGGCTTGATCTATCGGAGATTGAAACATTAAACACTCAAATACCAAACTCCGTCCAGGTACTGCGCGTCTATTAAGTTGAATCTTTAAGGCTACATGATTACGCGTGGAAACTTCTTCGTCTGCACACATAACATTCACATTTTTCAAAGAAAACAAAACCGATGTATATGAGAAGGTTGTAAACATTCCACATATGTCGTTGGCATAGTATTGCAAGAAATTATGCATAAAAACGTTCGAATATCATACTACTGCCACCGTGAACAACTGGCTCCTAGCCAATTTAGCACTTCCTGGTTCCTATTCGCAAACTAGTCTAGACTTCTTCCCTTCCATTCGGCTGTTGCTGTTGGGTATGTAAAATCATGAAATCTCTGGGGTGGGTCAGTCCGACTCATTCCTGTATTACTGAGTTTAATAAGCAAACAAAAAGTAGAGGGAAACTAATAATAAAAGGGCAAGTGACACAGTGACAAATGTTTGGCATAAGTCCTGGGGGAAATGTTTGCAGTTGTCCAGAAGACTCACAAGAAAGTAGTCAGACACAGCTGCCTTCTTGCTGGTAACCATTTGCCTCGGGTCTTTTCTCTCATAGCCGATAGTAGCATTGCCATTGAATATTCCTTGTAAAGAATCGTTCAGGACAAGTACTGCTCATATGTTGTGACGGGAAGCTTACTAAAGGCTTATTGCTAACTTGTACATCATACAACGGACAGATTATTCTCTGCTATTGGAATATTATTTGAGCCCTAACAGACTGTTCATGTGTGTTTGTATGGGAATCGTCCACTTTAATCCTACTTTAATCTTTGGCTCTTAAGCAGATGATGACAGTACTTGTCTGTGTACGTTTCATCATCTTGTAAGCAAATAGGCCTAAGTTTTTAAACCATGCTGACATAAACTTCTTAAGACAGAATAAAGAGACGACATTTTAAGCCATACCAAATGCTGCGTCTTTTTGCCTATGAATCAGATAAATAGTCGTCAGCGAAGAAGAAACTTACGCGACCCGAGGAATAAAAATTAAGATGGTCCAAAAATAATTGCAACAGTTTAAACCAAAACGCTGCTGTAACAACTGCAGAAACACAACATGGACATTGGACTTTATGACTGGACAAGTCCTCGCTTCGAAGATGAGAAAGTATCTGCAGCGTAGATGTAGGGAAACTGTGATCTTATCATTCGTATCATGTAACATTTTGAATATACTGGGAATCAAGATTTTCATTGATTTTCACAAAAAAACATTGCTTCGATAAATCATAGAGATATTGTATAATTCACAGAAGAAGTAGAAGTAGAAGTAGTTCACAGAAGAAGAACTGGTGTATATGACGAAAATTATTTGATTAGCGAAAATTAAAGGAAAAAATTTGACTAAAAAAACAATAAACTATTTTCCATATTTTTACGTTTAAGATCTTGCGATACCTACCGACCTTCTTGTTGTAGATTGCACGAACATAAACCATCGCAGCAGAGATAACACCTTGAAAGAGGTCACCAGGGAACATAGACATCACTGTCTCAATGATTGACAACAGGTTTGTAGGAGAAAGGGAATGCGGATTGAGGGCCTGATACTATGGGTTAGGGGATCCAAACCGTAATTCAATTGCGTGCATAGCGAAACCAGCTTCTACTCAGCCCATTCCTTGAGCGGGCACGCAAAATTGATAGGCCATGGTCTTCCAATTGTAGTTTTTGCAACGAAGAGATGCGAGCCACATATATTTTACTATGAAATAATAGGAGAGCTAGCCTGGAGACTTCTTGGGTGAATTTCAACAGCTCTCCCGGGAAAGAACTGCTGGAGAATCGCTTAGAACGATTGACAAATGGAATCACGTCGCAGATTATACTGGTGAAGTCCTGACAATTGAAAAAGACGAAACGATGCACCAGGAGGCATGTAGAATTAAAGTTTTTCTTTTTGAAGTTTGATATCTTAGTCCAGAAATTAAAAGTTTTCAAACAATAATATTTTTTTTGGTTATCCAGGTTCCCGACCCTCAAATAACATAACTTCAACGTCTCCGTGGTGAAAATATAGGCCAAGGTGGTCCAAGTGCACAGTTTTCATTTATGCTTTCGGCTTCCGATGCTCCTGCACCCGGTGTGCCACATTGTTGATTTGATTGATGATCCAGTAGGATCCCTGTCCTTTCCACGCATAGAGTACTGCAGCCGCACCGAGTCGTCCGGCTGGAATCCGGAAGAGTGTGCCATTGAGTCATGTTTAATCTGCATGTGATCAGGAGTCCGCGCTATTTGACTCCGTCCCATTCAGAGTATTTGATTCAGTCGTTGTCTTGATTCGCTTGCATATTCTGAAATAGTTTGAGGTTGCTCAAGAGGTTTCCCGAACTTCACATCAGCTATTAAACGAATCTTTTTCCATAGGTGACTCTGGCTGGTGCTTCACCAGTCGGTGCAGGTTCTGCAAGTTCAATACGCCATCAAAAATAATGGAATGCAGCGATCCAAATCTCTCTGATTTTCGTCGACCATCTTGACCAAATGCTCGTTAGAACCGTTCGACCATTCCATATGACTGGGGATCAAGTGGTGTTTTGCTGTCTTTGTTTTCCGTATTCCTAGCAGCTCACACATTTGCCAAATGCATTTGCAATTTCACGGGGTATGCCAAACCTGCTAGCCTAATTTGACACGATATGCTCGGCTACAGTTGTGCTTCCTGGCTAGGAATTCGGTATACTTCTGGCCACTTGCTGAAGTAATGCGCCACAACGAATGAATAGCGATTTTCCCCTTTCAGACTCGGAAAGTTCCTATGTTACCCACGACTATTCTCTCGAATGGTAGCCCCACGATACAGGTTTGCGTTTGGCCTCTCATCCTTTCATTGGGAAAGGGTCCTGCGGTACCCACGGCAATTCTCTCAGATGGTAACCTCACAATATAGGTTTGCATTCGGCCTCTGGTCCTTTGATTCGGGTCTTTAGAGGAAGAACATTTTGTGCATTTACGCACCAGTCCAGTACATCGATATGACGTAGCCAATAAAACCTTTCTATCACCTACGTCAGGGTCTTGTTCAAGCCAAGATGACCTCCCCCAAATTTGAAGAAGAGCAGTTTCCACTTTTTAAGATGTGCTGTCCACCGTTTCCCATTTTCGTTTAAGGACTCCGTTTTCAAGAGAAAAGCGAGATGAAAAGAGAAGTCTCTGAACTTTGAAGAGAGTTCCATTGACCTCGATAGCTTCTTGCCTTCTGCGCCGCTAATATGTCTCTCCACTCGGGACGTCCTGTTGTCTTTTTCCATATCTACAAATTTCCAACATCATCGTTGGCTAGGTGAGCGTTGCGTAGCTTGTGCTGTATGAAACCCTCATCGACTTCAGTCGGTATTACATGCACATTCAAACCTGGTTACTTTTCCTCGGATCGTTGGCAATGTTCACAACTAACTGGGGCGACAGGATAAAGCGTCGGCATTGCCATGTACTTCCCCTTTCAGCAGGATGATTTTTTAGTCAAATGAATGTAGTCTTCCAATGCACTCAGCAACTTGTCCTTCAGTGATTTGAAGCGACCTTCTCAGTGAAGCATGATCTGTTCAAAGGACGAATTCCTACCCGTGTATGTACTTGTGGAGCTACTTTTTTGCTTCAATTAAAGGCAAACGTTCTTTTCAAGTTACGCAGTAGTTCCTTTCACTTAGAAAAATATGAATGCACTCCAAGTGTTATGAATTTCTTAATAGTTGAGCCATTTGCTTTTAATTAAATCTTCTTATATGATCAAAGAGCAAATTCTTCCATGTTCAGACATTAAAAATTTATTTTAATTATTATTTAATTATTTTAATTATAATTTGATTATTTGACTTCTTGTTTTATTTAAGATAAATAAAATTAACAATTATCAAGATGTAATTTATCATCCCTGGAAACAAACCAACACAAATTGATATAAACACTATTGATATCCTTCATTCAATCATATTTTATTGAAGTAGAATTGAAGTTGTGTGTAGAAATATTCAGATTTCCCATCAACTTTCATTATGCTGCTTTATTTGGAGCTGAAGACTCCATTCAAATCGGTCTAGCATATTTCAACACCTAAATCACAAAAGCGAACAATCTTAACAAAGTTTTGCTATCCGCAAAATATATTTTATTCCTTTTCCTCTCCTACAATTGGCTCCCTCGTAAAGTTCATTGAACAGACATTCAAACTTGAAATCATAACAATTTTGACATCCCAATCTTGTTCGCATACCGACAATAATATTATCCTACCACCAAAGGCTCGTTCATTTCTTCTCCTGACAGCTTGTGATCTAATAAATTTTTAACGATAATTCCACATAACGTTTATCTTGTAGCACTTCAGACTTCAACCTTTTGACACGTATACGTCACTGGAGGACTTTGTAGGAACAGTTAAGAATGATTTTTGGATGTTCGTGCAAGAAGTTGGGATATTACTTTTGATTTTATAAATATGTTATCTGCAAAAACATTTATCGGAACGTATGAACAGCTCCAGGAATCATGGAATTGCCGGTATTAAAACCATTGTGTGGGCAAAAACATAAAGGCCTGAAAGAGTATAGCACGTGAATGCATCTTTGTGAACCATCTCTGTATGTCTGTATGTCAGCTTCAGTAATTCAATCAAATCCTGTTACCTAAGAAATTCAACGGCAGACTTCTATATTTTGCCAACTTCTACACGTCTTTGCGCTTCTAGTGGGTGTGTCAAAGTTGGAAATTTCAAAATATTACTGCTCCGAAATGGAAACGATAAGAATGATTGTAAATTTGTCTCCTCGTGTGAAAGGAAGTCTTTTCTATGTAAACAACGTACACTACCACCGCCGTTGCTTCTACTCTTTCTTATTGGGGAAAATCATAGTGGCATTTTCCAATATCATGTTTACATAGTATAATTTTAACAAGATGAGCTTAGAAAAGTTTTGAAATCCAATTAAAGTATAAGAGCATTTTTCTCGTTTTTTTAAACACAAAATCATAAAATTTTCAGTTGACAAATGAAGTTTGTGTTTTGACTGGATTATCTTATTAGTTCAAACGTTTCTTCTTCAACATCTCAGTGATCATTTTGACAGAAACACACCAAATCTCCTTTGGGCTCTGGGAACATCAATGCAATGTCAATGCTTTAAAAACCGAGAAAATCTTCTGTAAAATATTAAATAAGGATATTTATTGCATTGATTATTGTGCTTAAAGAAAATCAATCTTTCACTGCCTTAACCACCAAGCTATAAATTAGGCAATGTAGTAGGTTAAAATTACGACCTATACGTTATTCATGAGGCAATTAAAACCCTACTTCAAGCCCTAATTTAAGCCCGAAAATATACTCAACCACTGACTAACTGGTTTTTGTTTGACTAATTGACGAAATTTGAGTTTTTATCAAGTACATCTGTTTGGAAAAATGTCTTCCCATAATATCCACATTGACTGGTCTGAGGTTGGGATCTCTGCTCTCCTACAATTCACGATAGAACAGCTCATTTCATTGGACCCTGATCGTTGAAGTTTAATTTGGCAAGAAGATCTCCTGATCATAAACACCAGATAGGACGTCTATCATAATCTGTCACTGACGGTAATGTCTAAAGTCTTGTTTTGGCAGATGTAGAAGTAATGATCAAGAATGGAATCTCATACTGCAGCGTCCAAAAAATCTCTGTAAACGAATTGAGTATGTGACTGAGACTATCAAGCATCGACTAGAGGACAAAGGGAGTCACCCGGAACATCCCACGCAGAATAAGAGACATTTCTGTCATAATTCGGGACAATATATGAGACCTGATTCCAACATTTTGATTATGAAACAAAACGACAATTAAAGCCATGGAAGCTAGTTTCCTCGCCACGCTGAGGTTTGATAAGAGAGGATATGGCGTCCATCGTAGAAATATGTAGAATTAATAATTGTGGCACATTTCGAATAAGGAATAATTAGATGGGGCACTCAACTCTTACCCTTTGATCTGGGTTTGTGATTGTGAGGATTGTGAGAAGATATCTCATTGTACCTACTAAAATAGACATATCTAGATATCAAATACAACCATAGGGGGAATAACTACCGTTTTTTCTTTCGACATAGGCCGGAATGTAAGAGACTTACATCTTAAAACAATACTTTGTTGATTTTGGAGCAGTTGGAAGTTGATTCAGGTTTCGTGTCAAGGGAAATGTCGGATCAAATACATTTTTGGCCCAATGTTTCGTATTCTGACCGCCGGTTCTAAGCTGAGGGAAATTCCGAAACTATTTCCAGTCGATTTTTTATGTGTAGGGAATTTTATAGATTATAGAATTTGTAGATGACGTTTGATTCAAGCCATACGCACTGTGTTGAGCCTAGTCACTATTGCCCGTCTACAATTTGTTGGCCTTAAGGGTCATCTATATTGAGACTAGAAGGAGTATGTTAATCGGGCTCATGTTGCGCAAAAGGGCAGTTAGAGGATAATTGGATAATGCAGTTGACCTTTGACAGGAAGCAACACAAAGTCTGGATTTTTCCTTGAACAAATTCGTAACATAAAACCCAGATATATTCTCCAAATCAACCGAATTGTCCTACATTGAACTTAGTGCGTGGATTATTGAATTCTTTCAAACACAAAAAAACTTTAAAGCATTCAAATCCAAAAAAGAAGAATTCTTTTGAAAAATTTATTCACGTTCTCCCAAAGACAAACTTCCAATTTTCCTATCTGATTACAAGACACCGACAAAGTTGATGATGATGATTACAATTACAAGCAATAATAGCAGTCGATCATAAACTCATATTATATGACATCAAACCATTTTATATGTTTCATCCTGTTGTTAGTGACTTGTGTGTGTAGAACCGCGTTCGTATATGTTCTTACACATTCCAGTCACGTTTTACGATTTTCACGAATCCTCCTTTATACACGTATATTAAGCTACAATATTTCCTTTCAAACTTAGACATATAGCATTTGAATTGTGGATTCCAGGAACAGAGAAACAAAATACATTTGAGTCCTCTTTCGTTATTGTACAAGCGCTTGTATCTTAAAGTAAAATTAGGAATTGGATTGTTTTAAAGAAGGAAACTGTATTGCTTTATGAATCTCACACAAATCGATCGTATATATTTCATAGTCAAATGCTAGTTTTGCCATTTTACTTACCATTACCTTTCTAAACAGGACTTAAAAGAAAGTTATACATCATTTGTAAGTTCAACTATCTGTACTAATCTACAATAAATTTGAAAGTTTTTCTCGAATGCTAATCAAATTTAAAGACAAAACAGTAAAAGCACTCCCAGGTGTCTGCTCTTAGAGAGAGATAGACAAAGCATTAGTCGATTTGTATATGGTTTGCGTGCTAGCTAAAAAGCTTAGAGAGACTTCTCTGCTTCAAAAAAAATTATGACAAAAAATATACCAATATACCAATACCAATATAAATATACCAATACAAAGAACATTTAACTTCTTTTGGTTGAAAACTCTTGGATAAAGTGTATGTTGATGGTGTTCTTGCTTTTTTCCTTCCATGTGTTTAATAAACTGACAGCAATATAGTTGCTACAGGAAGATACAGATTTAAAATGTTAATTTGTTCCAATGATAACTATATTTATTTAGATAAATCGTACATTTTTTTTCCATTATCGTTTTGCATAATTTTTTTTTTTGTATGCGTTGCCGCACTCGCAGGCATTTATTTGACACTAATCTTATAGTCCTCTGGTGGCTTACTAAGGCCGAGTGTATACAATGTGTCTAAGTACTATCGGGAAAGATAATTATAATTAACATTGACCATAGACGGGTAGAGACAGTGAGCAAGAAAGGTATACAATGAGAAATAAAAACAAAGTTTCCCAACCTCCACATCAACACTTATATATATATATTTTTTTTTTCATATAATTTGAACAAAAATAATAATTAGCTGAATTATAAGAAGGAGAGAATATCTAGCAGACACTCTTAGCTTGCTAAACTGACTTTTTTTTAATTATTTCAAATCATGAAACACATACGCACATACCTAACCTTTGTACAGGCCCTAAAAAAAAATCTCTACCTAATTTCAATTTCCACGGCACCAGAACTTTTGGAATAGTTTTGATGCTTGCTTTCTTTCTGAAGAGGTATAGAACTTGTAGCTGGCAATACGTTTTTATGCACCGTATGGTGTGGCAGTTATCTTGCGTTTTGTGGTTAGTTTGGTTTGACATTTTATCATGATTTCGAAAAAATAGTTCTGTTAGACAAACTGACCGACCACTCTGTAAATTTCATGGTCGACATAATTGTTCATCTGAACAATAATTTCGATTGATCATGGATCGTTTCGCACCACGTTCACACTGACTAATAATACGCATGCATCCAAACGTATTACGGTGCATAAGGAAAACACAATAGCAGATATAAAGCGTAGTATCGAAGAAAAAGCAAGTGCTGCCATTCGACGTCGCGCTCAACAATTAAACCTGTGGTCATCCACTTTATTGAACATTTTGTGGACATTATGGAAAATTTTACGAAAGGACCTTGGTTCGTTGGCTTACACAATCCAACTGGTGCAGGAATTGAAATCGAACGAACGAACGAACAAATTGCTGCAGATCTCGAATTTCGTAAGAAAATTTGGTCAAACAATGAGGCTACCTCAATAAACAAAACTGCCACATTTTTAGTGATAAGCCACAACAGGCTGTGGTGCAAATCCCTTTACATCCGAAAAATCCAAAAAAAGTTACTGTTTCGTTTGTTTCATGGACCGGTGGAATCATTGGTACATATTTATTCAAAAATGCTGCCTGGAATAACATTACAGTCATTGGTGATCGCTTTAGAGCCATGATCAATGACTTTTTCTGTACGGAATTTACAAGCCATTACGCTGAAAATCTTTGGTTTCAATAGGATCGCGCAACATGCAATACAGCTCCTACAACCATCGACTTATTGAAGGAACCACTTGATGAGCGCATAATTTCTCATTGTGCACTGACCTACAAGATCTCGTAATTAAAGACCGCTGGGCAGTTACTTAGGGATACGTCAAATGACTCATCTATGCCGATAATCATGGGATACTTGACCACTGCCTGACCATTTGGAAGACAACATTCTTGGCGTTAGCAGCGAGATCTGGCCCCAATTATTGGTTGGAGCAGGCGAAAATTGAACCACTGGTTTGATAAAATTTGAAATTTGTCATGATAAAATTTGAATAAAAATGGTAAAGAATTGTCCTTCAATAATACAGTGTGAGAACAATCAACACAATTTATCCGGTTTTTATTTTTAAAGTAAATATCACTATAAAGCATCCTTTTGATTCAATAAGCTTATGGATTATCTAAGAACCATGTTTCACGCGCCTGATTGAAAGAATCATCCATGAAAATGCATTTCTCCCGCCTTGCCTTGTGACATAAGTCGGTTTCTAAGAAAATGTTTTCGGCTTATTCCCCTAAAAAGAAAATGGTCGCCGATGTTTCCACCAAAAGGACTTATCGAAGCCCAATTGAAAGAAAACTGAAACTGAAAAAGAACTTGAATTGATGAGGAAAAATTTTACAGTCTAAATTTTTGATTAAAAATTAAAATTATAATTAAAGAAATAAACTATTTTTAAAGGTTGATCATAGTAGAAGCACAAACAGCGAGAACATTTTGAATTATTTCGACCTAAGTAAATGAATTCAAAGTGACTCGAATTTTGTTTGTATTGGCTAACGATCCCAAGCTTTTTAAGTAAAAGCCCAATGCACGAATGGTTCAACAATTGCTTTTTCTATCTCTTTCTGTCAAGAGTCGCCTTGCAGTGTTCTTGGTGTACTTTGGCTACGCTATGCCGGGAATATCGAACAATATTCGCTTTTGTTTTCATTTACTTTGAAGTTATATATAAGTTACGGTTTTTGTGGTTATAACATGTTAAGCTGATCCACATGTAAGTTACTTAATTATATTATGTTTATTTTTTATTGAAATATTTATTATTAGATTGCCGCAGATGAAATGGCCGATTTAGCAGACATAAAGTTGGCTGCAATTTTAGTGTAATATGTTAGCACAAAGCGGCGAAAATGATATGACATATTGAAGTATAAATACTGCTACCTTGGTTTATGGAGTTATTTCTATTTTGCACTTCATAGTGATCTTAAAAAGAAAAAGAGAAAATGAACAAGGAGTGAATCAAAAACGGCTACTTTTACTTTACGAATTTAAATTAGAGCACAGCGCAACGGAAGCAACCAGGAATTTCAACAGCGCATTTGGGTCTGATACAGTTCTGATACGAACGAACCACTCGGCGGTGGTTGGAAAAATTTCGATCTGTCATGTCACTTTTTGTATTCTGTCAATATTTTGTATTCGAGCAATCATACATATATGATCTGCTGCGATAGAATCCACATTGACAACAATATACTTCGAAATGATTTTTGCAGCAACCCAAGAGAATTTCATTTTTTCCCCACAGCTTGGCGTTTCCAAGGATCAAGTTCCGCAAATAGAATATTTTCCAAAGAATTTCTTCATTCTTTTGTTGGTCACTCGTCGAGTGGCCACGAAAATTCCTTTACAGATTCTGACAGGCGAACGATTGGCAATTTTCGTAGAATAATGCAAGCCCAAATATATTCGGACATTGAATACCAGGACGACATGCTTTTCAGAACGCCAATTACTGAGTTCATAAGAATAAAACGAATATTCTTGCTTTTCGCTGTATTCTATAATTAGTTCCTGTCGTTTTCCAGGTTGCCAGTGAAATGATGTCATTTCTACAGACGTTTTCATGTTTACAGCGAAAGTCTTCCGTGGTTATTTCGAACATTTATTGTTGTTTCTCAATTGCAATTGTTGTTGGGAACTTCAGTACGGACAGTAGTTTCTATGCTTTCTAGAATGTTTCCAAAGAATGTAATACCCACAAGGAGTCTCCGACTTCGCATTCATGTTCCAGTGTAGGAAATTGTGGAAAAATGCAAAATAAACATCGGATAAACTATGAAATTGCCACAAGATTCTTATACACGAGGAGTGTAAACTGCGAATTTTGTTTGATTTTTCATCATGGAAATGAAATTTTTCTTGTTTGATTAAATTCAATAAATAAACTGTAGGTGGATGCGTAAGTCTTCATTTCCTGATAAATTTTGAAGAAATATTTCGAGTCAGCGTTGAATTTTTTCTTATTATGAAGTGGCATCCCTAGTTTAAGTGATATCTGCACTAAAAGTCTATTCGGTCTTCTACTGGGAAATCTAGAAAATCGATATTTTTATCACTTATGATTTCTCAATGATACTTGAAAACCCAGGTTTCCTCATTTCGTTGGTCCCCCATAAAAAATCTTTTGTTCCTCTTATGTAAACCTCGATACTCTGCGAGGGTGACCCCATAAGCACCCGCCCCGCCCTAGACATAGCGATTGTGATGATAACATTTTGCAATTTTGCAGATGCAACGTTGTTCAGTATTTGTTTGGCAGTCACCAATAGTGGAAGTTTTTAGTGAATTTGTCAAAATGGAGAAAATTAGTCGTTATGTGATACACAAATTTTAATTGAAAGGCCTGAACACAACAAATGTAAAATCTGAACTAGATTCTACTCTGGGTAAGTGTGCGTCTTCGTTTATAACAGTAAAATATTAGGTCGCAGAGTTTAAACGAGGGCGTACGAGCTGCCAAAGCGAGCGTCGTAGCGGTTGACCATATAAGGTGGCGATTCGAGAAATTGCGGAGAAAATCCGCATAGCGGTACTGGGTGCATATCAACTTAAATTTGAGGAGCTAGCAGATATAGAACGCATTTCAAACAGTGCATTACCTCACATATTATCTGAAAATTTAGGCATGCCAAGCTGTAGGCAAGAAAGATGTCGAGATTGCTCACAATCAACCAAAAACTGTGTCGCGAACTTAAGTGAAGTTTAGCACAGTAAAAAAGCAGTACGTTTGCGCCGTTTCATGACCTGGAAGAGAAATGAAACATAGAGGCATCACTCCATATCCGAGACAAACGAACAATTAAAAACAATTAACTGAAATTGCTAAACCGGCTCAAAAGAAGGCGAGGACCGCTCCATGTGAAGGCAAGGCCATGGCGTCGGGTTTTCGGAATGCGCGTAAGATAATTTGATTTGACGATCTTGAAAAATCACCAATTGTTTGAGCGATGCAATCAAGTAAAAATGGCTGCATTACAATGAGAAGAAACTGTTTTTTCATCACGACAATACAACAGCTTACAAATAAATTATTACAATGGCCGAACTGGCGAATTTTGAAATTTAAGTTTGTTTGACCGAACTTTGATTAGCTACCTCATGCATTGTTACCTTCCGTCTTCTCAAGATTGAGCCCCTCTTGTTATTTTCTGTTCTTAAACTCAAAAATTGATATATTTATCAAAGATCTTCGAAATGTGAAGAAGTAATTATAAGCAAGATAAATTGAAAATCGCTGGGAGAAGTAAAAAGTTTCGGAAAAGGTGGAAAAATAGTCTGTAGAACTGGAAGAAGATTATGTTGAAGAATTAATACATTTTTTAACCAAAATTTTGTGGTTCCTTTGTTGAGTCGGGTACTTCTGGGCCTACCCTCGTATTCTGTATCTAGTATCATGAAATCCTTTAAAATCTGTATGTTGCATATGAATCTCGTGTCTTTCGTGTTGATCCTGTGAATTTCCGGTATAATGTGCTACCACTATTTTTGACGTGATTTCTGTTCGCTTCATGCTTTTCTTTGCTCTGTTTGCCTTGCCAGTCTGTTTAGATGTCCATATCCGCGTTAATAATTCCTTTTGTCCAATGCATTTTTCAATGCAATTCTTCCTTGCAGCTGATTTTGTATATTCCACTTTTCTCCATTTTATTCAGGCGTTCATTGCAAATTGCTTTGTCGTTCAAACTTTGTAATTCAACTGGTCCTTTCGAATGCTTAGAACGATTTCCTGGGACTTTGGAGCATTTGACTTCCGTATCTTTCCCAGATTGCTTTAAGATTGAGAATTCACCGTACCATCAAAAGGCACTGTAAATATCATCTTCCTTCTATAGAGGTCTGAGCTCGCTTCGTTTGCTTTGGACCAACCAACGTTTGCTTTGGTGGTCAATAGCGAAACGGTGCATGCTTTCATGCCGCGCATTGATCTTCAATATCCTCTTTGAACCTTCTTTTCTCCAAAGGCACTGTCTATTCTTCTAAAGAGAGCAGTGCATCTTCTGCGATCCTTTGGGGTGAAGGAGTAGCTGTCTGGATTTGAGTTATGTATCGTCTCTCATGGCTGACAACGTCATTCACTATAATTTGAAGTTTTTTGACGTTCACTTGAGTTATTCTGTATCTGTTTGTAGGAGTCTTTTCCATGACCATTTTGATCGTCATCGCTGAAATACTAAACTCAGCTGCTTTCTGTTTCTTTATTTTAATCTCATGTGATGACAGATTCATTTTCCTGTTTTCATAATCACGGGAGTTTCGCGATTGTCCATTTTTTCGATCCATTCATTCTGTGTAAATGCAAAAAAGGCCTCAAAGTCCGGTAAGAGATCATAAAGGAAGTTATACAAATTCTTATTTAGAGATTTTAGAGTAAAACAACCAAAACTTTAGAGTTTATGCAACTATTTGTTTTTTATTTATTTATTTTTGAAACCAGACGTTTAACTTAATACTGTTTATTTACATATCTAACATCGTACGATATATCGTTCTCCCAAAATACGTAACGCAAATGTAGGTTTCGCAGAAATTTCTATTTTTGCATACGTTTAAATGTTCAAAGATTTTCACACCTCCTATGATATCATCCCAAAGGTCAGCAGGAGAAAGATTGAGAAAAGATTATTTAATGGTTTCTTTCCAATTATCCTTTTCCAAATCTGTTGCCATTTGTGTTGAGGATAATGAATTTTCGTAAGAATTAACTCCACGTGGCAAATAAAATGAGCTAAGCAAAATAGAGAGCTCAAAAAGTTATCAACGTGGTTGAGTGGAGGGAAGGGATGGGTGATATTCTGAACTTGAGTACATTGCAAATAAGACTTTTGGGATACAATTTATGCACGATCACAATAGTATGTACACATAAGTATGGTGCAATAGTATTTGTGGGCCATTTTGTAGTGACAGGCAATTTAAGAGAAATTCAGTGCGTATCCTTTCGACCATTTATGTTATTTTTCTACATGTTTTTTTCTAACAAATGGATCCGGGAAATTGGCCTCGAATATTTTCGGTTGAGGAATTCGCTTGAATTGACAGCGCTTGTAATTACGCTTTGAATACAAGTGTCAAATCCTCGTCAAGTTTTTTGACTCCTCTTGGTTTATCGGCCATTGGCTTGTTTTTTGACTATATGAAGTTTGAGTCAATGGGGATTTCTCGGACATGATGTTTTCTCAGATATGTTCCTTTCCCGGTATTAATATCGAGACTTTTCAGCCCATGTAGGATGGTCAAGAGTTTTGAGAGAAGGGTATTTATTTTACGCAAAAATGAGAGAAAATTTACCTTTATATATGTATTTCCACTAACGTTACCTTGAATACCCTTAGGTTGGGGAATTTTTCTTAACTGATTTATTTTCGCATTCCCTTTCATCCTCAGGAGAGAAGTGCCCGATCCTTTTAACGTTCTAATATCATCGATTAATAAATGTTCACGTTCGTTGATTTTTTCGCTATTATCTTTGAAATGAATTGAGCTCGTCCAAGTTTTCTGTTCAGAAAATTGCTGATTTTTCGTGAACCTGTCGGTTGCATTCGGTTCAGTCTAATATCACTTTTTTTCTTTTCTTTTGTCAGCCCGTAGATAGGGGACACGTTTCTCCTGTAAATCCTTAACCATTTCTTCTTTCTTCTTGCATTTAGTTAAATGTCGTTTTCTGAATAATTTTCCCATTTTCTTATACTGTTCCTCTAGTATAAGTTCTAGTCAAGTAATTTCTGCCTTGGAATTCCTGAAAGGACCAACTTTTTTGAATTGTTTGATGGATGTCCTAGTATAAAACGTTAGTTTTAACGGAAGATACTTTTTAAGATACGGAAATTATAAATGCTTCAATTGCCTTCACTTTCTTTCATCACTGAATTCCTTTTCTAACTCGAGTCGTTTTGAATTTCTTGAGCTTACGGTCCTTCTCAGGACCGTAAATTCAATTTTCGAATTTTAAGTCCAATGTCAAAGTCTTCCACTCGAAGGCGCCAAACGAATTGCTAAATAAAAAATTAATGAGTTATGTCATGTGCTTAATTCAGCAGCATATTATTTAAGTGAACATTTATTTGACCCATTGATATGCAACTTTAGTCGGTTCTTCCTCCTCTCAACAATTTACATCGGCTCAAGACCTCGACGGTCTTTGATGGATACAAATTAAAGACAAGCCAATAACCTCTTAATCCTGTACTATATATTCGCCGTCAAATTATGGCCCGGCTCCGGGCCAAAAACGCCCAGTTGCCAAGAGACTATCGTTTAGCGTAATCGTCGCCAAGATCACTGTCCATGCTGCAATTAATTTCACCAGATATGAATTTCAATGAATGGTTCCAGGGTGGAGCTCATATATGGTCGCATATGTTGGAGATCACTACATGTTAGGGTTCCTGAATTTCAGAGCCTGGGCCAAGTTGCATACAGTGGTAAGGTGAAAAGTTTACCACAGTAATAAGACTTTTCCCAATGCGTACCCATGTGAAACTCATGTGAATGTAATTGTTCACATATGTGGTGTAATCAAATGAGGGATGTTTATCGGAAATGCTTATGATTCACAAGTGCAGTCTAACTCATTCGCAATCGCTAATTCAATAGGAAGTTAAGTATGCATTGGGCATATTTCGAACAATCGTCCTTCGGGTAGCGAATCGGTGAATCAATTTTCCAACGGTCTAGGGACTCATGACTTGCGTTCTCGAATGTGGACAACGTGCACTCTCGATGTATGCATTTAAATGAATTCTGTTGTCTTTTTGGTTCGATTTTGTATATTAAATTGCATTGGTGGTAATCTTCAGCAGATATTTCGTTGCCAATTTAATGTGGTGAATGGAACGGACATAATGCCATTGGCGAGCCTCAACATCCGGGAAACAATGAAACAATTTCCAATGAATTTTTCATTGTTTCACAATTCACTGGCACACAATGGACCCAACGCAACGTAGCGATAGTTGACATGATATTGATTTTGGAAATATAGAAAAATAAATAAAATGCAAAAACGCGATGAATTTAAGTTATGGCTTTATTGATTGAGCCCAATCGAAATAATCACAGCCTCACGCATAGTTTTGCATGTTCATTGCGGCATGATATAATAGGATTTACACCAATCGTATGCGGTCCCATGAAATATCACGACTATGCGACCGAATTGCCGATCGTTTAATGTCCTTTATACTATTGAATTTGTTACTTTTCATGCTTAACGAATTTAAGGATTTCAATAACGGCCGATTGAAGTGGCAGACAAATCGTGGTTGAACATGCCAGGATTGCTTCGGGCCGATGCTTTTTGGAGTGATAGATTTGTATTGAATAATTATATCATCCTTTCGTAATTCAATTGGCTCAGCTTCAACTTCCTTGGATATTGCTTCTCGCTTGCAGAATTATTTCTAAATTATATACAATAAGGTCGGAATCGTCTGTAAGGCGAATCCTGTTTTTGCACGTATAGTAAGAACATTAGTATATACAGTGGACGATATTCGATGGTTATTTGCGTTCAGGGAATTCATGCAAATTATCCCATCCAAACGTTTTTCTTTTTTCAAAATAGTTTCCGACTAATTATATACACTTTTCTGAGCTAACATGGAAGTCAGTATGAGATAACAAGTTTCGAATTGTTGGCGCATATGCCAAAATTTTCGTTAAAATCTCAAAAAAAATCCCATTAAAACGAATGTACAGGGTGGAACAAAAGTCTTCCTATATTTCAAACGATGATAAAAAAAATTTATATTATAGAAGTACACAAAATAGGAATTTATTTCTTAAAAATAATATCAGCCGGATGTGACCGTTGATTGTTTTGACACTGTTGCAACATGGAGCAGAAATTTTCAATTAATGCCTTACAAGAGCTTTATGAAATTTTTTGACTTTCCTCTCTGATATTTGATTTTAATTCTTTAAGAGACCCTGGGTAGAGATCGCTTTCGGGTAGAGCGTTCAGGTTGTTTTTGAACAGACGCTTGTACACGCTTTACGGTTTCGGGACCTTAGATGTCCTACGTTGACGGGATTGCAATAAATTTATTTTTGAACCCATCTTCTCTAACATCTGCATAACGTTTCTTCTCCAAGCGTAATTATTCCTCATATTTTTATTGTGATAAGAAGGAATACGTTCCGGGGAAAATGAAATCTCCATCACCCAAAGGACATTACTGAAAAATTTGATTATTTGTACTTTTCTGTAAAAACTCACGTGAACACACGAATCTTTCTTTACAACTAACCAACTAACCATGGTCTGTCATCCACTCGCTCACTCGACGTATTACCGCACCCAGTTTGAGTAGCGCCTGTCCGACAGTACGTACGATGACTAGTACTGCTACGTCATTTGCGTAGCCAACTAGGCGCGACTCCTCCGGTAACTGCAGCCTCAAAAGCTTATCGTACGAGACATTGCAGAGGTCCGGCCAAGAACGGAACCTTGCACCACCCCTGATGTCAAATCAATTCTTCGCCGGCCTCCCAATGTGTCATAGATAAGTTTCCGGTTTTCCAGATAGTCCTTCAATATTCGCGTCGGATTCCTCGGGACCCTAAAATATTTCACAGTATGAAGAATATCTGTCCATCTAGCAGAATTGAAGGCATTTCTCTCATCTAGTGTTATGAGCAGTACTATTCGTCTCGAGTAGTGATTGTGGGCTTCTGCCTGCTGGACCGCACTCACTACCTCTGCTATTGCACCGATCCTGGATCGACCAGCCCTGAAGCCGTACTGCTGAGGAGACAGATCCCCGACAGTTCGGATGGCCTCTTCAAGTCTTTCTCTAATGAGCCTCTCGAGCACCTTTCCACCGGCATTAAACACACATAGGGTCCGATATGATGATGGTAACTCCACGTTCCCCTTCCCTTTGTGGATCAGCTCAAGCCTCGCCTCTTTCCAGCAATTTAGAAACGCGCCCTGCTGCAGACATGCATTGAAAGTGGTGAGCAGCTTTTCAGGACAAAGTTGATGTGCAAGCTGTATCACTTCCGCTGGTATACCGTCTGGTCCTGGGGCCTTTTTCGATTTTAAAGCTTTTACCGCATCATCCAGTTCGATGGCGGTAAAAAGTGGGCATTCTCCGAGACATTCAACATCTGAATTGTCGGGACGAATAGGATGCATAGGGAAGCGCGCTCTAACAATCTTGTCAATTTTTTCCGTTTCAAGGACACAGGGCCTCCTTGCAGCTCCTAGTTTCCGCATGGCAAGCTTGTAACCCAGCCCCCACGGGTCTCTGTCAATGTCCACAACTAGGTTGCGCCAGCAGCGAGCCTTGCTTTCGTTAATTAACCTACGGAGAACTTTTCTAGCCGACCCGTATGCCAGCGTTCGGGAGTGTGACTTGTCTCGATTTCTTAAACGTTGAGATTCGCGGCGGAGTTTGTGACATTCTCTCCGCTTTTCGGCGATTTCTGCCGACCACCAGTATACAGCAGGCTTATTGTGTCGAGGCCGTCGCCTGGGCATAGAGCAGTCGCACGCATTCTTGATGAGCCTCATGGTGGAGTTCACCATGTTTTCAGCTGAGGCTCCCCCCGTTACCGTCATAGTTTCACCTCTCATAAGAGCTGCGGCGAACGCGTCGACATCTATTTTAGATATATTCCAACCTACAGTTGAGGGTTAGGTTGCTACGCGTCGAGTAGCACACTCGCCAATAGCGAAAGCAATGTACTGATGATCGCTCGCCGAGTAGTCCTCCAGTACCCCCCATCTGTGTATCCTAGGCACCAAGGACTCCGAAGCAAATGTCACATTCGGAATAGTTCCCAAGCAGCCTCCCCGTCGAAAAGATGGTGTGTTCCCAACGTTCATGAAGACAAGTTGCCTCCTAGCCGCCATTTTTCTAGTATTCTTTTTCCTCTCGAGTCTGGAAGAGGCATTCCACATTCTATCGCCTTTGCATTAGTCACCGCCAACAAGAATCCGGCCTTCCGTGCTCGAGACAGCTTCCTCCAGTTCATCGAGCCTGCTCTGAAAACATGAAATTGACTCATTCGACGTGAAATAGACGCTTATGAATGTCAAATCGGCACACCCAATGAGCACGAAGAGCCATTTCCGCTGGAGCAAGTCCGAGCTGTTGGTAAAGATGGCTCAGATGGCGACGGTGCCGGATCGATCACAATACCACCCAGCTTCCTCTTTGTTGTGGTGTTGCTCAGATATCAGCAAGAAGTCAACTTTTTTCTCTCTTGCAACCTGGTCTAGTAAATCTTGTGCGGTTGAGCTACGATGTAGGTTAATTTGCAGGACTTGGATCATGTCTTTGCTCTTTTCTTGCTTAGTGCCTCTTTGAACTGCTGGCACCTACCACTTCCAGGAATATGAGCCAGATCTTCAGACTTCCGTTCCTTATCTTTGCACAAGATGCAACTGGGTTCGTTTGGGCAGTCTTTCGCCTTATGGCCGGAAGTGCCACACTTGTATCACAGTTTGCTCCAATAACCTTAGGAGGCCAGCTTATATCAAAGTATGGAACTATTGATTGCTGGTCTCACGTGTACTTCATGGCTACTTTGACTGTGACATACTTTGACAAGTGGCTAACTATGAGCAAGAGCGGAATGTAAACAAACCAGTAAACTTCACCTCAAACAACTGTCCTTTCACTCACTCTTACATTAAGCAATACACCGTTTTCGGTAAGTTATAGTCGAAAGTGCTTTTAGGATTTCGTATTTCGATGGGTATTGATTAAATAATATTATGTCAAATTGGTAATATTTTGGATGAAGAAAAATATGATTTAATTCGAGTAAAATATTATATTTTTATATTATTTGGAAAATCTACGATAAATGGCTATATGAGTGACCATGTATTATCAGTTTCATCTACCTGAAATTAACGCGTCACGAAAGAAAACTAATTTCTATCTAATTTCTATGATAAAAGCGTAGGTGAAAAACGATGCGTATGCTCCGGATGTTGCGACTCGACTCCCGTACGTGGTCTCCCGGTTTAATTGTATGACTATGTCACCACAATACCTTTAAAAGCCGAAAATATTACGCTTTGGCCATGAAATCGCAAATGGCTTAACACAAGCGTAGCACCATACCGGTCACACGCTCAGTTGAAGTACTCTTCTGATACAACTACAGAGAGGTTTTCGCAACCCTTGCTGCCTGAACATGCATTGGAGTAGTTAAGCAACCTTATAGCAGTGTCGGAAAGCAAACAACAAGCATGTGAGCTATTAACCGTATAAGATCTCCGTGAGGAGCATCTGATCCGTGGATCAGTAACAATGCAGACAGTCTATGGGAATCCAAGCTGATTTACCAGGGGAATATCATTTGTTCAATAAAAAAAAGGATACCAGGTTGAGGCGTACACACATGACCATAAGTAAGATGATTCGTGGTTTTGTCGAAGAATATTAATGAAATCGTTAGGCTATCGGGCATGTATTATTTAAATTAAATTAAAGTCCGCCCGTTAAAATTGTGTCAGTGTCAAGTTTTAGCAAAAACCTTGAATTTTATGAATATAATCTGCCGGTGAAAAATGTACAAAGTGAAAATTTCTAGGCTAATATCTCATAGCGGCTTTGCTCTTCGGAAACCTTTCACTAATGGTAATGACTTTTATAGAAGATCTGTGAATCATCAACCCTGTCGAGGAGAGGAAGATGACGCTTGCCACATATGTTTTGCGTACAAAAGATGGGACAGGCTGTGGCTGGACGTATACAGGGAAAAAGATCTTATCACTGCATGGATCGGTTGACAAATGCAGTCATGTTTCACATTTCTCCCGAGCAGTCCTGAAAAATAAAGTAGACTCACAACAGCAGAGGACGTAAGGGCTGGGGAATCGCTTCTCTGGTAATCCGTCTTCCTCTCTCCCTTCTTGCTAGAGGTGTAAATGTCTGGCAGCGTCACAAAACGAAACCTGGTCCGAATGAATGTGTCAAAGCGTTCCAAACTAGGTTCTCAGGTTGACAGAGGCGTCGTTTAGTGGGTAGCTCAGTCACATGTAACTATGGGAGTCCAACTCTCCGTACGTCAATGCATTCATTCTCCCAACACAGCAAACAAATGGTAATGAATTCAAAATTTCTGCTGCCTTTTCAAAAGCAACACACCAGTTCCCTCCCCTGAGTTCTCTCTAAAGTTATTGCAAGCACCTCCCATAAGACAACTGTAGGACAACGGGTCGCAAAGGTTAAAAAGGTAAAAAAAAGGTCAATACTGGACTTCCTTTGCCAATTTTGGGTGGACAGATAAAATAAGTAAAAAGCAGACGAAACTTGGAATTTATTTTTAAATTATTCCTGCATTTTGCCTTCGGCACAGGCTTCGAACACGTGAAAATTGTAGTATTTTGAACGCCAATGGCTGATTATATCGCTTTCACAAAGCCGCGTTGCAAAAATGTTGTAAACTAAAGACTCATCTTTCCCCGTGATAAAAAGTTACGTTCGTATCTACTGAAAAATTTCGTATCCTTACTATACCAGTGGTTGCGACTAAGCCTTAAAAAAAAATTTAACTTTACTTACAACTCTATTTTCAAACAAAAAGAATAGTAATATTTATAAAATGAATCCGAAAAGGGTTGGAGAAAAGCATTTCGCAACCGCGAACCTTCAATTGCAGTATTCATACGTATCCTCCCTCTGGAGCTCCATGCTTGTTTCTCCACTGAATTTCTCTGAAAGGTATTTAACCCTTCTAAAGTTGTGCAACTCTTGCTTCTTCCCCAAGGTTATACCGGAAAAAATTCACCCAAATCCTTGTGAAGAAAGAACACCAGAAAATATTATCCAATAAGCATCTAATTTCCCGAAAGCTACTAATCCTGTCAAGCCGCTTCATAACCTTTGGCTTAAATCCGACCATAACGATGAGATGAAGAGTAAATGAGGTCATGAGATGCGACATAGAGCTATGGTGTCAGTATAAATAGAATTAACACTTCATACAAGCTCCCATATAAAAGTATTCTAAGAATTGAAATTCTTTTAGGATCAGTATATTTTCTCTCATTTCTGCCTCATTTCACCAATGTAGTAGCGCGAAAGCGCAATGCATGTATAAATCTATTTGTGCTCTTTCTATCTCTGTCTGAAAGAAATCACCTAAGAGTGTTAGTGCTGTATGTAGCAACGCTATGCTGTTACCAAAATATTCCTTCAGCTTGTATATTCAGTCAGCCAGCTAAGAGTTTGGTTTGAAGTTTCCATAATATAAAGTTTGTTCGTTTAGATTCATAGTGTTTACTGTTGCTTTGAGAAGTATCCTGCGCAGGCACATCAATACGTTTGTCTGTCTTGCGCGTGATCGCTTAACTGCATAGGAAACATTGTAAGCTCGCTTAATCTTAGATTTCACTGCAAGACTAAATATTTTTGGTTTTTGTCCTACTGGTACTCCTTTTTTCGTCTTCTAATAGTTCGGTACATGACTGATATCTCTTTTTTTTATTTTATAAGTAATGCAATGAATTTTTATTTAAAATTTATGCGTGTCTCTTATGAAAACCTTTTCTGGTTGACTTTCTTAAATATACTTGGCTCTAAGGATACTGAACATCATGTTCATTCTCGTCATTTAGGCTTCAATAAATACATGGTAGTACATCCTATAATCAATCATCATTTTAAGGGTTGGTGGTATTAGTGATGACAAGAGACTTTCTGGAAAGTACCAAAAGTTTAGTCCATCGAATAAGTATGGTTAGTATTGTCATTTATTTTAAATACTTAAGGTGAATGCAAAAAATTTCCCGACTCAAAGAAATATAATTATAGAACTTTAATGCCCTCAGAAATCAGCAAATGAATAAATAAAAATGGTTACTAAATAATCCTCATATCTTATCAATAATTTAATTCGAAATTGGTTATATTAAAAGCTTGCCGAATATCTGATAAACTTGCGTGAAACCATATCATGAGATTTTTTTTCCAATCAATTGTAAGTCTACAGATCCCTTTCCAGGAGCTAATTTTGGAATGAACCCTTAAAAAATACTATAGCATTTTCCTTCTGCAACGTGTTTGCAAACGTCTGCCCGTAGCAATGGTGTCCCTGTAAATTTCCGAACATGTGTTGTGTATGAGCAGACAAGGAGCAATCACTTTTTCAGAAAAATAAAACTGAAGAAACATTTTGTTCTGAAATTAACTCTATACACAGACATTATAGAAGAAATCCTTATTCCTTTAGCAACCACTCTGATATCATGAATACTTATGTATTACCCATTATTGATATGCGCTTACTTCCACTCAACTTGTACTGTCAAAGGATGTGTGCATGAAATTGGCAAAACGATCCAACCCCAACGTCAGTTCTCCGGTTGAATGCAAGTAAACTTCCTCATCTTCATCGTAAAGCATATCTTTTGAGAAGCGTTATCGGTATCACCTTCTTACCAATAAATAACAGCTGTCAATACCATCCACACGATTGACTTCAGCGGTACAAAATCCTTCGCAGACAAACGCGAGAAACCTATGAATGCTAATGCGCTTGTATGGAATTCAAATGGCATATCAAATATGTAGAAAAGCTCGTTTCATCCAGAAAGGTTCAGTTGAGAAGGGTTTTCAAATATTTCAAACTGACAACTGAGTAAATTTCTTTAGTTAATATTTATTTATTTTCTTATTATTATGAAGAACTTCAGAGCCTTTGTAGGTGGTTTGGTTCTATATGTGTATTCAAATAATTTAAAATTTCGATTTTAAATTAATTATTTGTTACCGGAGTAAGACTTTCTCGTGCTTTTGCACGAGCCTTAATGCATAGAATGGAAAACGAAAAATATGTCCTGCACATGCAAGCTGAATTCAACTTTTAATCCTTGAGCGAAAAATTTTGACGCTTTCGTAAAGGAAGGAATGAATGAAACGTTCCTTGCTCGTGGAAGTTTTTCTAGTTTGATTTAGGGAACGGAAGTCAGGACGGAAATTGAGTTGCTTTCTATGTCATCATTAAATAACTGAAAAGTTTCGTATTCGTGGTTTTTATCACTGAAACCCATACTTAGTTACATCACGTAAGTTTGGTAATGGTAATTTGAACAAAGCCTTAAAGTTCTTTCAGATGTTCAGACAACCAAAGTTACTTTTTTACTCAATTGATCAGTAAGAATGCTGTTATAGTGTTCTGAATGAGAACTATATTACTACGAACTTTGTATCCGAGCTGGAATGGATAAATATCCTGGAGGCTCTTGGAAAATCTCCATCCCCTACTGATTTATATCCGTGGAGCAGAGAAACGCCTCTTTCGATTTTGATTCTCCGTATAACTGTTCTTTAGTATCGCAAATGCCATACTTTTGACGTCCTTTTTTTGATATGGAGTACTCAAACAAAATCATCTTGCATTACTTTATTATTTCAGGCTAGTTACTGAACTCAAAGACTTGGATTCTCGTTTCTAGACAAGCGGAAATTGGCTAACACCAATTTACTGTCAACGAAGTCATTTATCGCACTTGTCTAATTTCGGGATTCTAGTCGGTTCTGCTATTGGGAATATAAGACAAGAATATTTTGAAGTGAAAGGTGCTGCGAGTGGAGCCTGAAGTTTTAACCAAAAAATTTGGAACTAGCTCCACCAGACTCAAAAGCAGAACGTCCCCTCATGAAACTGCCTAAGATAAATGTAACTTGATTCGAAAAGCCAATTTGAATCAATTTACATATATAATCTTCAACTCAAACGAATTTTCAAATTTTTCTACATCAACGGAACACGTTTCCACGACCTTTGCCGCCTGTCACTTTATTTCCATACTGGCTTGGAAAACAACCAATGCGTGTATCGTTGAGCAAGCTGCTTGCAAGCCGACTCATCTTTCCGAGTTCCTTCTTCTTCGGGTTAAAGTCGTATCATCTTTCCGAATCAGCTTACGAGCACTAACACTTCGAACGAACTCTCAATCTAACAGTGTTTTACCGAAATCAGTGCAATTAGGATCGGTAAATTCCCACTAATTTTTGCGTAAAACCCCTCCCAACATTTTTCACTAAAAACGTGAGGTAAATGTACTCGTAAACCAATTCGTACTCTTTAAGTCTTAGTCTGAGAGAAGATGCCCGAGAATGCTAGCGCTGTATGTAGCTCTTCTACGCCGGTACAATTTCTGTTTCTTCAAAGAATTGTGCCAAACATTACATGTTTTTTTTTTCAAGAATACCCTCTCCTAAAGAGAGCGAAAACTTTCTTAATGAGAGGCATTATTTGAGTGAATTTGAGCTTTATGATTTGAAATATTTGCTAATATAATATTCGAGTGAAATCGCAACATATTTTTATGTTTGATTTATGACTGTTCTTATGTCACTGACTTTAAAAAGAAAGGACAGGGCTAAGTCAAATACGTCATAGTCGGGCATCGCCGACAACTACACCATCGAACCTGACCTGACTTTGACATGAAATTTCACCTTATCCCAGTCGATGAATGAATATTGTTAATTTAATTTTCTCTTGAAATAAGCTCCAAATTAAAAAGGTTTTAATTCTTAAAAAAGAACATTTGAAAACAAAAACAAACGTCATCATAAGAAAAGAAGACAATCCATCCGTCCTTGCAAGTTCCAAATCTTCCAGAGACCCAGTCAAAACAATGAATTTTTTTCGATAATTATTTTAATGCAAATACAAATCATAATCGATCTTTTCCTTTCCTTGATCCCGAACAACTGCAAGTTCGCTGCATAACAAACCCTCTAATGAGTCCAATTTATGAATCTGAAAAATAAGCTATTACGAGGGCTGCTATATATATTTCTAGCCTAATAATGAAAATGCGAATATTTATCATCTAAAATGGTTTTATTGTTTTTCAAAGTATTTTCCATAAAGATCTATACACTTGGCGCTCAAACCAATTTTCGAAGCACTTTTTCCACTCCGATTGAGACACCTCCAAAACATGGGTTTTGAACGCTTCAACAGCATCTTCTGGCGACGAAAATCGTTGACCACGCATTTTTTTTCTTGATGTGTGGGAATAAAAAGAAGTCGTTGGGGGCCAAATCGGGGCTATACGGCGGATGACCCATCAATTCGATATTTTGAGTGCTCAAATAATCACGTGTTTGATGAGATGTGTGAGAGCTCGCATTGTCATGATGGAGGATGATTCGTCTTCTCTTGTTCGTTTTGCGAATTTCTCCGAAGACTTCAGGCAAATAAATGATCATGTACCACCCAAAATTGACCGTCCTACGTTGCTCAAGCGGAACAGTGGCCACATGACCCATTCGGCCGAAGAAACAAGCGATCATTTGCTTTGCAGTGCTTCGTGCGCGAGCAACTTTTGTTGGATTGGCCTCGTTTTGGAAGACCCACACGGTTGATTACTGCTTTGTTTCGTGCTCATACGCATATATCCATGATTCGTCACCTGTGACGATCTTATAAACGTCTTTTGAAGCACCGCGATTGTATTTTTTCAGCATTTCCGTACACCAATCCACACGAGCCATTTTTTGAGCGATTGTCAAATTTTGCGGGATCCAACGAGAACAAACCTTTTTTACGGCCAGGTGTTCATGCAATATCGAATGTATACTGGTGAGAGAAATGCCTAAGGGTGCTTCTATCCCACGGTATGTCACATGACGATCTTGCATTATCATTTCACGCACGGCATCGATGTTTTCTGGCACAACAGCTGTTTTTGGACGTCCTTCACGAAATTCGTCTTTGAGCGAGCTTCGGCCACGATTGCATTCGTTGTACTAGTTTTTCACAGTGCTATAGGATGGTGCTTCATAGCCATACAAAGATTTAAGTTCATCGATGGACTCTTGTCGTGATAATCCACGTCGAAAGTTGTGAAAAATGATCGCACGAAAATGTTCACGAGTTAATTCCATTTTTTTGCCAAATTCATTTTTTCAAGTCACTGTAAACAACACAAATGATAGTCGTACGTCGAAACGTTCTGGGTACGTTTATGCTAAAAAATGTGAAACTTTCCAATGGAAATGTCAGATTGCACCTGGAAACATATATAGCAGCCTACGTATAACTTATAGACAAATCCAGCGATTCAACGCTACCTGTTGCAGAATTAAACTTACCCCTTACAACTTTAAGTCTTGTAACTTTTACAAACTTATTTTTGGCCGATCTGCTAACAAAAACTGTTCCACAACCAACCAGCAAATTGGAAACAATGTGGATATTTTCAAGATGATTATCTTATTTCAATACTCGGCAATGGTAACATTACCTTTGTGACAATAAAAGCCCCCCGCAAAGCGTAATTGCATAAAGACATATCACTCTCACGTGGCTTCTCTCAGACAGAGATAGAAAGAGCGCAAGTAGATTTATATTTGTTATGTTTTTTTACACAAAACCGAGATATTAGATAGGGAGTTTGTTTGATGTGTTTGCGCTTGTTGGTAGCTACGCTGATCACTTCCTTAACTACCCGTTACCCACTGCCAATAAGAAACGACGGAGTGATGGGAAATATTTTCACACGAACTGTATGATACGCCATTGTGCAATATTATTACAATATTGATAGCAAATCCGGAGATGAAAAAGCCGGCGTCACCCGTTTTCAACACACATTCCTTGCATCGGCAGAGATCGGATTTCGTCTGCGAAGAACCCCATTACAGGTGGTTGTGCAAAAAGGATGTCGTTTTTGCATGTGTTCTCCCAACATGGGGCTTGTTGATATTTGAATTTTTGATTCCCAGTATATTTTAAAATAGGAGAAACTAAATACCAACGTGACTTAACCCGGAAGATTTCTTATTTTTAAAATTGAAAGGTATCTATAGCTCAATACCTCATCAATAATCTTCATTACTGGTATGTACATATAGTAACATTTGAATCGGTTTCAATTTTAGAATCTACAAAGGCTGGTGGAAACAAGTCTTATGATATCTTTAGCCTCAATCTAATCGTATTTGTTTTATCTTTTACCCTCGATCTGGACTCAAGGAAGATTCTCCAGATCGACACTCCAGTTCTTCTTGAAATTGCTCTACCGGGTTAGATAGAGAGCAGCACCATAATGACCTGAGTGAGAAAGAAAATCTCTCTTGGATTAAAATTAATAAATTAAATTAATTATTCCTGCAGTGAGTTGAACGGATTCTAGCTCTTGAACAGGACTTCTCGCATGGTGATCATTTTCTCCCATCCATAGCTCTAGTCATCAACGGTAGGAATTCCACCACGTAGGACTTTCAGAACCTCTCTTGAAGACATGTTCTCATTTTGTTATTTCTCGGAAAGTTATGACATAATCTCTAAGATAAACATATATAGAAAATTAATTTTTAAAAAAGATTTATAACAATTGGAAAACAAATTCAATAGATTTCCAAAATCTGTTCACAAACCATTGTTTGAAATCAGTTTATATCTAAAGGAGGCTTTTAAGACGTGAACAATCGTCCAAAATTAAAAAATTTGAACTAATTTGAACGAACTAATGCGTTCGGTCAAATATGAACTCTCAAAAATTATGCTTTGCGAGGAAGTACCATACAACCGCAAAATTTCTTTAGGTTTATATCTGTCAAAATAAAAAGCTGACCGATTTCAAATCATACATTTTTATTCGGAGGAGAAGCCATCATTTGCTTCAGTAACCTTCTGCCAACCCTGTACAAGATCATAAATGCCACTTTTATAAAAGTTGACATTCTTTGACGAAAAAAACAACTTTATTTCGTTTTCGACATCCTCTCTAGTTCGGAACTGCCGATTTTGCATATGGTTGTCCATGGCTCGGAACAAGTGGTAGTCCGATGGAGCAATGTCAGAGGAGTACGGTGGATTTAGAGTTTCCCATCCAAGCGAGTCAATCACTTCCACAGTCGTCTTTGCTGTATGCGGCCTTGCGTTGTCCTGATGGAATTAAACACCTTTACTGTTCACCAAAGACAGCTGGTTTTTTTCACGTGCCGCTGCAACTTTTCGTAGCTGGGCCGAGTACACATCTTTATTGATGGTTTGGCCGCTCGGGAGGGACTCAAAATGAACGACAATGGCCATGGTCCAGCATTCGGTCAACATGACCTTCCTTTGGTGAAGATTGGGTTTAGCGGTCAGGTGGGGACGGTCGTTTTGTGATAACCAATGGTACGTTCGCTTCCGCCTGAAGCGAGGCTGATCTTCTAAGGTCGTATCGCCACTTCTGAACGTTTTGCACCAGATTTGTGCAGTACACTTTATCACTGTATTCTGCCCAAACAGACTACAAATTTTTCTGGTCGCTTCTGCAGCGTTTGTGCCCAATTTAAACTCATACGGTAAACAGGCCCTAATAACCGCGTTTGACACCAGCATCTTCACTGCTACTAAATCCCAATTCTTTCGATTAGATGAATTTGTCTACTAATGTAAACATAGCACCATTTGATGAGCTTTCAGGAAACCATAAACACGCCCGCTAGCGACAAATGGTAGCGGCTCTCTAGACATTCGAATGTGTCGCCTAACGTAAACCGAAAGAACTTTTGTGGTTACCTGGTACAAACCATACAAAAGTATGAAAAAATTAACGGTTCCGTTGAGCAAGCTAAAATATTTTTTTGTTATTATTAATTAACATTATTTGTTTTTTGTACATCATATCCTTAATGGTAGAAGCTAAGTCTGGAAGACAGTCTTTTCTCTTTTTTTAAAACTTATCTGCCAAAAATATTATAGCTAATTATCTACAGGGTCCCCGTTGTTTTGCAGTAGTACATTATTCACAGGCCTATGAATGGGTCCAAACAGGGATCTTGCTAAGGTTTACGGACTTTAGTTACGATATCATATTACTAACATCATTTCCACCTTTACTTACGAATTATCAATTGTCTTCACAATGACAGAAATGTCTTGAAAATGCAATTATCTCAATTTTCTTTCCATATAAACATTAAAACATTAAAAAATAATCATACAAACTTTCAAATCCTCAGAAATCTGGCTTGGCCTGGCTACGCTCGAGTGAATTTGCTTTTGTATGAAAATTCTCATATCTCGCAACAACTTTGACGTATCTTTCATAAGTACGAAAGAATTACAAACAAATTACTCAATTCTCATATTCGACACTGCCCTTTTACGTAGAGTTACACAAGATAATTAACTTTTTGCGACACTTTCCCCAAACCACGAGATCAAGAGCACCATAATGTCAAACTTCCTGCAGGCATTGCTCAGCTGTCAATTAAATTTCCACTTTAATTATAATTTTGTTTTTGTGTGATGTCAACTGTTCTGTCATTTTATGTCACATGCTGTTTGCGTATTGTGAAATACATTTTGAAATTTACAATGGTGAATAACATTTAATTAACTTTGCACCCATTATAATGAGTAAGTGAAATAAAAAGTAAAATGAAAACAAAAATGTTCATCCTTTTTGGGTGAATGTGCCAAAATATAAGACATACAAAATATTTTTGCACCAAAATCGTTTGCAACAGAAAATTAGTGCAATTAATCTGAATACTTTGAATCCTTTTTTTAGAGTTGCTTCTTCTTTGAAACGCTCGGCGGGTGCTAGAAATTTTAATTTAGCTGCGCATTCTATGAAATTCATATGTCTGCAACATTTTTTAATCATCTTTGATTAAGATTATTTCTGACATATTGAATAATATTCAAATATATTTTATTTACCCCCGAACAGTTCCAATAAATCTTGCAATTAAATCTAAAACGCTGAGTATATTTTTATAGTGGCATATAAAGCCATAAATTACGAGTTCTACTTTGCGTTTACGATTCAGTGTTGCGGGTCCCTTTTGAATAATTACCTCATTTATCGGAAAGTTGAGTAAAGGCTATCGCTACCAATAAATGTTTGATGTAGGCAAAATATTTAGAAATGTTGTCTTCGAAAAAAGAGCAACAGTATTTAATCCCAATCAGACTAGGTAAATTTGGCCAGCTATGACCTCACCATCCTGCAGAGACCCCTATACCGCGTAAATCACTTTCAGCTTCTTAATAGCTGTCGAACCTTTGTCTGATTATTAAATTCTCTTCGATTTATACCTTTTTTGCTCTAAAAAGTTATTGTGGCGATTCGATTTATATCTTTTCCACTCATTATGGCGATTTGATTTATAATTCACATTGATTTGTCTATTCAAAGGTGATACACATCATATGCATACATGGTTTTGCCGTTCAACTTAACGCTCTAGTGTTTGTGTTGAAAAACCTGCAAATATATCAATGAAAGTGAATGGAAGTTACGACATAAACATATTCCACTGCACAAACATTCAACACGAACTGTAATAAACTGGGTATCGATCTTAACACCAGTTTATCCTTTAAATAGAAACTAGAATATCAAATTTCATGCTGTACGTAATCCTAACTAAATTTTCAAATAAATGCGTGACTGATTCAGTATCTATTTGACTGTGATACAACACGAAGAATATCATTCTGTTTATTATTTACAGACTATGACTTCACATATGGCGGATTGTTAATAACAAACGATGACTTGCTATTTGAACGGGTGGAATATAAAGGACATGGAGCAAAAGTATTCTCATCGTCTTAATTTCTTCTACATGTTTATACAAGTTTTTCTCAGTGAACAAGGAGCAACTCTGGATGACAAGAAGCTTTCGCCAAGGTGATTTTGTAATTTATCACGTTTTACACTTAAGATGGAATATCTTTGATTACATGAGTATTCCGCATTTCGTTAATCAAGTTCTTTGGAATCAAAATGTCGTCAATACTTGAAATTCACTTTCCTTTACTTCAAGGAAATTATTTCGAAGCTTATTTTGGCGTTCAAACATATGAGAATGAACTATGCGAAGTCTGGCAGGCAAAATACGTAGCAATATATTCGCCACATGTGTGCTGGCTTAGTTCAACAGCTTGCTATAGAAAAGCTTGACAAAGGACATTTCTGTTCAACTGCTAATATAAAATCTAACAATCAACAGAGATGGCACTACATGCAGTATTATGCAGAATAGGGAGAAACCTTGCGATCAAAAGAATCACACATTGGGGCCATCATTTATGTCGAGGGAGCCTTGTTTTTAAAACGGAAGGTGTAGCAGAATCCAGTCAAAGATATGAGCTGAATTTTTCTTCTTAACCCTATAGCCTCACTCGGGCCTTCCCTTCGCGCAACATGCGCCTCCAACTGTCTCAGTCCATTGCCGGCGTTCCAATTTTAAAATTCGAGCAACGATGTACTGTCCTAGTCGACAGAGTCATGCGAGCGTTTCCTCAGGGTCCCTACTGGTCTCATCTCCGATTTATATACTTTTATTTCCATGCTTATTTGCTTATTTGCGAACTTTCTAAGGTTTGCTTACCCAAGGACACAAGAATGCAAAGGCTTAGCCAGCAAACAGTGTCTGCTCAAACAGCGACAAATAGCGACCAAAGCGAATTCGGAGCGGATTCCTCCAATAAATCGATATTCCGCGATAAAATAAAGGACGTCATTGGGGCAAAAGCCAGCGTCTCTACCTTGGAGCCAAGAGCTTCATTGGAAGTAAGGGACCTGGATTGCTTTGCTGACCCGGCTCAGGTTGAATAAGCCATTAAAAAGGAGTTCCCTGGCATAACTCTAGTAAAAGGCTGGACAAAGGCTGGCCATACTCGACATAACGGAGAAAGAAGCTGCAAAACGCCTGGCCAAAGGAAAACTAAAAATCGGCTGGGTGGTGTGCAGAATTCGCTGTCGAGCCATCCCAGTTCGATGCTACAGGTGCCTTGGATACGGGCACACCACTTCCAATTGCAATGGCCCTGACCGCAATATGCTTTGCTTTAAGTGTGGAGTGTCTGGGCATAGGATAAAAGAGTCCACTGAGAGTCCGCACTGTTTTTTATGTAATCATCTTAACTCTCAACCGACAGAACACTCTCACATTGCAGGTACAGGCGTTTGCCCAATCTTTAGAGAGGCACTAGCAAAAGCAGCTTTGGGTGATGTGATAATAAGGGCCTTTTAAATTAACTTGCATCGTAACATCAATGCACAAGATTTGCTAGAGCAGTTCGCCAGAGAAAAGAGGGCTGATCTGCTGCTGCTGAGCGAACAACATCGAAACAAGATTTCACCAGCCTGGTTCTCCAATGACTCCCATACTGCTGCTAATTGGGTTCGGGGCAGCATGCAACTCCAGATCCAGGGTCATGGCCGAGGATATGGCTTTGTCTAGTTTCATGGCCCGGGTATAACGTTTCTCAGCGTATGCCTGACGCCGAATGAGCCAATACCATCTTTTCAAACTAGACTGGACGCACTGGAGGAGGCTGTCCTGAATACAGAGGGCAAAGTACTCGTAACAGAAGACTTCTACGCCAGAGGCGTTGTGTGGGGCATGTCTCTAACAGATTCCAGAGCGTAACGCATTCTGGACATATCGGTGAGGACCGGGTTGGTGATATTGAATACCGGTAATGTACCTACCCTCCGGCGCTCGACGGGCGAAGCAACAATCCCAGATGTGACATTCACCTCGGAGTCCCTCGTTTCGACGACGCTGAACTGGAGAGTACTTGAGGATTATTCAGCGAGTGACCACTAAACCACGTAAATTGCGTTCGAGATCGGCTATACCACTCCTTGCTCGTCTCAACGATCTTTCACTCCCGGGTGGAACACGGGAAAAATGGACGTGGAGACTTTCGCCGACGTGATCCAATAAGACAGCAGCCTACAGGTCAGCGAGGCCGAAGGCTCATCAACGAGAGTAAGGCAAGCTGCTGGCGAGAACTTGTGGACGACGTGAACAGGAATCCATGGGAGATTGGCTATAAGGTAGTGTGGCGCAAGCTTGGTATCCCACGGAAGTCCTGTTTACTTCAAGCAGACAAGGTGGACGGGATAGTGCAGGAAAGAATGCAGGAAAGAATGAGCTGGAGGATGCGGTGCTTCTTATGAAGGCTCGAATGGCACCAGGACCAGACGTTATTCCAACCGAAGTGCTACAAATGGTCTACCCCCTTTTGTCCTGACTTGCTACTCAATGTGTTTAACACTTGCCTGAGAGAAGGTGTATTTCCACCTCGTTGGAAGGTTGCGGGGCTCGTTTTGATCAGGACAGGGAAAGGGAATCCGAAGCTGCCTTCTGCATACCGCCCACTTTGTATGCTGCACACAGCCGGGAAAGTCTTCGAAAAGCTCATCAAGGGAAAACTCACTGACGTAATTCGTGCTTCAGGGGACCTATCTCCTCGGCATTTCGAGCAGAGCGATTCACTTCCGATGCCATCATGGAAGTGGTGAATGCCGTCCGTCGAGCCGAAGCGCACAAAACTGATTCCAAACGAGTTGTCTTGCTAGTGACGCTTGACACAGGAATGCCTTGAACTCCACCAGATGGGCGGATATTCTTGGCACATTGGAAAATTCTTTCCGATTGCCAGGGTATCTGATGCGGATTTTGAGGGATTAATTGAAGGATCGCAGTCTGCTCTATGACCCACGAGATGGGTGGCGAAGTATGGAGATAACGTCTGGTGTACCGCAAGGCCCCAGCATGGGCCCAGTATGGACCAGATTTGTGAAACGCCTTATATGACGGTCTATTGAGGCTTGAGCTGCCAGATGAGTCGCGCTTGGTCGGCTATGTGGATGGTATAGCAGCACTGGTCACCGGACGCACAGTCGAACATGGACAGCGCAGACTGGGAATGCTACTGCGTCGAGTGAGGACCACACGTGGGTTCAGTATGGCACTGGAGAAAACCGAGGTGGTCATTATCACGAAGGAAAGAATTCCCACGGTAATTCCTATGCAGATCGGAGATGCCACTGTCGAATAAAACTTACGATAAAGTATTTGGGACTGCGGATTGATTTGTAAATGAGTTTTTCGGAACATATCAGGGCAACGGCAGAAAAGGCCGCGATAGGCGTTTTGGCTCTAAGTCGACTCATGTGCAACATCGTTGGGCCCACACCGACCAAACGTCGACTCCTCATGAGTGCTGTACAGTCAGTGCTACTGTATGTCTCCGAGGTTTTGGCCGGAGCTCTCAGCAAGGAGCTGTACCGAAAGCGCTTGGCGCAGGCACAGATTCGAAGAGCCTTGCGGGTTGCGTTTGCATACCCAACTGTCTCTAAGTTGGTGGTGTTGGTAATCGCTGGAGTGATACCTATCACCCTCCTTGCTAGAGAGCGACGGAGAATTTACGACAGAATAGGGGATGGTTCTAGATATGCTGTCAATCGAGAGGAGAGGCAGCGCAAAATAATTCAGTGACAACAGTCCTCGGAAGGTGACTCTAATGGCCGTTTGATTGCCCGCCTTATAGGGGACGTGGGATCGGGGCACAATCGAAGGCCAGGTGAGACTGATTATTACCTTACCCAGCTTCTTAGCGTGCTTGGGTGTTTTCAGTCAAACCTGCACAAGATTAGTGAGTCACGGTCCACAGACTGTATTTTCTGCCCAGGGGAAAGGTACGACGCATGTCACACCTTCTTCAACTGTAGGAAGTGGAACAGGGTGCGGCAGGACTGCTTGTGGGAGGTAATGGAAGAGCTTTCTCCAAACAATCTAGTCGGAGAAGTGCTGAAAATTTTTGACAAATGAACCCGTATGCCACATTACTTTCGGGCAATAGTTACAGCGAAAAAAGGTATCATGGATTGCCTTGTCACGGGGTCTCGGGGGTCTTCTTTTCATAAGTACTCCTACATCCTGCCCCCTCCCGCCGGGGGGGGGGGGGAGATTTCTCTTAGCTGACGGCACCCTAGCGCCAAGAAAAAAGAGGCGTAACCCGAAGTAATGTGTCAAACAGTTACAGGCTAGGGTCTCTTGACAAGGGGCTGTTGAGTGGGCAGTTTGGTAGCATGCGCTATAAGGAGTCCCACACTTCGGGCGTAAATTGCCTTCATCCCTCACCCCCCCCCCCAAATAAAAACAAAATTTATTGTTGTTTCCCTTGAAAATTTCACGAAAATGATTTCTGGCTTTTAAGAGTATATCGATCCTCAGAGAAAGAATATAGTACAGAGAAAGATATCCATTGCGCTTTATTTTTTGAATTCTTGAATAAAAATTTCTTCGAATAAATATCTAATAAAATATAGCGAACCAAATAAACAAGCCATATAACCATAATATACCATATAAACGATTGCCAATTTCAAACTTTTAAAATCGACTTCAACATATTTCATCATAATCAACCATGTAGAAGGAAGCATATTTCCAAAAAAAAAATAAATCCGTCACGTCGGGGTTAATATTTAATGAAACAGAAATGGTTGCAATCGCGTGTATTGTATTCAAACTTTGGTGCATATTCAAGCTTTCACTAAAACGCTCCGCATCGTGAACGAATCTTCAATGCCGGATCGATGGCTTGAACTTGAATCGTCGTACCCAAGCGCATCTTGAAAGCTCTGCGGCAATGCGAATGCTGTGCCGGCTCCTTCGGCGGTCGGTAATGCGCTGGAATGCGTGTGTGACCACGTGCGATATGTTTACACCCATTCATCTCGAAGCTTTTCATTCATAGAATCATCGTCCATGGAATTGGAATTTGTATGGAGAAGATACCGAGGCATTTGCACCGCGATTAGGATTTATTGGAAGGTTCGAACTTATGTTGAGGGCACGTTACAAGTGCCCGCACGTGGGGATTGGTGGGAACTTTTTATTTTGAAGGATTCAGTTCGCATGTGTGGATGAATTTCAGCCGGTTTTCATGTTGTAAACAATTTTATCTCCGCTCAGAAGTGGAAACAAATGTTAACACATTTCTTTGCCGCCCAACATGCAACAGTTGGCAAATCTCATTAGAACGCTGGTCAACATTCCGTGGGAGATTGCTCGCCGGCTCCACCCAAGACTGCTCAACCCAGTGAACCTCATTACTAACCTCATTCCCAACAATGCGTCCAAGGACGTCGGTAAACAAAGTGTTTAGCGCAAACATTATTCTTGCAGCTACCACATTAAGCTCGGCATCCTACATAACGTGTCGTGCGAGGTGTAATGAAAAATAAACAAGAAAAGTGTCTGCCGTATGTTGGAGCAGATTTGATCCAGCATTCAACGCCGATATTATCTTTCTCGCGTGGATGAGCGGCTCCATTGTAAGTTAATGCCGGTGATATAGTCGAGGTTCTGGTCGGCGCCGAGGACAACGTTAGCGAGCCTTAAATGGCTCCCGTGCAATTCGCGTTTTAATTAAACTTTATTTCCCCGACATTCAACCGTGGCGCTAAAAGTTGATTTTTACGACGAGCTGTTTCTGTGCCAGCAACAGAAGTCGACAAAGTAACGATGGCGATGCATTATCTGGGGGAACCCCCGGGGGCTTCGTGTTGCCACCTTTGGAGCGGAAGCCAGGCTGGTGGAAGCAGAGTCTACGCCTGCAGACATGGCTGCCACATAGCAAACTCTCGGAATTACTTCTCATTCCGTTGACAAAATCGATGTTTACATGCAAAAGTAGACGCGGCGAGACAGAAAGCCGGAGATGATGCACTCAGATGCAGTTGGGACGCAGCAGAAAGCCGGAATGGTATTTCTTCTCGGCGCTCATTTGATGCTGGTGGGCAAACATTGTCGCCGCAATCCTCCTGTGTTATTTATGTGATTTATTGACTTGTCGTTGCTGTTTGCTCGACTTTATTTTGATAATGGATTGTTCGGTGTAGTTGCGCTTTATGTGCATGCGGGGATTACAGGTAATTAAGACTGATTCAGTCCGTTTCTGCCAACTTGAAAGTATCTCATAGACCGCGAATTCTCAAATCGGCTGAATAAATGGCAGCATGTCCTTATTATTATGCTATAAAGTTTACTCTTGCTACAAAATGTTTCTTGGGCGGTATTTATAGCTTCTTAACTCCTTTTATGATATTTACATTATTCTTATTATGTTAATACGTCATGATTCATGAGTAACAGTTTAAGGTACTAGCACGGTCAAGAAATTTCAAAAAATTGTACAGAGAAACTCGAAAGAGACAAAAATAGTTGTTTTATATAGCTAACTACGATCTCACGTGTAGCGCCGACTATAGTGGCTGCGGAGCGCGCCTAACGGTACTTTCCCCACTCCACTTTATTCCGGTTTCTATTATACCTTCACTGTTGATTTAACTTTTTTGCACACGTTCTCAGTAGTCTTTTTTTGTGTCGAAATGAGAACTAAATCGTACTCACAAGGTGAAAAACATGTAAGACCATGAAAAAAGTGTGGGAATATCTCACAGCTTTCAAGGAAACCAGCATACTGCCGAAAAAAGTACTTCTTTTGCGAGTATTTTAGCTCAAAAATGATCAACAAAAACTGTTACAGTTATTGTACACTCGCGTTGCCTCACGTCGTTGACAGTTAGGCTCATTTGTAAAACATGTGACAAAGTTTCGAGTTTATTAAAACTGGCATTCGTGGTTTGGAATTTAAAATAAACATTTCATGCAATTGTGGTGATAGAACAATAAATTCTTGCAAATTTCTGGATAAAGAGTTAGCAGTTATTGGACGAATTATGTTTGTTTTGCACATACTTGTGGTTGGTTGGAACTGTGTAGATCTTTTCTATTCTGTGATGGATTTATTAGGTTTAAATGAATGCAATTTTAGAATATTTTCATATCGCAACAGAAGCAGTCGCTGAAAACTGCTTGAAAAAATCTGGTAAGGAAGAAAGAAAAAAAATACAAGAAAGAGAATTAACCGAACGACCAATCAACAGTTTCGGGAGCCGGCACTTGCTGTGAGCGTGACTTTTGCTCATTAATCGGTGTTTAGCAGATTCGAGTATTGATAGCAAATTTTTCAAATAAAATTTTAGGCACCTTTGTTTCTTGAAAACTTACGAAACGTGCAAAATTATGAAAAAGTGTTGATTTCGATATACTACTGTGTCCAAAAAATAAGGTGACCTTGTATTTATTTTGAAAATTTATTTATTCTTCCAAATCAATTTCATCCCCTTCAAAGTAATCCCCACCCGATGCAATGCACTTATGTCAACGGATGTTCCAATCTTCGAAACACTGATAGTAGTCACTTTCCGGGATGGCCTTCAGTTCCGTCTTCGCTGCGGCTTGAATCTCCTCTATCGTATCAAAACGGTGTCCCCGGAGCGGTCTTTTGACGTTGCTGAACAGCAAGAAGTCGCACGGTGCCAGATCACGTGAAAACGGTGGTTGCGGAACGATATGGGTTGAGTTTTTGGCGAAATGATCACGAATTACGAGTGCAGTATGGGATGGTGCATTATCGTGGTGTAAAAACCAAGAATTGTCTTTCTACAATTCCGGCCTTTTTAGGCGGATGGCGTTACGCAAACGACGCATAATGACGTTTGGCCCGGCGGAAGGAATTCATAATGCATAACACCATGATATTCGAAGAAAACAGTCAACATGACCTTGATTTTTGAGCGACTTTGGCGCGAGTTTTTGGTTTCGGCACCCCTTTGGCACAATATTCGCTCTATTGATCGGTTGTTTCGGGGTCGTAAGCATAGATCCAAGTCTCGTCTCCAGTGATAATGTGTTCCATCTTGTCCTGATAGTCAGAACGCATCGTTTCACATACTTCAACGCGACGTCTTTTTTCCAAAAAATTCAATGTTTTCGGTACCAGTCGAGATTTGACGCGCTTGAGGCCCAAAACATCCTTTAAAATGGTATTGACCGAGCCTTTCGATATGCCACCCTCATTAGCAAGGTCTCAATCGTTAACCGCGGTTTTTCAACATCAAATCTTTGATTTGTTGCACGTGAGCTTCGTCGGTTGAGGTTGATGGTTGCCCAGGACGCTCTTCGTCTTCGACACGTTCACGGCCGGCTTGGAACTCACTATACCACTTGTAAACAATTTTTTTAGACATAGCCTCATCACTAAAGGCATTCTGTACCATCCTCAACGTATCCACAGCAGAAAATTGATTCCGCAAACAAAATTTAATGCAAATTCTTTGCTCAACAAATTTCGACATCGCAAAAAACGAAAAACTCACTTTTAGCAGCTCACAAAACGACGCCTATCTCAAACACTAATGAATATTTTGACATGTAAATTTGACATAGATGTCACTGACAGTACTACCAACCTAAAAAACAAAAATAATTCTCCAAATCCTTTGACGCGCGCAGTTTAAAGTCAAATGTAACCTTATTTTTTCGACACAGTAGTATGGTGATGAGTGAACATAACGATAACTGTTGAGCCAATTATGAAGGTAGCTCCAGACGGATGGAGGTTCAAGGATTAGAAAATCTATTTAAAAATTCCGTAAGCCTCGAAAATGTAAAGTATGCATGTTATTTTGGTGACGGAGAATACGAAAATCTTCTGGAATCGTTCAGAGTCCGAACAGTATAGAAGCTCGAATGTGAGAAAGCTCGAGTGCATTTTGCATGTTGTTAAGACTTATTTCTGTATCTCAAAAAGGTCAAAAACACACTGACCGAAAGAAAAAAAATTTCAAAGGACTGAGAAAAAGACAGAGGGAAAATTCAAATAATCTAAACTGGATAACAGATTAGAAATACCGGTCAAAACACGATGAAAAAAGGGGAAGACTGACGAGCCAACCTAAATAAAAACTCAAGATTCGACTGGCGCAGTAATTAAAAAAAAATATCCTTAAATTATAGCTTAGCAATACCAAGACATCCAGTTTCTCTCAGAGAGATTGATCATCATCACTACATATTAACTAATTATATACTCCGACAGAAGTACTGCAGCGAAAAATGGTGTAAATATCTGTAGACTTAAAATTACAAAACCCCTTGAAACGATAAACCGGCACTAAGAGCGACAGTTCAAGAATTTTTTCAGGTTTTGAGCATTAAACTAATGAGAAATTACTTTCTGTTGGCCTAGATAAAAATTTTATTAATAATAATAATCAGTAAGTAAATAAAGTCCTCTGGGCCATAGTTCCCAAACATGCCTTTGTTAGCAAAGAAGTAACCGAAATTGGGGTTCAAATATCATTGTCGAGGGTCAAGATTGAGGGTGGAGGGTTCAAATATTGAACGACGGTCGTAAGGCACTTCTGAAGATGTTGGAATTTCTGGAATTCGTCGCAAGTAAAGATCAGGAGAGATTCTTGGTGGCTGAATAGGCTACTAAGAGCGCCACGAATTGGTGTTAGGCGTGGATGGATAGGATGTTTAGCCAGAAAAGAGACCTAGCAACTAGAACTGGAACTGAAGGAGTATTCCGAAAACTATTTATATGGCTCGAATAGTAAATGTAATAAAACTTGTATTTTATTTTAATATAAAATGAATAAAATTGTGTCAAAACCCTTAATGCGATTTCTCGAAATAACATTTTTTTGCTGCAACTTATTCTCCGGATCTCCGGATCTCCGGATCTCCGGATAGTCGTTTTGTTATTTAAGGTCTCCTGAATGATAATTTACCATATGTTGGAACAAAAACGTTCCAACTTCATCATATATTTCTGTGGCACGTGATGATTCGCGTGGTTGTTTGTAAGCCATGCTACAGCTCTTTAAAAATAAACAAATATAATGATTATTTTATCAAAACAAACGCACGATGTGACGATTGATGCATACTCTTTTTTTTTCTACTCTTGCAAGACTGTGGTCCGCTGGCATAGAAAGCTCAATATTAAACATTAAAAATTAAGGACCATTTTCCGAATTTTGTCTTAACTTCTTAGTCTTCAAAGTCTTCAAAGTTTTTGAACACGCAAAAAGATTTTAGTAAACAAAAATAACTCACAACGTTCAGGCTTGAATTCTTCTAGACATAAAAGAAAATGAATCAAAGATTTATTAAAAAAGAAATTAATTATTAATCGAAACTTCAAGACTAACAAAAGGTAACCAATCGCGAATCCGAAAAAAAACTAATTCAAAAGATTTAAAGGTAAGTTTGGAAGAAAAGCTACTGACATCACTGGCTGACCAAAGAGACCAAATATTAGGATAAATCTATCCATTATTCAATATACTGCAGAATGGTGAAGTAGAAGAGCAGTAGAAGTTGAAGTAACTATCTGCAAACTGGAAAGGAAACCGACAGAATAAGAGCTAATATGCAACTTTAGAGAATAAAAGACAGAATAAAGAATAAGAGGTAAAATATAGATAAAATAAAGACAAAATAAGAGCTAATATGCAACTTTAAGAGTCAGTTTTTGACCGGAGAACCACTTTTTTCATGACCTTCTCGTCAAGCTAGAAAAAGTGTTCCAAAAACTGAAATCGAATCGTGACAACTATAAGATCGGTCTGGATATTCTGTGAAGGATCTATGCTAAGGAACACATGAAACATTTGTCTCATTTAAACATGGTTGTCTAGCCTATATCCTGGTCTGAACTCTGTAGTAATCTGTTGTGCAACAGCAACAAAAAATATGTTTAAAATCTACCAGGATATTCTTTCGACGCAAAATGACTGCTGAATTTGAAGAAAGAACTCGGGCTGTCATTTATAAACACGGTCAGGAGTATTGAAGGAGATGCCGACCGGTGATGTTGTGAGAGAATTGTAGCCAATATAGATCCAAGATGCAGCAAGCACAGAAACTGAATGAATATTTCAGAGTAATAATAGCATAGAGTGGACCCCGAAGTAAGTATCAAAGAGTTTGAAATCAGCTCCATCATACACCGCAAAGCTGTACGTCTCCTCATGACTACTACATTCCTACTGTTACTACGATTCTCACTGAAAAGCCAAATTGGATCAGTATACAGATACGCCCATCAATCTAATTTCAAAATTGTTTTACGTGAACAAAACACATTTCCGCGAATTTCACTGCCTGTCATTTTCTTTGACTTGGCTTGACTTAGACTACTGACTTGGAAAACAGCCAGTTCGCGCAGCATTAAGCGAGCTCTTTCGAATCCGGTACCATCGCGTAGTTAAGCTTAAAAAATGCAGCACTAATATATAACTGCCACTGCTTATGCTATCTCCGTCTGAGAGAAGCCACACAAGAGTGTTAGCACTATATGCAGTTACGCTGTAGTATAGGAAAATATTCACAACAGAACAAGTCCTTTGTGATGGGAGGGCCGTATCGCCCTATTTGGATTGGTCAGAGGTTGATTGCTATTAGATCCTTTATCGCCGGTCCTATGACACTTCTCACTTGATGAAGTTGATTAAATTGTCCCAACCAATTTGGCTGGAGAAGGTTTTTTTTGTTTCATATTCATTTTTAAGAAGAAGAATTGTCCTCGGACTCATTTCCAAACCTGAAAATATCTCTTTTCTTGTCTTGAATTTAATGCAGGAACCAATCCCTACAAACTGTTCATTCGTGACGCACTATGCTAGGTGGAACACTTCTAAGTACTTTTAAAGTTAGTTACAACTACTAGCTGCTAAAAAAGAAGGACAAAGGCGAGGAATTTACGCACCTGGAACTGTGAACACAATAATCCTCACGGTTGGAAGCTGGGCAAACATCTCATCGTCCGTAAAATGATTGATTGTACAACAAAACCATGAAGTATTTTGGGTTGGACTCATCAATCAAGAACGGCTACCAAACGTAAAATAATTGTTAAATATAAAATACCAACAACTATTTCAGAATTTAACAAAGGTGGTGATATTGAAAACCTCCTCCTTAATCAACTTCAAACCAAGCACCGAACTTCACCTTCAATTTTTAAACATTGCGCCCAGACTTTGTAAAGCATACAGAGGCAATACAAGATAGGTATTGAAAAACCGGAACCTAGATAAAACCCAAATATGTTTGTATCTCGCAATTTTCATGTATTTTAATGGAACAAAATTCCAGTATTTGATAAAAACGTAAGGGATTGTTTAGAGTATAATCATATGATTTTGAGCTAATTCCCATTATTACAATTTTACAACTTCCTAGTCTTAATCGCGAAAACCGGTACAGAATAATGTTTGCTGAGTCCGAACCTATAAACTTACAAAGTTAGAAAATAGTTTTTCAACATTTTCATACCAAGAGCAAGTAGTGAAATCTGCTAATAATTCCCTACAACATGTACACTGCAGTCATTCTCCGATTCTCCCGTCAACAATATCAATTTTTCATTAGGCAACTTTTATTTTGCCGAAAAATCTATTTTGAATGATCAATGCCGTTTACTCAATCAAGTTCCTCGAATGCAACAAAAGTCAATTATCCCTAAATCCTTAGTAGTGTCATCGACTGATTTTCCAATTCGCAAAATCACAGGCTTATTCCCCACCCTCCAACGAATTTTCAACGTACAACGTTCTAGCTTTCAGCTGAAAAAAAATGCAATTACGAAAAAATTCAAGGACGTTTGATCAAGGATATTTTGTTGCCGGAACTATTTATTTCATCTCCAGCATTTAGAAGTTTAAAAGGTACCCAACTGTTTGATATCCACTTTCGAGAGGTGTAAGCAATAACAGATGTCATTGTATTTACTTGACAATGTCCTTTATACACTTTCATATTTTCCTTGATTCAAAAACAATCGAGAACAGAAAACACAAGGATACGGGTAAGCAAAAAGGAACGTTTTGTTCATGGCTATTCACCGTCGGAAGATACTAATCGATAAATAATTTTCAGAATCATCAACTCTGGATGACGACAGTGTACATCCTTGCTGAGATATGTGAAAATTCTGCAGTCGACAATATCTCCATCCGCCTCAAGTGGAAATGTGAATAGACCAACAGTAGTGGAAAACAACAGAAATCAATGTAGTCTTGCATTCTTCCTAAGCTCAGCAGAAAAAAAGATACAAAAAATGATCTGGAGACTCATCCTTGTATGAAACTTTAATACTCCAGATGAAAAATGATGCGGTTTATCTCTAGGGTTTTGCTTTGAGATGCTTCTACCGCTGGGTGAGATTTTGAGTATTGCTAAGCGAGTCACCCATTAATTCAGCTTGCTAACAACCCTCAAGAACATCAGCGTCACAGGGAATACATGAAATCACTTGACTTCAAATACATCAAATTCTTTAGCTTCCATCTAGGATATTGCAACAGGACTCTCTATGAATTGAACAAACTGATATCAGTCGAGTAGAAAACGATTCATTGTGGTGATTCAGTTTACTTGGCAGATATAAAAACAACGATGCTTTTATCTGCGTGCTTTGTTCACATGTGCTTTGGTCTGTGGAACATCTAGAACGTTGAGTGAAGTTTATTTTCACAATCCAACTAGGATACCTTGTCTTCTCAGGAAAAAAATGTTACACAAACGTATGTACATAGCAAACGGGCTTTCATGCCCATGTGGCACATTACAAACATTGATCGAATACGGAGCGATGGAACAAAAGATGTGTGTTGAGGCAAGTCGTTATAAAAGAGCAAGGATATTCGCAAGAATTGTACATGGGAAATTGTTTACGAGACAACAGCGATTGCCTTGATTTGCATTTTTATCACTATGGCAACGTATGCAACTGGCTGGAAAGTGTCGGGTTTCGGAAAAACAAACCAATTTTCCTTTTGATATCCTTCGCATGCCGTTTAAATGCGAAATGGTTAAAAAAATTTGAAATTCAGTCACTACTCGAGTGTCATAATTTTTATTTGTCGTTCGGTTCTCACATGTATTTCCATTTGAGAGGGGCTTCAGAGAATACAATAAAGAATTTGCATTTTCAACGTTTGTTTCAGGTTGATGCAGAGGCCAGCGCTCTTGGATAATTTAAAGGATCACTTAAACAAGAGTGAGTGTCCCAATGAAAAGCAACATTCTACGAGAATTATTGTAGTTTGCCTTTATTTCTGTTGGCCGTTTTAGGCCAAAACATAATCCTCCCTCACAGACTCGCATTAAATGTTCCGATTACCGAAATGAAACATTTTCCTTAGTTAGTACTAATGTCCCTTACTACTAACCGACTCTGGCCTCCTGTATGCGACGCCCCCACAGTCCTCGTCCATCGACCACGCTTTCCAATTGGAAAATCTGAGTAGCGATTCACTATAATCGGCTATCGAGACCGACCAGCGCCTCCTGGGTCTTTCCAAGGATTTTCATCGCCTCCAAATACTTTCGTAGAAATGCTCACGTTATTCGTGAATTGCGAGGAAAAGCTCGTACACCGCTTAGTTGTCCCTTATTTATCTTGTTGATCTCCTTCCGGTTTTACTTCTACATTTAAGTCGGGCTTTATCACCAGTATTTAGATTTGAGGGTTCTCTTCAGTGCATGCATTTCGGTTTAAGAATTGATAGAACTCAGGAGACATTTCTTGTGTGGGTATCCTTTGGCTGACTTATTGTCGTTTTCTGCTAGTTTTATTTTGCTAAATAAACAAAACCATGAAGGTGTAACGTCGATCATTCAACATCATATTAGATTTGTGGCGAAAAGCCTCACCATCCTGAACTTAGATATCTTTCCGCTAGCAATAGACCATCTGTAGTGGAAATATGTGAGCTGCAAATTCACAACATAGTAGGAAATTTCCATATTTTACTCCTATGTTCTATTCACTTTCTATTACAACTTACATCCACATTTCCAGGACCAAAGCAACTCCCCTTTATTACGATCATTTCTGATGTTTAGGTCGATGTTATACTCATTGGCAATGTGTGATATTTTTTTTTGCTACGCTAAGAAGTTCCACACATGATATGAAAAACCGCACACAACGAAAAAGGAAGAGTTAAGGCCGAAATACAATACCGCGAGACGACGATACGTGAGTGCCACGAGATTTTCGCTCGTTGTCACGCAACGCATTCAATTTACAATGCACGCGATGCGAGGAAGAATAATGTTCATATGACAAATGTCAAATAGGTGACGTTTCAAATGAAATTGTTTTTGATTTTTTAAAAGTTTTGAATTTGGATTTTTCCTTCGTCTAGCAAATAATAGCCCCTACAAGGATTCACGAAATTTTCATTGAAAATTCTTTCAGAATAACTCTAATAGTAACCCTAATAGTAGTGTCGACAAAGTAAGAGTTGAAAGCTAAAGATTGATTTTTGTCGTTCATGTTGGTCGATTTTGCAATTTTCCCTGGATTTATTCAGTAGACGTAAGGGGTTGTGATAAAAACATAACATTGTATGAGTAGGCTGTAACTTGTACTTATGGAACAGTTTCCTGTCTTATATTTCACAACGCTAGGTTATAAACGGTGTCTTTTTGGAGGTATAGAGCTTTGAAGTGAAATAAAATATGAATAATTTGTTTTGATTTCCACTGGATTGGTTTTATTGGAAATAAAATTCTTTGGCATTTTTATGTAAGCCAAATGCTGGTTTCAAGAAGTCTATAGTTGCACAAGCTGTAGCGCCATCCTGTTGGCAGCAGAGATCCTCTTCATTACCAGCTACCTAACCGGCCCATAAAGCGCGCCAAACAATAACTTTATCCGGATGAAACGGTATTTGGATAGCCATCTGTGGTTGCATGTCACTTGAAATGCGGCAGTTTGTTTATTGACATATCCATTCAACCAGAAATGAGTCCCATGGCTTAACAAAATGTTCTTATGAAATTTGGAATCTGCGGCAATTCGCTCTTAGGGCTCGTGCACCGAATCGGCAGCGTGTTCGGTGGTCGTCGGGCTTCAATTCCTGCTTGAGTTGGATTTTGTAACCCCGCAAACCAAGACCCTTCCGTAAAATCTTCCATAACGTGGATTGGCACTGGTTGAATTGTCGAGCATGATGGGGAAGGAAGTCACTTAGGTCCTCATTGATACTACGCTATTATGCACTATTTCTCGCTACACAGATATAATGATGTCTACAGTAAGCTCTGTATGACATCAGGATGGACGCATCTTATTAGTGAGAATGAACTTGGTGCGGAAACGATCCATGGTTAATCGAATTAATATTTCTGATGCACGATTATGTCGACCATCAAATTGGCAGAGTGTACGATGAGTTTCTCATACAGAACAGTTTTTTTAGATGAATTTGAACAGTTTGCAGACATTGCTCAGGCGCCAACCTTTTTATGATAAAATGGTGAACCCAACTAACCATAAAACACATGACAGCTGTCAGTGTCAAAGTGTTGCCAAGTGTTGCAAAGTTCTGTTACTCTAAAAAACCAGTTCTTTGTTATCTGCAGTCCCACATTGTTGTAGAAAGCGTCGGTCTGCGAAATTCTTGTTCGGTCTTGCAATTATGTCGGCGATAGTTTCATACGTACTAGTTTTACTGTAGTGTCAAAATCAAGCGTTATATGGTACAGTATGCTCTACTTAATTCTATTGGTTATTTGCTAACAGAAACGAAAACTTGGTAAGCCATCAATATTGAGCTTTTGGCATTCCTTATTGACATAGTTGGAGATAGACAATTGGTTTGAGGTTAACCAGGTTTCATTAAGAGTCGTTCGACATTTCCTAATGATATTTTCATAATCAGAAGTAGATAGACATCCTTGCGACGTAGGAAATACTTTCTACGTTGTTGGGACTGGTGATATGCATCAATAATAGGAATAATAGGCATAAATGACAGAAATTTTAATTGGTTTACACCAGCAATTTCCATTTCAATGAATCGTGTTAGTAAAAAAATCCCATTCTGAGCCCCGTTGCTATCAAAATTGAATAAATTCCGCTCGAATATCACTAATAGCTGACGTTTCGTTAGTCTTCTGAATTTTCGTGGAATAATGTATTCCTTCTAACAAAGGTGGTACCAAATAAGATCGGATATATTGATGATGCCTGAATTTAGTGAGAAGTTTGTAAGTTTTGACGGGTTTCTTCAAAAAGTTAACGTATCTCTTCTGAATTCTGTTTTCTGTAGGGAAAATGCTGCTCTTATCATTATCAAATTATTACTTTATTTGTAGATCTCTTTATCGTTTTATCTTCTTTACGTTTTATCTTCATTTTGTCCTTTTTTTGCATGTAATAGTAAAATTAAGCCTGATTATTGTAACTAACATACTCTGGGATTCTTCACCGAAGGAACTATTCCACTTATGCCGGGGACATCATTCCATCTAAAATTCATCGTTAATCTCTCCACAACACTTCTCAAAGATAGAGTTGAAAGAAGTTTCCTAATTTGTTTTTGTTTTTTCATTTTTCCTCCTCATCAGCTGGTGACGTTTGAATCTTCTAATACTGAATTCAAGTGAACACCTTTATTTTTTGGTTAAATCTTTAGAAAACAACACGAAAAAAGTTATTAAACCAAGTAGTACCCCAAATTGCAAGTCGCTCCAGAAAACCTCGAGTAAGCTCAAGAGCCATGTTTGGAGGATGAATCCTTCTAGACTTGATTGAACGTCTTGGCAGTGGCCTTTTGTCGAGCCTTTTGTAGGCCTTTTGTCTCAAGTCGAGCAAGGGGAGAGACCACTTGGAAGCAGTGTTACATAGTTTAAATGTCATCGTTTCTTTATAAGCTATTTCGATCAAGGCGTGTTAGTTAATCAGTCACGTATGAAAAAACATATTAGATATCAAACGTTCACACTCGCTCATTTTTGATTTTAATTCAGTTACGTGTGAATTGAGCCCCCTACTTTTTCCCTCTAAGTTATCAGCTACCACCAGGCTTCTTACTTTTGGATAGTGGATTCAATCTGTCATGATAAAATATGTCATAATTCCACCATAACTCCAGATCGTTTTTTGTTTACCAACACATATAGTTTGTTTCAACTGATACATTGAAAAATTGATTTTAAAAGATGTTCTTTGAGCGATATGATTTTCTAATATTCAATTTGAAAATTCATTTGTCGTTTGCGCGGTATTTTAGATTATTTGAACTCTACTTAATGTATGGTTTAGGGTTCAAATTTTGGTTTCACAAGCAAAGGAGTATTCAAACCATCGGTATTATGGTCTTTAGGATTCGACTTTGATTCGTGGAAAGCTTGCATCCTATCTCATTGCATTCACCCAATGAAGAATTTACCACTGACCACTAGGAAGAGCATAAGTAGAATTTGATTGCAGAGCTGTATATAGATAAATGGTTGACATTTCTCAGTATATAGTATCTCACAAAGGAAATCAGTGAAACTGGTTTCACAATGAGGCGATCACACACGTGAGTGCATAGTGATATGTCACCTAATTTTGTTGTACTATAATAAAGGAAAATTTATGTCTAACAGTAGAACATTGAGGAGGCTTTGATCAGTGTGGCCGGCTCCTTTCAAGATTCGAAATTCAGTATTTGCCGCTATAAAAATGACCAATCATCATCGACTAGATATTCTGTACACTGTGGCGACCAGAGTTAGAAAGGACCCAAGTAACAGATATGATACATAGAGCGAAATCCTTGAAATGGCGATAGGCCGATTACTAGGCGAGAATGACGAACGGCAGATGGACCACAACAATAACGCAGTGGTACCCATGAGGAATTAAACGACCGAGAACACGCCCAAAGATTCGATGGGACTATGACAAAAAGAAAAGAGCCGACTCATCTTGGATGAAAATAGTTGAAAACAGGCAGACTTGGAAAGCAATGAGGAGTCAGTATGTAAGCGAGGCTGCACCATAGCTTAGAAATATGGTTGAACAAGCTGAATGTGATGATCATTATGATTTCGACCCGAGTGGTGAGGATATGAGAAAATCGGGGTACTGTACAGTTTCACATACATGCAAGATAACTGTCCAGACTTCTAAGGATACTTGGTTTCGGGTCTTGAATAATACGCCTGGAATATTTCAGGCAACACCTCCATCATCGGGTATTGCTTATAGACAATTGTCGAGACGAGCGGGATCAAATTAGTAAACGTGTAAGTAATCCATATATTTGGAGGCCCATTATTGCATCAAAAAATTCTACATGTATCGGAAAAGATTAACATAACATTTTCGTTCTAAGGTTTATTGTCTTTTATTAATAGATCTCTAAATACTTTGGTGCAATCCTTTAATATTAATATTTGATTCTCACTATTTTCACAAAACACGGCCAGTTTCGACATTTAAGTCATTACCAAGTCGATATTATTAATGTAATATTAATAATTCTCGCAGAATTAAACGCAATATGGAAAAGCTATATCAACTAAACAATTTTTCCTGACCCAGAGTCATCAAAAAAAACTTACCCTTAAACAAATGTTGAACTATCAACATTATGAAACTTAAACATTGACTATTGCTATCGCAATCATTAAAAGTATACCAGAGAAAATTCACACACTTAAGCTCACCTGTTCAAATAATAGTAACATTAATCACAAAGTGTTTACGTATTCATAAAACACGTTTCCAGATTTCTTTATATCCTTGTAGCACTAACTGTAGATTTACCAGCAGACTCATTAGCAACCAAGCGCCGGTTGATATGCCTTAATCGTCTGGTTGTTTCTTTTAATACCAAGCAGAATATTAATATGCTCACAACATGTACATATGTTTTTATTACAATAACATTTATGCACTATTATTGCACACCCCAACTGACAGTTTTGGTATTTGCATGTGCAACGTATTCATATGAATGGGAATCCCACATAACACTGCTCAGTCTTATTCTCAAGCATGTGGCATGTGTATACGTATTTGATTCAATATTAATTAATTTATTAGCATAACACCAATGATGCATAGACAAATGGAACATATATAAAGTACACCCTTAGGTGGCAACCGGCCATCACTTGCAATACATAAATTAGTTAACAATGAATGGAAGCTCTAGCACGCACGTGAAGCCAGAAAAAATTATTCAAAATCAGGAAAAAAATTAAGTTTAACAGAAAACAATAAAAATTAGTGATAATTATACTATGCATTGTTATAATAGGATGGGTATAATGAAGCAAAATGCTTTATTCGTTTGATTTTAGAATAGTATTATTTGCATAAAAAGGCATTTGAAATCCATCACAGAAAAGTCTCGAAAATTCCTGACCAGTAAATCTGAATGAGAACAATGACAAACATTTTAATACAACATAATATTTGCAGCTATAAATTTAACTATGCACTTTTCGTTAGTCTGTACTAAATTGTGTACATAGAACGCTTCTTAGATTTAGGGCAATTAATTTCCTTTTTGTTAAGCGAAACATAAAGCTCAATAATTGAATTAATTCATAGCGTTTCCAGTTTTTATACTTGAATTTACTATTATCACTGATCGATGAAAGTACTATTTATCAACACAAATCAAATTCACTTTTGCTTTTCCGATCGGTTTGTTCAACTTGTTTTAATTAACTTACCATTATCGGGATCTTTCTAGCACATATGGCTCTCATTGACTGAAACTCAATTCGTAGACTTAACCGCTAGAAAGCGCTGAAATTCTGAAGGCGAGCATGAATAGAGAGAGAGAGAGAGATACAAACGTCCAATGTAGAGAACAAAACAAGCTTTTGCAAGAACGAGAGTGTGCAATTGAACGTCATAGAAAAGTCTAATAAAAAAAAAAACAGCTAAAATACTCCGACCAACAAATATCCTGCATGAGTAAAGAAGCAAAACAATTTTGTAATGCCTTTTCTTATTACATAAGCCCAGTATTCACGTGTCGAACTTTCAAGATACTTCACGAGATATTTTCAAGAACTTTCACAACGAACAGGGTAAATAAGGCTGCCAAAACGCGGACAAAAAATAGAAAAAGAACGCAATTTTATTATTTCAACAGTTTGCAGTATCAATCGAATTGTAGACATATGTCTTATACAGGATTTTATAAATTTTTTTGAACCGCAATCTTAAACGAAATATTTGGTTGAATTCATAACCACATGTTGGTATTCTCATCGTCTACAAAATTTAAAGTTCTAACTTAATTTTATTATATAATCGAGACCAGTAACATACGTCAATTGCTTCATAAGAATTACCTCATACCACCTAATAAAAGCATGCCTGCAAAATGAAATTATCTAATAGTGATGCTTACTAAATTTATGACTATGAAAACTGACGTTGGGGATTCTTTAAACGTTAAAGGATCTTTAGTGAATTCACATTAGATATGAACCACGTGACGTGATGGGTATACACGCGGTATTATACACGCATATTTTAACAATTAGGAAGGTCCTGTTTAAACGAGACGTAGGAATAGAGGAAAGAGCTGACTGGCTTTTTTGTTAAGTCGCATATCGGTGTTTCACTTTAAGTTTTATTTAAAATTAGTCATTTTCACGAAGTAATCCAGAAGGAACCTCATTGAGAATCAAATTGATAAGATGTTTTGCTAACATATTGTAAGGAATCATTACTTATCTACCTACAATTTGGGCTTTTTTTAATTTTTCAAAACAAGAAGACATTCTCAACTTGTGGAAAGACTTCAGGGACTAACTAAGTACTTAAAACAAATTGTGCTTAGTTTGCTAATACATCGGTTATTAGATCAAGAAATTATTCAAAAAACGGACCACATCATCCTTGGTCCATGTTTATTTATTAAATATTCGGTTAAGTTCCTGAACTTGTCGATGTATTCTTAGCTCCATTTTATGGATCACTCGGCGTCGGATAACTGATGAAGAGTATGGGGGGGGGGGGGTGAAGTAAACTATTAATAATCCTATTATTATTTGTTTCCTTTAGTTCGATTTAGTTCCTTTAGTTAGACAGACAACACTTCTATATAGGGCAAAGACACCGAACGAAGTGCTCAATAAGGAGCTGGTCTAAAACGATTAGTCTTAGATTATATTAGACAGTCTTTGACAGTTCCTGAGTCTGCAGGGCTAGTATTCAAAGATTGATTCTCTTCATCCTCGCTTTCGAAGAGCGTAGAAGAATCTATCTACGGGCACATGCGTGTAACATAGAAGATATCACTATCGCTGAATAAGGACGACTGTTGTCATGTCGCAGAAATATCGGTAACGCGAGCCAAGGCTGGTTCTACACGTAGCTCATCTTTGATTTGAGACCATTGCCAAGATTGAATTCCACTTGACACAGTCATTGACCGTCAATGGATGTTTTCAGTCTTACCTGCACAAATTGATAAATCATGGTGTTCAGATTGCATACTCTTTACTGTTCGGAATGATGATGTTAAAGTGTGTGATCTTCTCAAATAAAAATGAAATAAAATGAGAAAAAGATAAGGTAAGAAGAATGGGCTTATTGGTGGGAAGTTTGTGGTGAAATAATAAAAAAAAATTTTAAAAGCTAGGGCAATCGGTAAGGAAACGGAAAATGGTCAATGGCTTCAACTTTTAGTTGCATTTAACTTGTCTTCCAATTTCACTTTTCTTTAACTTTAACTTAACTTAATATTTTCGTTGTCCTTAACCTTAACTTCACCTTTAACTTTGTCTTGTTGCGTACTGATCTCTACCTTTTTAAAATGTAACTAATCACAACCAACACCCAAACAATATTTACCGCAAATTGCTCCCAAGCATTCTGTGAATTGAAATGGATGACAGCTTGGTAATTTCCTGAGAATTTTTTTTATTAATATTCTTCATCTAAATATTACTAAAGAACTAAATCTAATTACAAATGCTTTCATTTTAATTCTAGTGTTAGTTCTATTTTATTTCGTATGATTTTCTTTCAAACTAAAATGTTATGAGTACAAATTAAAATTTTAATCAAAACTCCATTCGATCATAACAAACGATCCTTATCCAGTTTCTCTAACAACGATAAACCGAATAAACTTCAAACCGAATAGTGTAAAGATAGAGATATCGAGATTGGCTTGCAAACTAAACGGCCGGACCATACTGACATCGCGGTGAAAAGCCTCACTTATTGGCCAACGTTTAGAACTTATAGCACCTTTCTATAGCAACCCTCCGTTTGTTTCCCTTCTAACTGAAGAATGGTGTTTGGTAACCCAATGGCACTATAAGAATAAGAATAAGGAGGCCCAGCCCAAAATTATATTTCGATATGTTCCAGGCTACGTCCTCTTATTAACAAGGGAAGTACCACACTGGTAGTAGGGTTATTATATACCACTACAAATCTGACGTTCATATGCAACAGTCCACATAGATTCCTCCCCTTCGCTCAGAGATGGAACTCGATGCATCAATGTTTGTATATTTTGTAGAGTTTCCTTAGCTTTTAATTACATTCGGCATTTTTATCAACGAAACTGCATTTGTGGGGCAGACTTCTACTCTTATAAATATATATTTTTGTAATATATATATATAATATTTTGCAAGGTCTTGTATACTTAAAAAAGGGTGAAATTGTGATGTATTCTAAAAAAAATAATAATTATTAATAATAATTTCGCACCTGCAGCGAAAGAAAGGAACAATATTAGATAGACAGGATTATTTGAAAATACAAAGGCCGCATAATGGCGGCCGAAGGAAGTTACTTTTAACCGACTACCTCACCATGCGGGCGTGGGGGTTTAGGACATTTTTTAAACCCTGATCCTTCCATGTCACATACACACACACACACACACACACTGAAAGAGCTTACTCCTTCATATTAGATAAAATTAATAAATTAATAGAAACGAATAGAAAATATAAAATATTTAACTAACGTGGATTGTGCTGCACTGATTCTGACCACCTCTGCTTGATTTCGGGACTTTGCTTGCTTCTGCTGCGCTGATTCTGACCACCTCTGCTTCCTCTAGCACGAATCTCCACCTCAGCTTGGTTTCGGGACTTCACTTGCTTCTGCTGCGCTACCTCTGATCACTTCAGCCTGGTTGCGAGACGTCAAGGAATTCCGTTGCGCTGCGTCCTGAACACCTCTGCTGCGTGCTTACTATCTCCTTGGCATAGATCTTATTGTTCTCTTGTGCTTTGTGATTTTGCGGTTCGAGGACTTTTGGGGCTAAACACTTCAAACAGCTTCCTGATGCTCTTTATTTTTATTTTCCATCTTCTTTATTTTACATCTTCTATTACTTGATACCTCTATCCATTGATACATCCCTTGATTCACAATTTCTATATCACACAACAAACAAGTGAATCACATTTTTCTTTAATGGGAATATTTTTTTCTGAGACTTTTTTTTCTGACATTTAATTTTTGATGAGACTTTTTTTTATTTATTTTATTTTATAAATCTAACTATAAAGGTTTTTCTTTAAATTTTATTCTTAGTTCTACTACATTTCGTATGATTTTCTTTTAACTTAAAAATATGGGTACATGTAAAACTTAACCTAAACAATTAATTTTTATATTCAAAATTAATTGTTATTTATTTATTTATTCATTTATTGTTTAATGTCGCCTACACATCGGAATACGTAACAAAATACAGCATATTTCCTAATTTTATTAAATTTCTTTTATTGTTTCCAAAAACAGTATTTTTGAAAACACAAAAGCATTTCTTCAAACCAGTCATAGTTTTTCATTAAAAACTTGGAGTATGTTTCCTTATTTGAAAAAAAATCCTCAAAACTTTGAAATTTGACAACACTTTGACCATACATAAACATATTCACTAGAGGTCTTTGCATGATTTGATATTCATGATAATAAATAATGTAATGCGGAAGTTCCTTTCCTGGTTTAGCACATTATTCAGAGCAAAACATATGAAGGCACGATATTTCATTGATCACAATAAGTTTAGATTTTCTTTGGTTTCTTTCGACTGCAATTTAAAAGTAAAATTATAAGATTTTGAACATATTTTGGTAGATTTGCATCTTACTTCCCTAGGCATATGCAGCAACGAACCATTTTCAATTGCTTTGGCTAACTTGGGCCAGCTTCGGTCTCATGCTCTGCTTCAAGTAGTTGAGCGATTATAATTTTTCAGTTTTTTGGAAAATTCCTCGAGGTTTTGCTATTCTCCTTCACTTGAGGCGTTATTAGGGACATTCCTAAGTCTTTGATAAATTCACGCCGTCACAACTGGCTACCTATATTTGAAGCTTTCCGAATAACGTAGCTGTTGGCTGATGCTTTATTTAAAATCGCTACATAAACAATAGTTGGTCAACGTTCAGTTCTTCTCGCAAAACACTATGTCGCACATTTCTCAGCAAGACAAGACAGCAAGACAAGGTAGGCGGCCTTTGGTTGAATTATAAAAAATGATGGTTTCACGTTTCGAGGATGTCGCATCATTGTCCTACTAATGATGCATCGAGGCCACTGTGACAATGGATTTGTTCCTCTTTGGCACATATGAAACCAGAGTTTGATCGTCAAAGCCCCAAATAAGCATGACACCCATGACATGGGTGAACACGAAACTGTGTGGAGATTTTATTTTTACGCAAGGTTCCAACGTAGGTTAGACCACTACTTTTTAAAGCTTCTTCTTACTCAATCGATGAAAACAAGTTTTCTCCGGTTATATTTTCCAAAAAAAGTTCGGTTCTGACAGTCTCAAAACAGTCCTTATAGGTATCGATTGACAATTTCGTCCTGTCTCTTTTTCTTGGTATATAAAAGCGGTGTCTAAGTAGGTAATGAGTTCATGTATCATAAACATACATAGTTTTCATGCCATATCGAGCAGGCCATATTTCTTATTTACGTGAAATTTACATTGCCCCCGGAAAGCACATCTCTTCAATGTCAATACACTCCTGCCAACATTGGTTCCGTCAGTGGCCCAACGTATACGCGCGTCTTTATGGTTGGACTTAACTATACCACTCATTATTAGCACATCAATTAGCGCTCCGATATACACTTTATTAGAATGACAGACGAAAGCAGGCAAGTCATTCCAAGTTCTCTTCACTAAATTTTGACCGATTTTCTCATTAGTTTGTGTAGTAATCGACGATATCATACCTCTTGATAAGCAAGGACTATGATTCAATAGGTATCAAATTCTATTTGTCTGCAGCAAAAGTTCTACAGGAATTGCAGGTCGAGCTTTTGACCATTTGAAATGATTTTTTCCGAAGAAACAACTCTACTCTGTTGTTATATCTTGTTCTCCTTACTCTTCACTCTCATCATGTTCGGCACATCCTATTACCCCTTTTGCGACGACATCAATGATTAATGATGCAGCGTAGTTCGATTCGATTACGGAAAGATTAACAATTTCTTTATCGTCGTCCCAAAAGTCTTCTTCCGAAATTTTTGTGGTTTCGTCTTCACTCAAATATCACGCCATTTTGTTTAATAGAAGAGAATACACAATAAAGACGATTGATGAAAGCTCTAACGTAACTTCAACCGTGGGTTACTTTTCTATCCCAATGTATATCTACTGAAGTTGCTTTTCTATGTAACATGACATACTGTTTCACTCCGCGAGAGCACAACGACAACTGAGATTGCATCAAGGCCGAAATACAATACTGCGTGACGGCGATACGTGAGCCCGATGCGATTCTCCCTCGTCGTCACACAATGCATTCAATTTACAATGCACGCGATGCGGGGAACATTAATGTTCATATGACAAATGTCAAATTGGTGACATTTAAAATGAAATTTTCTGGAAATCGTTTTTGCTTTTTTAAAAATTTTTGAATTTGGAATGTTCCTTCGTTTAGCAAATAAAAACCTTAACTAGGATGCACGAAATTTTCATTCAAAATTCATTCATAATAACCAATGTACTTAAAAAGTAATTAAGGCGTTTGAATTTCAAATTTCATTTATGCGCCATATTGCATTTGACAAACGTCACGCACATCGTTGCGAGGAATTTTCGTTTTTCCGAATATTTCCAGCCTCGCATCGACGCATCGCAATCATTGTACGATGTCGCATACAAATGCATGTTACGAATTTTGCTTGACATTGGCTGCGAGACTCTCGTCGCGCTCTCGTATCGCAGTCGTGCACTATGGTATTTCGGCCTTTAAGTTTCGAAGAAGCGCTGAACAAGGCGCCGTACTAACTTACTTATAAGTAAAAAAGAGAAGGGGCAGGAAACTACTCAACAAATGTAGTTAAGAGTTGACCCAAAAGGGTTTCAATTGGTTCCCTAATTTTTGCTGGTGCGTTAGTTCATATAATTTTCTTCGGTTTCGGAAAATTAGGATTCATTGCTCCTGCCAGATTATATCTTTTTCTGATGCTTTTTTTTGGGAATTCCAACTATGAGGGAAATAATACTTAGATAATACAATACCCTTGAATGCTCTGACCTGAAACTTCGCCATTATGGAGATCCTAAATATTAATGCGGTGTTATTTGGTAAAAATGTGATATATTCCACGGATAGGGTCGAATTAGTTGAATATACTTGCAGCTAAATTTACCATAATTCTAGAGTTAAGAAATCGCGCAGCTACACACAGTGGCAGCACTCTGTGCAGACGTCACTCGTGACGTCTCTTAAAAAAGGGAGAGAAAAAACAAAAACAGATTCATATTAGCATTGTGTTTTCACATAAACGCATAGAGAAACAAGACTAGTGTTTTACGCAAAAAAAGAAGGTAAATTAGGAATGCATAAAGAAGTTTCACTGTTATTGGTGGATCAATGTTAGATCAATGTTTTTTTGAAGTGTTCGCTCTGTTAATACTAACAATCTTGGTAAGGTTTGTAAAACAAGTTTCATTGACACATAAGGATGGGCTTAGTATGCTCAAGAGCAAGCTCGGCCACTTTAGTTCGATGTTAGACTTTAACTCTTGGATTTCCTAAGGAAAAACAGAAGCAGCAACTTCCTATGAGTTCAATGGAATCAGAGCTCAAACCCAACACGAAGAAGCAATCATCTTTGTAACGAATTTGTACACCCCACGGAACTCTCCAGTTTGAATAGCTCCATTCGATTTTTTTTTATTTTAGTTTGTACCATTTGAAACATACTTTTATTATTTTTGCTGAAATTTTTTAACATAGAGTTAGTTAAAAGTTGGCATTTCTTCTTGACTTATGAAAGAATTTCTCTGTTAAATTGCCTATGTTGCCGTATTCTCATCGCTAGAGGCAAAATTTTAAATCAGATCCCTTTCGAGTTAAATTTTTGCTGCAGGCTTTAACAAAATAGTGAGAAAGTTTTGCAATGTTGCCATGGAATCAACGAAAATTATAGCTGAAAACCACATAAAGGAAGTTCAAAAATTTTGTATTCAACAATAAGGTAGCCATATTTTACTATTTTTGCTGGAGAACAAGGCGATTTTTGGCATGTCAATGCCCCTAATCTTGGTGGAAGTTCTTAACTTGCTTCCACAGTACCTAAGAAACTGATCAATGAAGTTTGTTTCGAAAAATAGGTCAACGGTCAAAGACTTTGAGAACAGTCAGGCATCACCGTGTAGCACACCCAACTACGCGTACAGAAAAAGATGTCGATAATAAGGCTCGTTGTCAGGACTGTGTATATGTTCTCAGCTTTCGCAGGAAAGCTATATGTTCAGCTGTATGTTCGAAAGGATAAGTAATATGAGAATATGAACCCTCATCATGTATTCGATGTTCATAATGAGCACATATGAAGGGTAACGACGAATTAACCTACAATCACGAAAATGGTATAAAAGGAGTTCTCTTTATATGGCAGTTATGATATGGGTATCATAACTAGCTGACTTCTATGATCCCTAATTGAAGTAAGGCGATTCACACCGCAATTTGATCAAAGGTTTGTCAAAGCGTTCAAAATATAATTCGGTCTCTATTGAGTTTGCTCGCTTTTTCAAATCGACCAGTACAAGAAGAAAACGTGTTGTTCTATACATATACTTCAAAATTAATGCGCACTTTGACAATGCGCATGCATTTTGAACTATCCGATATCAGGGTTTAAGTTAGTTCTTTAATTACGCTTACATTAAGTCAGCGATCGCAATGAGAGAAACGGTCACCTGCCAACATAGCCTCTGTCCTATTTTCAAATGAGGGCGATCATTTATGGTCTTTATTCATTTGAGGTAATTAAGAGCCATTTGTTGTGTTTTTTGTGCCTTCTTTGTGCTCGGAACATTCTGTCGTTCCCCGTCACTTCCTTTGATTCATCCATAGACTTATTTTGGTGGTGCTCCATCATCCCGTTGATGTTCCGTACTTAAGAGGGTTAAACAACTTCAGCTTTTTCTTTTCCTTTTCTCCAGTGTTTGAGGTGGATAATTTTGGTTTCGTTCTAGATAGTCTTGTCTTTTTCAGCTGGTTGACAGTCCTTACTGTCATTTTGATTCAATAGACTGTGTGAAGTTACTCTTTTCACTGACCTGGCGTTACTGAAGTGAAGCCGAATGTCCACATTTGACCAATGATGACTTGAGAGGAGAACCCCACTAGATCTTATCATAAGTTGAATGATAAACTAATGCTTCACTGAAAAAACCTATTATAGTGACCCTTGCGTCGTTCCATAAAAAAGCTTCAATATTTTTTATAGGAAACAAAAACATGTCTTTTAATTCCTTTTGGGGTAATCAAGTTTCTTAGTCGAAAAAAGCATGGTTTCACCGTGTTTTATGAAAGGTGCTAAATTTTGTAAGCTATTTTTTGATTAAACCAGAAATTTTGACAGCCATCTTGTTCTTCTCGTCTGCATACACGGTAGTCTTGCTATTTTTCGAACTACACTAACTGTTTTATTAAAAATTTTAATAAAAATACAAGTGTTGCAGAAATGTTCACTACGCTCTGAAGAGAAAACAAATATAATTAAATTTTTTTAAAAATAACTTCTGTAAACTGTAAATGTGTCCTATAAGTCAAAATTTTGATTGTTTTTACTGACATTCGACACTAATAACCATAAGTTAATTTTAAATGAGTACCAAAGTTACTCTCAGACCTTTACTCATAATCTTTCAAATGAAATTATGCTTTATCGGAGTAAAAGATAGAAACTGGTAAACGAAAAGAAAAAATGGGCCACCCTTATGCTATGCTTTATACATTCATTACGCACTTTTCAAAAATTCAATCAAGTTGAACATTCCTGGGCGTTTATGACCATTCTTAGTAGACGGTAATTTGACACATTTTTTCAGTGAAATTGTGTTAAACGTTGCATAATCAGTTTTGCTAGGTCCCACAGTTTTATTGTTTCACATTTAGAGCCCTGTCGCTTTACCGATTTTTGAAAATATCGTTAAACTCGTATCGGTGATTGAAGTCCTGCGTTTTTACTTTTTCTTTACTGGTAAATATGGATCTTCGCGGAACGGAAATTGCTCATGTTGTTATATTATTATAAACTGGTAAGAGCCTGCAAAAAAGTGCTCGTACATGTGAAATAAGTCGTTCAACAGTTTTATACGTCCACAGAAGGTACTTGGAGACTAGTGGCAATATCGGAACACTTGAGTCGGGTCGGAGGAGGAAGACTTCTGAACGGGATGATCGATTTATAGTGTCAGCAAGTCTTATAAATCGTCATCGCTCCGGCGTAGAATTACAACACCTACTCAGAGATTTTCAAGGTGTTGTTGTTAGTCTTAGAATAGTAAGAAGACGTTATAAACGACGTGATTCAAACCCCTACAGACCCGCAACAAGGCCTAAACTCACTACAGCTCATAAGGCAGGAAGATAAAATTTTGCATGCGAACGCCGTGATTGGACTTCGGCAGAAAGGGGGCAGGTATTCTTTTCTGATGAGTCTCGTAGTAGTCTTTATCATGATGATGTTCTGAAACAAATATACTGTAGACCAGGAAAACGATATGAACCATGTGCCATATCCGAAAGGGTAAGTTTTGGAGGTGGCTTATTTATGTCTCGGCAAGGTATCAGTTGAAATGCTTGCACAGAGCTGGTTATCGTAGGTAAAGGGACTGTGCGCGCTGAATTGTACATCAGTGACACTCTCAGGAATTATGGGCCAGAGATTTAAATAAATGAAAGAAAATACACGTCTCCATATTGCGATTTGCGTTAGTGATTACTTGCAAGAAGTGGACATAGAGGTTCTGGACTTGGCAGCACGAAGTCAGATCTTAATCCAATAGAACATTTATGCGACGAGCTAAAACGGCGAGTAAGAAAACGAGAACCGGCTCCAGAGAACCTGGAACAGCTCAAAACTGCTTTAGTGAAGAAATGAGAAGCATACCGCAGTCAACCATCAAAAAGTTAGAATCCATGAATAGAAGAATGGTATATGTTATCAAAGCTAGAGGATGCAATACCTCTTACTGAAGAAGGTCAAGCATTAGCGAGATATATTATTTACTTTTTTTTGACCACAGTAAAGTTTTTGCGATTTCCTTAACTTTTTCGATTTTTTTGTGTATTCGTAAAAAAATAAAGTTGGTTGCCAGAAAAATGAACGTTTTGGTTCCATTTAAGACACAAGAAATTTTTTGACGACTTGTCAGTCTAAATTCCTCTAGGGCAGACTAATTTACCTTACATGTTTTCCCATTTCCCGATGGGTTACATCAAACAGAAAATTTTTCAATTAATGCTAAACCACTCATTTGAATTTTCGTCCTGAATTTGATATAGTTTGAATATTTGGAGCTTGTTTAACATTCCGTGTACTTTGTGCGTTTCAAGTTTTCGTCCTGCCCCAGTTGTAGAATCGTTACTCTTTGAGTGGACACCATGGTGCAAAGGTCCTGTTAGACGGTCTCAAGCCTGGTTTTCTCAATATTCACATATATTCAAAATTTCCCCATCTTGATGCTTTTGAAATATTAAGAAACCGTTGTCCCATCCTATGTAATAATCTTTTGCGGTGCAGAGCATGCGTGGGAAAGCCATAGAAGTCACAGAAGTTCAACGGTCGATTTGACAAGTTCGCAAATGGTCACCGGAGTCATAACTGAGAGGGGAGAGGGTAGGGGGTGAGCATGCACGTTGGTGGACGCGCATGAAGTCGAAACATGTATTTTCAAAATGCTGAAAATTTGAGAATTTAAATAATTTATTTATACCTCAAAATTTTAAATTGTGTTGAAAGACTTGGCTTGATTACTCATAGGGAGTGCAAGTTAACGTAACCATTTTGCTATTTTACGACTACTTATTTTCTATTCTCCAGTTTTTTAATTTAATGTCTCTGCAAATTAGTATGAGAATTTTCTTGTTTGATAAGGTGTGAAGTGGCAATAAATATGAATGCTTTCGTCTATTGAATAAAGATAGTTTCACTTCGTCACCAGATATTTGTTTATTTATAATATTTTGATATTTGCCGCTAGCAAATAACAAATAACAAATAGCTCTATAAAATTGGGTCTGATCTAGTTTACACCGAATTTCAGTCGTTATTTTATTGTTAACGCGTGGTGCTGGAGTAATTCTACGATAAGTAACGCTTCTCATGCAGGATATTGATTTTTTTTGTTTTTTTTTTATTTGTTGAAAAGCCATATAATAGACTTCCCTAGGTGTGACTTCTATTGTTTCTTTTATAACTCAGATTGGGTTAAATTGCAACAATAATATTCAAAAAAAGGTTTGTGAAGTAAAGATTGTGAACCTGGCGACTTTAATGCAGAATATATCCAGACTTTAATGTTGTGGGTTGATTAGATGGCGAGCGAACTAAAAGTAAAATCGCTATGAAGAATGATGCGTAAAGGAAAGATTTGTTAAGCATAAGAAATTAATGGTTGAAACAATTTGCACAGAAATCAAATCTTGTGAAAACTTTAACTTTAACTTTAACTTGAGTATCTCGTAGCAAAACATCTAAAGTATCTAAATAATTCATTATCTGGTTCTCAGTTCAACACGCGGAATCCAAGTCTGCAGAATTGAAATCAACAAACCGTCAAGAACGTGCGGTTGTTCAAGCAAGGGACACGATAACTACTCTTTCGATTTAATTTTAGCGGCAAATCTCCAAAAATGTATCTATTCCTGTTTAGCTACGTGTAACTATGTACACTGTGGTGTTAGTTACTAAATTTAGCTTCATTTTCAATGCACGGCAATAACTGCTTCAAATTTATTCCAGCTATCGACATTTTGAGGATATTAGTATTCAGTCCTCATATTAATATTTAAACATCATATTTGGAAGAGAGCGAGAGACAGAACACGACAGCAATTTAATTTCCAATTTGGATGTTTCAACTAAACTTATAAATTATTTATTAACGAAGTGGTATTCCACTGGAAGTGCTGGCAATTAAAATACACATTCAGAACCCAAAGCCACAACAATTATAACTATGGAACTTTCTGCACTTGGAAATAGTCACGATTTGGAATTGATTCCCAAATCCAAGCGTGGCCAAGGTTTCTGCGTAGATTTGAAACGCCCAATGCTAGTTGTACCACCTTTACATTTGGTCAAACGGTTGCATCGTGTGTGCAATAACAATATGTCGGATATGGAGCATTGGCGTACTTCAGTTCATATTGAAATTGTAATGAGATTAAACCTGTGGTTTAAGATTTTGCTATCGCGCAACAAATATTTTCTTCGGGAACGGGAAGCATTTGCCTATCTGTATTGGTTGAAATATTTACGAAATAATTCCAAAGGTAGAATAGTTCCAATCACTACTTCCGCAAATTACCCCATTTCTGTTCTTATTTTCGAATCGACTCGTCCTTTCAGCATCCTATTAAGAAGCCAGACCTAACGCTTGTTGACAAAAATTTATAGTGAACGAAGGAGAAGGCTCTGAGAGAACGCATCGTATCCATAAATTAATTTTCGTTTCAGGCAGTCTTCTCGCACAAAGACTACAATCAAAAGTTCAATTTGAACGAATATCTATTTCTCTCAAAGGTCAAGTCCCTGAACCACACCCCAAGCAAGGTAACAAAACGACTGAGACTAACAGCCGAGGTTCGACAGGTGGAAAGGAAAATTTATTCCAAGGAAATCAATAGTATGGCAAGTAAGAATGAATAACATCTATGATAGAAATCTTATTATCTAGCGACTCGGGGCAACAAAAGCAAGGAATCAATGCATGTCTAATATAATGTTGCTGGAGCTATCATCGTCCTTGGTACATGGATTCTATGCTGAAGGACGTGTTCGTGTTCATGCTAGAATGACAATAAGATGAAGGCAACTTCCTGATAAAATACAGGTGAGATGACTTAATGCTCTTAGTCGAGCAAAGAGGATATTTTGTACTAATGGACTGCTATATTTCTAGTTGAGATAAAGTTCAAGAATCCAAGAGGTACATACATTCGGGTGAAAGGATAAGCTAAGGACATAACTGGAAAATACTGGTATTATCTGACATGCAAAAACTTTAAGGGTCAACAAGTTTGCTTGAAAGATATTTTGTTTAGGGTATTTAGATGGACTGGCTAATGTTTCATACCCAATAGGATTTTTTGGTCGTTACAGTACAGGCAGTAACGTTGGAATCAGTTGAGCGAAATTAAATTTGACTTAAATCCTTGACAATTGAATGACGGTAAGTTAGCTTAATTGCAAAATACATAACATTTCAACGTAATATTGTTAGGCATTACGCTCTCAGGACAGCATTTACAGGACATTCTTTAGTTTTTAGTGTTAAAAGCTATACTTTGGATTTTCATTATATAGATAATAGGGAGACCTTATATACCGCGTGGAGATTTTTAAAATGTTTTGATCATTGCTGTTCGGTCCTTCGACTAATAACAATCCAATGGACGAAAATAGATTCTCGGTAATTATTTGGCTTCCTTTAAACATGTTCGCTCTTGAGTATTATTATTGAACATTGAATAATGCCACTGACATCATAAATCTTACATATATGAACGGTTCCAACATTTTCCTTCGAATATAATTTGTCTGTTTTATCTGAAACTCAATTAATTTTAAGTTGGGCAACGTCAAAACCGCCCAATTACGCAAGTAAGTCAGTGATTCCCCTATCGGTCTCCCTTCTCCTTTTTTCAGGGCTGACAGAGCAGTCGACCTTTCGAAAAGAATAAATTTCAGAATTCTTTGTTCCTGGTATTCTTCGTCGAGATATTCGATAATTTTAAGGCTCATTGATGATTCTATCTGGTTTGGATATGTGATGTTCGAAAGAACTTCCTTTTGCGTAACCGGAATGCACCTCAAGCACCGCTTGCGCAAATGTTCCTGGCATAAGAGTTTGTGCGAATTTGGTAACATTGGATTATATTTTTTGGCTTATCGCCAGTTTGCTGTGCTAAGAACTTTGGGGCAGTAATTAATTTGAATTGTGTTCTTCCTAAATTACTTGAAGTCAACGTTGATTTTGAAATAAATGTGTCTAAACGCACGTAAAATTATCTAGTCAACATTTTATCAAGATTGATCCAAACGAATCATCAATGAAGGATCATCAATGAATGATCATTAATCATTAATAATCAATCATTAATTATCAATCATCAATCATCAATCATTTATTAACGATCAGCAGCTTTCAATTATTCCCCAGAAATCATCCACAATTAACCGTCGATAGTCAATCATCGGTTCTTGTCAAAACAGTTCCTGCGGAATAGTACTACTTTCCACATTGAGATAACTATTTTGGATCAACTTCTTGAGATGTCTCCTTAAAAACCAAAAGTCCTGCCGTGAGTTTATCTCATGCCTGGGCTTCCCTTATTCTTACAAACTGTGTATCACTGTATTCGGAGACATGTTTCTCATGTGTTGTTGGTTATATGTTTTTGTCTTGTTTTGTGGCTTACCTCAACTGTTTCCGTCGATCTCATTCAGGTGGAAAGTATACCCACTATATCTTCTATCCCTATAATCATTAAATAAGAATGTAGAACTTGCAACTTTGCCCATCTTAAGCTGAGAAATTCATTTCATCCTGCTGACGTCGCATCGACTTTGAACGTACGCACGTAAACACCTATGTTTCAGACATGTCTATCCATACAACAATCAAAATCAACCTAAATGAATTTATCAGCAAAACGTTTATTTGAAAATGCTGTGATCCTCTTTGATACCTTTTATGTCTATGCGGTGATAAAGCAGAAATTTTATTAAAGAAGCCAAAATTTTGTAAATGGTTTGTCAAAAAAGGTACCAAAATTCAACAAAAGTCTGATTATTCCCATATTAGGGCAACAAACCGGCCCTTTTATTAGCTTCACGAAATATCTATGGTGTCATCAAACTATCGGAAACGGAAGTTTTTCATACGCGTTTCGTTGATTGAAGTGAAAATTTACCAACGAAATTTGATTTCACCGAGTTCATGTCAAAACTACTGTCAAAAACAAATCGGTGTCCCAACAGATTTAACTAAATTTTTTTTTCAATCAAAAAGGTATGTAGTCAAAACATATTAAAACTTATAGAATGCATCGGTGAGACTACAGCTACAGTTACATTCGAAAAATAATGAGGGCTCATAAGGAATCTGCGAAAAATGGTTCAACTTTCAAGCAACTTTCGTTGAGAATATTCAAAACTGGCTAAAATCTTATCAAAAGTTGCAAAACCCTGGATGTGCCAATGAAAATTTTTTTTGGTATCACTAAACGCCAAAATATAGTATGTACTGTTATGAATATAAATACGACAGGATAGGACAATGGGCCAGTGTCCTGCCAATGTATCAGTAGAATAGGCCTCAATATTCCTCGAGATTCCCAGTAGTCACAGTAGCAGTAAACTGTCACAGAATAAATTGGTCACGGATGGTTTATAGGTGAGATATATTGCAGGAAAAACCTTCCTTCCTGTAGTTGCACAATGTTTTAATACTCACATATAGATAAGTGACAGAAGAAACAGAGAATGTAAAGCTAAGGCGACAGACAAAACGAAAGCGATTTCGATACAAATGCAGATTTGAAAAATTTTGACGTGTCATGAACACTTTTGAAATGTATAGAAAGCTGTATCGTAAACGTCAGAGAATTTACTGTATATATTGTGTTACCTTGTCTCGTTGTCATTGTCGGCGTTGTAGCCCTAGAAGCGGTTTCTGGTCTTGGCTTTCAAAATGTGACGCTTCCCTCAGTCTGGGCAGATAGACCGTAGTTTAATTGAAGAATTCGAGTTGATATCCTCAATGTTCAACAAACAAGTAGAAGTTTCGCTTTCTTCATCCTCCTTTAATCTTACCTATGAATCATATCCTAAATGATCGTGTATTGCCCATAAATAACTAATGGCAGCTGTCGTTGTTATAGAATCTTGGAGGCCTCTGTCTCAGCAAAATTGTATGTTGTCTTTTCATCTTGTGGTTGTCCTCTTGTAGTTGTCCTTCCCTCTCCATTGATTTCTTTCACGTTTTACTAAAAAAAAATACCCCTCTCGATTCATTCAGAATCAGGAGCTATGACCCAAAAATGTGGCAAAACTCAGACTTCAACACCGCTTTGTATTTTTACAACTTTACGCTCCAGTGTATGAAGCTGCCTTGAAAAACAGTGAATATTGAGATAAACGTCCTGTTACTTAATGAGGAATCAAGGTTTTTTACAAACGGAGTGTCTGACTCCCTAGTGGACTATCGACCAAAAATTTGTCTTCCATCGCGACCTCAGACTGGAACTGGTGCCCAATTGTTTCGAGGAATGTAGCTTATTTTTCATCGGGTGGCGCTTTGCTGGATGCATCCTTATTTCATCTGATTCATCGAGGGCATGAATAAGTTGACAAATTGGCGCATCTCTATGCCCTTGACCTCTCAGGAGAATCGGGGACAGAGGGACTGCTGTCAAAGTGATTCTCGTCTCTTTGTACCGATAAAAGGTTGAAAATGCTCTTTTCACGAGGAGGATCGCACGAACATAGCCTGACATACAGTTCTATTTATCTTCTGATGCCAATGAAATTTTAATTTAATTTAATGAATTTTAAGAGCTCATTTATTTTTTTACAAAGATGTCAATGGTGTTTCGCTAATACTTGGTCTTCTTGGTGTAAGTCTTATAAAGTGTTTGGCAGCTGAAATTTAATATTATTTAAGTACAACAAAACTATTTCCTACAAAATATCTGAAGTTTAAGTTGTTTCAAGCTCTTAAACCTCGAATTATTCTATCGACCTAATAAAGGCTTATTTTTGTAGTACAGAAGTTAAAGCTCCTTACATCAGTTGGGTCAGACTCTCAGTGATCAAAGCTACAGGAAAAAGTATCGAAGCACCTGTCTTCAGAAAGCCTCGCCCGAAACTTTCTGGAACATTACTTTCGGCTAGATCTCCCTATAATACGGCTTATGACGCCTAAAAATCAGAGGAATTCAGTATCTAGCAGAAAAGAGAGAGAGAGAGAGAGAGAGGACAATGATTGCTACAGAAGGAAAATGTCAACTCTCAACGCCTCTAACCAATCAAATACACGCGTTGTTGTCAGGTTCACCCGAGGGCAATCTACCAACTGTTTCCAAATAGCAGTCGATATCAGCATCTTTTTGATTTCGCTTTCCGCGCACAGCTCTCCCAATTTTTTCGAGAAAGCAACACTCTGTCTTTTCCAACTTCTTATGCAAATGTCAACTTCATATTGTAGAAATAAAAACTGTTTGTCACAATATTTTGTTCTTTCCCACTTTAAATGCTGGACCTAGACAAGAAAGCGCTGAAAATGTGCTCATCACGAGAAGAGGTGATACATACCGCTGAGTACCCTTCTTTACAGCAGAATGGGTTCAGAGTACTGCTGGTTACTGTGAGCGTCGAAAACTTTTCGAACAGCGGTAGATGGGCATAAATCCTCGAAGTACCAGATCTCCAGATATCAGTACCAGAATGTTGATTACGAATTCTAAGAAACTTTCTGAAGGACCGCACGCTGCTCTTTTCATCTCGATACTCGATGGTTGGAAGATGGTTACATCAGATAACCTGGGCACTATTCCAAGGAACATCCCTTGTAACAGGATAGTCAAACTTGAGCTATCCGACAAGCTTAGCTTTATCTCCTATGCGAACTAGTTGCTGGATACACTCAATGTTCCGTTACTAGTTTCTGGGCACACAGTCGAGCATGCATAACCCTAACCTGCATAAGTCTTACTAGGTGTGCTGATGCGTCAAGTGAGGTCAGTGGTCAGTGGGTAGATAACAAGCGGTCAGTGGGAAAACCAAAGGGGTTTTCCCGGCAAATTAGGGAATCTCCAGAATAAGGCCTATCAGAAAGGTTAAATGGTTTTAGAATCGGAACTAGGAATGAAATACCTGTGAGTATTGTAACACTCAAAGATTTTTTTGAGCAACTGTCACCGCTAAGGGTGCAGCGCTTGTTACGGCACTCTCACGACTCATAATGAACATGGGAGGCTCTAATGAGCGCAGTGCTGTCTGTACTAATTATTGTGTGAAAACAATGCGATGAAACTCATTGTTTTGGAAGGAGTTTCACAGAAGAAGGGTTGGCATGAATGTAGAGATGAGATGCGCTACAAATAGCGTGTGAAAATCGAACAGTGTAGAGAACAACGGTGAAGACGATCACTATTCCTTCGACATCCATAGCTCTTCTTACTGGAGAGCGTAGAAATTGGTACTTGCGCGGAAGTGAAGACAACAGGGAATCGCGTCTTCGGACAGGAAGACAACGCTCTCTCAGCTTTTGGCAAAGGTCGTGCCGGGCGCAAAAAATGAAGGTGGACTGCAGACCTAATTCCTGATCTGAAACCGTGACTTAATCAAGGCTATAATTGAACTGAATTCAACTTGATCTAGTTCTTACTTGGCCTAGAATGTTTTTGTGCTTCCCTACACAGACAACAGATACACAGATACACAGGTTACATATCACAGATTTATAGATCACGTTCTCCTCGGCACGAGTTTTATACATGGTGAGTAGATGACGCCTGCCACACATTTTCTACTTGTTACAAATGAAAAAAGCAGCACGGAGACCTCTTCAGTAAAAATGTCGAGTTCTTCCAAGGAACTATAGTCAGAGAGACGCTAAGAATGATTGAAAAATGTTAATAGGTCAGGCCTTTTCTTCAGATCTACGTGACAATTGAAAACCCATACTGGACCGTTGAGGAATGGAGGAAACTATGTTTCTAGCTCTTCCTTTGGTCCTTTTAATTAGCTTGAGAAAGTCTTTCAGTAGCTGAAGGCAGTTTCAGGCATAGAAAATCGGGGCTGATAATGTTTCAACGTTTTCAGGTTTTTTTTTCAAATTTTCAAGAAGATGTTACGAGGGCAGCCTAGACGACTTTAGATACGTCAAGGATCCCTTCACTTAGCTCTAATTTAAAAAGTTCAAAGTGTAGCATTGTATGCCGCTATCAGATTTGAGACGATACCATGATATGATATAGTTCTTAGTAATGTAAGTTTCCAACAGCATTTACATATATTTTACCATTAGCCAAAGTGATGGCAAGATACTAAAATTGTGCTGAAATTATTGAATGTGAATGTGTCACAAGTCGCTGATGCTCGCAAGTAGAACAATTGAGTGCCATTGCCTGCAGCAATCATTTGCTCCAGTTTTGTACAGCGTAAATATGTTAACTAATATGTCCGTGGTTTGTTCTTTGCTTTTCAGAGAGATGATATCGCATTTTTATCTATTGTCTCATTCAAAGCGTTTGTTTTATCTCTCGACGAAAAGATATTCGTTATCGCTTGGACGAAAACACCTTCAAACGGTACCCGCACGTACTTTGTCGAATGTGTTGGAGTAAATTTCTTCCAGTGTAGCATAGTGCACATTGATAACTCATCAGCATCAAACCAGGATGTGAAGCTTGTTCGAAAAAGGATTGGAATTAGGTGATGGTGGGTATTCTGTGTTGGGAAATCCATGGGGCTTGTATTGTTGTATTTCCCCAAGGAATTTCCGCTACATGCTGCAAACATCCTGGTCGTCTATTGCTTATCTTGCCAACGCTGCTGTTGCTTACGCGTCGCATTGAGTATCCTAGCCCAAAGGCTCTTCGGGATCAAAAATGTCTTGCTAGGAAGTCTGTTATGGACAACGGATACTTACCGGGCTAGAAGCTGCTCAAATGTACAGCGCTAGCGAGCTTATAGTTCGGGCCCACAGGACCCGACGCGTATGCGATGGTTTCAAGGACACACTGGACAGGATAGGGTGCGAAATCTAATAATTCCTATTGTGGCGAGTGTGTATGCTGCGCCCATGGTGGCTTTGGGATATGTAATCAGCCGGATTGTTATCCGGTGATACTGTTTGTTGCTTGGGCCATGGACGGGATCCACTGTGGAGTGCTTCGCCAGATTCCTGCATCATATTCGGAACCAATTCGAAAACAACTATTTGTGGCCACTTCTATACACGAGTAGTATCTAGTGGCATGGAAGCGCAGACATTCAGGCTGAATGGAAGTATCTTTGTCTTGTAGCGGCTTTGGCTCCGGCTTGGAGTTGGCTTTCGATTTTACTGCTTTCTGCTGCTGCTTGCGTGGTATCATCGTTCTAAAAGCAAAATGCCTGCTTCAGTCTGTCGTTCGGCGTTCAGATGTGTAGCTTAGTGAGTGGAGTGCTTACTTGTTGTCTTTGCGACGTAGCTTTTTCATGCTTGGCGTAAATTTCTGCTGTTCCCGGCAAAGGTTGATATAAATAGTGTCCGGTGGTGGAGCCCATGGTATGTGTCCCGGCTTGTTAATACGCTTAGCTCGAATATCCGCCATCGCTAGATTCTGCATTGGGCGCGCTTCGCACTACCGGGCCACCACTCACGTGTTCGCCCATAGTGAAAGGTGTTAGGCGATGGCCTAGCCACCACCTCTGTCCTCTCGTGGACTTCACATGTAATCCCGGTGTAAGGTGTCAATTCGTTCCCGGCTATTTGTTACCTGTATGATAGTGGATGTTAAAAGTGCATGTGCATTCGCGAGCAGAAAAGAACCAATTCAAGGTGAATATTTTTTCTTGCGCTGCAATTTGATCCGGACGACAATTACACGATTTAATTTTTTTTATTTTAAATCAAATTTAGAATTTTGTGTAAAGTATTAATTTTTCTACATCACTACAATGTACATAGTATATTATAAAAGATTATTTTTCGCTAACAGCTCGCTCTTAAGCACCAGATTTAACCGTGGATGAATGTACATGAACATTATTGCCGGTCACATTCGAATCATTGTCTGCTGTATGAAATACACGGAAGCTTAAAAGCTGATAAATCCAAACTATGAATTAATTTTATCTTATTTAAATCTGCTCAAACCGGCAATGACTTAGTCAACTTAAGTTTTCTTATTTTCCACTTTGGTATCTTATTTCGTTGGCTGATTCAATGAGTTTTATAATGCATGCGTAGTTCTCTTATCAAAAAACTGGGGGTGTGATTAGTTGTTTGAACGCTATTCTGAATCTGCGCAGTGCAAAAAATGTAATTACTTTGGTGAAAAAAAAACTTGTTGCATTCAAGGCTGATAGTAATTCTCAAAGGCATACAACAACTTGCATACCAACATGATATAACATAACATACCATACTAACAACTTGCATCGTATTAGCTTGAATTAAAAAATTATTTACAAAAAGAGAGGATTCTTATTTTTATTATTTAAATTTTATCAATTCAGCGCAATCTTATAAACAATCATATTTGCATATCTATCATATATTTGTCGTATAATTCTTTAAAAAAAATAAGCTACAAACATTTATGCAGTTTGTTGTTTATATCACTAAGTTGTATTGTGCATCGCAAAACTCGTCTTCAAGAAAATATATTCAATTAATCGCAGTCTCCTTAAAAGAAGAAGTGCCTTGTTTTCTCGATCTTTATAGTATGTCCAATAAGTGTCATCGCGTTTGAATGCTTGATTTGCTTTTGCATTCAGCAAAAAAGGCTACACTGTAAAAACAAACCTGCACTAATATACTACGGCTGTTTTGAAGTAGAAATTGTGGGAGTAAGTATCGTAAAAAACAAAGTTACAGACAAAATCAATAAAATCACACTTAAATGTTTCATTATGCAGAGCAATCGGAACTTACTAGTTGAATTCAGGCGCTAAAACAGAAGAAACAAAATAAGAATCTCAAAAAATTATCTTTTCAAGTTTAAGGGTTTATGAAGTGGACCAACAGGATTTCAATATGAATAAAATAATAAATTCGATTGGCTTCAGAATCCGCACAAACATACCTATCTTTAATAAAGATGCAGCGTTGTACAGTTAATATAAATATAAATCATCTCATACGCTTTCTTCTGCTGTTGCCATGTGCATATATGCATAGGATAACAAAAAAAGCACTTAATATCGAAATTACTCTCTTATTGTATCCACAATGTAAAAAAATGCTCGTCAACGGAAAATCCTGCGTATGACGCGATCTAGTAGGATTAGAAGGAAAACGTTTTTAGGATAGAAGGAATACTTTTATAAAAAAATTATGAAAATAATCGTAAGCAAACAAATAGTAAACATTTTCACAAGAGAAATTATAATGTTTCTTATAAAAAACCAAAATTAAATAATATGAAAATAAGCTTAGGGATAGTAGTGGACGTCGTTGTACAGTCATGTGCAAAATATTAGCCATCCAGCAAGGAATTAGATTGCGTTTAGACGAAGGCGAAGAGAATAAAAGGTTAGAATACTAAAAAATTTTTAATACGTTTAATTTTATTTACTATCAATATTTTGTTGGTCCACCTTCAAACTTGATTACCCCTGTAAGGCATTATTTTCTACTGCTTGTGAACTGTTTATAAGCGATTGTTTGTTTGAAAGTGAGTGCCGCCATATTTTTTTTCTTTAATTTGAACCACAAACTTTCAAATTTCACAAAAATGGGATTAAGATCGGCCACTGTGGAAGCCAGCTCAGTAACTCTATACCATTTTCTCACATCAAAGTAATTGTGAGTACCGATTAGTGGCATGAGGCTCTATCTTGATTCAATTTCACATCATAGCATTTGTCTCTGAAAAGCTGGTGAAGTTGATGGTACCAAAGCCATTTCGAGGAATTTGATGTACTTTTGGCTATTCATGCGCCTTTCACAGAGCCTCGCACCCTATCAGCAGCCATGCCACCCCATCCACCATACTTCACTGTCTATACGAAGCATTACGGGTAGTATTCTACACCTATTTTTTGCCTTACATAGATGAAACCAGGTGTGTGAAACATCTAAATAGAAAGGATTAAAATAATTAAGTATTCCCCCAATATTTATTTGTAAATTAAATATTATTTCAAAGTTATTGTAATGATATCATTGCATTATGGGTTGAAATAAGCATACCTCAAAATGTCACTCGTCGAACCACAATATGTTGGACCAATTTTCAACTGTCAAATGTCAACGCACTTTAGATTCAAGCTCCAAGCGATTTTTTAATTCTTATGGGAGAACCAGGCTTCTTTCTTACCTTGCATCCTTTGATACTAGCTTTATAAAATCTCATCTTCGCTGTACATCCACTCACTTGCCTTTATACTTCTAAAAAATTGCAACAAGCTCCGAAGAAGTTTTTTTTTCTCTCTTGGAAGAATTGTTTTCACTCTCTATTGTCTTATGAGTGATTCATCCTCGTTTTCTGAAACACGAGTTTCCTGGAATCGTCTTAATGAGAATTGTACAGCGCAACAAGAACAATTTAGTAGTTAGTTAGTAAGAATAATTTAGTAGTAGTAGTAGTAGTAGTAGTAGTAGTAGTAGTAGTAGTAGTAGTAGTAGTAGTAGGAGGCATAGTATTAGTATTAGCAGTAGTGGTAATAGTAGTAATAGTGGTAAAAGAAATAGTAGTAGTAGTAGCAGTTGTAGTAATATTAGAGGAAGTAATATTAGAGGAAGGGTAAGGGTATTTTACCACCGACGTGCAGGACTCCAAATAGCACAATGCTTTGCAACTGTCTATTAAAAGTCTCCTGAGTACCATGGATGAAAGTATTTGTTCGATTATTTTATGGTGGATCAATTTTAATCTGCCGAGTGTGTTGTCTTTATGTGAGGAAATTCATTTCTTCATTTATTTGACTGATAAAATAAGATGGGTAACTTTCTTTCCATTTTGTCGACAAATGATCAAATATGCTCTCTATGACCCTGGGCGCAAAGTTATACTCATGGCCTGCTTGTACTTTGATCTTTTTCTACTACTGTAATGCAAACCGTGTTTAATTCAAATTTCACTCCCAAAAAAAAGGCTGGAGAATGTGGTCATCAAACCTTAAATAAGACTGAAAACAACAGTGTCTACCGGGCAGTTGCGCTACATCAAAGTCGTTCTTATTCTGCTTTCCGTTGAACTATTGCCACAGGTGCTTTATAAATGCGAAGCCCACTACTCATTCTCTCTGCCATCCTTTCCCTTATTGAAGCTACCTACATGCTATCTTTTACCCCACTAAATTAGACACTTTTCATCCCTTTGATAAGAATGTGGAAGACACAGCTCTCGCTGCAACCAGCTCCTTCAGGGTACCAAAAATGCTTTATGCAGAAGCTTCAGTACATAGAGCCCAAAAACAACATACAAATACCAGTTTTAAAGTATTCGGCCAAAATAAAAGATTTAATCAGAATTGGTAACTTCCTTCAAGTTTTATTCACTAAACAAGATTAACCGCCTCATTGCGTAAGATCACAATACAAACATAAACTTTCTTGTAGTATATCCATCCCTGTCTAAGAGAAGTTGCCCGACAGTATTAGTGCTGTATGCAACTATCATAGCGTTATCACTAACAAACGATAACACAACGAACAAACTCCCAATTGAATGGTGTTCAAAAGAAAAATTCCATATGCATAAGTATTAACTGTCCAAGGATCTAAGCCCGTACTTCTCAGCATAGAGGAGTTTTGATTCTAGAGGACTCATCAGCGCTCTTGAATCATATGTTGTTTGTTTCCTCCATGTACGTTGTTCGATCCGGGCGTTTAGCATTGAAAGTAGGCCGACAGGGAGCGGATACTCCAATTATGAGCGTATCTCTGTCAATCTGATTGGATAGCAGGGAGTCATTCCTGTTACTATTAAGATCAACTCCAGTTTCTTCAGCACTATATCGGTTGGTGGTCACTCACTGAAGCATTCGCCGTAACATCATGCCTAGTTTGGATACTTAGTCTTGGCTGGATGTCCGATGAATCGAAGCGCTAGATTGTCTGCAAATTAGGCCAAGTACAGCTCCTCCTATAACTGCAGCTTTCCCTATATCAATCTAAACGACATTAAGAGAAATTAGGTGAAAGGATCTTTGCTTCTACTTTAGACTTTTGGTACTACTTTGGACCTTTGGTTAGACAGGAATTACAAACCATAAAATTAAAGATTTCTTTTCTAAAATATATTTTTGAAATCGTAATGATAAGTTTTAGAAACTTTTGTCGTTAACTGGACGCTACGAGTCTCCTTTACTCTCCATTTAACGTAGTGAAGGCTCGTTTTATTCGTGGTGAAAGTATAACTTATACAACACTTTCTTCTCTGTAAGTGTCTTCTGCTATGCCAAAGCAACAACAAATTTACTTGAGTAATATTAAAATAAATAAAATTAAAAATTAATTAAAATCTTAAATAAATTGAGTAACATTAAAATTAAAATAAATAATAAAAACTGGTTATCCATCCATTTGGTTGTGTCGCAGTCCAAAATGATTAGGCCTTATAGGTTCACTAGGCCGTGCACTTTCATTTGCAAGAATTTATTTTGTCTATCCTTAAGTACTATAAGCTCACTTGACACTTCTGAATCATGGTGTCATAGCGTGTAAAATAGCAAGGAACAAACTCCCGATCTAACGGAATTCAAACCAAAACAAGTAGAGTTTCATTTGTATTGATAACTTTTTCTCCTTATTTTATCCAGGTGACCATTCTCAAATTACTTGAGTAAAAATGCAATACAAATACACATCTGCTATCTCTTGTTTCATCTTTCTTTCTCTGCTAGAAGGCACCTAGGAGTGTTCTTGCTATTCTGTGCATACGCTTTATTGATATAGATTAGAACTTAATGAGTAAGGTAGAAGAACAGAGGAAGAATCATAATAAAAGAGATGAGTTGAATTAATTAAGTGTGATCGGGTTGTTACGTATGGGTCTTTTTGGGTTTGTGGAAACATTATTGTCCCATTGACCATGTCTTCTTATTATTGTGAAGGATCGTAATGAGTATTGAAAATAGTTCGTCTAGTTGATCGTTTATATTTGTTAACACGTATGTTTATTTGTTTATAAATTTCTAGTCTCTCCAATCTATCTTGTCTTTCTCCTTTCCTTTATTTTTATGGTATTGGTGAGTGTTCGTGGGTACGGTTCTAGATGTGTGTTGTGTTATTAGAGTCTGTTTTGTTGGGTATAAAGGATCTCAGACTTTCTTTTTTTTTAATTTAGTTATAAGATGAAGTGTTTTCTTTTGTTTATACGTAGTTTCGCAATCCCGACGTATCAGTTTTTACATAGCATTTTTATTGTGTGTAGGCATACCCCCAAAATTTGGTCAGAGTTGGGTTCAAATATTGTTGTTGGCTTTGGATAAAGTTTTCAGATTAAGGTTTTGAAAGAAAATACTTCCCATTGCCTATTGGTGTTGATGTGGTCGCACTCGGTTAGTTGATATGACGTTTGTTGTACTCGTTGTTGTCACTGTTTTTTTATATGTTGTAGGTATTCTCTTTTCTTTCTGGATTTCTGAAATTAATGGGCTCGTAGTCTCTCTCCATTTGATTCGTCTTCTACCAATTTATACTTGACACGGGTGGTTCGCTGTAGCTTGTTTCGTATAGTCCTTTGCAGCTGCTTTCTGGATCAGTTGCAGTTGTATTCTAAGGAGATTTTTTAACGTGCGTTGGAGGTCCTTTGTCAGTAGTTATTGTTTAACGCAATAGTGAAGTTAATTCCTCGAAAAAATTTCTCAATGGACGCGAGAAATTGTCCACTTTTACCCTGCAGTCGATAATGATGAAATATTCATCCTCATATCATACGTAGCTTAAAACGTTGAATTTTTCTATCATAGGCATGGACACTTGTTCTATTCCTTACAGAAACAAACTGATACATTGTTGCAAAGTTTTAAATAATTTAGTTTGGTTAACGTTTAAATATCCTCCACTATTTCTTCTGTAAATCGCAAGTTGTTGATTGAAAGCCCATTTCTTTTTTTGTATCCTGTGGAATATAATTATAATTTTAAAAGAACAAAATGCGATATAAAATATATTTTGCAATTGACTAAGTGCCTGTAGTACTGGCAGATTAGTTCCATCATTTTTGAACCATGTGCAATAATTTTAAACCTTAAAAAATAGTTCGCTTCTGCAGGATGTATAAAACAACGGCAACAGTGCTTATTTTATTGATTGCATTTGACCGGAAGAGCTTCTTAACGCCTTGCGCCCTTTTTGACGCAAAAACTTGCTCTGATGTTGTGATTGAATTTCGCGGCATTCATGTAGTGCAGGTCTTTTAGAAGAAAAATACAGAATAAAAGCCGAAACATATGGGTTTTCAGCACGGATGTATCAGAAGAAAAAACCAAAAGAGAAAATACCTCTTTTGATTCTCATTAATAAGCCAATTTATGTTCAAAAATAACCGCAGCAGTGATATGCTTGTTCAATGATAAACAGGATAGCGAAAAGTCAGTGAAAATGGACCAGTAAAAAATAGTAGAAACTCTCGGAGTTCTGTTCACCCTTGAAGAGATGGCAAAAGACCGCTTCCAAAGGAAGCTCATGTTATGTGGTCTTTAGAAGACCATACTTCTAAAGACCGCAAAACAAGTGCTTGAAAACATGCAGAGCAGTGATATGCTTGTTCAATGATAAACAGGATAGCGAAAAGTCAGTGAAAATGGACCAGTAAAAAATAGTAGAAACTCTCGGAGTTCTGTTCACCCTTGAAGAGATGGCAAAAGACCGCTTCCAAAGGAAGCTCATGTTATGTGGTCTTTAGAAGACCATACTTCTAAAGACCGCAAAACAAGTGCTTGAAAACATGCAGAGACCATTCATCTTTTAGAAGACCGTTCCTTGAGCGTTCCGTTTTTGAAGAAACGCGTCAGGGAAAGGACATTTTGTGACTTTATAATCTTGCCTTGCAACATAACAGTAAAGAATACTTTTTGATTGCTACAATAAGAGGATACTGATGATGCACTGAGAGGAACGCTGATTTTGGTCATTCCTTGACAGTTTCTCTAAAATCAGCGAAGAAACCTCAACTTCCTCCCGTAATGACTGTATTTTCTGTCAAAATTTTTGGGCTCGTAAGCTCCATATATGTTCAAACTACTTTTTGTAATAATCTTAAATGCAAAATTATATTTAAAAACGTTTTCTCGATCATTATTGAGGTCTGCTTTATTCAAAACAGCGCACTGAAGCAGGAAATGTCTGTCGGTATACCGACATAACTTGTGACTAACTTCAGATATTGCGCGTGTAGGTATGGGTATGGGCACCGTTTGATGAACAGTGAAATAAGTCATTTGTCCTTCGATACATTCAAACTATTGTCCTGTGTTGTACTGAAGTATTGAGACGTTTGATGGTCAGACAATGACTGTCTTTGTGACCAGAATGAGTCAAACAAACCATGCGGTTTAACTTCTTCGATATTTCTTCCTTGCAGGCTTTTGCTGTCTGAGGCTTGCGATCAGCATATGAAGTATGTACATCTAAGCCTAAGCCTTTTTAATGGGAAAAATAAAAAAATTATTTTAATTAAATATTTTTAAATTAAAAATTTTTAAGTTGAAAGGCTGAAACGTGATTTTGTAAAAGCTGCATTTGGAATGAATTAGAGAAAACCGTCTTTTGCACTCGAAAGTATCTATTTATTCGCTCTGGGCGGTCCATAAAATCATTCGAGTATAACGACAAATTTTTCATATTTAAAACATTTTTCTAAACAAATTATACTTGTTATTTAGTATCAATGATATTAATTAGAATATTTATAACTCGCACTCCTCATATGTACTTTGAAACAACTTTGACATCTTCAATAAATACCAAGCGATGAAAAAAGCTTTTCGATATGCTGAGGGTGACATAGTGAATTAAATATATATGAAATAAGAGGTCACGTGAGTCCTACCGATTTTCGTTTGTGATTCAAAGAATTTCAACAACTTTCTATCAAGTCAACTTCATTCTAGGCACATGTATAGAATTGAAGTTTGTGTACTTTTTCAATGTTAACAAAAATATTATTGCTTTTGATACTATTACTTTGGAACGTTGAGGACTTTTCAGTCAAAGGCGGATACTATTATTTTGCATTCAAAAAGTTTTTTTTAACTTTTTTGTTGAGATCTGAATGTCAAAAGCAGTCGAAATACTGCGAGAAATTTTTTCTCTGACCTGATTCTGTGTTGAGTCCACATAGCAAAGAATGATATTCCAAGTTCACCTTACGGCCTTCAACGTAACTTGAGATGGCAAAAAGCACTCACTGTTTTCTTTTAGCAACATACGATGATAAAGCATTGATCACTTCAATGAATGCAACTTGTCCTCTTTCATAAAACTAGTACTGCGACTTCAGTATACTTCAATGTGCTTGAGGAATCTATAGTGTCCACTTGGACCGCGATTCTTTTGCCAAATTATAATCTTAAGAACGTATAGAGGCATGATGACTTTACTCCAATATATCTAAGTCTTAACATGTTTGTTACCATTTGCGCGAATTGATATTGTTGACTCTCTGTTGTCTATTCTAGTTCTAGTTGACAATGTTGAGGTACCCTAAAATTCTTATTTTGTTTTATGTTGATATGTGTCTTTCAAGTATAAAGTATAGAATTTGCTTAAATAAAATTTACATGCAATTTGATTATCTGCAGACAACATCGTCTTAGCTAGATTGGTAAGTACTAGTTTCTTTAGTCCTAATCTTCATTATCGCAAGGCCTTGCAAGTCAGTGCAAAGCTATCCGTTTCAGAAATGGCTACTTTACAAAGTCATACGAGTGAAAATAAGAAACAAAATCAAATGAAAAAGTCAAAAAATTAAATTCAACATTTTTTCATTCGTATTGACATATGACATAATGTAGCCAATTTTATGACACAACGATGTAAGGCTCGTTGTTATATCAAAGTCAGTATCAATTTTGGAACGCAAACTTAATGATTCCTGATTTCATACAGATTTCAGAAATTTTAAAAGGCTGCTACGATCACGAGATCCATCCCAATGAGGGATGGGTTTGTTTTTGCGTTCATTCTCGATATTTGTTCTAACCAGAACAACTCTATTTTAGTCTTTCGATCTCAAAATGACAAAAAAATGAACAGCATTTCAGTACAATTAGTACAAAGACTAACATTCATATGCTATTTCTTGGCCCAGCCGCTCAGTACAGAACTTGGGTCATAAAACATGTTAGAAATACTTTATTTCAAGACCAAAGTAACACGAAATGATCTGGTCCGAACCACGCTTAAACTTAATTCCTTTACAGCTACCTATCATATATAGGTGAGCTGACACTCCGATACCAAAATCACTAACTCATGTGTTACAATCACCAACGGGATTCACATGCTTGCTCTAATCCTGGAACATAATATGTAAGCCAAGATTCTTTTTAAAATTATTGAAATTCAAATATGAAGTCTTGATTTGCTGCATATGGTTCGTGGTCCTTTTTCAACGCTTCCTAACTTTTATGTTCATGTAAAATGTAAATTATCTCCTTGAGTTTTATGCTTTTAATTGCACTGCTTCATCAGCCTCTAATGTTATACATAACAGCTTCACATGCGTAAATCCAAAGTTTGAAGAAATCCTGTTTTGACAGCTAGGTGAAATTGTAACGTAAAATTATTTGAAAATTCTCCCGAAATATCCAGCCCTTAAAATGTTTGAATAAACTTTTTCAACAATTTACACGTAGAATATTACACATTTTCTATATGTTGTGATTCTGAATTATGTATTTTCCGATGCTAATTATGACACGTTGTACGGTTTCTAGCAAAGATTAAATATCTTTGAACGTGTTAATTAATGGTACTTCTATTTTCCATCTTGACTCTTCAGAGTATCCGGAGGTTAGTAGTGTTCTATTAACAACTCGTTTGAAAGCATGAGTCACTGACATATCTAAGATGTTGAATATACAAAACAAAATGTTCTTTAAATTAACCCAATAATGAATTGGCCAGACATGTAATGGTAATATGGCACTAAGAGGATGTTATTTCTGGGTATCCCATTTTTTTAATTGGTTGAAATTGAAATGGTTTTTCATTGTTTTGTCAGTTAGGAACAAAGTAATTTAACAATTGAGATGTAGTTTCAAACCAAACCTGCTTTGACTCCTCAAACTAACATATTGGGGTCACGCGAGACCCCTTGTTCGGTTCACATGTTTTCCAGCGTTTTGACAGCTTTTCGATGTGTGAGAAAAAAGAACCCTTTGGCTTGGACTCAGAGTTTTCCTTCATTCTTAAAGCTAATCGCAAAATCCTATTTCATGAAGAAAATCTTGCAATGATGTGAACAGATGATAATCAGATCTTATTGCACTATCTGGATCTGGACGATAACCCAGCATAAGAAACGTTTTCCAAACCAATAAGTGCAGTTTTTTTCTGTGGCTTTCAGTCATGTATGGTGAAGCGTTGTCGTTGGTAAGAGTAAAACGAAAAATGAAAACAAAAATTTTCCTTTTAATTTTTTTTTATTTTCCTGTAATCGATTTACGACCGTTAGGGTTTGATTTTCCTGCGCAATTGAAAATGGTTAAATAAAGAATGACATCATTTCTTGTGGTAAAATATGAAAATTTCTGTTATCAAGAAATCAAGTTACAAAGAGGAACGATCAGAGTCGAGTTTTCATTATTTTACAATATCTCATAGTCCACAATACCCTTGTGACCCCATCACCAATATATAACCTTCCTCTGATGCACGCTACTTTTTGATGTGGATAATGGTGTTTTGCTTATGAAAAAATATACCCCTTTCTTAACTACATGTTTACACAGTATCCATTTGTCATATCCGTTCACCATGTTGTCTAAACGCGGTTCGCTCTTTGACAAGCAAGATTTGATGAACGTATGGAAATTCTGACCCCTGATTTTTTGGTGTTTGCTTCATCAAGTACCCAATCAGAGAGTTTGCACATGAAACCAATCCTTTTAATACAACCCAGAGCAGGATTCTGAGAAGTTCCAAGCTTTAAACACACGTTTGTGGAATTCACCTTAGGATTTTACCCGATCTTATTGCTTAGCAATTTGTCTTAGCCTTGCGAAAATTTCGTGAATCATGTTTAATAAACCAGATGCTAAACGGACTACGCATCAATGCCGACAAAATGGAGCTTATGCTTTACACAAAGTGCCACAAATCGGATGCGTTTCCACCCCAGCCATTGACAGAAAACATATAAGTTTAGTAAACAAGGTAAAATACTTACGAGTAACCTTAGATAGTAAACTAACTTGGACTCCACACATAGGGGAAGTCAGATGGAAAGCTGCAGCGGTGCTCTTCACAATGAAAAGACTAGTGGGGTAAACCTGGGAAATAAAACCTGAAATTGCCCACTGGATTTACACAACAGTAGTGAGGCCAATGGCCACTTACGGGGCATTGGTTTGGTTGCATTACAAAAGAAAACCATTGCAAAAGAGCTAGAGAAGATCCAGCGAATGGCCTGCCTTGGCATCACAGGTGCCATTAGGACTACGCCAACTGCTGCAATGGAAATAGTGCTTAATCTCATGCCACTCGACAAATGCATCTTCAGATAGGCATCACTTGTGAGCATCAGATTAAAATCCACATATGAGTTATCTAACCACCCACAAATAGGGCACGTATGCATTTTGGAAAAAATGGAGAGAATGACCCCGTCAAGTAAAAGGGAGCTGGGGAATCCAACCGATGGTGAACCCAATAATTCCATACAAGATCAGCATACCGACCATATAAGCGTGGGAAACGATCCAAGATTTCACATCTGCAAGTGATGGAAGAATACAAATACTCTCGGACAGTAAGTTGGCACTGCAGGCGCTTGCCTTTAACCGAGTAGTTTGGTAATCCTGCACCACAGCAGGATTGCACAGTAGTGCAGGATTGTTGGCAGGCTCTCAAAGGCGCAACAACCCGAGTAAATGTAAAACTGACATAGGGTCCATGGACACAGCGGTGTACAGGGAAACGAAAGAGCGGATGCGAGCTAGCGAGAGCTGGATCAGCCGTCAAAAATGCCACTAGAATAGCTACAATTAAAGTACCACTAGCAACGGTAAAATGGGAACGAGACGAAATCTTCTGGAAAGAGATAGATTTGGCTTGGAATGACAGGAACGACTGCAGGATAAGCCGAGCTCTTTGGCCTCATCGTAATAAAACGAGGACAAAACAACTCTTGGGGAAAATCAGAGAAAGCGTTAGAACATTGGTGGCAGTATTAACGGGCCATAATCTTCTAGGATAGGAATAGAGATCCAAACGGATTGAATCCTCCTAGATTGCCGAGTCTGGTCAACAAACGCCTTATTTGGCTGAGGTGTACTGGCGTAACAGAATTGGAACACTTGGCGACCGAAGAACTGGGGGAACTCCTTAGCTTCTGTAGGACGACAGGATGGACCATCTGTAAACAATAGTACTGCACATGGGGAGCTAAGGACAGATTCTGGCCTGTGCTATTTTCCAGCAACTGGATCCCAGTACAATAATAATGATAAAAATAATAAAACCAGATTTTTATTGAGTCCTCTCCAGATAAGTCACACACGTCCCTGTCACCTGCATTGCATTATTTTCTTTTTGGAATTCAAAATTTTGAAACTTAAGTTCTTTACTAAATTTTCCCATTGCTGAACTGAATAAACTACAACGAATCAATCATCAATAATATTCTAATTTAACTATTCGAACAGATGTGGTTGGTATGACCGGTATGATCGAAATCCTTGCTGACGATCGGCAACGCATATAAGTATGCATGCGTGAAAAATTTTCCTTTATACTTATAAATAGTGTCACTAAAAAACAGAAGGGAGGGAAAAGGCTCTTTCCTCCAGTACAGTCCACTTCCAGTAACTTTCACATTTTTAAATTCGACGACAAAATTTTTTGAAGCAGATTTGAAAAACAAATTCAAATCTCCAATCCATATGACATATCTGACGTCATATGCCATCTCTATTTCGATAGAAATGTTTGGGCAAAAACCATTTTTCCTTTTCCTGACTGTTGTCTGTCTGTCCACCCGCTGAGTGACAAGAATTATTTTATTAACAATTTCAACAAAAGTTGATATATAAATAATCAATAATCGATTGCGTAAACGTTAGCTCATAAGATTAAAAGAACTTATTTATTTGCGCCATGTGTGGAAACAACAGAATGCAACTGCAAGATGGAGCCATGCGAAATAACATTGCATTTTTCAAAGGTTTCATTTTTCTACATTCTATCCTTTCTTCTCTTCCCAATCCTATCTTATCCTATTTTTCTGAAAGTATTTTATATTCAAATAATGTATTAGAATTTTTGATAATAATTTTCAGAGTTAGAAGCCTTACACCATTATTTTGGCTCATTATTTTGGCTTTTGCTGGTTAATTTTTTCTAAGGAAGTCTTAAAGAAGCCTTAACTCGCCCTCATGCGAATAAAGCAAGAAGTAGAGAGCCTCAAAAAATAAATTATTATAACTCTGCAATAAATTATGTATTTTAATTTAATAATTGAATTATTATTTTTGTGAGGAGTTTCATAAATTCGAAAATCAGGGATAAGACAAATAGGTGACCCTTATGTTCAGGCGTTTCGCTATGAAATTCACTACGATTGCGTAGGCTATGGCATTGTACGATTTTTAAGGTTTTTGTGAACATCGTCCCAAATCCTTGTAGTGATGAGTCTTGAGCATGCTTTGTGGGAAATAGAAAGCGCCCAAAATTTACGCGACTTACTCCAATTTTAACAAAGCGTTTGATTGCGTCAACTACAAAAATCTTGTATAGAATCCTAAAATTGTTGAAGTTGAAGGTGCCGTACTAAGCTGGCTTGAGTTTTATCTTCATCATAATCAGACTTAAATTGTCAAGTTTCAGGGCTTAATGTTTAAAAATATTAGACTTCTCTTTGGAATGCCGCAAGGTAGCCTTTTAGGCTTTCTGCTTTTTAATATTTTCATTACTGATTTCTCTAAAGTTTTGTTTGATATTCCGCATCTTTTCCGTGCTCATAATTTTAAAACTTTTCAAATCCCAAACAGACACATTGTTTCAACAATATCAAGTCGACTCTTTGTCAGAATATTCCAAAAATAATGAACTTGCATTAAATACTGGAAATTTTCGGGTAATACGTTTCTCGCTAAAACGCTCGGGTGTGTGGACAGTGTCAAAATAATGATTGTTAGCACAAAAATTAACTAAAAATGTTTATCGTTTGGAAACCATCGTGGGTCTCGGTGTTACTTTAGACAGAAAGTTGCGTTTTAAGCTTGCATACTGAGAAGGTTCACGTACAGTCTCAACGCTCCTTGGCTGGATTAAACGTTGATTTAAGGTGATTTCAAAACGTATGGGTTTCAAAAATTTTACACCTTATCTTAAGTAGTCCAAACCTGAATTTGCCTGTGGCATTTGAGACCACAGTTTCGAATTCCACGTCAACAATATTGAGTCTGTAAAAAAGCAATTCGTCCTTTTTACTTAAAGATTTCTCTATCTGCTTTGCTTTGCTTTGAAGTCCTTCTCCAGACCTTAAACATTCCTTGAGTGGTTTTTAAAAAATCAACTTAATTACTTATTGCTTTGTTTTTGAGATTCGTAGAGACATAATTTACATACCATTTATAGCTAAAAGGATCACATTGCATGAGCTGAAGAAGAAAATCACACGATTAATGCTGATAATATGTGTGCAAACAGATGTTGCAAGGCTTTTAATTCTCTAAGGACGCTCACCTCTTTCACCAATTCTAGATCTCATTTCAAAATCCTACTATCACGAATGAATATTGCCACGTATGTTTTTATATTGAATATGGTAATGGTTACAATTACTTTTATTATTGAATCGTTAGTTTTGTTAGGAGTTTCTATGGCAACAAATAAATAAATGATATTATGAAATCGTTAAATTCTAACCGAAGATTGGTTTGTAATTGAATCCCTGCTACATAGACTTCATAACCGGAGGACGCGTTCGATTGAACGGAGGCCACTTTTGGGAGCGTCTTATATCAGGTTCCATGACCTGAAGTTAGATCCATGGTGGCGATAAAGATTGAAGTCTTATGAAATCTTTTCCCTTTTTTCCATTGCTGTTGATCAAAATCAGTGAAGAGTTTTTGAATACATAATTGTTGAAGAAAAATCGATTTATGATCGTTCTGCATGGTCTGCAACAGGTGGCAAACCACGAACTCTGCTACCAGTAGATGACTCTATTGTTCAAAGACAAATAAATAAATATCAAACATACAATTTAAAAAATTAATATTTATTAAAAATATTCTAATATTCTTGTGCTTATGTACTTCATCACGACTAAGTAAGCTACGTTATAGTAACTAAACAAGATAGCCTATACTAATTATTCAATGAAATTTTTCAGGAGTGATAAGCTCTTATCTGAATACAACAAAAAAAAGATTGGCGCTTGTTTTTTTAATTGTTCAATTACATGTTACACAATCGTCACTATTTTGAACACCAGCCATTGAAATCTCAAGTTCAATGATAATATTCACTAAGCATTTAGAACCCAATTAATTCTTCCGCTGTTAACATCCTCTACCGTTAACATGCGCTATTATTCCGGTATGTGCAATACAACAAACAATCTTACCGAGGAGGGAACACATTATATGTTATGGCTTACAAAATATTCAAATCTATAAACAACAGAACATTACTATTATGGGTCAATGATAACCAAGAACGCAAGAAAAAATACATAATTTGCTATCAAAGTTCTTCGGCACCATTAAAATTTTAATGTTAGTATTTTTAAGATGATTTCCATTGAAATATTAACAATCAATCAAGGATAATTCACGAGACTTTTCGCGCCAGTTCATCAGCTAATTATTTCGAAGTTATTGCCAGCAATTCCCAACAGTATCAAACTTACTAGTCGAGTTTTTTGGCTCCAATTTGGTTTCATTATCAGTTTTCCTTTTTGATTTGACAATGAAGGGAGATTTCAAAAACAAATCCAGAGAATCCAACTTTTTTACACTTGGGTTTAGTAGGGTCAGCTATTACCCTATCACGAGCTTTTATGTGTTTTGAAGCTAAGCAACAATAAGTTATCAGTAAAATCAGAAAGAAATAAAAAGTTTTAGTTTTCAAGCACACAAATTGGGATTTTCTCAACCAAAAGCAATTGCGAACCATTTCTTTCATAATTTGCTTGGTCAGATTTGGTTGGAGGATTAAGTCAACAAATAAATGATATTTAGGCTTATCACCAATCACAGGCGAAAAGTGGCAGCCTAGACACCAAACTATCTTTATGATGAAGCCGAAACTTTTTTTCATGTATTTGCCACTGTCATTCTCAGAATGGCGGGAAAAGTGACAGTTCTGATCAGAAGTCAACTGAACTGAATGGACAACCACAGAAAACTCAGTCCGGTTCTCAGATTAACCTCACATTTACAACTTAACCTTGAACAGGACATAAAAACGAAAGCATTTGATAAATTGGAAAATTAAGTACAAGGCACGACATTATCAATAAAATTTATAAAATCTTGATCGTTTTTATTGTATCGAAAAACTTTATTACATTTCACAAATATTTCACATTCAAAATTTATTGTTCGACATTGAGCCTGTCTGAGCAATTCTCATGCGATGCACGAAAGTGCCGTCGCAGTATTATACCCTACTCGCGGGTATTTCAAATATCGTTCACTGAATATGCAAAGAATTTAGGAATGTCGAGTAGTCAGGTGTAAATACTTACAAAGATGCCTTCAGTGAGACGCTCTTGAGATCCCTATAGGCTGACAGTTTCTTCAGAAACTAGTTGGATTTAGAAGTATGCCGATTACGCTTATTCAAAAATATTGAAGCAACATTTGAAATTGTCGTTGTCATAGGGGTGAAATCTATCCCCTTTCTTATCAGAGAACATGAACTAATCTGCTTCAAAAAAACGAGGGTATCAAAAAGTAGTATTGATCATGATCTGGATAAGTGGCAGTAATTCTGGAAGTGTGATTTCAATTGAAAATAAACGGGGGGCTTATCAGCAATTTGAAAACAGGGCGAATCTGAAGCATGGTGAGAGTTGTTTTTACCCATCCAGGCATTCAGTGGATGCGAAATTTAGGTTCAGCCTTTTGCATTATAGATAGATAAACCAAAGAAGTAGGTAGACCAAAAATCTAGCTGAATCTTAAAATAAAATCTCTGATCTAGCTGAAAAACTAAGTCCAAGACAAATTGGTTGACAGGTTGAGGTGAGACAAGGTTGACAAATGGCATGATGTGAAATTATTCTCGGACTATCCTTAGAACAAAGATAGCAATAATTAATTGATTGAAGACGTCAAAAGTGAAGATACTTCTTGTTTAGAAATCCTCTTCTTTTTTCGTTTTCCGTGAAAGGCTGAATTGCTTAGATCCGAAGGTATCAGAGATATGTAGAATAGGTACGTTTGGCCTGAAGTAATGTATTAACGATTCAAAATAAGGTGTTTCCTTCATAGCCTTAAATTTATGTGGCACGGTGTCCCGAACACAGTGCACTTAGTCTAATAGCTTTGTCCAAATAGAAGATATAACCAAATGATACATTAATACAAAAACTATCCAAATGCAAAAATTATATGTTCTTACCTTCACACTGGTATAATTCTAGAGAAATCAGATCTTTAAAGAATTTTTTTGAAAACAAATAGGCATTGCATGTAAACTACTGAGTCTGACTGGTGATTTTGTTTACCGATAGATATGTGACAATCACTTGGTACGCTAGAACTTTTTACGGTTCCATTTACGTCCAAAATTTAAATGAAAAATTCCGGATTAAATTGCTTTTTATATCAAGTTTAAGTACCGTCAACAGTAAGTTTGATTTATAATGTAAAGACATATTGTGATTACTAAAATTCACGTACATCCCGTGCTTCATGAAGAAAAAGACACAAATAGTCCATGCAATGCAGCAAAAAGCGCAAGCTTTGCAGGATAGAGAGCTTTTAATTTCGGTAACTAGGTGAAAAAACAGATAACAATACCCAGAATTCTGAGCTTAAGCATGTGTGAAAAGTACTTTTTCGGTGTAATAATAGATGTGAGTCAATGTATATGGACAAACACTTTCAGAGAATGTCATTCTGCAACTCACGCTGCGCCTTCGTCCTGATTTCCCACCTGCACTCAAATAGTTTTGCATGCAAATACCAATGCATTGAGAAAATATTGGTTGAGCTTCTTTAGATAGGGAAATTGTTGATATTTTTAAGCAATGGTTAAGAGTTACGCAGTGACATAAGCAGAACAGATTAAGGATTGAAAATTTGCTTGATTTTTGTCTATGGAAAAAGTATCTCATAGTTTCAAGGCGAATTGTCGACTAGTGTTTATTTGCAAGGCCTTAGAGTAGCTCTTCATGATATTGAAATACTTTGTAACCTCATTGAATCCGGTGAAGGACTAAGAATCTTCACTGAGCATTGAGTTGCTCATGTACTTATCATTGCAATACTGTTTTCAATTAAGTGTGACTAAATTTAAAGCAGTATCGATAGAGAGAAAGAGAGCATTGGGAATCGGGAAGAAAGGATATACCAAGCACATTCAAAGTGTTTCTGATTAGGGCGCGTGGCCAAAAGGAGGCTTTTCTTCTATCATAGGAAATTAGAAGAGAATTTAATTTTTTTAAATCTGTAAGAACACAAAATAAATTAAGGTTGTGTCCGTGAAATAAGGAATGAAAATAAACAAGAGACCAACATGTAAATCATAACTTACTATCTTTGGTTGTGCTACAACGATGGATGTTGGTGGCATAATTGAGGTTTGTTGATGGAATAGTTGAGATGTGCCTTAGATCATTAAAAAAATGTTGTGTGTTGTGTGTGTGTAAATGAAAAAATGCACTTTTCCAAAAGAAGAGTCATCTGAAAAAAGCTGGAGAGAAGAAAACATGAAAAAAGATAAACAAGTACAGAACGCTAAAACGCTGGGATAAAGTTAGTTCTTACTACGGATACTTGAAAGACAGTTAAATAAATGAAATCTGGGCTACTTGGAAAACCAAGGACCCTTTTAAAAAACATGAAAGAAAAAAACCGATCAGTTAATTTAAATTAAGTTTCAATTAATGCAAGTTCACAGCACAGAGTAGCACTCAGTGGCCAAAATAAACAATAAGAAATCAAACACGTTTTTACAATCATACACGTTTTCTTTAAGAAATCTTTCTTTAAAAATCTGAAAATTACAAAAATATTGAGAGAAGTCAAAAAAATTTCATAATTTTATAAGTTTTCATTCAACAAAAAGTTAATATAAATGAGGTTATGTCAACTAGGTATTGTAACGTTACATTTCAAGAACTCGACGTGAAATTTTCAAAAAAATTGCAAACTTAGATTTGAGCAGCTGGCTGCAAATCGTGTAAGGCGCCTCGCGAAAAACGCGTTTTGCGGTGGACATGCGGGTACTCAAGACTGGATCATCTAAAACACAAAGGCAAAATGATACTAATACTGCTGCATCTCCGTCAATTTTCCTTGGATCGATATGAAATTTTGACACGATATTCCTGAAATATGGTACTTTCTCTTCATTTACTTGCATTTTTTTTGTCAAAAAATTGAAGAAATAAATAAATACCCTACCGCCTGGCCTTAAAAGTTCTGAGCATCGATTTCTGCTTTCAGAGTTCTAAAGATACATTTACTCTTCTCAAAGAGGTTTAAGAAGTCTTTGGGCAATTCCTTCTTCTCAAGTCTTTTATGCAATTTTCAAAGAATTATTTAAATCACCGGTAAAATATCTTCATCCGATCTTATTGTAAACCGAATGAATGTAATATGCCTCAGCATCGGATAGCCCACCGTCGACTACGCGAATAATCTGTGCGATTAGCTTTTTGCTTGCTCTCAGTCTCCCTTGCTTGCTCTCATGACTGAATTACAGCGCATATCTTAACCAGCGTTACCACTTTACCATCGCTTCGTAGGAACTCCTGGTCTAATGCTATTCAACAAGAATAAGGAGAATTAAAATTAACCAGAACACCCTTCTGAAACTTTTGCACAGAAGCTTAATACACATTGAAATCTACAGGAGTTTTTTCTTTCTCTGTCAGATGCAAGCCATCGAAGAGTGTTGATGCTGAGTGAACTCACGCTCTATCAGAAGTAAGAAGAAAATAGGTTCAGATGAAAAACTAGAAGATTCTGAAGAAGATGAAGGCATTTTTCCGTGTTGCAGACACTGGTCATCGTGTTTGGGTAAAATTTCTCGGTAAGACAATGTTCAAAATTAACTTTTTTTTTGGGTAGGGAGGTGAAACCTATTTACGCCCTGAGTGTTGGACTCCCAGTGAGCCTACTGGACTACCAACTAAACACCTCCCTTGTCAACCGGAGCGCCTAGCCTGGAACCATTTGACACATTACTTCGGGCTGGGCCTTCCAATTTTACGCCTTTTGGTGCCTTCGGGTTACAGGGATTCCTTCTCCAGTTGGATGGAAAAGAGGAGGAGGATTGCTTTAGAAAATTAACTTAATAAACAACTAATTCAATAAATCGATAAAACTAGTCAATTGCCAAGCGTCCAAGACAAAATGATCCCCGTATTTAAAAACAAGGGGATCATTTTGTCTTAGACGCTTGACTTTTTTCTTGGCTTAGACGATTTGAAATAAATATTTAAAAATACAAATAAATAAACCTCGTATTTTTTTTAGTTCTTAACCAAAATAATTTTTTTTCATTTTCATTTTCAGCTTTTCAAGGTGTACAAAACAATTTTTTCGAAATTGGCATTTTGGTGATAGGGCTTTGGTTTCATTATTTTATTCTTTTATCCTAGCTATTTTTTCACTTTCATCAACTTTTCCTTAATTTGAACACAATTTTAAACATTATACTTAGTTCGTTCGAAGAGACAGGAAATAGAGGGCCATCTTTTGATATGTGAAAGGTAACTTGAACAGGTTCCAATAGTTATATTAAATTGAAAGGATATCCCGAGATTGATCAATATCGAATTGGTGATAGATAGCGTCAGGATGTAGATAAAGCCTTCTCCTTTTTATTTGATTTGGTTCTATGTTAAAGTAAGCATATAGATTTTGACGTCCACAATTAATATGGATGGCTATGGGAAATAGAGGTTTTTTTTGGAATTCATCTCATCTTGGTTGCCAACATTATATATGTTGGTTACCCATCAGTGCATCCTCCTTACCCCATGTCAAATCTAGGTTCTCAATTACAAAATCAAGATAGCATGGTCCTTCTTTGTAATTCTGCAGGCGAGTCACGAAGTTTTTTTTTTTTGTTTTGTTTGGGAGGTGAAGGCTATTTACGCCCGGACTACCGACTCGGACTAGGCCTCAGGCCTAGCGGTGTCTTCAGGCTAAGGGGGAAATCTCTCTTTCTCCACGGATGAATAGGTAGGAATTGCGATTAGTTACTATAATAACACACAGTTCCAATTGTCCTTTGATTGCATCATTTTTCCCGTTAAATTTTCTGGGGAAATTACGCCAATTTTCTTTCTCCGAGAGATGAGTCACGAAGTTTGGGTATGATATGTGTGAGTTTGATTCGTCTGAATTTGGTTGTTGGTTATAGTAGAACGATAAGCCGTCTTGTTTCTGAAGGGACAACACATGCGCTGCTTTGATCCAGTAAACTCATTGTTGAATCAATCATCAAAAGATCGAAGTGTTCAAAGCAGCTTGCAATATGGTATTTTATAATATTAAATAGTTATTGGCAAGAAGTCGCAATGCTTTCCGCATTTGGTAGAAGATCAATCGGTTGATACGTTGAAACTTTTAAAGATTATTTTGGTTATTTAATTTGCATAGAAAACTTCTTATTCATAGTTCGTCGTTTATTTTTCAACGTTCTCGGAAATCGTGTATTTTCCGAAGATATTTTCATCAAAGTGACAGAAAAATAGTTCAAACATATTCTTTGAAATATCGTCAGACGTTGATGACTTTGAAAATGTTTCAAGAAGGTTTATAATTCGGTTTTATTTGATTATTAATGCGAAAGCTAATTGATTTCGTTCAAAGGAAACTCGAACAAAAACTTCGGGAGGCCAAAGGTCTTCTCAACTTCTTAGCTTTTGTACCGTGCTTTAAATTGTAACATACTTTAATAGCGGTCAAATCCGATCTAATAACAAATATTTATTTAATCGCTTAAAAATTACTTTGAATATTTTCTACGTGGATTAGAAATCCGTACTCCTAATGATTCCGATTAGAATAAATTTTTATTCAATACCTCAGCATATGATTATTATATGATCCACAATATAAAAAATGATATTATCGATACACGTAGTAAAATTAGGTATTGCAAGCATTGATACCAATCAACTGGATTGGATCAAAGTACGGCTCCTCATCTTATGTTTCACAGAATGTCTGCTCAAAATTTCCAATATACTTTGACTTATTTGAAACGCCTTACGGGGGCTTTGAATTCAACTTAATCGGGACAAATGTCAACAAAGAGTAAGTTGGGTCGGTTGCTTCAGTCTGTGTAGCAAAGGACACAATACCCCTTGTCTCTGTACAGAAAACCATTGTACTTGGACTGCTTTCAGCAACTAGACCATCCCATTGTTCATTTCATTCAGTGAAGCCGAGCGCCTTTCTATTCGTTTCTTCTTAATATTGCGCGGCATTTATAGATATTGCTTTTATATTTCTTCTCCTAGAAACCATTTCAAGATATCTGCAATAGAAAACATAATGTTTGTGCTAATTTTAATGAATATTCTTTAGATAATGGGAGAATAAGAAAGCACTGCTCTTACTCGTAGGATTGCCTTTAAGGACAATGGAGATTTTGCAATGTACATACTAGCTTACTGGTGTTTGGGTTCGGAAAAAATCCCTTATTTTAGCTTTTGTTATGGATTTTTGTGGATCTGAAATACTTTCTGATATTCTTAGAAACATCTCTTTTTTCTATCATGCGTTGATTCACCTCTTGACAGGTAACCTACTAAGTTTTTTCTATTCATTCAAAAACAGTCAAATTTTGAAGCAGTGCGACCTTAACAGGGTGCTTAAAACTACCACACATGTAATACTCATTTGCATTCCATGAATGCAAATCACATTTTAAGGGTTTCAAGATCGCTTTACTATCAAGTACCGGGAATTAAAATTTTGATGAGAGAAACGCAATTATTCAAAGCAGCATACCTTGGAAGAAATTGAAGAAATATGCCGTCTAAAGAAATATGCAAAATTTAGAGAGGTTTCAGGTATCTATCTATCTTTTACTTGACCTACCAATATATACTTCGTTTGCGAAAGACATGTGAATCGCTCTGATGCACGTTATCATGTTAACAGGTAACATTGTCTGCAATCTTCATGAGCGATGACTGCGTTTTTGAATGTGTTAACTCACATCGTAATGATATTTTGTCGTTGGCTCAACATCGGGAGCTTAATTCGACTCTCATAATTAAAGCAAACTATCTTGGAATATTATCTAATTCCAAATTCCTAATTCAATTATAAAGAAGAAGGCAGAAATATAAGTTGAGAGGACACAAACGCTGAATGTGCTAGGTGTCGGTTGGTCGCTTAAAGATGCGACACAAGTATATGAACATGGTCAGCATACAACGAAATGCTACATGTGTAGAATATAAGAAAACTTCGACGTATTCCTTTATAAAAAAATACACCACAAAAAAAAAAGAGAATACTTGTGTGGCTTCATAACAAAATATAATACTTTACCCAATAAAATTACACGTACAGGTGAGTCCATTCTTTTTGACTAAGCCTTTGCCCATCCAATAGTAACATGCAGTTGTGAGAAAGATGAGTGTAACGCATAAATTGTGAAGCATGCATGCAAATTACTCGTGAATGAATGACTTCATTCATCATACGTCGCTAAGGACATGTGAGTGATGTCATGTGGGGCTGCAAGTAATGGTGCCTGCGAGCAATACATCATTCGCGTTGACTCTATCATTATCGTGGAACAAGTTTCAAATGCTACTTCTTGGCCAATCTGCTACCTTTTTTGACCAAACAATTTATTCAACCTGATTTCCCGCGTAAGTTTGGCTGTTTTTGCATTAATTATCTTCCCTCTTTCTTTCAAAGACCTCAACTGACTCTCTACATGAGGTGAGTGAAATTATATGCAAAGATACTACTTATAGATATTGATATCGTGTAGCTTTAATTTTAATTAAATTTAGCTTAATTTTGGTTTTCAAATTGCTTTTAAATGTGAGTCAATATATTGCCTGAAGAAGAAATTGAATGCATGATTTAATATGAGCTTGAAGGCGCTTTTGCAGAACTTCCGAATTTAAATGCACCAACTTTTTGTCCAAGACTTGGATAATAGTAGAAGGAACCGCTTTAAAAGTCAATGCAAAGTGATGATCTCAGAAACTACTTGAGCCAAACCAAAATTTCCTTTATCCTTTAAATATTGAAAAAGGAAAAATGAAAGAGTCCCTAAGCCGATTGGTATTTTGGCACCTGACTCAAAACTTGAACTTCAACCAACAACTTTATTAATTAAATTCACGCTTCATCAGCTCATTGAGGATCACCATAAGACAACAAGTAGAACCATTGAATTTTAGTTACGAATAAAAGTCCTGTGAATAGAACGACATAATGAAATTGTGTTCCAAGGATATTGGTCATGCTATTCATTTGTTTGTTTGTTTTGAATCTGAGTAGTTTGTTGTTTCAAGTAGCTTGCGATAATTATTGTTTTTTTCACCATTTCTTATTTGATTCCTTAAGAGACAACAGTATTTTGAGTTTCACGAAAAATAAGCATTTATAAAACTAGTTTTCCTAAGAACGTGCAAATTTTTGTAAATCTTTGGAACTCGAGCTCCACAGAATGGGATTTATCAGTCAAAAGTAGATAATTTTGGTCAGCTGAATACAAAAACAAAAATATGTTTCTTAATTTGATTCTACTTTTGAGATAAAGGTGGTCTATTTATGCTGAAATTAAATCAAAAGCGTAAAGGATTTCGGAGGCGCTGGTTTTGAACGATTCAATGATTTTAAATAAACAAAGCAAAACCTAAGGCTAACCAAAGGAAAATACCCCAACGAAGCAAAGCCTGAGGCTTGTCAAAATCTATGGAGGTGAGACAAACGGAGATGTCTTTACTTCCAGCTTTCCGAAAGAAACGCCTTATTGTGGATGGGATGGACGCTATTTAAAAGTTTAGTGGTACAGAACTCATCCTTTGCGCAAGAGAAGCCTTGCTCCGATACCACTGGTGACCGTAATATTTGAATGAGTTTTTCTCTGAGCCCCGAATAACAACACTTCTATCCGGCATAGATATCTTCGGGAAAATTATCAAGCTTAATCATAGTTCAGATCAGATCAATTAGTCTTAGGGTTTCGTCTTGAAATGAGATGAACCTTACACGCCTCACTGTACGCACTTTAAAATCCACCACTAATTTGTCCATGAATACTAAACATTTAAAGTGAACAGAGCCTCTACCATATCTACTTTTTGATAAAATATCTGATAAAAAGAGAAAAAAAATAATATGTAACTTCGCCTTTGCTTTGCTTCCCTGGTCATACAGGGCCATATGGCAGCAACGATAGAAATGGCAACCACTCGTTTAATAGAACGTCTTAACTCGTAGAATGCAAGACTTGAGTCGTTTGGGCAAAAATCCTGCCGTTCTATGTTCTACCTGTGGAAAAAACTCATCCTTGCAGCTGTTTTGTCCTAACAGTTAAAGCAGTATGCACCGTTATGACGTCGCTACATTTAACAATTGGGTTTATTGCAAAGAAGCTACATCTCAGTTCTGCATTATCGGGCAACGCGAGAAGATTAAGGTTATTTCACAAGTCTTGGGGCAGTTCGAGTTGCGCCTCTATGTTTGTTAAATTAAGGTAGTGTTTTCCATCTTTCGGGTTTTAAAATAAGTTTTTTTTTAAAAAATTCTGAATATATTGTTGAATTAAAAGCGTACGTAATATTTATAGTTTTTGTAAATACCCCCTTCTCACCAAAATTATTTTTTTTCGGAATCATTTTATGTTCTTTTCTCCAAAAATATCAACTCTAAGTGCCATTTTAAAAAATATATTGTCCATCTAGGTATAAGATGTGTAAAAGATAACAAACAGTCCCGTTTTCTGTGAAGTCCTGTGCAGTTTTCTCTAAGAACTTTAAAAGTAAGTTGTCAATAAGCCACTTAAGACGTTCTTGTTGCAAATGTCTGTTGCTTCAATCATTCTTCAATAACCATTTCCAGTTAGCTTCGAAAGGCTGTAACATATGGAATTTGCGAATTTGGGACCATCTATTCCTTGTATTTTTCCAAATTTTTCGTAGTAATTATGTCAAACTAAGATAATTCCATGTAGGGTAAGACATATACCCTAGACGTAGATAATAGTGATAAAAGCAATAGTGACTAAGAAGTACAATATTAAGCCCCAAAAAATAGTATAATTCATTTCTGTTCAGTTCTTCTCCAATTGCTGAAAGCTGCTGTAGTATTGCAAACTATGTAGTGCTTGTCATCTCGTTGACATTTTTGACAAAGTACAAGTTCAATTTGGAGGAAGCTACTAGAAATTTAAGGTTGTTGTCAAATAATGATAATGGCAGCATCTAGTTTTCAAGTATCTGATATACGTTATTACTCTGAAGTCTGACAAGAAACGGGAAGAAAACAAATAGCAAAGCCTGATCAATGGAGGATTAAAAATAGAAACGCCGAAATGGCGTATGAACCGCACACATCGAACAAAAGTATTCGAGAAGAAAGGAAGAAGAAAGCTCCATATGGAGGGATATGAACTTTGAAATGTCTTCTTAAATTTAGTGAAGATAAAAGAAAACAGATTTTCTCTTCATTTTAGGACCATGGCAGCATTAAGAATCGAGAGGTAGAGCTATTGACTTTGACAACAGCACGAAAATACCTTCTCTTTCCTGAAGGGATCCTATATAATCCGCATTTGTAAGGTTTTCTTCAAGAACGCCCTAGACATTCAGGACTCTACAGTTCGCATCAAGATAAAAAAATGAGAAAAGCTTGCTGAACATGTGTTTGATCCTGAACAGAAGAAAAAACATTCAAATGAACATTTTTCTGTCATTCATTCATACGATTTCGTTCTTTAGTCATTCACGAATTGAACCTGAAAACTAAGAAAACTTAACCTATTCTAAACCTGAAAAACCATGTACTTATATTTATTCTTTAATTCAATCTTCTCATTTGTTTTGGGTGGCGTTATGCCCTCTTCTCAGGGTCAACATACTCAAATTTTTTGAAGAAGACATATTTCCATCCATTGATCATATGCCCGCCATTCAGCTAATCGTTCCATGTTTGCTTTGTTCCTATACGACAAAATGGGGGAAATGCTTGCCACTTTATATAGTGTTCGAATTTTAAAAAAGTTTTATGTTGGTATTCGGTATTTCGAAGTAACCTTCTTTAAAAAATTTCTATCTCTTCTGCCGGTGTTGGTGAAGTAGTCATCCAAGCTGGGAAGAGCCGATGTTGATCGGACGCATTAAGGTTTTATACATAGGGAGCTTCACATTGAGGAAAACTGATCCGGACATAAGGAGACGTGAAAGTAACCTTGCTGTTTCTTTAGCTCTGTGAATAGCTTTCTTGGTGAAAGGTTGTTTTTGAACATTTTTGGTGAAATTCAGGCCTAAATAGTGTGCTGAGCCGGTTCTTTCTCACCATCTACGCTCACTCGTATCAATTTGCTTTCCCGAACAGCTATTCTGTTTCCTTTCCTACTTATGTTATGGAAGCATATTACTCCCCATTATAAGATGTTTATTTTGCTCCCCTAATCTTTTAAGTTGCTTGCTATTTCGTCGACTGCTTTTCGTATCTTTTCTGCAGCAGTAATGGGAAAAGTCGATTGGCTTGTACAAGTATGTCATCAAGACGCAAAGTATCCTTCGGGTTGCAAAACGGGCTTTAATTTCTATTTGTAGAGTTGGTAAATTTTGGAACGTCATTGAGGAAAAAAATAAAGCGTGAGGGCCCGAGTATGGAGCCTTGTGGCACCCCGATAGGATGGATATTGCCGTTGTTTTGTTTTGTGGGTGGTTTTTAAAGTTGAGGTTCTGTTTATTAAAAAGTTAACGAGGAACCTTGTAAGGAGAAGAGAGCAATTCGAAGAGATAATGAATCCCAACCGAGTCAATTGCATTTTGCAGATCGTGTGAAAGTAATTTCACATTTTTTGCGCATGTTCTTAGTTACCACATCAGCATCATTACTTTTTCTGTTGATTTCCAATGTTGAAATCCAAACTGTAGCTCTGGAATCAGGTTTTTCGGGAACACCTCAAAGCTACGTATGATGCTTCTTTCCAGGACTTCACACATGTTAGTTAGTAGCATAGCACTCACATAGCACGATAGTAGCACTCATGTTAGAAATAAGTCTGAAATTTTTGATATCCCCGTCACATTATTGATGCAGTTACTTGATATGATCGTTAACGTTTTCGCAACAACCGCCTCACATTCTCCCAGAACTTTCTTGCGTATACAATCCAGGCAAGCGGAGGACCTGCTTTGAATGCTGGTTAGGGTCTTTTCTATTTTGGCCTCCTGAGCGGAAAAGTAATAAAAGATATCTTGTCTTGGTGATTCCGCCTTGTTGGTGTTAGAGAAGATTGTTGGTTTTGGCTCTTAGAAAAGGTATTATCTCAAGTGTTTCATGTTTTTAGCGCTTTGTTCTCAGTATAAGTTACTATAAAAGGAGGAAATTACTTGGAGGTTTTCACCGCATATAGAAAAGGACTGCCCCTTCCCCAGTATCTCTATCTATATCGAAATGTTGTTCCTGTCATCCTTTCTGTCATCCAAGATGGCTTTAGACTAGTTAGTTTAAAATTAGTGCCATCGATGATACCCTGAATTAAGTTGGAATCAATTTTATTAATAATAAATAATATTAATATATTGTTTACTAAATTTTTTAACCTTTTCAACCCAGAAGTACTTCAAGAAAAATTATTCTTTTTTGTGACTGTTGCACCTTTTTTTCGAATCCCCGACTTTTCGCCCATTATTCTGGGTAATGAAGCAAACAGTTTTGAAGATATATATCCTTCATCGTGGTTTAACTCATTGCGATCAGCTGAATTGCAAGTGTCAACGCTTCCGTAGACGCCCAGTGTATATTTAGTGACCTGAAAGTTTTTCAGTATTAAAAATATGAATTTTCATGTTACGATATATGACAAAGTATCCTGAAGAAATCAAGTGAATTGTTTAAAACATAAAATAACTCCTACTGACTCTGTGGCTCATAGACTGACTTAGATTAGACTAGTAAGTCGCAATGCCATCTCAAAAACGCAGTTTGGCTCTGAATCCTGCGTTTTTTGAAAATTTAATGCAATTTTTTCATATGCTACGTTATCCTTTTGAATTCGTTCCGGACCAGAAGCTACTTCTTCCTGCTTTACAATTTTATGTATTTCCTCGTATGTATCCAAAAACTTGATTCATTGATTGAAACGTTTCCAATCGAAGTTTCCTGTGTCGAGACACGTAATAAAGAGTGTTAGGGGTGGTACAACATGAAGATAAGCAAGCAGCGAAGTGCTTTATATGTTACATTTCTATGTCACTATTTTCCCGTCAGATTTTTGTGCTCACTGATGTGTGAAATAAAGAACGTAGCTGATATTTTTGGAATACTCATAAATTTAGGTGAAAATCAATCGAGAGATGATATAAAATCCAAGCGACAGAAAATTTTAAATCCCTTTTTGCACACCTTGTATTTTTCCTTAATCTAGTAAATTAAATTACCGAAGAAATTGTGCAGTTCACATTTTTCGTGATAGCACCGAGCCTATAAAGGACAGTTTTGGCATGACATGGACGAACATTTTGGCAGCATGTTTGCAATGAATTCCAGAGCAATGCGTCGATGTGTTTGAGAAAAAAAAAACGTTAGTCCAAAACTTAAGACTTGTATTTTTGTGTGAAAATACAACTTAAGGAAGAATCTAAAAAAAAAATAACTTTATCAAGTTTATTTGCTAAAGAGTCGGAACCATTACGCCCGTATCCTTTATTCCACAAAGTTCTATTAACAGGTATACATCGTGCATATTTTTCGATCTGAATTAAATCACTCCACCAGCCCATTCGCAGTGAAATTATATTTCCTTGACTTGAATTCCACCCCTCTCGCAAAAAGTAGAGTACTCAAGACATTTGTAATGCATACATCATGAAACCCTTAAACGTTTTCACGTCTCCGGACGTGAATGGTTTGGAGTCCTGCAGACGATAAGAAAGTCGAAGCGCTGTGTTGTCAATAGCTAAATGTTTCGTTGCGAGCAACACGAGCAAGTAAAAGGAGTCATTGACATCGGCAGGATAGCAACTTTCGTTACTACCAACCAACCACCCTTATGTGTCCTCAAGCACAATATTCTGTTGGAGTATTTGTGGAAATTTATAGATACATGGAAGAGAGATGGCGGTTGTGCCTATATTCAATTACAATGGCATTGATATTGTATATGCATGAATGCTTCAAAGCCTAAAGCTATCTCAAAATTTTTATGCTTCATTTTCAATCAGTTTTTAGAACTTTCTCTCACATGTTGGCAGATGTTTCGAGAGATCTCATAATTTCATTAATTTCATTTCATTGATTAGGTGCCAGCTCATGACCGATGAAAGAATGTTCAGCACAAGGAGCGTATGTGTAAAGAGGGACTGAAAATGAACGAATCTCCGGTGAAACAAGTTAAAGTGAAAAGGATAATAGTGGAAAACACGGTGAGTGCAATCAGTCAGGTGGACCCGCTTTTATGAATCTACGAAATCCAATTTGTTAATGTTGCCCATTATTTGCGTGATTACAAAATCTTAAATTTAAGTGATTTTGGTGAATTTGTGATTTTTGAATGATATGAGTCTGAAACCTCAGTGAGTATATGAAAAGTGGTTCCTGTGAATTGAGTATTCTCTTGTTTTTGGGACGAATACATCACTAGCTACGATATTTTGGAAAATTATCAACAGTGCAATTAAAAAAATCATGTATTCAAGGTAAGTAGAAAATATGAATCCCGCTTAAATAAATTCAGATCACACAAGCTAAAGATAGTCGTGTTCCTTAAACTGTTTTATTATAATAAGTAAGTTCAGGACTGTATTTCGATTGTGTAGAACCAGCATTTTGAACCACATGAACGACATTTTGAACCTTTATCCTGTTTCTTAAGCTTTTGTTTGTCTGTAACGACACCCAACCAACCACAAATATTCTACCCTTAAAGCCAGCATGATTCTTTACACTAAGTCTCACTAAGAACAAAGTTGGTTTGTTTCACAACCGGAGCAAAAATCATCCTTTAGGAAAGACTATTCGGAATCTCCTTACCAATGGCGGCTGCGTTTTATCATAGATCTGAAACAAACAATTAATGGTTGTAAAATGGATAATTTTTATGAAAAATAGATATATAATTAAATTCTAAAAAGCCAACATCATGTCAGGACATAGCGCCCACACCAACAAAGAGCCTCCGCGATGCTCCATTGTTTTGCTAGTGAAAAGAGGATTGCTTGCTTCACCTTTCGGACGTCTAACTTACGTTTTGCCATTTGATACGACTCTGCCAAATTTGATCTCATCGCTCCATGCGTGGTTTTTCCAAAAATGGTGCGGTTTGTTAAGGTGACTTCTGGCAAATTCCAACTGACATCTCCTGCTCTTTGCACTTATAAAACGTTTCTTTCCTGTGACACAGCCATGAGTGCAGCATTTTGTAATCTACGTTTTACTGAATCTGGAGGATACTTGAATTCTATGATCTTCTTTTAATTTCCGTTGGATATCCCTAGAGGATGAAAATAGCTCCTTTTTGCGAAGACACGTAATGATTTTATTTTCACATTGGAATGTTTTTTGAGGCCTAGGAGCTCTTGCCTTTTCTCCTACGGTTTCGTCCTTTTCGGTTATGCTCAGGTGCAAAATTTAAATGCATCGCAATGTCTGAAGTGTTAAAAACTTTGTTTTTTCATCACCACATCTTTTGCTCGTTCAGATTTAGAACAATGCACACTTCTGTCCACGTTTGGAAGCCAAGGCTTAAATTAAAATTGTTTTACAATTCAGTGCTAAATACCATTTAAGCAAATTTACAAAACCGATTGTGTGATAATAACTTTGTACAGCAAAAATAATAGAACTGGCTTATTTAATTGTCCTACTGCAAATAGTTCTGCTCTTAAACTATTGCCAACTACGAGTAAAGAAAGCTGTTGCAAGAGCACCGGAAATATAACGACTAATTAAAAAAAATGTCATTTTGCATACGTTTGATAGAATTGAATCAGGGCTGTATTTAAGGATTTCAAATTGTTTGCGTAGCGTGGGCCTAATTATGTGTTCACTGCTGTATATACGGTCAAGTCCAGTATTAAAACAGTTACTACTACACTTTTTCAGAACCTAGAAGGACCTAGGGACCATTATTCTAAAAATGCCAATTGCATCCTTTTATGACTTGCTATTATTCTTACATCTGAACAACCGTGACAAAACCAAAAGTCCCCAAAAAACGATCAGAATTGATCGAATTAAAAGTGAAAATCGCAATAAATTGATCAGTCGCCCCACATCTACCTTTTGGACTTAGTGACAACCGACTTCCGTCTATTTATGAGACTAAATCCTCACGTTTTTCTTGTTAGAAAATCCTTTTTTGGCTTTTCTAACGATCGATTTTATTCATCGCCAGTTTAGCATAATTCTCACTTATCGTCCGCTCTGTCCTCCACCCTACGTCTGTTCTATTTTCTAACATCGGTAATTGTGCCATGACATTTACATAATTATAACATTTACATTTAATAATTACATTTATTTAAAATTGGAGCTTCTCGGGCAACTACTTACCATTTAGTTTGGGTTGAAACATTCCTATTACTTAATTTCCCTGTTTCTTAATGGCAATAATTCCTTTGAACAGAATTGATCTTTCTGTTCAAAGGATTTTTCTAAGTCATTTCTGACTTAGAAATGTTTAGTAATCTTAAGGAATTTTCATAGAGGGATGAATCCTTTTCTTCAACTTCCGAAATGACGTTGGTTTATCTTGACATTTTAGTGGAATCAAACGAGATTTCAAGTGAAAAGAGAAATTTCATACAATGGATAAGCTTATTCCAGTAACACCACTACCTTTCCTCTGAACCTAAATGTCTTCGGGTAAACATGTTAATCCGCACGAATTTGACATTAATGAGTAGGCAACTCACCTAAATTTCTCATACTTTATTTCCTTGAAATTTTTTGTTAAAACATTTAATTGGTAGAAACCCACAGATGTCTAAATTAGATTCATTTACCAGCACTCGTCATAACCTTTTGACCTACTTGTGAAGTTGAAAACTTGGCAATGAACATAATTATTTAATGAAAACAATTTGGTACAATATTTGACACATTCTGGGGTATGACTGCCAGCTCATTTTCTTAGTGTTTTTAGTGGATGAAATGTGTCAATCGAAAGTTGTTTCCTCCATTCTCTAGCCTGGTCTTCTCGAGCATGGTCTTCAATTCAGCATGGTCTGCAAGAAAAACTCCTAAAAGCAAGTGATGCAGTTAAAGATTAATTTTACAGGAAAAGAAATTTCTCACTTTTATGGGTGCGCCTTTTCTTTGATGGACTCTTGGTCAGTCGGGTATACCCCTACTTTGCGAAGAATACTTTTTCAGTAGGCCAATAAAAGCTCCTAGTTGCTGTATGTTGAGCTCATTGACGTCCAAGAGCGTATTGTGGGTTGAGCTACTTGCACACCTTCAGTTTAAGTAATACCACGTTTGTTTGAACGTTTGTTTTGTTGTTCATCCAATGCTTTTGTATGAAAGAATGCCTTTGTAGAAAAGAGAGTTGCTCCGAGGTTCCCACCTCTATACCGCTTGCCAAAAAGGCGTTTTATACAAAGTTTTCCAACACTCATTGTTTTCATTACGGTGAGTACGTTTTCATTTATTCTCTTTACTTTTCATCATCATCTCTTAACATCAAGACATAACAAAAAAGTCTTTGGAGGTGCCAAGGCTGTACGAAAGGGTTGGTTAAAGCGGTCATTACAAACGAAGAATATTTAGAATTACAAAAAAGACAGTAACGCCTATCTGTCTCATCAAACGAAACCCTTTTTGCACGTGATAAAATTAAAATTCAAGACTGTTTAAATTCCTTTTTGTTTGATGTTAAAAATTCTGGTTACTTTGTTGACGTATGTATGTATCTGAAAATAAACAAAGTAAGCATATTTCACACACTCACAAATGGTATTTCGTTACTTTTTCACGGCATATTCATCGCAAGTGAAACAGAACGTGTATGTGTCATTGAAACACCTTCTTCTACATAGACGTATGTTGCAAATATTACTGATGAAAACAATCATCAACTATCTCAGCAATGTCTATAAATAATTTCCAAGTGAGCAAACTTCTCAAACTGCACGTAGTTTCAAAGTTATAATACCATGTTAGGATTTCATGATATTGAAATTTGCGGCAATCATCTTGTCTACCAAGTTTTGTGTTTAGACTTATATAATACGATGGACTTCACATAACGGTAACTGCGCACTGTATGAGATTCCACTGAGAAATATGATAGTTACAGAATAAATAAGGAATCAAAGGAGCCTTGGGCATTACTTGGTTGGAGAAATACAGACACTTATATCGACTTGAACATTGCAACTGTAGACAAATGTATACGCGCCAAACAACTGGAACTCCTTCACATAATACATAGAAAATAACCTGCAATTCTATTACCCCGGCAGGCTCAAACCGTGAAGTATTTCCTATCATGCAACAAATCAGTAGATAGTTTAAATAAGAATTTTAACGAATAGGTAAATTAATGCAACGAAAGCTGGTGAAAACTAGTCAGTGCTCAACAGATAGGACACAAACTCTATAACCGTCACTGATAACATTCAGGTGAGGGTGCGCGATTGCACCAAATTCCCCAGTCTTGCACTGATAATAATTTTTCCTTCTGGTGTGGAGGTGAAGGCAATTTACACCCTGTATGTCGAACTTTCAACCGAACTACCGATCTGTCACATGGAGAACCTACACTCGAACTCCTTGTCACATTACTCCGGACTAGGCCTCTTCAGTCTAGCTCAGCGGCGCTTTGAGATTAGGGTAATCCCTCTTTCGGCAGGGATTTATACAAAGGAGAGGGATGACAGGAAACTTCCCTTACCCTGTGCCGCGTAGCAAATCGTGATGCCCTTTTTGTATAAAGAGCCGTACGCATGTGATTTGACACGCAGTTCGAATTGCCTTTAGGTGTCAACATCCTTCCCCATCCAAAGAGTTGGCCGGCGTCATCTGTCGTACCCGGGCAGAAAAAGCAAAAAAGGGATGGTGACTTTTCCATGTTATACAAGTGAGACCGAAAATACTCGTCCCCACTGAGTAATTGCGACAGGTAATAGTTATTCTCGCAATGCTTTTGCAGAACTAAAACCTCAGGTCACTGATAAATCATGCGGTGCCCCTGCCTCAAGTTTCGTGTCCCCAAATTTACTGCCACAAAGCTAGGGTCCTTTTTCTTTCCTCTGACTCCTCGATGAATTGCACTATGGGGTTAACCCTTGCGCAATCCAGCACCACCAGCTCAGACACAGTGTGGTATTCAGCCACCATTCGCACAGATCCTTGAGTCTGGACTTGTGCGAAATGCCCTCCGTGCGATCTCTTACTAAACGCGTTAGCTTGGACTTCTGAGCTCATTTCGCGGTCCCTAGTTCTGAAATGGCAATCCATAGAAGGTGGCAGGAAATCGATATGTTCTTAGCTTACCGTCAATCACAGAAATGGAAAACCAAAGGTTATTTATGAACTTAATTGGTTTGAAGGACAAATTAATATGTCGTCATAATTACATAATAATGCATGAATTTTTTGTCTATTTTTTTATGATTAGAAAAATCTTGCTCTTCAAAATGATAAATTTCGATTAATTTTTCACAAAAAAAAAAACTGCAACACGAAAAATCATGTTATATCTAGCGATTATAAATATCTCATTTATAATATAAGGTCATATATTTTGCTCAAATTTTGAAAAGTTTCCATGGAAATCCGAAAGCAAATATTCCTTTCACCTGTTTCGAAGGTAATGTACTTCAATAGCAACAAAGTACACCCAATATCCAAGAGATTTCGTTCTCTGATTGTTTACATTAATTAATATCTTCATTATCGTCGACTCTCAACACTAAGCATTCTAATGATGCTCATAACCGTAATACCATTTCCCCGAAGAATCTCAATTTGACTGAAGAAACAAGAAATACAGCGTTAAAACTACACAAACTCTCTGGAAATATCATCACATACCAAGCCAAGTTGCCGTTTCATTTCCGCGTACTTTTCACCAACCAAAAGTATCTTTTACCCGTGGGTGAAGATGTTGTTCTAATGTTTACCTTTATTTGTAGCCGAGCACACATTAACTTCATCTCAGCAACTGTTTTCATTTACAACTTCGCCTGCTACACCCTTGCTCGCGGTAATTATATGCTTTTTAGATGGCGCAAATGAACTAAGTAAATACGGAACGTAGACAATACAAAGTGTTAGGAGTTAAGTATTTCTAAATGGGTTTATGGCATAAATTCACTATTCGTCTTGCCGTGTCGGCCAATGTGTTGTATAAACACGTAATTTCGAATCATACGTGAAAATGTGTCTATTTGTTATGATTAAAGCAAACGCTACACACACTGATGCGTAACAGGATTAATTACATCAATAAAATCGCACACAAAATGAGCGATGCTGAATTTCCACTATCCGCGAGTCATTTGATGAATGTAATTATTTCGATGGACATTGCTATGGTTTGAACACGTTACCAAACATTATTAACATATTTTCGATGCAGCAAGGATTTTCCGCACACATAACAACCTCATCCTAGTGGCTGGAAATTATATTTGCACTCATTGAAATTTCACACTGATTGACGAGGTATGTGAGTGTCGGCATCTCATTAAGGGGTCAAAACATGGTTACCTACAACATCATGTGAGTAATTATTGCGTATCATCCTTTGATAACTGAATAATGTTCAATGATAGCTTCGTTCGATGCTCAAAGCTATAACGAGGATTAGGTTGCACTAAGCCAGCATAGTAACAAATCTATCCCAATTACGGTACGGAAGTTGCTTCAACTCTGGAAACATCATTTTAATATTATTTTCTATACATCGCGCTTTGCTAGACGCATGCAAGCGTTGCCAAGTGCCAAAATCCTTCCTTTCATTGGTTCCATCTAGGCATTACTGGTAGGGTGTAGGGGTGACATGGATGATAACAGAGATGATTGAAACTCTGTCATAAAGTGAAGGAAATGAAATATCTTAGTTAGTGAGAACGCCAACAGGACGTGAACTTAATATTGGACATTTATAGGGTCATTAAGCATGAACGTCCTATTTGAGGCTGAAAGTTTAGTTAAGGGTATCTCGGGCAAGGAGTCACATAAATCATCAAAATATGCGCTTAAACTCTTAATACATTTTCCCTTGGAGTTTATTCATACCAAATACTAATTCAGGTCATTTGCTGATAACATTTCGAAACGCGTTTTCCACTGAATGTTATGGAATGATATGTTCCATTGCAAAAATTATCCTCAGTCCGGAAAAAACGAACTAGTTAAGTATAAATTCCAGTGAATTTGGTAGAAGGCAAAGTAATGCTAAGCCCGAATAATTTAGTTTCAGTAGATCGATTCTTGCAAAAGGTGTGCCAAAGTTGTCCTGAAAAGGGTTGGTCTTTCCTCAGGCGCATTATCAGCTGCCTCATCATTTCTTATATGTAACTGCAATGAAAATCCATCGATATCGGTGGTCAAAGGCTCATGAAACCCTTGTGCTTCTACTAATAAGTGCCAACCCTTTGACCAAGTTACCCTTCTAATGTAACTCGAACAATATACTCATAGATTTAAAGGTATTAGTAAATAAAATTGTGCAAAGAAAATTCAGAAGAACGAGCCAGTGATAACATTTGCATTAAAATTCTCTTCAAACTTGTATGCACAATACTTGCTCTCTTTATTCTCAACATATTTGAAATGGTTCACTCAACAATTGCAACCGTTGCATTTGCACGACTTTTTTGTGTCGTTTAAGTTTCATGCTCTCTATCACGCATGAGTTCGCTTGATTTGCAACATTTGGTATTTGTTTCTCTTTCTTCGCGATGGCATCACGAGTGTTAGAGCTTGTTAGTAGTTACGCGGTATGACAACAGTTTTATGAGACTTTGACAATTGACACAGATGGATATCCAATGCAATCAATCAGATGATGAATAACACCCGCGCTGAGTAGCTGGATAGCTTCGCTCACAACACTAGGTTTATTGGTGTGTCTTCTTTTGATTATTTGCTTTGACACATCATGCATATCCCACTATTGCATCAAACTATTGTGACTTCAGAAGAGTAGACATTTTTGCTATCTAACATTTTTGATCGTGAAGATATTAGGCCGAAACCTTGAAGTGTTTTTTTTGCGACGTTCGTACAAACCATATTTATCCTTTTCCAAACGCTTCCAAAAGGCAGGACTTCTAAGTGTTCTTCTTAGGTACAAAAGGCAAAAAAAGGTACGAAGGTATATGTACGAAGCAAAAAAAGGAGATGGTATGTTGCAACTTTTACTAAACTGTCCCTTAAATGCCCTTAACCCAGCTCATTTGAGGGACAAGAGATGAGACCACTTTCTAAATACCTGCTTGGTTTATTCTAGTCCGCACTGCTGGAGCTATAAGTATGGTTGAGACATTTTTATACTGTTGCATGAATAAATACTTCGCCCCAAATAATTAAGGTGCAGGACTGATAACAATCAGAAGTTTTAATAAATTTATGTTGTTGAAAAAGAGAATTGTGTTCAAAATTATAGTCAGCGATCATTTCTTACAAGGCGAGGCTTATATATTAAAGAAAACAAAGATTTTTTCACTCTCCAGATAAGTGTAACTTTTGATTTACTAACCCAAACTTTCTTTTAAATTTATATCAATACACAAGCTATTCATTATCATTTGAAACTTTTTTCTCACAATGCACTAAAGGTCAGAAAGACCTCCATTATGATCCATCAATTCACCTACATTGTTTGACTTTCATGCTCTCTTTTGTGTAAAAGTTGGGGGCATGGAGTATTCGTACCTCCTTATGCGTGATGCTCCTCTGTAAACGCTTTTTACTGACTATGTCACAGCGCAAGCACAAATAGGAAAGGCCTCCCCGGGCGACTTCTGACAGAAATATGGAGAAAATTTAATAGTAATTTTACTTTTTATTGTATTTTTACAGCAAAAATTTAAGGGAAGGCGTTCATGTTGAACTAAATAATGGGAAAAAAATTACCAATACACTAATCTACTTACATTGCTTGTATTCCATTGTTTCAAGAGTTTGCCTTAAATGCTCTCATTGCTTTGTGCTAACATTGTAGTATGTAGGATGACGTGGATCACACATTCTTCCCTTGCGGAAGATAGACTTAGCAGTGCGGTGACTTCTTCAACGAAATCTGGGACCTCTGTCCGGAAACTATGATCAGAGAAATGTTCAAAACGGTTGGCAAATGGTATCGCGTGGCATAATATGCTGGGGTACTCCTGACACTACAAAAAGCTATATTGGAAAGCTGGAACGCGTCGGGGATGAGGGATCTCTATTCTAGCACCTCTTTCCTCTCCTTTCTTTCCTGTTGGAGAAGAGATTCCCACAATCTGAAGGCGCCTCTAGGCGAAGGAACACGAGCCCTAGTTCAAAATGTTTTGTAAATATGTTCTAGACTATGTTCTCGGTTTAACATGGGAGGTGCTTCATGAATAGTCCAGATGCAGTGTGCGTCTGGGAGTCCCACACTCAGGGCGTAAACAGCCTTCACCTCTCTAACAAAAAAATGCTATGGTTTGAGTGTGACTCAAAATCTATAGCATCCTCATCCTCGTCTTTAACGCCTTTCAGATTTGACTGGTTCAAGAACTCATTTGACGCCCTATATGATTCCAAAACTTTTACGAATCGGACTTTGGAGAGCTTGGGATCCGGATCGGGTTGCAAAAAGTCATTCATTGTATGTTCGCAAAGAAATAAAATTTCAGGAATTCACCAATGGGAAATTCTCAACCAATTCACAAATCGCCTTTTAATTTTAGTAAAATCTCTGCTTGGCATAGTATTTGTACTCAAGGTCTTATTTTTTTTTTATTACATGAAATAGCATAACTGTAAATGGCAAACGCTGAAGGACTATGCCTAAAAAAGTATTTCTCACCGAAACAGGCAAATTTTGACGCAAAGAATGTTCAATACACATGATGGGGGGATGGTTCTCCTTTGGCTTAAGGATCTGTTTGGATGAGATAATATTTCTTCAATTTTATTTTTTTCGAAATCGATCTGGTTTCTTCGTCAATGTTTGTCTAATTATAATGCCGATGTTGAAAGCAAGAGTTTTTTGTCCTTGTTCATCAAATCTGGAAATCCCAATTTCTTATGCAAGTTAAGGTATTTATGATATGCATTTATAGAGGTATCCACTGAATTTTTCTTAAATCTACTTATTAATATTGGTATATCTATCACTGCTAACATCCTAGTAAGCCGGGTATCGCAATTTCAAGGATACCAGCATAGAATTTGAGGAAAAACCAATTTTAATTACAGAAAGAAAAAAAATTCTGGAGAATTTCTGGATTTTAAAAAATTTATGGAGATACCTGAGACCTTAAATGTTTACCATAAATGCCTTAACCCACAAAAGAAATGTGTCAAAAAAATCTCCTTTCTGATAAAAGTTATCTTTATAAAAAAAACGCTTCAATTTAAACGGAAATTTTCGTTTTGCTATTTGACGGGTACTGAGAATACAATCTCAACAATGCCAGGTGTTTTCTGAGGAAAATGAATACCAGAAATAAAGGTTCTCGAAAAGCTATGCGATCCGGATGTTTTCGCAAAGATCGAAACAAGAGGCTAATCGTGAAGTCTTTTACTCTAGTTTTAGTTTCTACTCTACTTTTACTCTAGTCTTTTACTCCTCTGCCCTTTTACCGACCCAGCAGGACCTACATCGCTCGGAATACCGTGAGGATATTGAAGATATAGCAGCCGAGGCCCTTTAGTATCGAGGGAATACGAAAAAATTGGAAACCATTTCAAGTCACACCCATGCAATTTTAGAATAAAGAGACTTGCTATTGTGATACCGATTATTGGTCGGAGCTTTCAGGAGCAACCATATTTTAGGTCACAGGAAGAATTTCCTTTTACCTTATGATTATACGTTAGGTTTGGATAGACGAGTCTAGAGTAGAAGAAGAGTAGAGAAGAAGCGTAGAGCTTTTGATGCAGGATCCGTAGGAAATTTTGAAGTTGAACAAGGAAGCAAGAAGCAACTGCTGGCTTAGATCTACTTTCTCAACAAAGTTGAGCAGCCAAATCTCAGAAGATAGGAGCTAAGCGAAAATGTAAAGAAAATAATAAGGCATAGTAATAAAACCTAGCAACTATAAGAAATCCGAGGGACCAAGCTGTTTGACGACAATATTGATGTTAGTATGAAGAAAACCATGTGAATATCCCAAATGGAAAGAGACCGACATCTCAAGGGTACTATTCTGAAATGCTAGTGGGTTCAATGCGATTTTCTGCAAATTAAAAGCGGGGTCCTTAACTGAAAATGTGAAACTGTAGACGTCGCACAGTACCAAGTGCAAGAAATTATACCAAGAGTTGAGGTGAAAAGATTGTCTGGTAGGGACGTGGATGTGATAAATGAAACCCGACAAACATTTGAAATTTTGTAGACTATTCTTATTGAAAATTTTTTGACTCAACTTTTATGTAGAATTAAGGAACTAGAGGCGCAGCTGCACGGTTTGAGCTCTCCTTAAGAGTCTAAAGCCTACAATAAGAGGACAATTGCAAAGTCAAACATCGAATTTTGGATGGATGAAATTTTGGATGAACAAATCGTCAACTAATCGGTTTGAATTTAACAAAACATCTCGAGCAGTGCAACACCGTCTTCCACGATATTTTTACAAATAAAAGATTTAGATGGTCGAAGATGGTTTACAGGACGAATAAAGTATAAGGCGTGGCTTATGTTACAAGTTTACTCTTTCGTACCCATACATTAGTACAAGAGTGAAGTAGACGCCACAAAATAATCGTTTTCAAAATCTGTCAAAAACCAAAGCCCTTATGAAGATTAAATTGAGATTTAAAAAAAGGATGCGTTCAGAAGCGTATGGGTATGGTATATAAGCGTACGTACCGTCTTCATTAATGCAAGAAAGAAAAATCCTAGAATCAGCAAGAAAACCAATTGACAGCAAAGTTTATAGATAAATGATGACAAGGAAAAAGGATATGGGCAACATTTTAACAGTGTAGATCAACAACATTATTTTTGTCCCGAAGATCGCGAATCGTGGTGCAAGTGGCAACAAACCAAAGCTAAAAGAGTACCGAAAAATTTCACTCACGATTAACCGGAATTACCCTAAATTGTGTTAGATGCCATCAATCCAATATATAACGATCTTAGCCATGACAAATTTTTAGACCGCTTTGTAGGCGGATATACGCAAACCTACAATGAGAGCATCAACCAACTTATTTTGAAGAAAGCTTCAAAAACGATGAACAGCGGCGCCAAAATCATTAGCATGGCTTTCTGTTTTTCAACATGCACGTTCAAAAACGGTGTTACCTCATAATTGACAGCTACGAACGTTAAGGATATATCGGTTGGACCTGGAGAGCAATAAGATTAAACTAGCGAAAGCCGAACTGCAAGCGCAAGAGCAGATGAAAGAACGTCGAAAATGGTGATAACAGCAAACTCTGAATATTCTGTTGGCTTTAGAAGACATACAATATAGGCCGATTCGATTCGACGATTCGATGCAAGTGGAAAAATTTCATGATTTATTCATTCCCAAATCATTAAATACGTTTTTCTGAAAACAGGCAGGATTTCTCAAAAATCATTGAACAGATTGCCTTGAAATTTTTTGTGGCTGTTCAATACAAAATTATCTGAAAGGTATAAAATGGATTTATTTTTGTGATTTCTTATTTTTCGTGTTATAGGCAAATTAATACTTGATTTTCGGTCAAAAACCTTATACAGGTTCAAACTTCCGCCATTTTTCATTGAACGATATTTTCAAAACCAGCGATGACATCTACTGGATTATACTATCTGAGTTGTTATTTTCTTTATTTTTTTTAAATTATTTTTAAAGGAACCGCAATGGTTACCGTTTATAAGGATTTTTCTACGGTGCTGAATGGTAAGACGATTTCCTTGCATATTTTTTATAATTTTAATTTAAAAAAAATTGAATTATTTTGAATGTGTATTATTTTAGATAGCGCAACTCCGAAATCTCAAAATTCCAAAATTCGTAATGGTTTTCCTTGCAAAAATTCACAAAAATTACCTTTTTCTGGCTCCTAAGTCTCCCTTTGAATTGAGCTGAGAAAACGCTCGGAGGGCTCAAACGGGATGCAATTTTGTTAGATTTCATCACAGACCTCCTGAACTTTTGGAATATGTTTAGCTACGTATAGGTTAACATCAAGTTTCCAATTTTGAAAAATTTGATATTAGGTCCTCAAGATTAAGTCATCGTTATGTGACTGGTGAAAAATTCAGATAAAAAGGGTTATAATGTCGGAAACCTATTGTGAATATTTGAAATTTACTTTTCGAGATGTTCAAGAAATAAAAAAAAATTTCTATCGAAACTGCGGGTTCTGAGCTTAAAAGCCCTGCCATTACAAGCGATCTGAAAATAGGCGCGACTTTGGTATGGAATAAATAAGAATTAAATCAAATGAGCCGCGAGCCAACTTTGCCTTATCTGAAATAAAAAATGTTTTACTTGAAATCATCAAGACGAACCGATGGAAGACGCATTGGAATTGCGAATGTTTAACAACAATCTCATTGTACGATATCATCGAAACATTCTTAAGCGTAATGGTTACTTTGATTCACGACGAGGCATCAGTGAATAGGAATGCGTGCAATTACTCTTATTATAGCATAACATTAAAAACCTTGAAAACGTATTCCATGCACTCCAGGGACGTTGAGTGAACGCGAAATGATGACAAATTAATCAAATGAACCACAGCCGCAATTACTTAAATTACATGACGTTTGCGAGTTGGCGCATAGTCCCATTGAGACCAAAACAATCGCAGATGGCAAAAGAAAATCTATATAAAGGTTACTCAAGCATCCCATTCCGCGCTAGGGGCATTCACATGTATGAGATAGTTTTCAATCTGATGACATCAGTGCGACCCCAATTCGAGGAATTAAAGACAGTGTTCAACTATTTTTGGCGCTTTACTCGCCATTAATTTATAGATTCATTTCATACTCATACGAAAACGATATCTGTTTGGCTGCTCGTTGCTTAAAGCTTACGAATCCATCTGAATTGAATATTTACATCAACGGACATGTTCTTATTTTTGGGATTAGTTCAGCTCGAAATTTGACCCCTTTACTATCAATATCAAAGCAATTGCAGCTTTGAGCTCGGCATAATCGCTCGAGTGGCAATCGCCTTGCTGGAGAATTAGTTGGTGTCATAACTTCATATCGACGAAGGATATATAGTAAGGCTAAGTCATCGCCTTAAGTGGACTGGTAAATTCCGAAAAATTACTTTAGATATCCACAAATAATATCAAGTGCTGATGGAAATCCGAGTTTTTCTGAGATAAATCGACGCTGCGCTCTGTTATAAAAGCAATGAAAGATTTGATCTGGCGGAAATAAGTCATTTTTTATGGTCACCAAACAAGCACATGCGCTCATTGTAATGTTTTCGATGAATTGCAACAACGAGCTTAAGATACTCGAATCTATTTGCGGCCAGAAATCTTCAATATTATTAGATAATTTATCTGAGCTGTTGAGGACCACTCGCCGACCACAAAAGCCATGGCTCGCATCGCGCTTAGCTAATCCCATTTATTCGAATCTTTATTAGCTCATTTAAATTCCAATTTTCGTAGCTAGAAGTTTTTTGTGTTGGTCTCGTACCTGATCGCTGGGAACTTGTCTTTCCTGGAAAAGCTTACATGGATGGACACTTGCAATTTCGATTGGTTCCTAAGAAGACGACGATAATGGTCCATGTTATGCAAATACTTCCGAACAAGTTCAGCGGCTAATCGAGATGATATTCGGCGGTTATTATTTTTATTGTTGTTATCAATATCGGAATTCACACAGTCGAAATCGATTAAGGATCCAATCAAGCGAACAAAGTTGATCATATTGAATTCTAGTGGAGGGAAAAGGAGTCTGCACATGTGTGTCACAGAACAAATTTACGATCATAAAATAGGTATAAAACAGTCACGATAAAAGAGAATCAATGGATATAACATAAATTACGATAGCGAATTTTTTGATTAAAAATTCAAAACACGAAAACATGCACGATGTCAGTAGGTGAGCAAATAAGTGGTTACTTCACCAAAGCTCGAATGAATGTTCGGAACAGTGTGCTATGAACCTCATAGATGTGGTTAACATATTGACGTTTAACATTCACATGGAAAAGCACAGGTTTTCTGAGGTAATCATTTAATGAAGGAAATTTAATTTTCACGCATAATGCAATAGAATAGTCCATTGTAGGTTTACTTTCAATAGGACATTCGAATGATGCATTGTAAATTCAGACGTGCTGTAACGCCCCAAATGTTCACTGGTGGCAATACAGTGAAACAAATGATTTCTTGAAGGCGATGAATCAACATATGTTGGGTCTTTGAAAATGAAGTAATTAGTAGGTAAAATATTGCATCCAAGGGGAAGTTATGTGTACATTAAAAGCTAATGGCTTGTGAAATGCACGAAATTTATGACCCGGAAACTTCATAGTGATCAGGTTCCCCGCTTAGTTGGAACCCAAAACAACAATCCTCATATTTATATTTATCATGCGGATCCATGATAAAGTTGGTTCAACATAAAATTAAATATTTTCAATGTAATTTACATGCATGAGTTCATGAGCAATAATTCAATTAGAGAGACAATTAACAACATATGAAGAAGGCTTCATGTTTAGGGTATCAGATAGAACATTTGTTGCAACGCAATGTGAATTTGTAGGGAAAATTTTTTAAATGACCAAGCTGTTACGAGTCTAATCTTTTATCCAACTAAAATTCGAAACTGTTCGTGAAAAAGGTCTTTAAGAAGGTTTTAATGTGCATTTCACAGGACTTTGGTAACACATATATGAAGACGGTATTGCTTTCAAATATAATGCACCAACTAGGGTTGCTAAGGGCTATAGCAATACTAAGGCCAACCTAAGTAAACCTTTCCATACTTGGAATGCTTGACATTTTTTTAGAATATATGCACTCAGGAAGTTTTAACGTTCGAGACCTTTTTTTTTGTTTTTTGTTTATAGCAACTTGAAACATTGATCTCGATGAAAAACTGGAATCAAATCGGGAACATTTTCCTGCAATGATTAACTACGATTTTCTAGTTGGATTATCAAGACAAGGGTGCAGTGATCAACTAAAATCCATTTTTGAAGATAAAACCGCGTCTTTAACCATTGCAAACTGGTTGAAAACTGGTTAAACCAATTCAAATATCGTGGTCGTTCGCTCATCGATAAGTTTCGGTTCAGTCGTCCAAAATCAGTGACTTTGCTTGAAACTATCGATGCAGCCAGAAACCAATAATGGAAGAACATCATGGAATTTACCGAGAGATTAAGGCATTTCTAGGCATTAGTTCCACCAACAAACATAAGATATAACACGAAAATTTGGCAGTGAAAAAATATTTGTTCCAAGGTGGATCCCACAAAATTTGTCAATCGCTCAAAAAAAAAAAATAATCGTGCTGTTTGGTGTATAGATATTTTCAAAAATTTCAACCGCACTTCTTCAAACGACATTTATAACATTATGACAGGTGACGAATTATAGATTTATGTGTGTGAGCCAATAACAAAAACAGCAGTCGACTGTATGTGTCTTTCAAAACGAGCCAAATCCGACAAAAGTTGCTCGTGCAAGTAGCATTGCCAAGCTAATAGACTAACTGGTTAATAGTGGGCTAACTGGTTAGTGGTGGACTAACTATTCATTTGGTACCACAGTACCAATAGAGGGGCGTTATGCAACCAATTCTGTATAGTACAAAACCCCTTGTTTGTTGAAATGTTTAGTGAAATGAGAAATAATACGACATCTAGTCATTTTTCACCATGATAATACCAGCTGTCACACATCGCGTCAATCAAATAATATTTTGAACAATCAAAGTTATTAAAGGGTCATCTGCCAGACAGTTTTGATTTGGCACTCAACGCGTTCATATTGTTCCCTTACTAGAAAAATATACTGTGTGAGCATAATTTTTGACGTCTGAAGAATGTGTTGAAGTGCTCAAAAAGCATGTTTTGGAAGTTTCTCAAACGGAGGGAATATTTTTGTGACAATTGGTTTAGAGCCATGTCAAAGTATATCGATCTTGGTGGAGGATACAATGTTGAATAGAAACTTATGTTGAAGTATGTTGGCTAAGTCCAGTTTTGTTGGAGGAAATTGCTGAAATATTTCTTTAGCAGTTCGAATTGTCTCCGACTTAACCACCAGTTTTCCGACTTAACTCCGACTTAACTAACAGACGCTCAGAGATTGTCTGAAAACTCTGTTAAATTATTTGTTGAGACAATAAAAAGAGAGTATAGTTTGTCGATTCTCTGGATCCTACATGTCTGTCAATAAACCTAAAGTCCTCCGAATTGAACACTCCTCTCTTCAACGAACTTTAATGATTACTTGTTAGTAGTTTTACTTGTTATTAGAAGTTCGAAGACCGTTTCATATAGACCATTTTGGCCACATGACTCCTATCCTTCGGTAAGCAATTCATTAACGTTTCCTGATTGAAAGTTTTGATATTCTGACTGGGTAAGCCTACGCTAAGTAAGCCAAATTGGAAAACTACTGGAAAGGAAGTTTACTAAAGCTTTGGGGAAAAATAAGTCTATTGTTGCCAGTGAATTTTTGTGCGAAAACAAAAATTTTCAATCAAAAATCATTAGCCTGCGAGCCTTTCGCAAAAAACGTGAAGTGTTGATTGAATAAATGAAAAAATAATGCTTCTCATTATCCTCATAAGTTCATTGAACAGTCAAATATTTGTTGATTTTCAATTGAAGCCTGAACAAAGCAAGCGGTAGAGCTTATTGTGGAATCACTGGAATACCACGAGCACTTCACGCGGATGACAATCGACCATTTAATTGCACATTCAACTTATGAATCTGCAATCAACAAATTAAAACTGCAGACGACCTGTAAACAATATAAATCATATCTCATGAAAATCAATTGGTCATTCATCATGTGTGCATAAAATTGACACCTTGCTTTCTGCTGATGTGAGTTTCAGTGTTAAGTTTATGAATAAAACATACTTCGATACATCCGATGTGGGTGCCTGTGAGAATGATGAATCCTGTTTTGGTTTTTTTTTCATTATTTTAGTTGGCCGGCGAAGCAATATTAAAATGTGTATTAAAACCTAATTTGTCAAATGACTCGTCCTGATGAGCACGAACTTGAAGGTCTTCGGAAGATGGAACTAATAATAACGAATATCTTTATTCCTAGATATTATTGCATACAATCGTGTGAATCAATCTTGTGCTAGAATAATGTCGAGAAATAATAAACATATTTTTGTTAATTTGTAGATGCAGGTGTAGAAAGAAAGAAGGAATCAACTGAATAATCAACATCGATGGTAGATATTGGTTCCTGTTTCGATACAAGACTATCTTCACTGAAAATATATTATCTTGCTGACGAAAGTCATAATTGAATAGACCTTCAGGTTGCAAGAATTTTCCTCCTCCTCCATCAGCAGCAACGCGGAAACATTGCAATCAATTTCTTCTTAGTCGCAAGCTAATAAAATTCATGACAGCTATTTATAGCGCTTCTGAATTGATTGAGTTACTTGTTGGATCAGCTCCAACATGAAAGAATTGCAAATACATCCCTGCCGCGAAGAAAGTGGAAAAAGTCAACTCGGGAGCGCTCCGAACTCGATGGAAAACTCTTGAAGAAAACTCCAAGCTCTGTTGCGCTTCCTCTTTTTGATTTTTCGCTTTCATACGTACGCGAATCGAACGACTTGGTGCGTTTGCCACTTTTGTCCATGTGTACACATTCGAAGAAACTCTTATGTGATAAGTGAATGTTGTAAGAAAGAGCAAGTGACACGGTGAACTTTTCCTTGCAGACCTAGTGCCTCCGAACCAATATTAGGCACATACGTGTGCCATGAGCATCGAGTATGAAACGAATCAATAGACTTTCTTATTTGAACTTTGCTAACACTCAGCCCAAGACCAAGTCGAAAGCGTAAGAACTTCCCTATGAATAATTTACTGCTTGTGTTTCACATCAAATATTATTTCATGGTGTTTGCTTTGGAGTGGATAAGTCCAATAGGTCTCATATGGGTACTGAAGCTGCTAAGCAGACAGACAGACCCTGAACATGGATAATCTTCGATGAAGTTTACAAGATGTATACAAAGAATGTCACAGCTGAATGAGAAGAGTGTGACGCTAAATTTACAATAGACTTGGATTCTACTGGTAATGTGCATGCTATGTCGTTTTGGAATATGTGTCAAGACTCATGTGAACTCTAAGTACTTTTATAAGGAATATGGACTAGAACGGAGAAATTTTAAACTAGTTGGAAAACTTTGAGTCCATCTCGAAATCGAGGAGCTGTATTTGTAGAGATCCTTGAAAAGTTAGCTAAATTCGCAGAAAAGAAAAAAAAAATGGAATATTGAGCAATTTGAAGCCAATTGATGTTCAACTTAATATTATGAAGTCTAAGACATGGACTTGATATAACATTCCAGCAGAAATGCAGTGGTTCAATCCCTGATATGGCTTTTATCTTCTTACGAAGCACATTCCACACTAGGATGAAATTAAAATCAATAAGCTCGAGACATTCACTCTTCACAAACTACCAAACAAACAGGCATTTCCGCGATCTGGGATTTCTAAAGAACCCCTTCTATGGTCAAAAATTCTCTTTCTAAATTTCAAATCAAAATAATTAAAAGAAGGAATGACATGAGATTTTTTGACAAGTTGGGTGGTAGGATTCCTTGCCTTGAAAACGCGGTTTGGTTAACTGCAGCCATCCTCAGTTGGCGCCATGTACATTCGATACTCATTGGTGTTATCATGACAAAAAAGGCTCCGACCTTCTCCATATTCGATCTCATAGATCCTAGCTGAAAAAAATCAAAGCAACAGTCCAAGGATATTGTGTCACAGCCGAAGCGATGCAAAAATAAAATAACACCCCCGTCAACATTTTGAATTTTTCTACCACAACATCAGCAAATACCCAACGATGACTGCTAAAAACAGGCCAAGAAGCAGTTGCCCCGTCGATCATAGAAGTTGCCCCGTCGAAATCCTGTTTTCGAAAATAAAAATGAAAAAAAAAATGGTGATAATTCTTCTATCGCTGAAGGGCGGTTTCCCGCAGCGTTAGAGCTACCAGAGCAAGTAAGTTGTGACAACTGGCTAGTTATCGATGGATCCTTTCTGGATGGCTAGAAATTGCCTGAAAAACTTGTGTTACGAAAGCTAGTTGCCGAAAGGTTGCCTTGCTCATACGGAACAAAAATGATAGAGGCCATTTTTCAGGCTCTTTTTCCTATCCATTCTACCCCCGTTGAAGCCGTTCACGATAATAAAAAAGTGGAAAGTCCATATTTCACGAAGATAGAATTTAAGAAATCTGTCGTATCTATAAAAGTAGAATAGGGTCAAAAGCCAAATGTATTCTTTATGGGATGCTTGCAAAGGTCTACCACGTTTATTTAGACGTGCACTCTCGCAAGTTCAACTTATGCTTGCGCCAAGTAGGATAAGTTTTCCTACAATTGCCGAGGCACATTCTGATCAGACCGAAATAGGGGAATACTGAGGTGCCCTCTGCAAACTGCCACTGTGCATGGTAGAAACCACCATGTTAAACCGAATTGGAAAAAGAGTTTGGAAACTCTGTTCATTTTGTTGGGAAAATATCTTCTCGGTAGTATTGCTTAAGAACATATTCGTCAACCATTCATATAACCGGAGAAGTACATAGGAAGTGTGGTCTAACGTACAAAACAAAGCAGTTCGACATGATGGGTTCTCGTGCTTATGAGTGTTGCGTCGGATATGTATTTCGTGGGTAAATAGGAAAAATGAGGTTGCGTAAGTTAAAAATTCATTTAACTCGCGAATACTTTACAGGCACTTGAAAACCGTTTTAGATACGGAAATATTTGGTAGAGCCACTCATGGCCTATTCAAAGGACCACGAGCTACTCTTTGACACGAAAGATTATTCCAGAATAATTATGTTTATGCCAAGAATTATTGAGGGCTTTATCCTCAGCTGCGGTCTTGAGAACATACCCTACCACTTTTGACAGATATAGGCATCGGCTTAGCTACATTTGAACTTCTATGATTAGGATGGTGTGAGGCTAATTGCTGGACGCAGAGCGGCCCAAAATACAGTACAAAATGAAAGTAAATAGCACATATTATCCGTGACATGAGGTTCTGGCTCAATTGAGAGCATGATAATATTGATTTTTACTTGACCCTGCCCTGTAGTGATTTTACCTTCACAAGATAAATGGATCATGGTTTTCCAACTGTACGGTATGCTGCGTGGTATGTCACATATGTTTTTCCGCTGAATAACTAGAATAACTATCGCATCTGCCTAATTTGGGTTCTACCTAATTTGACTTCTCCCCGGAGAAGGGGAACTTTTGACAAATAGAATTGCGTAGAAAGTTACCCACTAGCAGTGCTGACAGTTAAAAAAATCAAAGTTTAGGGAGCATCTAAATACCTCCTCCAATCAATCACTTTTCTAAATAATCTACTTTTTTAGACTTTCAAAAGTAATTTTAATGATATTTTCATAAAGGTTTGCTTTCCGAAATTACCTACAAATTATGTTGAATATGGTTCAATGTGGTAGTTTCGTTTGATCGTCTTTATTTCTTACAAATTCCACACATTTACCACATGTTTGCTATGCACTTTGATCGAAATTCTTGATTTTGAAGAACTCGAAATACCTGATATCATTATCACCTAATCAGTTTAGGTTCTTATTTGCTTCGCTTGGATAAATCCATTTATGTTAGAATATTCTTATTAATTCGATTCGAAGAAATATTATTGGGATGGATATCAGAAGGTTTTCATAAAATCCTATTGAAATGTTCCTGGTAGTCTTTAGAAGATAAGATTAAACATAACAAGATAACATTAAAAAACAATTGAAGTTTATATGTTACTTTATCTTGTTTCAAGAAATAACATCCAAGTTTAAAATACATGTCGGTGAGCAAATATGTGTCCTTGACAAAAATCCAACGATATTTAACAGGAACAAAACATTTGCAAAGGTTAGATTTCAAGAGTAACAAGTTAAATTTCATTTTGAAAGATATACTAGGTTTCCCTTCTACAAGGAAGTATCTAAGGAAGTCAGCTGAAATCTGCCAAAATCAAAGGATGTAACCAATCACTTGAACCGGGTCTGTTGAAAAATATTTTCTTAAAAAGCTTGAGAATTTCATATTCAATTGTTACTGCAACAACTTCCTTATCAAAACTATCGTCAATGAGACTCTTTGTCTTATGGAGCGAACCTAAACCTAGAATCAGTCTAGAGTTGATCGTGATTCTTCAAATTCAACACATTTCTTCAATTCAAAGTAATTCAAACATTACTTATTAATGAATACACGAGGATGATCTAAAGAGTTGCTGACTTCAAAAAGGTAAAGATGTCATTTCTTAACTCTTTTCAACTTTTCCATACATTTTTTCTGTATCTCTACACACTTCTCTCAGTTGTGCTCTTATCTTCGTAGCTATTCCCAACGATGTTCGTTGCCTTTCTCTGCAAAAACTGATTTCAACCGAAATATGTGAAATTTTATTTGGATAGACAAAATGTCTTCCACTTGTGTGTAAAACGAGCATACCTCTCCCAGAGCTTTTGCGCAAAAGTCATATACGATTGTCAATCTACTGTTACTTTTCTATCTCTGTCTAAGAAAAGACGTCCGAGAGTGTTACTGCTGTATGTAGCTGCCTCTCATCCATGCACATATTTAGATGAGGAACGCCGCAGGGCTGATCCCCGCAGGGCTGGTTACAGTTTTTTTCTGTAGATTTGAAGGATTTACCACAATTTCCGCTTACGTATTGTCACATAATAACACTTAGTATTTACCTGTAATGATTTTTCACGTCCGAAGAAAATGGATGTAACTAAATGAGCATCCTGGAAAACCATTGATATCACTTTGTCTATCAAAATGTAATAATAATAATTTTTTTAGGGTTGAGAGGTGAAGGCAATTGCGCCCTTAGTGTTGGACTCCCAGTCGAAACCGGACTACCGTCTAAAGATCTCCCCGGTCACACCGAGAATGTAGACAGGAACTGTTTATCACATTACTTCGGACTAGATCTCATTAAGATCGCGGTGCCTTCTAGTTAAGGGAAAGTTAAGTCTTGTCCATGTTGCACACGTAAAGAACGTTTGGTAGACGTCATCTGTCATCTTCGGGCAGAACAAGCAAGCTGGGGACGGTGATTCTCCCATCTTATACAGGTACGATTCAAAATACCCGTGACCAATGAAAAGTTGCGTCAGGTAATTGTCAGTCTCACCATGCATTCTGTAGAACCACGGTTCAAGCCAACTGATAAGCCCTGCAGTCCATCTGCCTCGCGTTTCGCTAACCCATAATTGCTACCACAAAGTAAGGGTCTTGTTCTTTCCCTTGGCTGACGGCTTCTCTCGCCGACTCTTCCGTACGTAAGTACAAATGTTTCCGTTCTCCTGCAAGAAGTTCAATGGGAATCAGCCTCGAGATAACCAGCACCGCAGGTTCAGAGAGAGTGCGATATGCAGCCGCTATCCGCAGAGCTCCTTGCCTCTGTACCTCTGCCAGACGTCCTCGGTGCGACTCTTTACTAAGAGCATCAGCCCAGGCTTCGGAGCCGTACAAAAGCACTGACTCCATTGCACTTATCAGTAGATGTCTTTTACTCGAGATTGATCCTCGATTAGTGACCATAAGGTGACTGAGAGTCAATACTCCAGCAGAAGCCTCCTCCGCTGACGCTCTTACCTGCTCGAGGAAGCTCATCTTCGAGTCAATCATCAAGCCAAGGTATTTTATTGATTCCTTCGACTCGATTATCGATTCTCCCACCCGAACGATAATAACAGAGAGATCTGCTTCTTGGTCAGGATGACAAAGCGCGTTCTAGTTTTTGGTGGTCCTGGCACCCACGAACTTCTCCCTTCCACCCTAGCCCTTTTCATTTCCGGAGTATAGTGGTGAGAGTACATTACGTCGCAGATCACAATGCGTTGATAGGAAGCATGCCCTTCATTTTGTAAACCGAATCCACCTCACCGAGATTTTTGGAAATTCAAAATAGTGTCAAACGACTATTCCAATCACGAATAACTGCAAAGTTTTCAAGCATAATTATGAAGCTGAGGCGTCTTCGCAGAGTCATGTTTTCTATTTTTTCACGTTTTTAGCACATTCTTCGCAAATAGAAACGGTATGTTCTTTACGTTCCTGTTTTACAGCATAAACTTCAATCGGTCTTGGTTTTCTAATCCTCTTTCGAAGAACGCACAGAAATCCTGATACAGACATTTGCGAGCGGGGCCGCAGGCTCCTTCTTGTTTTTGGTCTCAGATCTTTATTTTGTTAGAAATCATAATTTTTATTCATCATTTATCTTTTTTTTCCTCATGTGTGGCATATAAAGTGACACAGCCTGGCCTTTCACAGAATCCCTTGGTGACCTGCTATCGATGCAATTTTGTTCGTTTTGACGCCACCGATGTTCGTAACATCAAAGAACATAACCGTAGGCCACCTTTTTGGGATGGGTCACACTAAATACGTTCTACATAACCCGTCATTGACATCTACTTCACATTTTTGGTGGTTCTTATCTGCTATCATCATGGTTTTTTGACGTCACCAACCGACTCATCAATTTTGACATTATTATGTATTGTGGAAGTCAAAAATATAACTTCTGTTTTTTTATGCGACATACGATACTAAAGTGCAATCATTATGTAATGCGACAACGGAAAGATTTTTCTCTCTTACTTTTGTAGGCATCAAAACCTGAGATAAAGATATAAATAGATATTTTTGTAGATATAAATAACCTGAGGCTAATTTTTTGTCGTGGATCCTAACAAAGTCAATCTATAATCCTTGAGTATCTCGCTTATAAGTGGAAAACTGATGAACCAATGGTCTATCATAAAAATGCGGTTAGAGTTTTTTCAAGGCTCCAACAAACGCCATACTATATCAGCCAAAAAGTGATTTTGATTGTCGATTCCTTCAATTCAGTTTCAATTATCGCAGTGAAGAACATACTAGCTTTACTCAGCAAATGTATCTGTATGCCATACTTCATTGCTTCATTCGGTGGATATTGGAAAAATTGACATCGGATCTCGTCTTTGAATATTTTCCGAAATGCCGCGAGTTTGTCTTTTTGTCTTCTTTCAACGGGCGTACGTATATTGTCAAAATTTAAGCATCTCAAACGACAAGAAAACATGACACCATCCATGAATTGCCGCCAAACAGATGTAACAACCAGTGACGTATGTTGCCCAAAGGTCTATGGTGTTGAGTTGCCCGCTTCGAAACCTTCCGCAATTATAGAGTAGCTCAAGAGAGCTTTAATTTCTAGGATATCCGCTAAACCACAATGTCTTCCTCTCTATGGAAAATTTAGTCCCAGAGTTTGGTAAATGGGCCAGATTATGGTTTGGACACATTCTGCGGAGTTTCCAAAACATGCGAACGGCTAGTTTCATCTTTTCCGGTTAAATTTTCCATTACATAAGGAATGTAAATTTATATAAAGCAAGGGCACGCCAAGTGAATGATACTTCAAAATATTGAAAATTTTGAATACTATTGAGGTACTATATCCTCTTCACTAGATGTCGACAAAGCTGAGGATGCCCGTATGTATTTTTCTACTTGCTGTGAACTAATTTCATGCTCACTATAATCTTCTTTGTCTTTCTTTTCAAAAAATATCTTCTTCGTCACTATTTTATTAAAGCAGGCACTGTTGTTCAGATTCCCCATGACATCTTGATAGTATAAAACAACAAAAAACTATAAATAAAAAGACACAAATAGTCGTTACTCTTCAAAAACGTCAATATTTGCCAAATACGTCTGCAATGGCTTCGCACCGCGCGTACACTGACAGTTTCATCAAAATGGCGGACTGTCACGCGTCTTTCGAAAAATAACTAAAGCCGCGAAACGCAAAATTATTCAACATATTTATATATATATTTAGAAATTTACACCATCTGTGGTTTTATCCAGTAGCGTCCCCTGCCAAGTTAATAATAATATATCAGGGTAATTAGGAATTAAAAGACATAAAAGGGCCTTTTAATTTGAGGAAACGATTGACTCTGAGGAAGGAGCAATTTACTCCCGAAAGACACATAAGTCAAAACAAGAAAATAAAAAAGAAAATAACGATTTTTCTTTGAAACAGTAGAAAAAATTTTTAAATTCCTTAATTTGAAATGGTTTACATTATTTTTGATTTCTACGATGAGCTTAAGGCATGTCGAGGTTTAGTTTTTAAATGTCGGTTTAGTTTTTAAATGATATGCGATTATTGGTACCCGTGGCCATAACAGACTGTGGATATTCTGTTGTACTGGAAATTAAATTCAGTTTTTAAAAACTGCAAATTCAGTTAATGAACTTCTTAGACACTTTACATGATTTTGTTTCATCAAATATAAAATTAGGAGTTAAGGAGCATGTTAGTCGAAACCCAAAAAATTTAAGTAAACTTACGCCGCTGTAATGATAGTTGCCTTTTCCGTAACGTTGCGCTCATTTATCCTGCGCTTTTAGCGACGAAACATTTTGACATTTTTGAAGACATTTTGACCAAATTTAGCGTTTTGCTAACAGTTGTAGAAATTGAAAGCCAAGTCAGCGCAGTTCATGCAAATGCAAGTGAATTTATTATGAGCTATTATTTCGATAAATGACCACCAGTTGATTTACATCTTACTTACACTTAACTTTCCATTTTTCTGGAAAATATTGTGTCACAAACTGTTCCGTATTCATACTCGTTGTGGCCAAATATAATATGGAATCAAATCCAGGAAATCTCACAGCGAAACCACAACTCCTACGAACTTTTGCAACGACAGCATCACATGATTACCTCCAAATACTTATGTGAGTCCAAGTGCTACTAAAGGTCATCAAATAAAGTTTTAGATAGCTCGGTGACAATCTCTTTGCCTCCTTCCTTTACGGTCACACTTCGCTTCCGTTCCGCTATTGCCTCATCAAGAACCAGAAGACATTCTTCCTGCTAGCATTCCCGCTATCAAGTAAGACATCGTTTCGATGAGGCAAAGAATCTTAAATCCCTTTCATCGAAGTGAATATTTAGTGGCATTGCCTCGGTTAGCGACGAAAATATACGCAAGGATCCAGGGACCTGAAGGGTAGAAAAGTGCAGAGTGGAACAATATTCAACGTCCTTTGGAAGAAAGTTCCTCTGAAGAACTTTCCGAGCTCTCAAGTGTTCATTGACTTCACAACTGACTCGACTTCACAAAGGTCAGATTACCCTTCGTACGCGACGCTAATGAGTCTGTATGACTGACCTGATTTCCGCCAGTTTGAAACTCCTTTTGGGGAACTTTATTAATAAATCAATGGACATAATTGAGTTTTAGTAGGTGTTACGTATGAGCGAATTGACTTGCCAGTCCAGAGTGATTTGGATTAAGTGCGAGTCTATTTGCATATGAACCATGAGGCCGCGAAGCCAATTGTTCTTGGACAAGTCAACGAACGTTTGGTTTAGCTGCTGCTGACAACAAATACAAATACTCCAGGTCTATGTTTAATCAGCTTTATTGGATCATTATTGAAACTTCACCCCCACACATCCAATTCACCCACTCAATATGTTCATAAATAAATGTTTCACTCAACACAAAACGCAGAAGTTCATTGCAAGATTACCATTTAGACTGCAGCAGAAATTCGTCTTGTTAATTCGAAAGTCATTGCACTAATTGGAAGCGATATGAAGTGCATTCAGATTCCAGATGCATTAATTCCGCATTAATGTGTAAAGCTTGGAATCGAGCCACCACTAGTGAATTATGGGGTCATTGATATAATTCTCCTTCGTCTTCGTCTTCGGCATCGCTGATAAGAAATTCAAGCAGGAATTTTTACGATCAAGACATGAAATATTCAATAATTTCATTGCCGCGACGAAATTTCACCGCAGCTGTAATTTATCTGTCGAAATTATTTCAGAATTTCGAAAGTTGCGCAATCGAAATTTCAGATTCTAAATTTAGATGGCTCCATTCCTGATGCATTTCTCTAAGCTTTTGTTGCCTGCCACGTATAAAAAATTTATTTGTTTTTCAGAATCATCTTCCGAGTGGCGAAACTTTTTATAGTGAGAAGGTCGAGAATAAATTGAAAATGTTGATATTTCTCCATTGATGTTGTACTTCAATTGTACAACCAGATTAGCATTTTAATCATTGTCTTAAAAGTAAAACACTTGAGTCAGTTCCAAATAAAATTGATATCAATAAATAGTTTTCAAATACTCGACTCTGCTGCGGTTCCTATCAAACTTGAACAGAACTTAAAATGTTAACTTGAGGGTGTAATACAAGTGTTAAAAATTAAAGCCCACTGAAAACTCATCCGTTTGAGATAACACATATATAATATATAATAATAAAATCAAGGGCTCTTGTGTCAGTCATGGACTGCGCTGGTCCGCGAGAAAATTTTCTTCCGAGAGGACATTATCAAAAAATATCTAAACATAGTCCCATAGTAAAATAGTTGGTTTTTGCATAAAATTCGAGCTTTGAGTTAGTAACTTTCACGATGCGAATCCTGCTGAGGGCAAGACCCCATCGCGAGCGCAACATGAAATTAAACAAAATGTTAAATTAAAAGGGAAAACCTTCCTTTTAATTTCCGGATTTAAATTTTTAGTTTTCCGTGACCGATTCCTCTTTGCTATTGTTCAGTCTTCCCGAGCGATTCTTCCACTAAGCCTGAACTCTGCTTCGGTCTCCTCCTCTTCTAAGTCCTTAATTGCATTAAGGGATGCTTTCTCAAAAGATTATTTCAAATTTGCTTTGTTAAATTTCCTTTAAGAAAATTTTTGAAATTACTTTGGAATTACTAATAATTAAATGAAAGGGCCACAATTTTTATTTAAATTTGACATTAATTACGATAAATAATGACATATCAAAAAATGAATACTTCCGTACTTTTGATAAAATCTCTAAGATGGCTGATTGAAATAAAATGGCCAAAAAGTTGTAAGTCAATGGTTATCGCGCACACTAGTTTCGACCATAAACGCAAAAATGATAAATTGGTAAAGGGTTTTCGAAAGCAATATTTTTCACAAAAAAATCGTTAAAATCAAAATATCTGTAAAACTCTAGTTTGCGCGAGAGTTGTTTATATGCTTGAGCTACATCTTTTAAACAAGTGCATATGGATACGTTCAACACTTAGAGTTTCTTCCAACAAGACGTTGAAAAACGTTGTTTTGAAAACAAAAAAAAACACCTTTAAAGTTATTTTATTTGTCCTTGATGGGTTCGAAGATTTTCTTCAGCTGATTATTCCTGCTTGATTCGATTGCTTGTATGGGCTCATAATGTTTTATCTCCTTATATTATTTGTCGATGATATATTCGGAGCAAATAATCTTTTTACTTTTTTGTTACGGAGAAAATTTATCTTTCCACAATACGTGTTGAGTAGTGGTCAGCGTTCTATGTTTTGACCAGTTTTTCTGATTTGACTCAATTCTTTTGATCGCTGAGGGCTTAAATTTATTCAACTTTACAGTGTCGATAATATACTTCATTTCCTTTCCGTTGGCTGTCAGATACAAAGGTAGATCGTGCATCTTATGAATCGTGGTTCGGTAATGAGAAAGTTTGATTTGTTGCAGGAGGTCCGATATGTTTGGACTCGTCATTTGTGCGTGTATTGCCTTCTTGCAGAGCCGTTTTCTATCGAATTTTCAAATCTGAACTTTTTACGGGGCACCCTATAAATTAAAAATTTGACCGTTATGAAAGTCTCTTTTGATTTAACTTTTCCAAGTCGCACAATTTCAGGAGCAGCTTAGGATGGATCGACTGCTGTTGCCGGGCAACAGTCCTAACTTTATCCCATAGAAAACCTTCGGTGGGTAATGGGGCCAAATTAAGCAAAAGCGAGCTAAAAAATGTGCAAAATTTTAAAGGTGTTAGAAGAAAAATTGCGTTAATAGAGGGAACGTTTATCGAGGGACCATGTACAATGAATGTCTTCACGTTGGGGAGCATAAAGCACACTTCTCTATCCAGGACATTTTGATTTACCGTCGTATACATCGTTATAAATTCGGGCAACCACTTATATGACTAGGGAACACAATCAGGTAGAACTAGCGGAGGAGGCTTCCTAATAAAAAAAAGGTGGCGGAAAAAAATAGTCAGCATACGAAGCGTCTCAGATCGAGTAGCCAGCCTGACACTCAGACTCTCTCAGAGATACACCATTCAAATTATTAAAGTCTACGCATCTACAACTTCCTGCACTCAAAAAGAAATTGAGGTGTTCGGCACCGACGTCAACCAAGCTTGGAACAGTCACACCAGCCACTTCAAGTTTTCGACGGGTGAGTTCAACAGCATAAAAAGGAGAAGGAAAGACCAAAAAGTTCTGATAGGAAAATTTTGAGCTAGAGCAAAGAAATGAAAGAGTAGAACGACTAGCACAACTCGCCCACCACCGCAATCTTTCCATAACAAATACCTTCTTCAAGAAGAACAAAAACAGGAAATGGACGTGGCAAGCACCCAAAGGGGTAACAAGAAGCGAAATTAATTTGATTCTAACCAAACACCAAAGCACGGTCAAAGACGTTTCTCTCTTCAACAGATTTAAGACGGGAAGCGATCAGCAAAAAGACGCAAACTGTTCAGGGAGCCTATAAAGCCCGGCTTTAACATTGAAAACATCAAGTTTAATATAGAGAGTTACTGAACCCTAATAAGAAAGGATTGAATACACAGAAACCTGCAAAACAGTAAGGAAGATGAAATCTGAAGATATCAAGAAGTATGACGGAAGACTGGTGGAAGATACCATTACAAACAACAGAAGCTTCAAGAAAGCAAAATTAGCACTCGTCATTGGCATAAAACAGGTGGTAACTTTAAATCATGACAACTTCCGACACACTGATGGACAGGTAATAATTCAGGCAATCACCAACTTAGACCGAGAACTGTATAAGGTTCAGGATAACTCAACTTCCAACTTAATAACAACAACCGTTTTCTCTCCAACCAACGATAATGCCCCGAATATCCTAGTCGAAGAGGTCGACATGGCTATCACCTCCATGAAAAATGGCAAAGTGGCAGGTAATGTCAGTATCTTTGCTGAACTACTCAGAAAAACCTAGAATCCACTGTCAGTAATTCCAATAGTTGCGTTAACGCCAGGTGCATACTTGATCAATGGAATTGTGCTAATACAATACTGATCCACAAGAGATGCAGCAAAGAACACATCAGGAACTACAGACCAATAAGTCTACTATCGATCTACTATCTACTATCTATCTATCTACGATCTACTATCGATCTATCGAAACAGCCATAGATGCCGAGCAGTCACGGGAGCAGTTTGGTTTCAGAAGTGGATACATCACTTTAGACCATATCCACACATTCCGGGAAGTTTTGAGTAGATATAAACAGTAAGAGCAACACCTAGCACTAGTCTTCATAGGCTTTCAGAAAGACTCTTACTCATTATTCCCTCATGCAATAATAAATGCATTAATAACACAAGGTATTGGCAAACCATACGTGGAAATAATAGCTAAAATCTACCGCAATGCCAGAGCAAAGGTGTAAGTATTACAAGACACTCCAGTTTCCCACAAAAAAAAAGGGTAATACAGGGAGACACCATATTGCCAATGCTCTTCAATGCGTGAGTACCTCAACCACTTGATAGACAATAGCCGAGAGAAAATACAAGAACAGATGAATGAACTCACCTCAAGATCATGTTCAACAATTATATAAGCAATAAAGGATATACCTTGGTCGGCTAATACATAAATCCGGATCACTGCTACCAAAAATCGATTGACAAATCAAGACGGCATGGAGTGCTTTCGGGAAGAACTCGATTATGCGAGGGTGGGTCGATAAAACCTTAGAAAAAAGCATTAAAACCACTTGAATTTGGTCAATTTTTTTTATTTTTCAACTAATCTCCTTGGAGCCCAGTACACTTGGTTAGACGTTTCCCAATTTTTTTAACCCGTCAGAAAAAAAAGTTTTTGGAAGGTCCTTAAAATAAGCATATGATTGATCGGTGACTTGTGCATTTGGAAAAAAACGTTGTCCAGCAAGCTTGGGAATAGGAAAAAGTCACTGGGGGCTAAATCTGGCGAATTCGGTGGCTGGTCAACCAATTCGAACTTTAATTCTTAAATTTTAGGGGCAACCACCCTATTTTGGTTAATGTCGACTGTGAGCAACCGTGGCACCGATCTTACCGAAACATTTTTCGTACCCAATGTGTCATGTAAAATAGAAAAGACGCTACCTTTTGAAATCCCTGTAACCGCAACTATCTCACTCACACTCACACATTATTGATCATTTCTGGCGTAGTCACCTCTACAAGGCGTCCTGATCGTGGTTCATCCTTTTTTGATGTACGACCAAGTTTAAATTCATTTAACCTGCTATAAAAAGTTGCAAATGAAGGAGCCGATGTGCCGTGAACTGAATCAAACTCATTTTTTTATTTCTTTTGCTGTTAAGCCTTCTATATGAAAATGTTTAATAACAGATCTAAATTCAATTTTTTTCCATTTTTGTAGTCAAACAATTTTTTTTTCAATACACGAGAAACACACAGCACCTCTACCAATCCGGCTGAAACTTCACAGCTTATAGTGCTAGTCGCGCTATCTGTTTAATTTTCTGAGGACTTATTGACCTACCCTCGTATTCAAGCCTAAAATGATGATATACTTGAAAAAGAAAACCTTTAAGCAATGTATCCTACCAGTCCTGCAAAATGTGGACGGAACATGTGCGCTAACAATAGGGATAGAGAGGAAACTCCAGATTGCTCAAAGAGCCGTGGAAAGATGCATGCTGGGCATCATATGCAGGGATCACAAGAGACTGTCGTGAATATGTGTAGCTCCAAGTAACTGATGTGATACATAGCAATGCAATGGGCCAGCCACTTGGCGAGAAGGAAGAACGTTAGATGGACCACAAGAATAACGCAGTGGTACCTAAGAGGAATCCAACGACCGAAAGCACGCCCAAACAATCGATAGGATTATGATATAAATAAAAAAGCCAGCACATGTTGGTATGAGAATAGCTGAAAACAGGCAGACAGCAATGAGGAGTCAATATGCAAGGAAGGCTGCACCATAACTTAGATATGTGGTTGAACAATCTGAATATGATGATGATAATATATCGTCAGGATCTGAAGATAGGCAGCTCGAATACCCGGTATACAATGCTCAACTTCCCAGTCTTTATTTCAAAACCCAGCTGAAAAGCTCAACCCGTCATCTGCAGTACTGCTTCAGACTGTTTCACCGAACGAGATCAGCAACTTGCTTCATGCAAGGAGCGGCTTGTTTTCATTAGTAATAATAACGTGTGTAGACGCGTATCATATAGGTAAAATAGTCACTAATGTGTTCGAATCTATGAATTATTTTATCGATTATAGAAACGATTATTTAATCTTTGACAAACGTTGGACAGCCTCACTTTTTTCTGGTTTGGAGAGGAAAGAATACCCTTTGCCTGATTTTACTTCATTCATTGCAGGAATTTCGCTCGCAAAAGAATCAATAATTAGACAGGAACCTTGTCTCTGTGCTGCGAATATAATCTTGCACTTGTAATTCAATATCATTTAACGATACATCTCATGATATGAAAACATGAAAAGGACATGAAAACGACGTAATCCAAATAAGGATATCAAATTTACTATTCAAACTCTATCACAAGCTTCATTATTATCAAATTTACCATTGTATTCGCCATTGGAGACCATCTACCCGATGCGATTCCCCTTTGTCAATCATCCGACATGGATTCGGCAATGTTAACATTGTTACATTAAAATTGTAGACGATGAAAATATTTATTCTGCCCATATCATGATCATTTATTCTGGTATGGATCTAGCGTTCTGCGCGTCGGCGCTTCTGTCTGCGCTTATATGTGTTGCAGGCAAGCGCCAGATGAATGTCATTTGGCGCGCCAGACACCGCAGTAGCGCCACCACAACCCCCTAAAAGATTAGAAATTCGCACGCTATCTTATTTTAAATTAGAGAAGCGCCAATATCATTCCTTTTGAATTGGCGAGCGGAATCAATTAAAATTCCAAATCGAGGCATGGCACGCCCGTCATTCACCACAAATCCACCCACAGCGATGACGGATTGTGCATGCAATGTGATATGGTGAGTTGTTAATGCTTTTTAATTGGTATGTCATTAATTACAGATAAAATCTATTTTGAGTATCTCACAGATGCGGGAACTGATATTTATTGGATAACACCCAAACTGGGGTTTAATAACTTCCAAGTGTTGATTTGTAGATTCAAATCTTTTTTTTTGCTATCGTATGAATTGGTGTCAAATTATGAACAAAATGTGTAGAATTAATGACTTTGATTTCCAACATTTGTAATTAAAGATATTATCTTGGATGAAATAAAATTTTCTGCAATTTCGATATCATCGAATGATTCCCGAGCATATGTACCAATTATTGTTCATTAATTTGCTATAAGCTACTGAGTTAAGTAGTATTTTCCAGGTTTTTCGAGTCATGCTGTACTTGCAAGGACGTGTTCCGGCAGTTTGCAGCCATGGGCAACTCATTCCATGAAAATAGCTACAAAAAAAAAAACGAAATCCGCTCTCGCTAAATAAACTGGACGCTAAGTGGAGAGAATGGAAAATGTGAGGACTGCGTTTTAAAAACAAATGTTTACTGAGAATAGCTCAAAGAATAATAGTCTGGATTTTTTTTGGGAACATTTTAGATCGATTTGTTTTAATTTTTTCCAGCCACCCCTCTCACCTTCCGAATACTTTTGCATAACTCTTTTCCTCTTATAAGAAGTGAAAATAAATTGTTAAATACAGCGAAAAAACAAGAATTCTAGTTAATTAATTATTTATTGTTATTAAAATATTATCATCATCGTCATATCCGACTTGTTTAACCATATTTCTAAATTATGGTGCAACCTCCCTTACATTTCGACTTCTCATTGCTTTCCAAGTCTGCCTGTTTTCAGCTATTCTCATCCATGATGTGCCAGCAATTTTCTTTTCTTTGAGTCCCGTCGAATCTTTGGGTATCCTCTCAGTCCTCTTAGGTATTTGCGTTACTGCGTTATTCTTGTGGTCATTCTGCCTTCGATCATTCACGTCTGTTACTTGGGTCCTTTCTCGTATCCACGATCGTCTCTTGCATGCATCTTTCCACGGCTCTTTGGGCAACCTGGCGTTTCCTCGTTATCCATGTTATAAGCGCACATGTTTTGCCCATGTTTTGCAGGTCTGGTAGGAACAATTGGTCAAAGGTTTTCTTTTTCAAGAACAACGTCATGTTGGGCTTGAATATAATCGAGTTCTTCCCGAAAGCACTCCATGCCCTCTTGATTCGTCAATCGATTTCTGGTATGACCAAGGTATATCCTTAATTCCTTACATAATCGTTGCTTAGGTTAATTATCAAGTCTACGTTTCCGCTAGCCGAGTTGAGTTAATTCAGCTGTTCTTGTAATTCCTCTTTGGTTGTTACGGCTTAAGTTGATTTCACCCCCTCCCGAGACTTCCGCGGCACCATCACCACGCGAAACGGACGAGTCAGGTACCCCAAAGTTGGGGAAAGATAAGACGCGCCACCACGATTCGAGCCACGACGCCGGAAGCAGTGTAAGTAAGAAGAATTTAAATATTAATATAAGATTGGATTGTAATTAGTTAAGGTAGTATTAAGGTAACAGCGATTATTATGGAAAGTTCGTAGAAGAATTCAACAAGCGAAAATGTTAAGATCGAGTAACTCAGGACCCCGGGCAATTGATTAATCTGTGACTAAATAATAAAAAGGGCGTAACTTACCCATCGCAACATCCGCACACACATCACTTGTCACTTACTTTGTTTTGTAAATATGGGAAACTGTCACCGTCGGGCCGAATGGAGGATAAGGCAGTTCGGGACGAAAGAAACTGCGGCGACATCCGGCGAATTTACATGTACAGCTGTTGCAAGTGGAGCGGCGAAGAAAACGTTATCGTCCTAGGAGTGGAATGTTGGGTTGGCCGTTAGGGATTGTGGCAATATAAGGGGGAAGCTTGATAGCGGTGTCTCTTTTTTTTGTCTGGGTCTGGAAAAGGACTAAGGGTGCGAGACGCGGAGTTGAGACAAGATGAAAATTAGTGCGAACAAAATGAATAGAACAAGAAGTGGATAGTGGTAAAAGAAAGGTGAAGTGACGGTTTAAGTAAAAGAACAGTGAAAGTGAAGGAGGTGTTTAAAAGGGACTAAAGAACAAAGAAAAAAAGAAAAGACTACTAAAGACTAAAACTAAAGTGTGCAGGGGGCCGGTTTAAGTAAACGAACAGTGAAAGTGAAGGAGGTGTTTAAAAGAGACTAAAGGACAAAGAAAAAAAAGAAGAAAAAACTACTAAAGACTAAAATTATAGTGTGCAGGGGGCCCGTAGCGTAAGTAGAACTACTGCTTGCTCATACATGTGTGTTTTCATCAGAGTAAGAAAAAGGGTGTTTCCGCTCTATTTCCTGGTTTGTTTTTTTTTCCTCTCTTCCAGGTGGTAAGTGGCGGCGAGGAGTGGTGCGCTTGAGAGGTGGAGAGCGCGCGTTGAATTGGTCGGTGGTTCCACGGAGGAGGCTACGTGGGGTGGTTGGTGTTTCTCTTGTTTTTCCTTTATTTTATGTTTCGGGGAGTCACGATTCTCCTCCTTTTCTTTGATTCTGTTTTGGGTTTTCAGAGGTGCGATCCGGTGAGCCGCATTCTCGCTTGGCGGTTCCTTGAGGCTTATCAGGGTAAGCGAGTGGCGCCCACGCCCGTCTTCGGCGAGCTTCCGGAGCCCAGAGCCTCAACCGGGGAAGCGACAACCAAGGCAGGTGAAACCCTGGCTATCGGTAAATTTTGTAACAGGGTGTTAGCTATCAAGACTATAATATCTGCAAATCTCAAATAGTTGAGGTCTTCACAAATGATGTTCAATCCTTAACTCTCCCAATGTAGAGTTCGGAAGATGCCCTCTTATATGATATGGTGTCTCCCAGTCTTACCTCTTTTTCTGTGGGACACTCGAGAGTGTCTTCTAATATTTTGAACTTTGCTCTGGCATTGTGGCAAAATATACTTTGAATTATTTATTAACAACAATTAAGTGCGAACACATAGTCTGTGTGGCACTAATGGACACTTGGGTTGTGGGTTAACGTTGGAACTTCAAATTGTGTTGTCCTGCGCAAGTTGTTGAAAGTTGGATCCACCAGATGAAGATTCCAACAGAGTTTTAAGATATTGTAGAAAATTTTATCCCGGAGACCAGTGAGCGTGATACGGATACTAGCACTGATATTCCTGATATTGCTGAACCTGTGCCTCAACACTCTAACATCTTCATCAGATGAAGTTGTTCCGCCTTGTACTCTGGATTGTCTTCTAGGAAAGAATAAATTTAAGTAGCCGGAATCGCGCCCAAGCAGAATATCAGTTCTACCACAAAGACTCAATATTTTTTCCCGAGTGTACACATGCAATTACACCATTTGAACCATTGAAAGGATTTTGATTTAAAAAAGGAAGATGTCATTGGAGATCTTATTGGGTATCAGCGGAAAGCTTTAGAATAAAGATCCAAGTTTATGAAGAAGGATCGAACAGAATTCGATGTTCGAAGACGATTCAATTGTGTTTCAGGCTTTGTTTGGACACTTCCTGTACATAGTTATGTTTGAATGGTAACAAAAATAGCCAGATTTAACACTTGCTGCATACGGTTCCAGGATAAAAGATATCTGTGGCTACTTCACTGTCATCTGTCTGATAATGCATTTGACATACCGCAAAGAAAAGAGATTGAGAAATTGACTGTGGTATGGAATTAATACAATGAATTAGTGGTAAATTGTCAGAGCGTATACAACATTCAACATGCTACAGGTGATGGAATGCTGATTCCATCCAGAGGACATTTTTGATGAAATGTTTGTGCCCGCCAAAAAGCCTGCTAAGTATGGGTTCAAACAGATTTGGCTGAGTGATGGCTATATAAGACATTGTAACAATTGTCTACACTCAACACTCATTTCAAAATAAATTAAATTAAAAAATTACATTTTCAGTAAACGAAAAAAAACTGTCGCATTGAAGAAGTTTTTTCAAGTTGTTTGTATTTGTTAAATAAAAGATTTAGGTACTCGAGTTATGTTCAGTAATTTAGGTGACTTTCTATTTTACCGAAAAAATATTTACTTAACTGTCAATTATTGTGATGTCCCTTCAAAGCAATCCCCCTCAGGTACAACACACTTGTGCAAACGCTTTTTCTAACGCCCGAACCTCTCCACGTAATCTCTGTCCTTTCAAAGGTCTCTTCAGTTCTGGGACCAAGAAGAAGTCACATAGGGCCAAATCAGGTGAAAAGGGTGGCTGCGGTATGATTGTGGTGTTGTTTTTGGCTAAAGAAATCTTTCACAAGCAAATATGAGTGAGGAGCGCATGAGGGACATTATCGTGATTCAAAAGCCATGAATTGTTTTTCCACAATCCCTGACGTTTTCCTCGTAACTTCAAGATAATAATCTTTATTGACCGCATGAACATATGGTGAGAACTCCTGACGCACTACGCCACGGTAACCAAGAAAAACAAAAACAGTGACCAAAACTTTGACATTTCATCCAACATTACGTGCTTTTTTGGTTTTGGCTCACCTGGGCTCTTTCGTTGGGACGATTGGGCTTTGGTTTCGATATCATAAACATGTACCCATTCATCACCAGTTATGATTCTTTTGAGCAAACAAGGATAATCATTGACGTCTGTCAACAGACGTCGTAGGAGTGATGCTTATACAACGATTCTCTTTGTCAAAACTAAGCAATTTCGGAACAAACTTCGCTGACACATGTCTCATGCTCAAAAGGTTCGAAAAAATTTCATGGCGTGTGCCAACTGATATAACAATATCCTCAGCAACTTCTCGCATAGTGATTCGACGGTTTTCGAAAACAATTTCCTTCACAGGTTGAACGTTTTCATCTGTTCTTCACGCGGCGTCCAGAGCGAGGCTCGTCTTTGACATCTCCCAGGCCATCATGGAAGAGCTTGTACCATTTGTAAATATTTTTTGTTCTCAGAACAGTTCCACCGTGTACTGTTGTCAGAATTTCAAGTGTTTTGAACCTCTAAATTTCATTTTTTACATAAAAATCTGATGCAAATTCTTTGATACCTTTTTTCGATAGAAAAAAATCGCCGAGCACGCAAAACACTTCTAACTGTAATGCCTCTCACAAACAAACTGAACAGATTATATACGTGAAACTGTAAACATATGTTCGTGACGAGTCTAGCAGCATGAAAAAATAAATCAATGATCGAACGATTGTTGCCTGCGCAATTGAAAACACCTCGTATGGTTGATGTTATTGAGGAAAAAAATAAATAGAAAATTTATAACATGATATGAAAATTACTGTGTGTATTTTCCCGTGTTTAGCACTTCCAAATTTTTAATTAATTTTTTGATTTTCCATCGTAAAATGCTATGTTTTGTTGTGATTTTGACAGATATATATTTTGGGAGTAAATTGCTCCCTTCTTCAGTGTCGATTGTTTTATTTATCAGTCAAAATAACAACAAAACATAGCATGTTGCAATGGAAAATCAAAAAATAGAGGATAGTCTAAAAATTTTTTTTTTTATTTTTGGACTTGTGTGGTTTTTGCAAGGGACATTTTTTGCTTTTCATGTTTTTTATTCTTTGTTCGAAATCGTCGTTATTTTCAGCATCATCCTTTTTTTCCCGTCGGCCATTGAAATATTTCATCGCAGAACGGTAGGTCCAGCTCGAGTATCCTTCCCTTAATTCGTCAAACGCTTTTCGAGATTGAGAGGAACACGGACAGGAGGATATGCTTAATTGGTTCGTAATGAGGAAAAAACAAAAATAAAAAAATAAGAAAAAACATAATTCGGAATATTGGTGACTTACCTTCAAATGTGAATACTTTGCTTGCAATAAGTTATGGATTGTTTTAACGTTCAAAAAAATTCAATATCTTTTAATGGATAATGCGTTTTCTTGCAAGAAAATTCACCAATGTTGGTGTGATTACGTAGATTCGGAGCACAAAAGTTGTTGTCTTTGTTTGTCGTAAATTTTTTACATATTTTCCATTTGAAATGCTTACTTTTTGCTGGAGGATCGCTCGATGATAATCGAACATTTTCGCATTGCATTTTTCAGTTCATTTGCTTCCGTTGTTGTAGTAGTACATATAGGAGATGATCTCCTCGAGTAGATGCTCCTTTATCTTCATTGCATTATGGAACGTGTCTTCAGGATGCGTTATTTTTTCTTCACTTATATAAGGTTCTAGACAGTCTATATGCCAGGAAAACTGTGGTGACTATGAACTATTCAGTATTGTTATGGAAAAAAGCAATTTATTTCAAATTGCTCATTAATATCCGAATTTTTAAATATTTTTAATTCAAACAAGTCGTTTAGTCGATGTCAAAGTTAACACGATAGATAGCTTATTCAGTCCTTTCCTTTTTCGATTTACTATTAACAAATCCATACTTAAAACTTAAAAAAACACAATATTTGAATTGTATTCTACATAATTGTATTCTACATACAAAGAAACGTTCTTGAGTCAACTAAGTTGCTTAGCGTACTATATCGATTTTTTGCTTTTAAGTTTGAGTGCCAAGAATGAAAGGAATAAACATAGTCAAAAGCAAGATATAGTAATTTAGGGTCCCAAGTAAGAGAATGTTAACATAGTTGCAGATCTTTATATTTTTCATACTCTCTTGTCCTTTGACCCCTGCAAGTAAATATTTAATAGCGTCATTCGGTATTAGCAAGATGAACTTAATTCAATTGATGTTGCAGAAAAGCCAGAAGTACTTGACTCGACTGTTTGAAATAATATTCAATACAATATTTTTAAATAAAATAAATTGAAAATTTGAAAACTTACCAAACAAAAAGTTAATGATAATTCGAATTAAAATAAATTGGACCTACATTGCAAGTCGGTTGCCTTTGGCGTGCTTCTGAAATTTAATTTTTCTATTAGGTACATGGAAATCATACTTTCTGTAATAAACTTTTTTTTATAGTTTTTATTCCCAAACTCTCCAGAAAACTACCTTTCAAAGTTTTTACAATTGCTATCGTGTGAAATACGTCCTCGGTTTCATAAATGGATGGTTTTCATTTCCTATTATTACTGTTTATGTTTGATCCTTTCGGAATTTCTATTCTATTATCATTAGTGGTATTCTTTCCCCAAAGTTTACCCATGAAAAAAAAATTAGCCTTTGCTTCAGCTTTCTTTCTCTTTTGTTGACTTTCTCCTTATAAAACGCCAGAAAAAATGACAACAACAGCAAAGTTCCCTTCATAGTTTCTTCGTTCAGGACAAGATTTCTTACCACCTAATAATTTTTTCAATTCCATCAATTATTTGCAATATTTGCCGCAGCATTCACGCAAATTCTTAGATCTTAGTGGACGAATCAAAGGTAAATGTTTGTTCAGGAATACGTTCCCTTCAATGTTTCAATATTTCAATCAATTATGAAATGATCTTGGATGATGATGGGGTTTTATGTTCTCTGAAATGAAAGAATTGTTTCATTGAATTAATTATGAAATTAATTCTTTTTTTTATTATACAAACTTAGCAATGAGTGATTTAGTACTTGTGAATACGTCCAGATACATGTATAAGCGTTATCATTAGGTCGTAAGGTCATCTTTCTTATTTGTTTGGCTGTGTAATTTATCAAATGAAGCGTTATTATCTAAATTTTTCCTTCAATCACAAACCTTTACGTTTTTTCAAGTGCTCGCTATCAAGTACAATTTTTAATTTTAATTTTAATTATTTTTTGCCTGATGCAGTCTAAACGTTTCACTTTACTGAAGAAGATTGAAAAAGTTTTTTCTCAAATGTGTTATTATGATTGAGGTTATTGTACTTTATTTGATTCATTCATTTCAAAAAAGGAAATTATTATTTTTCACTTCCTACGTTCCTTTGAGATCAAAGGTCATATAATATGGCACAACATTCATTCTCTATAATCAATTTCAATCCAGACGGTCTGCGACGCCTAGGACTTGATATGCTCTAATACACAAGAACAAGCACCTAGAAAATAGGTGTAATATTTAACACTTACATATCTCCCAAAATTTTCGTCGTAAAAAATTTAAAAGTTCAAAACTAGGACCTGCATTTTATTGTCAGAAACACTTAAATTAATCACAATACTTTGATATTGTTGCTGTGCTATTTCAAATCGTTTCTTCTCACATGAAACCCGAAATTCAATAATTAAAATTCATCTTGTTGCTTCTGCTGAGATTTTTAGTTTATACACTCAAATTGACTTCTATAACTGACCCATTTTTCTATTCTGACCCATTTACTCATAAGTGGTCCTTTTACTTACCACTGATTGAATTCCCTCTCACTTTTTCATTTATTCTTGCTTTTGACTGCCAACACATTCCCGCACTAAGTTTAAAGTAAGTTAAGAGCTGTCATAACTTCGCTTTGTATCCTATCGTTGCTTATATATTTGTTCCGACAATTGAGAGCCCTTCCAAGCAATCACTCTAAATTATTCCCATCATCTGATATGAATAGGTCGTCAATTTAGACCTACATACATACTTAAAAGTATTGTTTAAGTTTTTGGTCGGTCAATGAGAGCAATCTAATTTTCTTTCCTCAATACACACAATTACTGCTTACTTCATTTGTTTCTTGGTTGATGAAACGAGAAAGTATCGCAATAGTTTGTGCTTTCGTCATAATTACTTGCTTCGCACTTGTCCACTCTACTGGATTACAACGTATGTTGGGACAGTTAACAATAATCAGGAATAATTAGATGACTTACTTCCTTAACTTTTAACTATTTTTCGATGTATTGTAATGACGCCTCGTGGTGCTATGACTCTTTATGTCATAATCACATGTGAAAGCTTTTTTGGACAGCACAAAGCTTTGAAAAGTTTCTTGACAAATATTCTGTCTTTTACTGAGTCAGTTTGGCAATTAAAGTTTATTGAGTGAAGTGACTTTGATCTTTTTATAAACATAAGGCAAAATGAATTTCTTGTGCTCATAACACACCGTTTAATGTGGGAAAAAACCACCGAACCAGTCCGATGTTAACTTTGAACGTGTTTCAAAAGCCAGTATTTTCAATTTTGGGTAAATAACCACTCAAGATCCTGTTCGTTTATGAGATCCAAATGAAGTGTAGGTTTCATAACACCTCCTTTAAAAAACCACTGCATTGCGTTGAATAATAGCCAATTGAAATAAAGAGCATTTATTAAAGCTTTCCATCGGATTATATTACCGCTTTTATTAATATTATTAAACGTAAGGAGAAAGATGCTCAAATCAAAAGACAATTAGAGCTACGTATTGCATTACGTACGGATGGTTCTTCTAATAAAAAGGGGAATCATTTATCGCTTTTCGGTCCATTGATGCAGAAAGAGGGATTTCTTTTAACCTGAAAGCGCCGCTAGGCAATGATCAATGAGGACATGTCCGAGGCAATGTGACAAACAGTTCGAGCGCAGATTCTCTGTGCGACAGGAGAGGTATTTAGTGGGTAGTGCGGTTGCATCTGGGAATCCGACACTCAATGCGTCAGAATCTTCACATTCCAACCTTTAAAAACAAAAAAAAATACATTGTGTGGAAGTGTCTAAAGCAAGTGGCTAAAGGCAGAGAGAACGCTGAAAGATCTCAAGAAGATGTCCATAAAAAACACCTCTTACACCGAAAAATATTGCTCACAGCGTAAAGGACAAAAGGCTGGCATGCAATCCACTAAAGCCGGCTCGCAGGGAAGTCGTAAGCAATGCGAGAAAATAGACATAAGTCAAGGCGAAGTGAGATATGCTGACTTGTAAAACTTGTACGCTCCAAATCGCTACAGAAGGCTGCGAAGATGATACAGCGTCTGAGGGCGAAATATATGATCAAACACTCGCCCAAAAATCACGAAGGCGCAAAAATCATTGTGATGCCTTAAGAAACTAGGTAAAAGCAGGGTCTGAATGCTCTACTAGTCAAGCCGGCAGACGGAAGGACTTAGCACGATATCCTCTAGAAGATCATACAATATGTGGGGCCCGAAAAATTCGGATTCACCACACAAATCATAAGGGCTATCAAAACAGGCGACCTACTCGTAGAACTCGGGTTGGAGCCTACTGACAAGTACTTGTTCGAGAGCACCGTGAAGGTCCTTCTTGGCTCTGAAGCTCTAAAGAAAGACGCAGTACAATTCTTGGCAAAGGAGCAAATCAAAATTGGCCGAATTGCGTGCATAATCCTCCGAAGGGTAGTTCGAACTCGATCCTATAATTGCCAAAGCGTTGGACACCTTTCCGTGTAGATTACATTGCGTTCGAGTTTGGTGAGTGCGCTTCTTTACGCGCAGCAATCCAATCTTCATCAGTAGGTTAGGACATTGCTAAAATTTGTCAAAATTATCATGGGCGGTGAAACCAAGAGGAGCTGAAAACATATTGAACTCTACCATGAGGCTCATTAAGCCTGGGTGTGATTACTCTGCGCCTAGGCAACAGCCACGTCATGGTAAGCCTGTTTTGTTCCAGTGGTCAGCAAAAAATGCCGAAAACTGAAGAAAATGTCACAGACTTCCCAGCGAAACCCAACTTCAACAGGTAGTGACATTCTTGAACGCTAGGATAGAGGTCGGCTAGAATACTTCTCCGTAGGTTTACCAATGAAAGCAGGGCTCGTTGCAGGCAAATCCTCGTTGAGATCATCAACAAGGACCCGTCGGGATTAGATTATAAGCTTTTCATGCATAAGCTCGGAGCCTCATGGAGGCTCTTTTTACAGTTCATTTTCTTTGCCAATTTCTAGGGACAGTTTTTCTTGGGTATCCATTCGTTTCGATGCTTTATATTAGGAATATCCTGTTGTGCATTCGTTCATCAGCGCCATCTTGCTGAATAGAGCGGTGTAAACTTTCGAAATGAAAAAAACCACGGTACCAGGCGGTATCTCAGAGGTGTTGGTACAGTTTCTATACCAAATCTGTTCTGACATGTTGTTCTGCACATTCAACACTTCTCTGCTAGAACGAGTCTTCCCAAAATCCTCGAAAGACCTGTGGCTGGTGCTGTACAGCAAGAGAAAGGGGATCCGTCGCAACAAGCTGCATTTCGTCTCCAGTGTATGCTTAACGCCACTGGAACAGGACTCACGAAGCTCAAGTTCTTTACCTGTGGCCAATAGACTTGAACCTCTCGATTTCTTTCTCTATTCTCTCGGATTTTCTCTCAGAGAGAGACTTTAACATCAAAGAGACTATATTTTAGGGTGCCATAGTATCTGATGCGGATATTGAGGTACTACCTCCAAGACTGGAAGCTTGTCTCCGACACATTGGGGTATGAGGAAGAATGCATGGTGAGTGGCGCAAGGTTCCATTCTTGGCCCGGACCTATTGAATTCCTCGACCGATGAGCTTTGGAGGTTGCAAATACCTGAGGAATTGTGTCTAATTGGCTATACTAATGATGTAGCAGCTCTTGTCGCCGGGCGTACTGTGAAAAATATGTAAATATATTACGTAGAACCTGGTTATGAGAAATTTTCAAATAGAAATAACAAGTAACCTGTCTTTAGCGAAAAAAAGAATTTTGGGGACACGAATTGGGGGGCAGGTGGACCGTACGATTCATCAGTGACTTTAGGCTGTGGTTTTGCAGAAAGTAATGTGAGATACTAACTTCCTGTTTTCCCCAAGATTGCGGAGACGACCTGCCACACCTTTCTAACATTTGAAATATTTGCAAGGCATTTTTTATATCTGGGGAAGAGAATAGTCCTGTTCTTTGCAGGTTGCTAGGCTGTAAGGGTTCTTTTATCAAAGAAGAAGTGGAACAGTGTTTCGGTCCTTTGGTGGTTACTTGGGTACGTACTTAGGTGATTCCTCACTTTCGATCAGATTTCGGCGCAGAGGGAAGAAGGATCATCTTTCAAAAAAACTCTGCTGATAGCTCGTTTCTCGGACTATCTCAGCCCGGCAGCTTTTTGCGGTCCAAAAATCAGGTGTTGACCATTTGGAATCAAACACTTAGTACGTCAATACCAAACCAAAAAAATTGATCACTGTTCAAATATTTTAGTAAATGACGTGTCATGATATTATTTTATGATATTGAAGTCTTATTGAAAACATTACGTTCCAGAAAATTGTATTTAAAAGTAATTCTGACTAAGATTTTAAGTTAAACTCGACTCTTTGAAAGTAGAATCCATCACACTCCCGAAAATCAGGAACACATTCTTCTATAATCCATTCATAAAGGCCAAATTGGATAAAATATTATAATAAATTTATAGTAAATTTACAATAAAATCAAATAAAACTACTAATGGGTTGTATTCGTCCTAAGTCGTCATTTACCGAATTTCAATGAAAATAAATATGAAATAGAGACATAAGTAATTTTATGGCAAGTTGTCGGAAAGTAAACTTATAGCATTTGATGTTTCCCCACTGAATTGTAATTTGCATATTTATTTTAAGAATTTATTTGAAATCGGCTTTATTAAGCAATTTAAAATCGATGGAAGTGAAATTAATTTCGATTTTATTGATATTTTTCACCCGTCTGGAATTGTATTGAATAGAAAATAACATTCAAGTTTTCGAATTATTTTCAAAAACTGTCGAACTTGTTATTTTAATGAGTCTTTGTATGTTTTATATGTTCTAACAAGCACATAAAGTTCTGAAAGATTAACAAATTTTCGTAAAAGATGAAATTCTTATGCTATTCTTTACATACCGATGTGGCGTTCAGGCTATCCACATTAACTTAGTAAGCGTTCCACTTTGCAGAACGACGTCTTGGCATTTGAATTGAAAATCTATTAATTTGAATTTGTTATTCATCTTACATACATGTTGCTTACACTACACTACAATTCCTGCAAATTCTCCACTCGGGGTTTCTATGTGAAACAAAATGATAGCTCCATGGTGCAAGGCTTCATGATAAATATGTTTCATGTTTAAATCTATAAGCAAAGTAACCAGGACAATGAGAGATAAATGTGAAGGTGATTAGAACCTCAAATTCACCATTATTCGAAGATAACTTCCAAAGCCTTGCAGGGTTCAGGCCTACAACTCATTGTTTTTCTATTGAAAACTCTCAAAATTCAAAGGAGCTTTTTGTTGTTTCTAATCTAATTTTTCGTCTATTAGCTGTTAAAACTCTTTATTTAATTAATCCAGCACCAACTCATGTCCGGTGTTAAATAAACTAGTGTACCTTAGGTTGCGTTTCATTCGAACTGCATCTACACGACTATTGCAGTTGCATCCAGCAATTTGGAGTGCACGCTAAAGTTTCACTTGGAACGAGTAATTTTTATTCAATTAGATTGTATTCGGTTTTGCATACTGAATTTATTAAAAGTTTTCTCTTCAGCGTAAAGCAGCTATAAATTTACAGTTACCTGGATGTTTTGTGGTGTTCCTATGTATTAAGCCACGGAAGAAATTTTAGGCGAAAGTTTGGTCCTGGGATTTTTATGTGACAACCATCGTCTCAATTGAGTTTCAAAAAGAGTCTCATGAGTTGAGATAGGAATTAAAAGAACTACTTTGGCTTTTTTCTAAATCTGAAAGTCTAATTGATTGCGAGGTGGATTTACACGCCAGAAGTTAAAAATTTCTTCGTAAGGATCAATGATAATATAAGGTATTGATATGCAACCATACTCACTGACCTCTAATTGGGCACGTGCTCATTTGTAAAGGCAGCGGTCACGCGTAGCTAAGCATATGCTTAGCTTTAGGAGTTAAAGGATTAATTTTCTAATAATTATTTCTTCTATTCAGGTAGTAATCATTTTCCCAGGACAAAATTGTTGGAAAATAGAAACTTAAACTTACAAAGTTATAATTTCCAATAGAAATCAGATCGTCCTTTGAGATAATGTGCCTCCTTTATTTCTGGGCAACCCCGAGCTTCTTCTGCATAAACTAGAACTACTGTTGGTTTTTGGTCAGGGTCATCAATTTTCGTATTCAATTACTTTCTATTTGTTATTCCATTCATTTGGAATGGAAAGCCCAATTCGCATAAAACCCTTTCTACTAAGTATAAAAATAATTTTTAAGTTTTTTTGTTTTTTCAATTTTGAAGTTTTATTGAGTTAAACTGTTGTAATATATATGAATCAAATTATTTTGTGCCACGTTCTACTATTTTTGCCCATTTTGCAGGTAGCATATGGATACCGCCTTCAAAAAATTCATCACCTTTTTAATCCATTTTTGTTACCCATTTTTCCACTTCTTTGGCGGATGGGAAAGGACATCACAGTTCGATTCCTGCTTAGTTTCCTTGACAAGTTAAGCAACATTTTGTCGAGCACAGTCGTGCTGAAATGTTACTTTTCATTTCAGCACATCGAAAAGAGCACATCGGGTTGCTTTTTCCACCACTTCCATGGTATTGAGACGTTTGAAATCGCTTGTTGAGTCAGTTTCAAAGATTTAGTAACTTCTGCATAAGTTTGGCTTGGATCTTGTTCCAGTAATGCTTCCAAATTAGCGTGTTCAAATTTTACTGGCCGTCCTTTGCATTATTTGGCACTGATGTAAAAGTCGCCACTTTTAGAATGCCAGAAACAATACTCACATGTTCTTATTAATAGACTATGCTAAGGACATCAAACGTAGTACCGTCCACCAACGAATATACAATCATGCAGTATTTATTGAGTCTAATTTGTTTGCCTTGTCTGAAAGGACATTTTCTTTGAAGCAAATCAACATACTGGTTTTGTCTTACGAAGAGAGGTAAGAGGCTGTCAGGGTGCATCCATTATTTCTAAAACCGCCTAGCTTTGTAATAGCACTGTCAGCCCGATATACCCTTCAGTTCCTCGGTTTGCGGGTGGATTATGTTTTAGAGTTAACCTTCTGAGACCTTTCTCCATACGAGAGAGGAGAACGCCTCCTCGTCTCCATGAACGAGGCCTTCCCATAACAATGGACAAAGCTTAGGAAACAGAGAGGTTCATGAACCATCGTAAATTGTATGCGAGTCATAATTGTTCGTTATTGGCCATCCTTCGTTTTTTGTCACTGGACAGAAATCTCGTCTTGGGATTTTTCTGTGAAAAGCGTTTATAAAATTTTCGCGCGACTAAGTGAAAGTCCATGTCTCGGTACCTTAGCATAGAACTGGTCTGATTATGGTTTTATGCACCCTTTTTTCGGTTTTGCGACGCAAGACTTTATATCCTATGATATATAACACCAGATTTTATTTACGAATATCACATATCTTTTGATTCCTGAGGCTTCATCTTTATTAAATTCTTCTTCTTTATTAAATTCGTTTCTAAATACATGAACTTATCCACATGTTACATGGTTTGTACAACAGTTTTTTCAAAAAAAAACTTTTATTTTGTCCCACATGGGTAGCAGCATGCGCCAATTCTCCTTCTGCAATTTCCCCGAAAGTTAGCCTCGTTTTATATGGAAAAGTTTAAGGCAATGGCTTCGGGACAAAAGAACAGCGCAACTATAAAACTGTCAAAACAACTGTCAGATTTTTTAAACACCAACTTGACAATTCCGGCTTATGTTTGAAATAGACGACAAACCTTTGAAATAAGCCTTAGATGTCACGTATGAAATTTGTAAACGGACTCCATTATAATGACACGCAAGATTAATTATACATTTTTTATTTATATTTATTATTATTTAGATTTATTTACCTAATCTGCCCACACTTTTATTTTGATTAAGGTCTGCTATTTCAATAAACCCAAAATACATGCCACAACTTTCCTAAAGTTTCCCGCGAGAAAGATACTCATATTTTTGAATTTCCAAAACTTCAAAAGGTTTTCAATATTTTTCAAACAAAATTATTCCATTTTCAAACGATATAATTGACATTCGTCACGTCAGAGCATGGCAGCATACGTTCGATAAAATTTATGTGAACAAAAAAAAAAAAAAACTGGAACGCCCTCCTGAAGTCAGAAATCGATTTCGGAAATAAAAGAATCACAAAATTAAAAGGAAGTATTTTATTTTTTTGATCAGGTTGGGATTTCGTGATACGAAATTCCTTAAGTCAGTTTGAAGTTATTGAATTTGAAGTTTTTGGAACTATGTCAAAAACTAATTCCACATATTTTTTTGGATGCTGACACCTTTTTGACTTCCATAACTCACCAGAAAATGCTTTCGAGACATTTTTAAATGTTCAGGCAAACTGATACAGCTTCCAAACTAGATGCTCGGGGTAACGAGTGTATTCATTGTAATCTGTTGATATGTTGCCAGAGAATCGGACTTGCAGTTGTGGAATGTCAGGGATACAAACTGAATAGGGAATGTAACCCACCTTGTCAACGTGGCTAGTCTTGAACCATTTGAATTAATCTTTCGGCCTAGGTTAGTTGGTAATTCCTTTCTTCAAGGGCACAGGAAGCAAGGATAGGTAGTACTACAAAAGAAATCCCTTCAGCCATGGTGTCTTTCGCTTCTTAATGTCTTCTTCAACGACTAGTAATGCCCGAGCGTTTGCTACCCATCGAGTTTAGGTACCTGGGAATCGAAAACTTTCTTGAAAAGCACCGCACACGATTCAGTCTCCGAGCAGTAATAAGACGAGTAGTCCGTTTACCCCAATATGTCTGATATTTTCAAGAATATTACATATCACTGATAGAATTTTGTCTTTCTTCTCTTGCCACCTCTTCCTTTGTCTTACGAGTGAGTATTTTTGCACTCCTTACCAAAATGAGCGATAATTTGTAGACCTGTTAAAACCACCTCCAATGTCTTGATAAATGTTGGATATACGCATGTGTATTGGTCTTCATTTTGTCTCTGGTCATGTTCCTAATTCTAAAATAGAATAGACTGTGCGGTGCTCGTCGTGCTTGTCGTCGTTGTTTTTTGATGAGGTTGTTCCATATTTTGGGCTTTAATTGAGGGAACGCCGTTGTCAAAATAGCCGATGTCTTCCAAACTGGACTAAATCAACTAGCAGCCACTAAGAACTGCACTCGCCGCATAAACATACCTAGCTTGAGCATAACGTAGCCAATGAAAAGTTCTACTAACCCAGAGGGGCATAGCCAAGAAAGATGTAGCAATATCTCTTGTGGCAAATAAAGGAAGCTTTACAAGGTAGAGAGCTTATAAATTAAACGATGGCTTGCTCAAATGTATGTGGGAATAATTTTTTAAAATGATTATTAGCATCGAAGTTTCCTCGAAATATAAGGGCTCCTGAGAGGTGACGTTATGTTGTGAGGCACCCAGACTTGCCTGTGCGTCATCTCACTAGCGCCACAACATCGTCCGCATAGCTTTATAAAACGTGTAACATCGGGCAACTCAAGACACAATTGTTCGAGTAGGCGAATATGTACAATTCCGCACTAAGAATGGAGCCTTGCGCGTCACCAGATGTACCTATCATCGGCTAACATCGGCGTTTCTTTGGATCATAGAATAGACTGACTAATAAACTTTGGAAGGGTTTAGAAATGAAAAAGAAATAGCATCTATCAAAAGAAAGGAATTCGAAAAGTTAAAAACGAAATGAATATATAAATGTCTGGCGATGTCAACCAAAGGACTAGAAACCAATTATTTTCTTTTTCAACTTCTGCTTTTATAGCGGATCGAATACAGATTGTCATCACATAACACTGAAGAACGAGTACAAATCACGTCGGGATGAAGAAAGTTAAGCATGAAATTGAATTGTTAGCAGTATAATCACCCAGGATACTAATTAATGCTGGCCGTCTCACGCCCTGATTTGCATTGGGGCAAACATTAAATCTCTTTCGAGAAAAGCACATTTCACGGACTTTAACATAATCAGAAACGTATAGGGAAAGATAGCAACTTTAAGTTACGCCTAAGGATGTCGAAAATGTATTAGCTTAAAGACGTGATCATTGAAGTGTCATCGTGAATTCAGGAAAATGACATTAGAAACTAGAAACATCTAGAGAAACTAGAAACATCAGTAACATAGGACATATATTTACCATATATGACTTATCATATATGAGGACTTCTATTACATCAGGATCAAGCGACCCCCTTTCACAAAAATATATATTAATAATATTCTAGAGCTTTGTCGCGTAGGCTAAGTTTGTATTGGCTTTTCTTTTGTCCCTATTAGGATTCAGATTTGTGTTATATTTGATATTGCTGGGCAGTAGTCTGGAAACTCCAATCGAAGGAAGGAAGTGAGTTGTCATCACTAGTGGAGGTTGCTATTTCAAGTGCCACGTTGTCTAGTTTAGTCATGGGCTCTATCAAGAAAGCATTTCAATAACACATTATTTAATTAGTCAAATCAGCAAGCCATAAAATCAAATTACATGATCCTACAATTAACTGAAGTTGTTATGATGTAACTCCTTTCAGATGACTCCGGTTGACTTTCATTGTATATAAAACATCATTAGCTAAATTTTAGATTCATTCAAACAAACATCATTGCAACAGTCAATATTGAACGCATCTGATTTGAGTAAGGCCACAATTTAAACTTCGATTACATACTCGGACCAATTATGAAATCAATGACCTCTGACCCAGCGTCATGCATTATTTACTAAGAACGGCTAATTCAGAGGGTATTAATAGTTCTGCTATTCCGAGTTATAGGGATTAAGTCCATTGAGCTGGAACAATTTCCCATATCGTGTGTTCCTGCTTAAGGGTGTGTGTTGTGTTAAAAGCAATAAAAATCTTCAGTCCAACATGAAATTAGCTGCAGGGAAAGTGAGAGCGAAAAATACGTTATTTGTGTTGGAATTTGTACTTATTGTATGCATGCTGCATATATTTCACATGCTCTATACACACGCGAAGAAATACTTTTGAAAAAATGTTGCACCAAACGTTGTTCAAAGCAAAACAAATGAAAATATCTTCCAGACAAATCCAGACCAACATGGAATGGATTTCAATGTTGCTGTAACATTCAGACGCCCGCATAAGCCAGAGAATAACATGCGGCGATTAGTGTGCCGGTTCCTTCTTCAGTCTAAGACATGGTAAGCCAATACTTCCTTCCTGAACATTTCTGGTGCTTTGCGATAATAATCCAAGCGAGCTCATGTTCACTGTCTAATAACATTAACATTCGCCTTATTCTGGCCATGATGCGATCGACAAGCATTAATAAGCCAACAATTTATTGAGGATGGCTGCAATTTCTCATGGCTGAACATGCCATTCCGTTCACATCATCCAGATTTTGTCACGAATTCTAATCACTTATTAGTGTCCAAAATAAACATGAGCTTTCCAACCGTTCCTTATACAAACGAACACAAACGCTTCTCTGTTTCTCTTCATAGTTTGGGTTGGAATCTCAGAATCTGTTAAAAGTTCGCGCTTACAACAAAAAAGATCGATTTTTTCTTTGGCAAAGTATCTTTCAGTAAAGATACTTTCAGTATCTTCAACTCTTTGCTTTAATTGAGGGGGTTCATATTGACTGGTACACCATGAGACCCAGACCCAATTATATGATCCTGTATCAGAACGTTTGTTTTTCTTAGTTCATCACGAAATTTTCTTTGTTCTCCACTTAAATTCTCAAAAATTCATTAAACTTTGGGTTCTATTTATTCCAAAAATATAAAATAGTTTACTTTTGATACGAACCGCGGTCCATTTTCCAATCATTGGTCATATCCAGCGCAAAAAGCATATCAAGTCGCGTGCTGTTGATGTTTGCGTTAAAAATAAATGTTGATTCAACCAAATGATTTGTTGAAATGTTCCTGGAAGTTGGAGGAGCATGGAACGTGTCGATTTCTGCAAACATTCGCATGCTAATATTGACATCATGTCGGCATTAGCCTTTACAAAAATACACTTTAGCAGTTCCAAGAGATCTTCAATTGTTTGTGGAAAGCAAAATCAAATTGCTATTGTTTGTTTATATTGAGATTAATCGCAATTACAGCCAATTTGGAATTTGTACTGGAATTCAATGAAACAATACAGTGAAGAATTGTTGGAAATGCCTCAATCCTCTTCTTCTCAATTTTTTCTTTATGTTCGGGCTCAGACTCAAACATAAGATCAATTTCCTTGCCTACTTATTTTAGTTTGTTATTTTCAAGAATGTTATGATGCCACGAAAGCTCATTACAAATGAAACATTCGTAAGAATAATAATGAAAAATGGAAACTTCTTAGCAAACGAGTCGACGCTCATACCAGTGGTCGTCATAGAATTTCTTTTGGCCTTCAGCAGTAGTCCGTGGAAAATTAAAATTGTTTGGGTTCCCTGTAAAACGTCATGGTTTAATAGGAAATAAGTAATTGTGATACATTTTTCATTCATTTGGATATTAAAATAAATTCCAATGAATTAATTCAGCCGCTTAGGCTGCATGGGCTCCGTAGAAGCATGGGTTTCCGGAATTCACCATTCCGGACGTGACATTCGCCTCGAAGTCTCTCTCCTCTATGACACACAATTGGAGAGTTCTAGAAGACTACTCGGCCTCGGATCATCAGTACATAGCATTCGTGATCCTCGACAACGTTCCTACACTCCCAGACACTCAGCCAGCCTTCGTATGGAATACTGAGAGGATGGACGTGGAGAAGTTTGTCGACACGCTCATGGGATGCTCACCACCGTTCGGCTCATCGCCGGGGACCAGAGACTCCAAAATGAGTACCATCATTTCCGCTTGTAAGTCATCTATGCCTCGCCGGAGACCTAGACACGGAAAGCCTCCGGTGTATTGGTGGTCCACTGAAATAACTCCGGCGAGAAGGTCAACGAGCGCAAAGCCAGGACGAGGCATGCATCAGAATGGCAGTATATCGGTCGGCCAGGTAATGCCTTCGCGGACTGATCAACAGGAGGAAGACCCGTTGCTGGAAGAACCTCGTCCATGACGTGAACAGGGACCCGTAGGGTCTGGGCTATAAACTAGTTATTCGGAAGCTCGGTGTTCTACGGGCTCCCTGCGTACTTGAAGTGGACATGATGGACGAGATAGTATGGGCACTTTTTCACCAACATCCCGTCCGTGTTGATGCCGAACATAGGGCAACAACATCAGACTATTCACTCTTCACGAGAAACAAGCTGGAACTAGCAGTTCTCTCCATGAAGGCGACGAAGGCTCCGGGCCCAGACGGTATTCCAGCCGAGATACTGCAACTGGCCTTTCACTCTCACCCTGACTTGCTGCTCAGTACGTTTAATGCCTGCTTGCGGGAAGGCGTTTTCCCTGAACGTTGGAAGACGGCAAGACTCGTGCTGATCAGCAAGGGAAGGGAAATCTCTAGTCGTTGTCAGCATACCGAACGTTATGCATGCTAGACATGACACTGGGGATTTATCTCCAAGGCAGTATGGTTTCAAAACGGGACGTTCCACTAAAGATGCAGTCGCGGAGGTGGTGAGTGCGGTCCAACAGGCAGAAGGCACGCAGTCGATTCATTTTTCGGGTGACGCTGGACATAAGGAATGCTTTCAACTCCGTTAAATGGAAGGATATTCTGGAAGCCTTGGAAAACTCTTTCCAAGTACCAAAATATCTGATGCGGATGGTCCAAAATTACCTGAAGGATCGCAGCCTGATCTACGACACGGCGCAAGGTCGTCGGAGGATGCTAGTCACATCAGGTCTGGCCCAAGGCTCCATCCTCGATCTGGACTTGTGGAACGTCTCCTACGACGAATTGCTCAGACTTGAACTGTCAGAAGAGTCGCGTCTGATCTGCTATGCAGATGATGTTGCGGCACTAGTTGCTGGGCGCACAGCCGATCAAGCGCAATCAAGGCTTAATGTACTAATGGGCCGGATAGGGAGCTGGATGACCACTCATGGGTTTAACCTAGCGTTAGAGAAAACCGAAGTGGTCATCTTGACCAAGAAGAGGATTCCCAGAGTAAGAATGGTCCGTGTCGGGGACACATTAGTAGAGTCAAAACTATCAGTTAAGTATCTGGGCTTGCTGATAGACTCTAAACTGAGTTTATCGGAGCAAATCAAAGCAACGACAAACAAGACTGCAGCAAGGGTCTCAGCAATTAGTCGACTAATGACCAATCATGGGGGACCAAGTCCAACAAAAAGGCGTCTGCTAATGAGAGTAGTGCAATCTACGCTTCTATACGGAGCAGAGATATGAAGTGAAGCTATCAACAAGGAACTGAAACGGTTGGCACAAGTGCAGAGTTGAGGAGCACTGCAGATTGCATCAGCATACCGTACAGTCTCTGAGTCAGCGGTGTTGTTGCAGGGGTGATACCCATCGCTCCCCTTGCTGGAGAGCATAAAAGAATCTACCTCCGAAGGCACAAGGGTAATAATGAAAAAGTTGCTCGCGATGAAAGACGATGAACTCTCAACGAATGGCAACAATCATGGGAACGTGAGCTAAAAGAAAGATGGACCGCGCGGCTCATCAACGACTTAAGATCGTGGCTCAGTCGAACGCAATGTGAGACTAACCTCTACCTGACTCAGCTACTGAGCGGACACGGTTGTTTTCAGTCTTACCTGCACAAGATAGGTAAGTCACGGTCTCCAAATTGCATATTCTGCATTGGTATGAAGGATGACGCCTGTCATACTTTCTTTTCATGCAGAAGATGGGGTAAAGAGCGCGGTGATCTTGCCGAAAAATTAGGAGAGCTCCACTCACAGTGCCTAATCGAAGAGATGCTGATATCGTTTGACGAATGGAATCAAGTGGCATATTACGCTCGGGCAATTCTAGTCATGAAAAAAGGCATACTTGATCGGCTGGAGGCGTCGAGAGTGGAGGGTTTCCTTGTCTAGCAATCCTCCTCCTCTTTCCCATCCCACTTAATCAGGCGCCAAAAGACGTAAAATGCGGAGGCCTAGCCTGAAATAATGTGTGAAACGGTTCCAGGCTAGGCGCTCCGGTTGACAGGGGAGGAATTTAATCGGTAGTGAAGTAGTTCCGTTTTGACACTGGGAGTCCGACACTCAGGGCGTAAATAGCCTTCACCTCCCTACCCCCCAAAAAAATGAATTAATTCATAGCGACTTTCACGTCCTCAGTGAAATATTTGTAGTTGAATATAATGGGTTTTAAATTTAATCTAATGCACACTAAAACTACAATGAAATTATTTTGTAAATTATTTTTTTGTTTAATTTGATGTATGCGCATGAAGGTTCTAAACGAGCTCTCTTCTGATTATCAAGCAGGATACTTCATAAAATAATCGTTTACGTAGACGAACCTCTTAAAATAAAGAAAAACTGGCACCCAAATTTAAGAAAATTCAACCAAGATATAAATCTAGCGATCGAATCTGGACAACTTTATGATATTAATAACCAACAAAAGCAATTAAGCAAAAGAAAAAAGGCAGTTGCAATCGAGACTCCGGCAACGAGACTTAATCCCTGTGAACTGAATCGAGCTTTGAGAAATTTGATGAGGAAGGGTCACCAAAAACGGAGGAGTGACGTAGTACGGGTGATCCCAGACATCAATCGAAACACAATCGGCTGACAAACAATCAAACAGCTGAATTTCGAAATTTAGTTATAACCAATCGGAGGGCTTCCTACAGAGCTTCGAGCTAGGGGACAATAACCTCAACAGGGGACAATAACAATAATAACATTATTAAAAATACTATCGCCTGAAAAACAAAAAAGGTGTACCGTTCAAAACATGGTCCGAATGGTATGAAATGCGACAATGAGGTACAATAAAGGCCTCCACGGATATTCTTGAGCAACAAGTGAAGAATAATAACTTTCCTAATAGTGATCCTTTCAAATTAGAAGAGATAATCTCAAAGGCAGCCAGAGTGATACTCTGGAAGTAACAACTCTCAGGGATACTCTCAGAGACTTGCTGCATTGGCCAGACGTTGTTTTCTTACTCAAAAATTTAAGTATTTTCTTTTCCGCAGTAAGGAGTCTCAGAGGACATTTTTTTCTGTTACAATCTTAATAAAAGAACTTTCCTTATCCTTACCTTTCCTGTCAGGAGTCAAAATTTCATGAAACAACACACTGTCAATACCAACCAGCAGTGGATGGTTGAAAACATCGTTTTGAAAAATTTTGTGGCGCGAAAAACGTTGGACGAGTGTATAAAAAAAAGTTGAACCTCTATTGTTCTGAACACAAAGTGAACATATTTAAGAATACAGCATTGTATTTAAAATTGATCCCAGATAAAGGAAGATTGGTAAAGGATGCAGTTACACGAGAGCCGTTCGCACTATAGAATCATCTCAGTGGATCCGTGGTATGCAGCTTGGTCTAAAACATCATGCCTTCTTGGTCGAAACGTTAATTAGATAGAACGTAGAACGTAGATAGAACGATAAAACGTAGGTTAGATTGAAACACATCAACATATCATATGGGTACACAAACTGAAAATGATTCAGAGATCGAATTAGAGTCTATGTCTGGTGGTCCATTAAGCGTTATACATCTTGGATAACGATCACGACAATGGTGTTTAGATTACATCCCAAACAAAAGTTCTTTATGAATCCTTTGGAAGTATTCAGTTTGTCTTCATCAATTGCCATCTATAAGTTTGTACTATAACTATGTATGCCTGTGTTTTGTTTGATGCAGAGCGTAATCATTAGTTTATTCAGCGATCCCATCGCTTGTTTCCTCTTTGTTCTCAAGGAAAGCAAAACTTCTAAATCTCAGGTTCGACCATAAGCATATTATTGAAAATAGTTTTTTTGACTTCTTGAATGTAAATTTATTTGTATTTTTAGTTGGCGTCACTCAACGATGCAGTAACAATTTTTACGAGCACTAGGTGTGGACTTGTCTGAAATCTTGTCTGACATGACATCTGTCATCGCGGTTTCAACGCAAAGTTGCATGAAAGGCTGTGCAGGAATTTCAAAAATGTATAAGGATAAAGGCTGGGTATTCTACCGGTATCAGCTGGTTATTGTATTGTCATTTTTTTAGTCTTCCGACTGGATTCTATACCTCATTATCTCATTACCAACAGGCAGCGTTATTCATTTAATTGTATAGAGAGCGTGAAAAGACGCCAGGTAATAGAACTCTTCTTGCCAGCTAAAATATTAGTTAGCAGTAATGCAAAAAATTTACAGGTTTCTGGTAGATGTAGGCATAGTTGGTCTTCCTCAGGACGAGCTGAATACCAGAGACATTCCCATGTTATTTTCTCGGAGAGCTAGTTTACTCAATCCTTTGTGAAAATTTTTATCGATTTAAATTTCTGTAACCTAGTTTCTATAACCTTAGCTGGGAAGCGCTTTTGCGAGGGGGCTAAAATTGAGTTACACTAGTCTCTTACACGTACATCATCTTGTTATGTAAGCTAGGCATCGGAATAGAAATAGATAACAAAAATGGGTTATTTCCGTTTAAACGTCAAATGTTCAAACCAACCATGTCAACGTTAGTAGTGGCTTTGGTTTCTTTTCGTTTTCAATGTAACTCATGTGTGCGAAAAACTTAGCAACCAGTTATCACGGTTTGGAGAAATTTAGAACATTATGTATTACTAGAGGGTTATCCATTTCGTATAGGAAAAGTATAACCCTGTCATTTGACATCTGTCAAAGTTAAATGTCATCCAAAACGTGTTTTTTTTTAGTTGAAGGTTTGCCATTTAGAAATATGAATAGTTTAATAGTCGAAGAACGCGTGAAAATTATTAAATTTTATTATGAAAATGGTGATTCTGCTGTATCAACAATTAGGGCTTTACGAGCCGATTACGGTCGACATAATCGACCTACACAGCAAACAATTTCGAACACAGTGAGAAAATTTGAAGAGACTGGATCAGATATTGATATTGCAAGCCCTGTGCATCATCGCAGCGTTCGTTCTGCTGAAAATATCGCTGTCGTTGCTCAAAGTGTGGAGGAAGATCCGAATTTGTCGATTCCTCGAAGTGCTCAACATTTGGGCTTGTCTTACGGCTCATTGTGGCGGATTTTGCATTTGGATTTGCGTCTCCATCCGTACAAAATCCAACTCACTCAAGAACCTAAGCTTAAAGACCATACCCAACGCAGAATGTATGCGAATTGGGTGATTGAACAACAAGCCATTGATAACGATTTTTCGAACAAAATTTTCTTTAGTGATTAGGCTCATTTTTCGCTCTGTGGTTACGTAAATAAACAGAATTGCGGCATATGGGGCTCTCAAAATCCTCAGGTGATCGCAGAAAGGCCTTTACTTCCGGAAAAAGTCACCGTTTGGTGTGCATTATGGTCTGGTGGTGTTATTGGCCCGTATTTTTTTGAAAACGATCAAGAAAGAGTCATTACAGTCAATTCTGATCGCTATAAACGGATGTTAACCGATTATTTTTGAAGAGGAATTGAAGATTATGATCTGGAGAACATGTGGTTCCAACAGGACGGAGCCACAAGCCACACAACACAGGCTAATCGAGCATTTTTGCAAGAGAAATATCCAGGACGCGTAATTTAGAGATTGAGTGATGTCAATTGGCCCGCAAGATCCTGCGACCTAACACCTTTGGATTTCTTTTTATAGGGCTACGCGAAGGATCGTGTTTACGCGAACAATCCTCAAAATCTTGAGCAATTGAAAACCAATATTCGTGAAGTTATGGCCGAGATATTGCCGGAAATGTGCCGAAAAGTCATTGAAAATTACCTCAAAAGGATTGAGGCCTGTGAGGCCTGTGAGAGGGCCCGTGGAGGACATTTGAATGATGTCGTGTTTCACGTATAATGGCAAGGTTCAGTCTTTATATTGAATAAAAAATTTCGTTTCCATCTGAATATTTTATGTGTTTTCTTTAGCTTTACTTTCCCAAGCGTAAAATGTATAACCGTATAGAATAATTGACGAGTAAAGCAAAAGTGACGTGACGTTATTGGCGTTTTGGCGCCATTTTTGAAAAATTGCAACTGTTTCCGTAAGAAACCAATTAAATTTTTTGTAGTTTTACTTTTCCAATTCGTCATGTATGTAGGCGAAAGAAAGTCTTAAACAGATAAATTGTGAATGTCATAGTGACAGATATGAGGTAAGCGTAATGTAATTTGAAGTTGAATGCAATGCCACTTGAAATGGAGCTCAGTTTGTAACACATGGGTTGTTGCAGAATGTGGCGAAGAGATCTTTATTGGATAAGTAGCTGACGAAACATTTAAGTGGTTCTGTTTTGACGCTGGTAAAGGATCGTTACGTCAAGGTTGCAGCCAAAAAAATGTCAATGAAGATAAGGAGGCTTGCTTCAAGATATCATTGTGTAACGTCTTGGCAACAATCTTGTTAAAACAAAACAATGTTGCTTCCAACAGATGTTGAACTCAAACGTGGCGAAGACTGATGAATTTTAAAATTACTTCGAAATTGGAGATCAAGTAGCGAGAATGTAAGCAATTCGTGATTTAACGCGAAAAACTTCAACTTGAAACTCCTGAAGATTCGACGATAGAAATCCGTTGCAAATATTTTTTTTTTTTCAAATGACATCAAACACGAAATGTTCAAAAAAATGATTTAAAATACAAGGTTGTCTGAAGCAAGTAATTATCTAGATTGGAACAGTCCAATGTAAAGCAAATGAATGTCTTAACCAAAATGGATGCCGACCATGATGGATCTCGTCCATGAAAATTCGAATTACCCCAGACAAGGAGAGTTATTTATTTAAACTTTGATTCCATATTTATTTAAACTTTGATAATTACCAAGACCCTTTTTGTTGAGTTACTGCCGTTTTGAACGAATATCCTTTGCAAATTAGTTAAACGAGGCGTATATATGCATAGAAATGTGGTTATGCCACAAGGATGAAGTATAGGAATAACATCACCAACATGAAGGACTAGTGCCTTTCAAAAGTTGGTTTTCGCGTTTTTTCCCAACTGAGAAGATACAGAGTGAGTTAAAAATGTTTGACAATTGACATTGTTATATGTTTCTAGCTCTCTGTCTCTATGTTGGAAATTTAGCCTATCCTCGCGATCCTTAATTGCTTAACATTTTAGAAATTTTGTCAAATGTGTTAATTTTTCAAAACCATAAAAAAAGCATTGCAATCAATCAGTGGAACATGAGGAAGTCAGTAGTAATGTCATTTTCACTGAAAGTTCGTTTAAATACGACATTTGTCAACAACTTACAAGCGACGTCTTCTTCCATTTGTCGACTTTTCTGTTTTACTATGCATACAATATCATTTACTGAAACTGCTAATAGATTCGAATCAATACATGATGCTAGGACTGTGAGGTATATCACCCTAATAGCTTAAAAAACAAATGAAGGAAGTGTTCCGCCGTTGTTGACCATTATTTCAGGTGAATAGCAAGGCCGCACGCAATGCAAGAATAGGCTTATGGAAGTTGAAAGAAAGTGCCTTGAAATATTATTTTGTCACCGGTAACATAACCATGCAAATATATTCAATGTGTTCAAATTTATTGCACTGTGTCGATTGTGCCAACATATGACAATGTTAGATATTGCGATATCCCTTAGACAGGAATCTAGCGTTCGGGTGTTGGTACGCTTCAGCTCAATAGCGTCTTACTAATGAGCATGGCTTGGCGTAAATCACGACTAATCGATAATGCCAATCAAGCAAACGATGTTTACCATATGTCGAAGAGGTCAAAGGACGAATATTTCTAAGTCTAGTTCAGGGAACGTCTACTCGTGCAGAATGATTATTTTGAAGCTAAGTTTCGAGCGCTGCAGAAAGCATTTCCATCTGCAATCGATTTTAACTTTACCAATATTCATGCATACACATATGTTGGACTTGATTTGAAGTGATATTTTCGGAGAGCTTGTGCGAATCAACACTTTTACCCAATCCTATACGTGAGCGTATCTGGTGCTCACATCCTACATGGGAGCGTATCTTGTGCTTAGCTAGTAGACGAGGAAAAGCAATAAATGTCCTGCCTGAGCAAGCGATAAATATGTTGCACAGCAGTGTTTAAACGACAAAATTATTCATTTGCCATGGGAAATACAATTACATAAGAGGCCCAGAGAGGCCAGACATGTTAACAGCTCACACACTTCAAAACCTATTTCGAGTATGCAAATATAGTACATACAAAATGCAATTAGATTTTATAATAAACTGATTTTTAGGTTCTAGATACTAAAATCAACTCCTTCTTCATTCACGAAAGTCGCATATCCTGAAACTTTGTTCATCAGACAATATACTTACACATGTACATGTGTATGCATGCACATGTGCTTAATAACTTTGTGGTAACATAGTCACTCATGAGACTATTACAACAGGTTTGACGAAGGAACATAACTTGGAGAACAAACTTCAAAATAAGCAGAACATCTTGCTAGTTTATCTTGTTGCAATCGTTATGCAATGCATGCCCTCACATGAATGACGGAGCATTGTCTGTGATCTTCACAGAGAAACACTAACGAGACGCATGGGGCACATCCTTGAAAACTGCTATCCCCGTGCAGCTCAAGAAACCTTCATATACTCCTATCATTGTTACTCGCATGACTTGCAAGGAAGTTGCTTCGTGTTCTTCTTTGATGTTTGTTTGTTTAGTGGAAAAGTTTTAATTAGGTTTTAATCATTTCGCGGGAGACTACAGTATTGAAACCTATAAATGAAGTGTGTTTGACGTTCTTATATAAGCTGGTAGCTTAGGAAGTTATTCAATGCAGAGAAAGTTGAAGAGTGGTGAAGTATACTTCACGTGGTTACGATTTCAAATTGAATCGAAACTTAAGCGCACATATTACGGCGCTGTTTTGCTACCGGTTTCATTTGAATAATAAAACTTTAATTAATTTACTGATTGCAAGATCGTCAACACAAAAGAATCTCTGAAAAATAAAATGCGATCATCGAAATCTTGCTTTGCTTCCTTCATTGCTCCTTTCTCAAGTGGGTGCAAATGGTGTATGGGCCTAGAATGAGATACACATTACAGATATACAATTTATTATATTTCCTTAAAAATGAATACCTTTGAGGTACCTTATGTAACTCCTGAAGAAGCTTTCTCTTTGCACTCGACAAAAAACGTTGTCTAGCAATTCCTCACTGTAGAAATCTCTGATCGATCTGGTGACCATGATTTTTTTTTGTGGTAGGGAGGTGAAGGCTGTTTACGCCCTGAGTGTGGGACTCCCAGACGGAAAATGCTTTTGGACCACCCACTAAATACCTCCCCTGTCAACCTGAGAACCTAGCCTTGAACCGTTTGACACATTACTTCGGGCTAGGCCTTGTGTTCCTACGCCTAGAGGCGCGTTCGGATTATGGGAATCTCTTCTCTAACGGGAAGGACGGGAGAGGAAGGAAGTGATAGAAAAAAGACAAAAGAACTTTTTTCAATATCAGCATTGCCCGAGAGCATATTGCGCCACGCGATTCCGATGTTTTCAGCATGACTCCGACGATAGTTTCCAGACAGAGCTCTCCAATTTCGCTGAGTATGACCCCTCGCTGCTAGCTCCACCTTTTGCAGTAAAAGAATGGTTGACAGGCGTCATCCGGTTCCCCTGCACAAAACACACAGTTAGGAGACCGTGCTCTGTCAATTTTGTACAGGTTGGACCGAAAACAACCGTGCCCGCTTAAGAGCTGGGTTAAGTAGAAATCGGTCTCACCATGCACTCGACTGAACCACGGTCAGGTTCAGGTCAGGTGACCTGAGGCCTGACCTGGGTCACCACAAATAGACGTGCTTGAGTGAACGTGTGCTTAGTACCCCGTTGCAAGCTCTACGATGGATGAGAAATTCGAACATCGTGCTGCAATTAAATTCTGCTATAAACTTAAAAAAACTTTCGCGGAAACGAAAAAATGATCGATTCGGCTTACGGTGAAGGTGTAGTGTCGCGTACAACTGTTTACACGTGGTTCAGTCGGTTCAAGAAGGGCAGAGATTCGTTAGAAGATGACGAGAGAAGCGGCCGGCCGTCAACAGACTGATACACAAAAGAGTTGTGCCCCCAAACACCACAGTGAATGCTGTGTATTACATAGCGGTATTAAAACGTCTCAAGCACCGGATTTATCGCATCAGGCCCAAGTACAAGGAACCGGGATCGTGGAGTTTGCTGGATGACAATGCTCCTGCTCATTTTTCGAACATTGTCAAGCGTTATCTCGCCAAAAATCAGATCGCACGCATCAATCACGCCCCATACTCGCCAGATCTGGCTCCAGCTGACTTTTTCCTATTTCCCAAGCTAAAAATGGCCTTGAAAGGACGATTTTTTGAAGATGTACTGAGCATTCAAGCGGCTTGCACCGAGCGTCTCACAGCGATAACTTCAGAGGAGTACCAGAGAGCCTTCGAATCACTCATGGAGCGCTCAAATAAGTCTATATCTAGGGAAGGGGACTATGTTTAAAGTTAACTGGAATAAATTTCTTTAGATGAAATTTTCGATTTTTTATTTCAAAAGTTCGGGAACTTTTGCGACATACTGTGTAAGTCAATTGCATTGTCCTGGTCTGAATTTACGATTGCTTGCGATTTTCTCATACTAATGTTAAATCAGCCTTTTTCTCTCATAGGTCTTATTCAAAGATATTCAGATAAAAGGGGTTTGTGAGAGATGATTTACAAATAGACAAGCAGAGGTCAAAATATTTTTCTATTAAATTGCGGGCGGTTAAGGAAAGGCGGTTGAGGTTAACGTTGAGATGATGACGGGATTCAAACAAAAATGCAAGAAAGTTCATCGCTGCTTGGATTTCAAAATTGTAGGAGGCGGTCAATGGTCCGAGACAGTTGTACGCGCTCATTGAGGAGCGGCAGAAGAAAGGCGCTTGAAAGTAGCAAAAAGAAATTATGAAATATTCATCATTTCATCGCCTAGTAAAGATCTTTAACAACTAATATTAAGTTTTCTCGGTCTTTCACCTTTTAATAATGTGGATTTGCAGAACACAGTAGTAATTTACCCTTTGTTTGAAATGAATTTTATTGAAAAACAAACTAGCAAATTGGGATATTACATTACACTGGCTCCGCCTACACTGGCACGGAGCATACAGTCTCATCGACTAGTTTCCTCGACAAGACGTACCGACTACTGACTGCTCGGCTTTTTGACCGTTTCGCACAACCTGTTCGTCGTTTATCAGACCATGTGTGGAATTCCTTAACACATGAAAAAAACTAACTTATATTTTGAGTATAAAAATGCGACAGGTCGGGCAATAATTGACCGTGATGAACAAAATCCACGACGTGTCATAAGCGTTCGTATCACACGAATTAATACCTGCAAATACATATTTATATGCAAGATGTACTACTACTAGCAGAATACTACAAAACAAATACACCATGGTTGCATGAGGCTGGTCGTCGCGATACCAAAAGTTATACAGTCTTTGTAGTAAGAAGAAACATTTTGCAATATAAAATAAACATTCAATCATGTTTCAAAATTCAAAAATTTTAGAAAAATTCATAGAACTTTTGGGACAGACAACATACCGGAAAGAGACTTCAAAAAGTTAAAAAGGATAACTTCGATGGTCATTCGCGTCGAAAATCATCCTGCAAATTTAACCAAATCTTGGGCCATTTTTCATTTGGAATTTGAATCGGCTGTAAGAAAAACTACTGTATATATTCTCAAAATCATGAGTTTATTAGAAAAATTAAAACTTTCCATTTAGGAATGGAAGGCAACATCGTTCAAATGACTGCCTTGGGTAGCCTTACAATACCCTTTTCGTTCATTCCAATTTTTTTGAACATTTCTGATCGTTTGGAGCTGTATGTTGTCAACGGGAACTTCATGTTTTAAGTCGTCACACTTTTATGGATGGTGAGCGTAACACTTCTCTTTGATGACTCTCCACCAAAACATATCCAACGGATTCAAATCGCAGCTTTGAGGTGTCCAACTGACATCAGATTTTCGGCTGATTATGTGGTTTTCAAGAACATTGCGCAAAACCTGATTGTTGACGTTGGGCAGTGGTATTGAAACAAATTGTCGTCTGAATGTCCAATACTTTAGCGCGATTATGAGTTGATGTTGATGGTTGTTCTCGCACACTCTGAGCAACAGCAGCGATATTTTTGATAGAGCGCACTGGATGAGTACGGGTATGGGCGGATCTATCCACCAACAATTCAATTGTACGAACTTGCTTCACAAAATGATCCATAAACTGCGTTTTTGGCACATCTTTTATGTCAAATTCTTTTCGTAAATTTTGTACAGTTCGAGTAGCAAACTCTACACTTTGGAAATGAGTTGTTAATATTTCTCAACTTTCTTCATGCAAAAAGGTGACCCGTTTGATAAATGTCAAACATTAAACTAACTTTCTGTCACATTGAAAATGTCATAACCTCAAAGAATCTTTAGTTCAAATTCCAAACGTCAAATGTCCCATGCTGTAGAAACAGTATGCTCTTGCCAGTATTTTGCTAGGTAATGTTCACCAAATCATTGACAAAGTGGGCTATCGACGCGATGAGTCCACTGAAATCATGATAACCAGGATTATGCAAGAAAAAAATTTTATCAAATTTTCCTATACTTTTGTCGTTTGAGATTCATGATGTGCACGATCAACAATCATTAAGACTGTTACAGATTGTATATAATTGCAGATGCATTATTTTAAGGAGAATCGTGCTCAATGAAATTAACGTGTGCGCGCTTATTATTTAAAAATGCATCATAACATTCAACTGATCAAGGCTACTAACATGCTGGGTATTCACTTCGGTAAACAGCTCCTTTCATTCGCTCAGTGGACGGTGTTAAAATGGGTTTGAACGATTCCAAAATGGTAGCTTCGATATGATTGACAATAAAAGCGAACGAGTGCCCAATAACATTCAGAAATTGAGGAGTTTAAAGTTATTTGATTAGGGTCAAAAACAGACGAAGTCGAGATATTATGAAAGCCAGAAAATAATGTTCCTCATCTACAAAAAAAAAATTATATCGATAATATATATACAGAATGTAGATATGGATCGAATAAAAGAGATTAAACATCCCTTACTCTCTTTTATCCACCCGAATGAAAATAACATTTTTAAATATTCACCGGCGATTAAAAAGAGATACTCAACGAAATCCTGCACCTCTCGGAAACAGCCATGACAGATGTCAATGTCCATGTTGTCCATGACAACATGTCGGTTGGTAGCACCGGCACCAAAACGAAACAGGTACAGCTCGAAGGATATGCTCTGTATTGGGTTGGATCGGAGGTGTTAAATTTGGTATGAACCTCAGGGTAGCTACGACCAGCGCAACATTCTGAACAAGCTTCCAACGTATTCGATAAAAATAAGTGGAACTTTGTTTAGATTAGTACATTTTCTTTCATTTTTAAGGTATATCAAGAATACGTATTTGAAAACTTTTACGTAAATTGCAATCAAAATGTAAATCTCAGTCTTTGGTAAGCTGCTCGAGTGTGTTAGCGGTCTAACTACTTAGGCAATGGGCTAGACTCTGCAAAACCTGAGGAAAAATTGTTGCACGGAGTGGAAAAGCTTATCCCATTTGACATAATTGTCAGGCAACCATTATCTATTTATCAGTTAAATTCGGTCCTTGCAGTCAGGCTTCAAAAATTCAAAAATTCTTAGTATAAAAGGCTTCAATCCTTTTTTTTTGGGTTGGGGGATGAAGGCAATTTACGCCCGGAGTGTGGGACTCCTAGCAGCGCATGCTACCAGACTACCCACTAAACACCCCCCCCCCCCCCTGTCAAGAGACTTTAGCCTGGAACCGTTTTTCAATCCTTAAAATATGGGAAAGAAAGAGGTAACACTTCGTGTGGAGCCTTTTTGCTCTCTTTTCTGTTTTTTTAAAACGAACAATTATCTTTGCTGGAAAAAGCCTTCATACCAACACTGTTACTGTTATTAAACTGACCATGTTTGTAAGGTAATTAATGAATTTTATTCCTGACCTCGTTCATGATATACAAACGGACCACGGAATCGACTTGAGGACGTGGCGTCTCGTATGTGGTAGCCGACATGATACCTCAAGTATCCTTCTTGCTCGTTAGTACAATATTGAACAAAAGCTACTTTGCTCTCAAATACTAAGCCGAACCCGAGCTGTGGCTGCAAAATGCCTCCTGATATCCACACTCTGAATCAATCCAACCCATCACCCCGCCTCAAACTGAAAGAAAATTAGACAGAGGTCGAAATCGTTGGGGTTATGCTTAAGAATACAAAGCCCAGTGGAACCAGAAAAAATGGCGGAGTGCACAGAAAGCAAGGTAGAAGCATGTTTTTTTTGTTCTTAATTTAGATAGAATTTTTTTTTATTTAAGAACTATCGTTTTGCTTTTGGTTTGCTGTTGGAGAGACATGTTGAGCCTTTTCTGTTCTTTGTGCTTATTCCTACTTTTACTTACTACTGTTCTACAAAAACAGACACATAGTTTGATAATATTATCAAATAGTTTGACACCGTTTCACTATATAAGACTAATAAAATCTAATTTTTCTAGTGGTCGCTCAGTGGCAGTTCGACAATGTGAAAGGATCTCTGAACACTGCAAGTAATGCAAGTCGTTGGAAACCACAACATCTGTACTTTATGTTGATTCGCACTATTCGATTTCGATAATACCTAGTTTAACTTTGAAATTTTCGTCAAAAAGGATTAACTCCAGCTTTTGGCATAAGCTGGTATTCTCGACATCAATAATAATTAGCTTTGGCTTGAGACGTTTATGGCTTTATTGATTTTGGATCTGGTTTCCTTAGTCGCAAACTCTGCCGATTAGGTTTAAGAGAAGATTTTATTGAGGACTTGCTGGTAATAAGATTTTAGTATTTTGTCGCTTGACACTCGCTTCATCCAAGTCAAGCTTGCATCGTTTTTGTACTTCCGGAAAAACTTTTTGATTTTCAAAAAAGTTTCTGACTTGAAGAAGTTCTGTTGACTTTACGCGACTACCCATCTCAATGCTTTCCTCTTGTTCTTTCTATTCTATAGATGTAGCGTGTATTTGTTTGTAAGTAAGTTGGACACCTTTCTACTCAGTTGTTATTCTTATATAATATGTCAGTATAATTGCAACATGCATTTCTTTTTGCCGCCTGCAAGGGCACAAATTTGACTTGTAGAGGGTTTTCCATTAAAGGTATATCAATTTTTAACTATGAACTCAGAAATATTTAAGGTATTGAGTTCAAATTTATTGTGAGTGTAGTAAGCATTATGACCATGTGGTGGTCATATGACCACCACGAGCCCATTTAAAGCACTCGATCCTTTGAACTCCATTTCCCACGATTCGGAATGTTGCAATTTCGCGTTAGATATTGTCTTTGAGCTCGTTTAAAGTTGCTGGTTTCCGTTGCTGCCGTTAGATCGCATGAACTGGGCCGGACCATATCTTGAGATAATACGTTCACTAAATTTGCCTTTCAATAATCGATTATCAGGTGAGTTATGTGGCTTATGGTACCGTCTCGTTAGAGCCACATAACGTTGATAACAAGTTCATCCAATTCTGGCCACAAATAATCTTTCAACACATCACGACAGCGCTATTCATTGACAGTAGCATGCCTGTCACTTTCACCCACGAAATAATATGGCACAATGATACCTCCAGCGTAAAGAACGCACCAAACATTAATTTTTTGAGGATGCAACGATGTCTCAAGAAGCATATGCGGGGTTGTTGCTGACGACTAACGCATATTTTGTTTTTCAACAGAGACACTGGACCAGAAATGTACTTTGTTCAAATTTTTCATTTTCTTGAAGCTTTGCCAGGGCCAGATTGGAGAAGTCTCGGCGTTTCGCAAAATGGCATTCAATCTCATAATGGCATTAGATCTTGAGTCAATTTGATCTTGTTAGCATGTGGGTCAATATCTTTTCGCAAAATACGCCACTGTGTCATTTTACCAATGCCCAATTCTTGATAGAGACGTGGAATCGACTCGCTTCGAGCGGTACGACATCTTTTGGGCACCATAACGTCCAATACGTCCGATAATATGTCAACCTCTTCACTAGCATACATTTTTTTCTCGTGACATCCCGCTCCACTCCGAATGATTGGGCCGACGATTTGTAAATCCTTTTCGAAACGAACATTTGGAGTTGAATAATCTAACAGGTCGTAGATTCATTTTGTTATTCCAAGGAATCACAGAATTTTTTTAAATCTTTACAATCTCGTGAACCTAGTTATTTCATTTCAATTATTTTTGGATAATAACACTTGAGTATGGGCGTAGATTTATGCAAAATAGGATCAATAGGTTCTTCTTCTGGTAGGAGCAATCCTGTCACGTTTAAGTTTTGGTTTGGGCAAGTTTATCGCACAAGAATGTGTAAGTATGTTTCCGCTAAACGTCGCTAAATGTCAATTGATTGTAATCCTATCAACTACATATGGAATCATTATCAAGGATTCCCAATTTCCATAAAATAAAGCCATCAAAAGTACTGATATGAAATTAACATTACAAGTGTATTTACATATGCAACTCAGCCATACAACAAAAAACATTCGTAAATATTATTATCATACCACGAAACATGAAACTGCATAATTTCAGTAAAGAAAATGACTAATTAAATTAATTAATTCTTATTATTCACAATGAAAATTAAATAAAAAAAGTCGGAAAATAAAAATCGAATTACCAACTCATATTAACATGATATAATGGAAAGCAAATCAGTTTAAGCCTTTACGAAAAATTCATATGAAGCGCTTTGTTGCAAATCAAAAATGAAAGTTAAGCGCTGTTTAATGGACAATACAGTGGCCGGTAACTCATTAATGGAATTATAATTAGTCGGAAGCAATGTTAAATTTCAGAGAAACCTTCGCCTACATTGTTGTTTATTTAGCTTTTATCTATGCATTATTCCCTTGAACAATTCTGCATCGGAAAACCTCGAAAAATTCTAAGAATCCTAAAATAATTCTTGTTAAAAACACACCGAAAAGTTTCTCTTAAAAAAGTGATAGCCAAAAATAGAGGAAAACTTTCCTTTCAATATTCAGTTACTGTCCGAAAAATAATAAAACAATCAAAATAAAAAAAAGGGTTTTTCTACATGTTCATTCTAGCATTTGTGAAAATTTTTCCTTTTTCGTAATGTCTTCCTTTTGATTTCGACTAGAATCTTTGCAGCATACAACCCTTATGCTGCCATTTACCCATTTACTGTGAAACTAAAATAATAAAAAAACAATCGAGCTTCGTCTTACTAGCGAAATATTTTAAATTATATGGTGCCTATAACGCCGAAATGTAATTTTCGGCAAAAGAATACGTAACCTTATAGAAATATACTTTTAAATCATATACATTGAATGTAAAGGGTGTTTTTTAAATATGAAGAAATTTAAATTGGCAACACATTTTGTTACAACGTGTGATGTGACAACTGTCAAGCGTTTTATGGTTAGTTAGGTTTTCAATTTTATCCTGAATAAATGAACGCCTGCGAAACGTCTGAAAATTGTGCAGATTTATTTATAAAAAAAAAACAGTTCTGTTCGAGAAACTCATTGCGTGCGCCGTCAGTGTTATGTCAAAAATAAGCGTCCATCAGAACAATAAATCCGGTTAGCCATGGATCGTTTCCGCACCACTTTTACACTGATAATATACAATCATTCAGACGTCGTACATTGCGTAATGAAGAAACCATAGCAGCTGTAGAGCGATGTGTCAATGAATACCAAAGTGAACTTTACATTGTGCTCGACAATTAAACCTGTGTCCATTCAAATAATGGAAGATTTTACGAAATGAACTTGTTTTCGGGCTTTCGGAATTCAACTCGTGCAGGAGTTGGAGCTGAATGACGACCGGGCATGGTGTAGATTTGATGTAAAGGCCCAAAATGAAATTTAGTAGACCTTTAGTAGACCTTTCACAAGAAAATCCTGCACAGCGATGAAGCGCATTTCTGCTTGAATACCTACGTCATTAATTAAACTGCGCGTTTGGGGTGATGAGGAACAAGAGGCAGTTGTCCAAACAACATCGTATCAAGTGAAAGTCACTGTTTGATGCGTTTTATGGCCCAGTGGGATCATATTTCCTCAAAAAAGCTGCTGCGAATAACATTAAAGTCAATGGGGACCGCTATTCAGCCATGATCGATGACTTTTTCGTTCCGGAATTCGCTTACTGAACGACGCATTTGACGTGTGCATAATTTCTTGGTCTAAACCTGTGAACCGGCCTGCAAGATATTGTTATTTAACACCGTTGGACTATTTTTGTGGAGATACGTCAAATAACTCATCTACACCGACAAGCCTGAGACGCTTCACCATTTGGCAGACAATATTTGCATGATTGGCGTGATACGGTCGTAGTTGTTAGTTCGAGTAGACGAAAACTCGACCTCTCACTTAGACTTCCTCCGATGAAGTCGTGACGTTCACATGCTCAAAATCATACCATAAATTATAAGATAAAGTAATATAAACAGTAAATACTGAAAATAATACAAAATGACAGAAGATTATACTTCCAATAAAAGTTTGAATTGCACTGGAAACAACTTATTTGTATTTGATTTCATTTGAAAGTTCATTTCTGAAGATTTCGATCACATATGATGGAGGCATTCTTTTGCCATTACATTCTGCAAACTTACTGTACTTTCGGATATCATCATCCCAGGAGTATATTTTAGTTTATAGGAAACGAAAACGTTTACTAAAATATGAAAGAGTCAACGAATTGTGAATATTCTCAGTTCTATTTCACAGGGGTTCAAAAAAGGTCACAAGATTTCAATAAACTCCATAACATCTATTCAGTTAATATTCTGATAAGGAGATTTACCTTTTCTTTTCTGTTTTACAGAACTCATCTTGGTGTCTCAAGGACAAGGTATGTACCAAAAACAATATATTTTGTTTGAAAATGTTAAAATTGGCTACCAAATAAATATTGAAATAATTTGAATGAATTTAAATCAATTTGTCAAAAATCAGAACTCGGAGTTTCATTGATAGCTTCAGAGACATTAGACAACCATTTTCCGCTTACGAAAAGAGGTAAGCTGGTGTAACAAAGAACAAATGTCAAATGTCAAATGTTTTCGAGAATACCCCACCTAAAAGACCTCCTCCCTCCACCCACCTTAAAGACCAAGATAAGAATTGGAAGGACTACTGCTGAAAACTCAGTACCAAAAGGCTGTCAGAAACGGAAATGTTAGGCATGATCTCTAGAATCATTGAAGGACTAAGCAAGACATATAGGCTAAATAGGTTGTTTAAATGAGGCATATTGAGACACGATGCTTCAAAGAGGGTATGGACCGTGGATAACTATTTGCATGGAACTTCTCGAACTACTTTTGAACAAACACTTCCCGCTCCAAGTGTCATAGTCATATTCGTTCTCTATCATATTTCCAAAAAAAAATATGAGCTTGGCAAAAAAGTAAAATGCGTGGAATAAACTTAATCCACACATAGAAAAATCAGACGAAAAGCTATAGGGGCGCTTTTCACAATGAAAAAACTAGTTCGGAAGAACAGGAAGAGCATATCCGCCATAATCTTTTATGCCAGCATGACAAACGTATAGGAATGTAAACGGACGACATATGCCGAGCTTGGAGCATGTAACAAATACATCAAGACAATGGTCGAGGTACACTAACGTAACACAAACTGGAACATTTTGCGCCCACAAAGCTGGCGTACCTCCTTGGTTTGAGTAGGGCAAGAATTCTGTTAACGATGGTACCGTAGGTTAAATTTGCTTATTTTCAATAGTTCTGGGTTGCCTACATATGATAACATAAATAATGGTAGTATACGAGACCATATTCAGGTTAAAATACACTGACCACGCTAACTGCATTGAGTGCCAGTAATTTGGTATACCTCATCGGGGATATACAAAAATCCAACAAGAAAGTAAAAATTTGTATACATAAATTTGGATGAAAAAGAAAGTGACTGGAACCATATTTTTTTGGCGACGAAAACCAGGTAGTATTCAATGTTCTAAAAAACGAAAAAGGTTATGCGCCCCTGCAATCGGACAACATCCAAACATGTTATCATAATAACAAGTACAAGACCAGTGATATGTTATCATCTCTACAACCAAAATACGGAAGGAATAAGGAATGAAGGCGTGTACTGATAGCAAGGAAGCGACCTATTTCGTCGCTACGTTTTTTGACTGTTATTATGGTTGCACTAACTATATTATTCGGTTGATTGAAGTGTCAGTATTGCTTTCATGGTGTAGGTAAACCTTCACCTTATTTGATGGATTGCTGTTTTGAATTTGTCTTCAGTTCTTTGACTTTTAATCCAACTTTGCTTACATAGCTGTCAATTCCTTTTTTAACTTTCTTATTGGGTGTTTTTTGTTCGTTGCCTTAACGTGGGCTAAGTTATCAAGTCTCTCAACAAACACGTGAGAAGTTTCATCAGTGGTTTTTCTGTCGTTGTTAATTCCCCTGTTTTTCTCTCCATATTGCTCTCTGCATGCGAAACCTCCAGTCACCTCGTATACACTCCATTGACCAGTAGCGGTCCAGCAATGTTTCTTTTTTAAGGTGAATATTTTTGTCTAAAATAATTCATGGTTGCTGTTATTTTTTCAAATCATTGGAAATTTCAATTATAATCTTTTGATCATTTTTCATATTTCTTTTTTTTATTTTTAGCACTATAGCCCCTCTCGAACCTTCGCTTCCTGACACAAGCACAACCAACTGTCTCGGTCCATTTACCGGGTCCTCCAATTTCGAAATTCCGAAAACACATTCACACTTAACCTGTACATCTTAATGGACTTTAAGGGAATTTATCCCCATCCTGACAAAAGTTTTGCGTGTGCTGAGAGCAAAGCCTTTGATATACTTCACTCCAAACACATGACATACTCTCACTCCGCTCTGCTGTTGTATAAATAATTGATCCTGCGGTCCAGAACCTTTTAATTATCCCCATCTTGACTTCAAATAATAACTTGCCTACTGCTTTGCGGTGCCATCTTGACTCCTTTTTTAATTGCCCACCGCAGCGGCCCGAAACATTTTTGATAATAGTATATAGAAACAAAATATATACAAAAATAAGAAAAAATAAAATAAATAATTCTCGCGTTATAAAGACTCATTGCATCGTAGGTTAATATAATAGTTCAAAAATGTAACAAAATAAAAAAAAACTTATATATAAGACGCATTCATTATAAATTTCATTTTAATTCATTTTTAAACTGTTATTTTAATTTCAAGTATATTTCCTGTATCATTGAATGCCCAAGGTTGCATTTACTGGATATCCTTAGTATAAAATACTTTCAAATATGATAGAATCTATTTGATCATCTTGAATGAATGCATCTCTACCAATTAATGTGCTATAATCACGGCCAGTCATAAAAAGAGTTAATCGATGCCTGATATCTAATTAACTTGGTATACCAGCGTTAACATTTTCAATCGGAATTATTTAAGACCAGCAATACTACTGTTATCGCCGAAGAATCACTTTTTATTGATTCAACCACGATTAGGGATTTCAAGTGAGCTCATTCAACGCGGTATGACTTCATGTTCGGAAGCCAAAGGAAGACTCCATTTTATCAACGATCTGTGCAATGTCTTCATGCATATCATAGATAGCCAACATAAAAATGAATGCGTTCTTACTATCAGATATTTTATCTTAAGAAAGAAATTATGGAATTAAACATGCATGCAGATGGTCAGGTGACACTTATTCCTGTAATGCGGCGTACTACGGCAACGAATAGTTAATGTCTTTTCGATTGATTACGGAGATTAATAATTAAAAGACATTAGATACAACTGCCTAGGAAGCTAATAGACTTTTAGATGCATCCTCACGGTATAGTCTCATGAACGCTGGCTAAATACTTCTGAGATAGTATTAAGACAACTCTTGGGGCAAATCTTTACTTGTTTATTAAATATAAATCCATGGTGGTTATAGTTTCATTGACTCACATGCGACTTTAACCAGTTATGGGAATATGTGATTTCTTAAAGCATTATGAAAGTTAATTGCATTATCTCTGGATTAAATATCTTAACATGCATTCAAGTCCATTTTCATAGTTTGATAAATTTTGATGAATTGATGAAACTTGGTAGCAATTTTGGCTTTGAGATTTAACTCAGTTAAGAGAACAATTTCCTGTTTAATTATTTATTTCAATTGATTCTTACATTAAAATTAAGTACAATGTAGGGTAGAGCGAGCTCATACCAAACTGATGAATATTTATACGAGAAAACTCATTGTCATTGAATGAGAAAGTTTGAAAATTAATAGGTTCATTCCAGTCGCTTAGGTAGAACCACATTGAGAAAGGGACTCCTGTTTATTCACATATTTTACAAACCAAAGAAGAATTCAATTTGGAAAATTTAAACTTAAAATTAAAACTAAAATTCATTCCTATCAAAATGCTAAAACTTTTTCATAACAAAATCAGCTTCCTATAATGATTGTAAGGTTGAAAGTTCGGTTCGCTCCCCGATTAAAATATTCTACAAAATTTTCAAATTATGTCACATTCATTGGATTTGAAATGGCAGAAGAATTTTGATCCTTTCACAATTTGAGCTGTCATTTCTGAAAGTGGTAAAGTTTTTTTCATTTAACGAGATATTTAAGGGTTTATATTGGAATTAATTTTAAAATATTGACAAACGTTCATCAATTCGAGTGATGTTTTTAACACCAAACACCTTCTAGATTTTTTGAGACGAAATACTCAAATACTTAAATTATTTTAAAATAAATATTAATCAATTAGTAAAATTAAAATTACCATTTCATTTAATATATTTCCAAAAATAAACAATTTTTTTTGCTCCGAACCGACTTTGCCACTTTCAAAAATAACAAATAATAAGAAATAAAATCCAGAGGAAATTCGGGTCCTGATTTGTGCAGGCATTAGCTTCACTGAAATGGATTTGAAAGAACCAAAAACTTTAAATTTTTTCAAAAATAAATGTTGAACAATAATAGCTAAAATAAAGACATTCAATCACATGAAGCACTAAATTTATCAAAAATCGATTTAAAAATGACAAAAGAATTGACCTTTCTCAACTTCACTTAAAATTTAAAAAAATTTGTAGTAAACGTGTTTCTCCCTCATAGCTACCGTAGTGAAGTATTCGTGGCAAAAAGGTTGTACGTAAGGTAGCATATCGTTGGATTTCTCTCTTGTTATGAGTCTCGAAGTCTTACACAGTGGCAAAATAGTAATTTTTTTCACTTAAGGTGGCTAGGTGGCGTCAACGATGGGGATATTTCTTTTCTAGCACTTCCTTCCCCTTCCTGCCTTTCCACTAGAGAAGGGATTACCGTAATCTGAATTTGCCTTTTGGCGAAGGACCACCAGGCCTAGCCCAAAGTAATGCGCAAACAGTTCCAAGATAGGTTTTCAGGTTGACAAGGAAGGTGCTTAGTGGGTAGTGCAATAGCACTGCACGTCTGGGAATCCCACACTCAGGGTGTAAACAGTCTTCACCTCTCTACCTCAAAAAAAAAATACATAGTAATTTTGCTGAGGTTTTAAGGTCTTCTTTGTATCTCAAATTGAAAAAATGCCTTAAATGGACCATTGTCTTCCATACTAGCTTTGTAAAAAATCTGGTGAGGTTCATCCCTTTTAGAGTTCATCCAACATATTTCTAGCCACTGAACAATTTCCTGTTTAATATTGCCCCCTCTATAGATTTGTTTGAATAAAAATCTTATTTTTCTTCTCATTTTATACAAAATGAAGTTACTTTTTCGGCATGTTTTCAGTGCATTACAATAGTCTTAAGCTGTATATAATTGATCCTTTTTCATTAATCCTGATTCCCCAAACCTTAAAATCTCTGTCATTGGGGAGCAATGAATAGCTGGATAGAAAAAAAATTCTGATCAATAACATGCTATGCACAGCTTATAGAAAAATCTTTAAACATATCAGTGCGGGGTTTACATTTCGATTTGGCCGGGTACTCATGACTCTGTAAGCTTTAATGGGGTCTTGGGTTCCAACATTCCGAACATGCTTGAGTCAGGGAGATGCTATTTCTTCTGTACCTGTGTATACTACAGTTTCAGCCCATGTGTACATGTGAGTACATACATATTTCGGCTATAATATGCAACAAAAACTAATCGTTTGGGATATGGAAGGACCTTTTGAAGATCAAAGGAAAGTGCAAATCATTTATCTGGGTTCGTTGATTCTACGCTATGATTACTTTTAAAGCTTTTCTAGCCAGTTTTGCATTGCTAAGATGTATCCTATGTTCTTCTAAAAGGATGCGTTTTTCATTAAGACAGTCGTCCCGTATGACAGCCCGTATTTTTCATTTTTTTTTTCGGAATTTGTTTTAGACGCAAATTGAAAATATTGCGATTTGAAACTTTTAATTTATATTTATTGATATTCCGACAATAATTCAATAATTTTTGCCAACTGCAAATTATCGTTACGATATGAGTTATGGAAGTGCAAAACGACCAATGTCTGTAAGAAGTTTGAAAACGGTCTCCACGATTCCAACAAATTGGCTGATCAGAATTCGAAAAACCAAACGACATATAAATATGTTTTTCCAGTGATCTTAGAAAAATTCGTGTATTGGTAATTATTTCCATTTTAATCGGGGCTTCCAGAACTATTCACGCTGCAAAAATTTTGATGGGCTTCATACCATACCATACCATTCGTACATTGCTGGGTCAGTTTCTTTTTTGAACTGCCTTAGATTACATTCACCACTAAAACTGCTCATAACCATCGCATCAAGAACATTTCTTGGGTGTTTCCGATCAAGGAAGAGACGAGGAACAATAATGAGAAGCCTCGTTTCTTCCATTTTCCGTTATTTAAAACGGTTAACTCATTCCTGACTTCCCGGCTTATTCGTTCAAGTGGTGCCCTTGCGTGGCAATTTGAGTACAGAATCGAAAATAGAAGATGCCGCCTCATAAATATTTTCCAGGAGCATGTAAAAGTTCTCAATACCTCTGCGTATGTGCATAAGATTGCAAAAAAAATCCCTCCTTTGAGACTAATTCGTAAAACAAGCATTACAAAAACAAAAAGGCAATTAATTTTACATTCGCACGGTTGAATTATTTTGAAACCCAAGTCTCGTTTAGCATCGCTTCCACAGTACGTCGGTTTCCTTAGCAGGGCTGAATAATAACGGACTTGTTTCCTTTTTTAAGCACTCATTACGAAAAACAAGCAACTGATGAACATACCGATGTTTGAAATCAAACTGATTTATACTATCTGTAACACTCCTAGGTATGTTGCCGAGATGTAACAAACTGTTAAATCTCGTTAACTTCTAAATGTATCTCTCTCCATGTCGCTCTCTCTCTCTCCCTCTCTGTTTCCGTCTATGCATGCATAAGTCTTCGTGTGCATTGCATTGTTACAGATAACAATTAGTACCATCGTAGAAGTTAATGATAGGTTACAGCATTACGCTGTGAAGTTAGTAATGCTCCCGAAACAGCTCGTATTGTAATAGCCGTAACTTTACAACGACTTCGACTATTCGAAAATCATTTTAAGTGCACTTTCTACAGGTTTGGAAAAAAAATTTATATAAAAAAATCCATTTTTTTGCAAGCTCACGAGGTTACTGCCAAAAGGTCCGAGGTAGCTTTCATTTTCATATTAAGGATGTAGCATTTATGTACGCCGAATAGTTGCACACATAATTTTTTTTTCGTTTGTAGTCCCCCATTTCCCAAAACATTAATAAAAAGGGATGTTAAATCACTTTCTGAACTAAGATTCTTGCACACTTTTCTACATTTACAATTAGTTTTTATATAATACTCTAGGAAATAAAGCCTTTAATTTTCCTAGTCTACTGATCATTGTTTTCATAGTTTTTAGATCGAAAATTAGTAACGTCGTCTTCGTCAGTCGTTGCATAACTTAACTCTTAAATTCTAATCCACTACTAAGTTTGTAGCAATCTTGAATCAGTGTTTCTCAAACAGCTTTATTGAACCGATTTTTTATTTCTTCTTAATATTCTTATACTTTTAGGTGTTATTTCTGTAGTAAAAAAAACTTCAAATGTTCCTGGGGGAAAATTGTATTACTCTTACTCGCCAACATCACTATCAGACAAAATTGACATAACATCGTCTTTTTCACAGGCATGTGATATCACTGGAAGAAATGTATTTAATATTCTTTATTTAAAACTTCAATTTTCTTCTTTATTAACAATAACATTTAAATAATGTTCACACCGCAATCAATTAGAAACATCAACCAAACAGTTGGACCTATGAATAAAAACTAAACAAAGTCAGAGGAATAACTCCGTTACCTTAGACTCAAATCAGGAGAAGAATACCGCTATCTTGCTAACGAATTGTTCTTGTTGACAATGCTAAAGCGCAGTGTATACTGAAGTCATAATATTCAATAATAATTGCAAAAACGATTTTTTTTAAATTATAGTCATTAGGAGTGGAATTAGTCTACTCAAAAAAATGTTTTTGTGATAATACTTTGCTGTAATATTTTATTGGCATAAAAGAATTCATAAAAGAATTACAAGCAGAATTCTTTTGATTAGCTTATTCAAATCGTACACCATTGAATCTGTGTACTTATTTTGAGATTGAATTTGTGTGATAGATAATCTGTGTGGTTATCTCCATTGAATATAGAGAGAATGTATCTATCTCTGACTAAATTAACTCGTTTGCAAGAAAAAGTGAACTTATACCAATTTGCAAAAACCACAGCTCCAATGTTATAAATAATCAGAGTTCTTGAACTTATTTTTGATGTAAGCCAAACTCCAACTCGGACTGTAGGGCAACAAATGATCAGATTCAAATAATATTCCATACTTAGTTGATAATCTTCGAAGTACTATATGTTATGCAACTACCTAGAATATTTACCTTTCAAGTACAATATTGAGTCCATTCTACGAAAAGAAATTTAGAAAAGAAGAAACGAAAGTGACTTATACGGAACTTATAGTCGACTGAAATAGAATGCCACGAAAGACGTTTTAATGACTTTTCTGTTTGAAATTTACCCATTTCCATAGTATTTATGTTCAGTGGAACCCAAGTTTTTTTATAAAACTTGAATGAATATTTATGCCTATAAAAATATTATTATTTCTGAATAAAGCAGCACTTTATGTATTACATTTAATGCTTGGCTTTACTCCATTTCGCTCGAAATTCATTATTAATTACAAGTTTTCCATGTAATTTCCACGAAAAGCTTTCTTGAAGAAATGGACTAACTAATAAATACGCCGGTCGTGTAAGTTTTTGCTTTAGTATTTGTTTGACCTTTGTGAGAAAAATTCAAGGAGCAAAACATGAGGAAGAGCTTCTATAAAGCGTTTGTATTCGTGATCCGTCATTCATTTCAAAGTTTTATCTGTTTAATCATTAGATCGCGAACTATTTTTAGACTGAGGAATATTTTCAATTTCTTTTCAAATTTGGAATAAGCAAAGCAAATCAGCTTGCTTAAATTTTATATTAGAATTAATATAGGGAGAAAAATATGGAAATTATTTCACTTATCAACATTTCTATTATTGCGAACCACTTACAATTTTTCCCCCAAGACAATGATAAAAAAATTTAACGAGCATTGTAACTTCATCAGTCCACTGTTGAACTACTTACTTTTTACTTTCCATCATATGGAAACATATAGTTCTGTTAAGAGTAACAAAACTCCGACTAAAAATGCTGGCCATCGATATAACCAGCAAAAACATTTAAGCAGTTCGACAAAGGATAATGAGACTACCGCCTCATTGGAAGGACATACTATCCTAGCTTAGTTGCCTTCTCTTGTTATGTCTGTGCGTTCTGCTCTTTTATATGCCATTCACATTCGCTGCATTTTTATCACCTGAAGTTTTTACTCATATTTATTACAATCATTTTCTGTTCCCCAAACAAGGATCTATAAAGGAGATTTAATTCTGTGAGACATGAAAGAAAAATCATGGGGAAAATACAACCACCCACTCGACTAGTTCATTTGAGAATTGCTTTGAGATTACTTTATTAAATACCTTCAACCCATAAGGCATTAATATCCACTTATTATCGCTGAAAAGAGTATGCCATTGTCGAACGATGTCCGCTTATATTAAATATAGATTGAAAATGTAACTGAAACAAAGTCCTTGCCATCAAAATTAACTTACACCTCAGGATGTGATCTGTCTAACTCAGGCTTTTCTCCGGCAAATAAAGTAACCAATGGCAGTCTATTTTTACCCCTGAAAATCTCATAGGTATGTGATTCGCCTTTGATATCCTTGGGCCACTAGGCCAGATACATAAATATTATATTTGTGGTATACCCAATCCTACTCTTTCTATTTCTTTATTCAAACCACCAAAGAAAGGTCTAAGGGGATTGTCTAAGTTCGAAACAACTACATGTCTGATCATCTTCAATCTGATCAATCCTTGAATTCTCCTAAAGATGTAATATTCTCATTCCAGTAGCAGAAAAGTTCGAAAATATTTTTATAGACGCATACTAAAGCTGGACGCAAATCAAAGCAACCCTACAGTTTTCAGCACAGAGATGGGTAATGAATTTAACTTCAAGTTGGCAGGCTCCAAAAAGACAAAATGGCTGCGAAGTAGTCCCCATGTGCAAACCCCGAAGAAGCAACCAAATTCACGACTAAAAGATTCAAAGTACTGGTAATAATATAACAAATATCAACAGTACCAAGCATACACAATGTATGCGATACCATACTTGCAAGGACAACGAACTGCGGGACATGTGCCAACACCATTAAAGAGGTAAATAGTAAATAGAGGCCTGTGTAATAGGAACAAGTATAAAGACTGCTTCAGAAATCAATACACACAGTTTTTTGCGGAACTTTGGAAAAAAGACTTGTAAGAAAATGCTGTGGAACACGACTGTCCGGTTGTACGTACTTTCAAAAATAAGAGTTTTGTAGAATGAATGCTACTTCCAGAAATAGGAAAAATCAAGTGTGATTCGGAGGACATCGAAATAGAGGGACCATATAATACAACCTTAGTTCTTTTTAGAAAACTACTTCAATCTGAGAGGAACCTTTGTTACTCACAAAGTGTATGAGGTTGCAATCATTGACCTCCCAGATAAACGTGCCGCGCAACTCCATGCCCTGATCCACAAAAACATGATCCTCACGCGACGCAAACAAATTGCTTTTATTTGCAAAGCACCTAGTCCACTCAGCTTGTCCTATACTCCATCTTCGTGGCATTACAGCCCTTCGCTTCTTACAGCAAGCGTCTCCAACTGTCTCGGTCCATTGAAAACGTCCTTCAGTTTCGAAATCCGAGCAGCGGTGAACTGTCTAAGTCGACAGACCCACATCAGCGTTTTCTCGGTTTCCAAATTGGTCTCCACTCTTCGATTCTCCCAACAAATACCTTTTTGTGGTAGACATCGTCCATACGATTTTCAGGCCAGGCTATTGCAGTTTCTGCAGTCTAACAATCGTTGAAACCTCCGGCTGAAATCAATATAACACTAAGCAACGCAAAAGGAAAGGTATACTTTGAGTTCTCCAGATGATTAACTGAACTTGCTTGATCAGCTTGCAATCGAGAGAGAAATCGCTGGTATCTCCAAAACAAGTCTATAACACGACCTTTTACTTCAAGTGATTAGAAATCGTCAGTAAATTAAAAAGAGGATTCTGATGGGAAAATTTTGAGTTTCGGGCAAATTTCTATAGCTTATACCGATTAGAATTGAAACGTTTCGTCCTAATCCAAGAAAAATCTGGTCGCTTAAATGGCATTGAGTGCTGAATTTGTAGCAATAAACGCAGAAAACACATCTTCCTTTCGCCTAAGTGTCTACGTGGAAACCATCCTGTATGTCAGCTTAAATTGAAGTCATTAATGCCTATGATCAATGTCAAGATCCATGAAGGACAGCTTGGCAAATCCAGCCGTACATTGTACTCAAAATTATCAAGTGAGCTCCTTGACATGCAGGAACTCGGTTAAAGTGGGCGTGAATATATTCTTTACAGAGGTTTGATGGCTGAAACAATGGCGAAGATCAGGTTTGGAAACCATGACCACTCACTATGAATTTCACCACGATAGATCACGACTTTACTGTGGTTTGCCAAAGGCCGCAATTTAATAAAGCTAATATGTGCTGGCAATAAATAAAAATCACTAAAAAGACAAGAAAGTGTCAAGGACACCGCTGTGAAACCTAGTATTCCCGGTATTGCGATGGTCCCATTCGCACGCTCCTACGTAGAGATCAATTATGAAACTCCTTCTCTGCCTGATCAATGAAAGTAAAGATCGCTGTTCAAAAATTCTGTTAAATGACATTTGGGACCTTTTTATAAGCGACAGAAATATCTGACGGACTTGAAAGAAAAACTCGACATTGTAAAAAGGAAAAAGTGGCAATTTTTGTGAATTGAATTTTTTTCGATATTTCTATTGCAGAATTGACAATCTACTGAATCACAATTGATTTATTGCTCCTTGCTGCAAAGAATTTGGACTAAGCTTTTGAGCCCTTGGTAATATGAAACTCTATAGAAACGGATCGCATTCCAGCAGAAGTGGTTTAAAAAGTCACTATTTCCCGGAGGGTGTATACCGAAAGAAGACATAGAGACGAAGCTGGTGCTGCTTTGTAAATATAAGGGGAATCCGCAGCTATCCTCTGCTTTGCAGAACTTATACGTATTAGCACCTCTAAATGCATTTAGAAAGGCGAAAAAGGAGGTGAAGCTTTTGCTCATGCATGATTATGTGGAACTTTCGCATACTAACCACGCTTTGGAAGATGCTCAAAAATTCATCAAAGAGAAAAAGTGTGGAGGAGAATTGGTGAGCCTATCGCTTACCATTACCATGAGAAAGCGCTAATAGTCTAGAGCAGTATTACAAGGAACGAGATCTCTATGTATCAAATAAAGCGAACTTCACTAGATAGAGAGCTTAGACATTAAACGATTTAGATGAAGGGAGAGATCGCAAAGACTTGGTCTCTGACGTTTAATGTCTGTGAGAATAACTTTATCGGTGTAGGAGTATGTTTGGGGCATTATTTATGAATACAAAATGTGGAAGAATGCTTATGCGCGTGTTTCTAGCCCTTTGTCTTTGTGTACTATTTGTAACAAGCTTTGCTACCAAGGCATCTAGAAAATGGTGTCGAATACCGTTACATTGGGTTTTTTTTTTATCTTCAAAGTGTTAACGTTTCTTAGTGGTTACACTATAGCCTATCCAACATGCAGTGAATCTTTTTCGTTATTTTCACACAAAATGCAGTGTAACATGCAGTTAAGAAAGTCCAGCGGAAAGGAACGCGAAATCACCTGTTAAGTCATATAGTACTACACCTCATATTCAATTTGAAAGAGGGCGTAGCTGCCATAAGGCAGATAGATCTTTCAGCGCTCTGCATCTTTTGAGGGTGTTGAAGCATTGAGTCAAAATTAAAGGGACTACTTATGGACCGATTACTATGATATTCTGAAAAATTGGAGAAGATTTGACGTGACTTGACTTTTATTATGTACGATGTTTGGTACCGTTGGATTTGCTTTTTTTGATATCCGATCAGAGACTAGAGGCACAAACTATTTTCTTCGAGGACTTACTGAATAAGTTTGTTTCATTCCAAGTAATGAACGTTTTGGATGTCTAGGCAGTTCCAAGTGTTTTAATTGACCAGTTTTCAGCAGCGATTCATAGACAGAGTACGATAACTGTGGTTACCCATAGTGTATACGCAAAACAGTATGAGCACTTCCGAGTGGTTTCTAACAGACAGAGATAGAAAACGCAATAGTAGATGCTTACTTGTATTGCCTTTTTCCGTAAAAAGTGTCGTAAGAGTCCTCCTGTTTTGCGATGTTATGAGAATTAATGAGAAAAATCAATTTTTACCTATAAAGTCCCATTAGATCGGAGGACTGTTAAGGTGTTCTCTCTGTTTAACGATTGCACTATGCTTTTGATATACGGCACTGAGTCCCCTCTATTTAAGGATTTTGGATTAAAATTTAACTACGCACATAAAAATAAACATATGTTTTTTATGGAATCTGATTCCATTGAAAGTTGGCTTAAGCTAATTATGGCTAGATACAGACCAACAGGGGTTTCCAGGACTAAAAATTAAACTGATTCTTAATCCTTCACAAATAAATCTTAACAATTCATCTGTCTCAACTTATGATTGATGAAATAGATTGATCCGTCAGGATAAATGTAGTATGAGTCCGATAACGTACACTAGCCTTGTTTAGATGATTGTGATGAAAAACGAATAGAAAACTTTCAAGAAATCAAAAACTGTTGCTTCCATGTGTATGAATTATAAATTTTGGTCATTTTAAACATCGAATTCTTTAGGATCCATTCGTCGAAAAAGCAATAAATTTTGACTACACACGCGACAAACTCGGGCCAACTGTGTATAAAATTTAGTTTGTTCTTAGTTGTTCATTTTGTATACTTAATTATCTGAGTATCATTATATCTACACCATTAAACTTTTGATGTTAAGCAATCACATTACTTCTAAAATATTGTTGAAAAACATTTACAGTCACAGCCAATGGCATGTCTAAGCCAACGCTGTAGCAATAAAAAGTTTACTTATCACATTTTTGGGTTCAACAAATGTTTTCTTAACTTCATTATAATTTATTGGCAACATATGAAAACCAAAATTACATACATATCAAAGTTTTCGGAAGTATTTCTAATTGTGCTCCTCTAAATAAATTTACATTCCAATTACAACTCTTTCATGGTATCAAATCATTTTCCCGAAGTCAGAAGACATAATTTATCGATTAAGCTCAACATTCTGGTAATCAGTTGTGATGGCAATGGTCAGTTTTCAAGGAGCAGACGACGCTTCCGAGGGAATTTCAAGAAGAAATTTAGCCAGCAGGCCGAGTAAAAGTGGTACATCTTTAAAATCTCATGTGTATCATATATGAGTGCAGACAAGCATATGCTAAATGTAAGGCTAATTTATGAGGAGCTGCTATGTTTGCTCTCTACTGAATGCCTGCCTGCCTTATCCAAGCAGTCATTCAAGATGTTTGCAATTAAAGTTTGTTTGCAAAATGAATGCCATGTCTAGGCCAACGTATGTGGAGAAGTCTCAATGGTTGCTTACAGAGCGGTGAAATAACGAAAAGCAGCTCAAAATATCTCTTCATTGATACATTCTTGTATGTTTGTAGTCCAATAGCAGGGTGAAAATATTAATTCCCAGAAGTTCAAATAGACTGTAGCAAATTGGAAACTCGTACAGATTTCCATAGGCATTCTTGCCGAGCCTGTGCCGGATAGTTAGCATCCACAATTTCAAGGAAGAGATTCGACATGTAAGCAGAACTGGCATAGTGTACTGTGCTTCACGTATTCCTTCCAGAGAAAATTCATTTGTTAATAGATCTAAATGTTATTATTTGAAGGCAGGAGGAAATCGTATACTTGACGTTGAATGATTGTTTTCTAAAAACTTCCAAAGAAGTTGTTCGTTTAGGTAGTGAAGAATCGACTAACATTTTGCATACTAGGACGAACATGATCTGATGAAAACAATCGTTTACTCAATTCAACAAACAGAGCTCATAATATAGGAATCTAAATAATTTGAGAGCCGAATATGTTTTCTAACATTGTAACTATCCTGATACAACCAACGAATGGATAATTTTTCAAAGTAGATTTAAGATCATTATTTTTTAGTTTTAAAAATTACTTTTAGCGCAATGAAGAAGTTACGTGGAAACATTTTGGTTCTTCCTTTCTTAGTCAAAATCTAGTACAGCTTCAGGTTTTTACAAACACGATTTAATAAAATGCGGGCTCGTACGTACGAATCGTAACGTTTGCTAAAGAAGTCGCATTCAGATCGATGTGAAGCTATTTATGAGCTCTCTTTGATTCTGCACGGATTTCTTAGTTTCCCGAATCATTTTCTGAATTAAATTAAATTAAAACGAAGATATTATTACTCCATGGCAGTAAGGGACTTAACCTTAGTGACGCAGAAACTTCTTTTTGACGAAATCATATTACAGACTAAGAAATCAAACTCACTCCCTGTATTCTATATTGTTTGACAAGCGATTTTGGGAAGGTTAAAGATTCCACACCACGTACAAATCGTTTCAGGATAACAAAACTTGTTTAAGAACTCATACAAACACTCAGTTCGGGTATAGGAAGACATTGTAACGTCAACAGACCACTAAGATCAAACGATCTTGCACTTATTTCTATGAGGAATGTTGAAATCCTTGGTCTGTAAGAGGAAGTCAGGAACAATACTAGAGAGTCACGAGCGATCTCAGACGAAACATTTTTTGAAAAATTGAGGATCAAAAATGCGTCCGAATAGTGAAATTATGATGATATTTTTGAATGGCTATTTGAATAATTAACTATATTCGTTAATAATTGACTAAACATCGAAGGTTTTCTAGATTCCTGTCAATTTGTACTTATCCCCTCTGATCCCAATGTTTTATCAGTCTTAAATGCTGCTTGTTTCCAAGTTGGCAACTCACTAACGCGAATTAGGGTTTTATTCAAATAACAGAAAAAAGAATAAAAAATTTAAAAATAACAAAAAGTAATTGATTCTGGTTATGGTTAATATGAGTCAGGATCACACTCAAGTAGGCCTACTTTGAGTTCGATAACAACATTTAAATTGCAGAAGACGGGCTGGGCATGGGACAACCAATATCTTCAATGGTGTCCGAAGTATTCCTGCAAAGCATAGAGGAAGTACATTTACCGAAGCTACTCCACTAATAGTGGAATATTTCAAAGTTGGACGACTGCTTTATTTTCATCGACTCATACGCGGAAGACGAACTCCTTTGGTTTATGAACAATATCCAACGCAACATAAAGTTCAGCATGGAGAAAGAGTTAAACAGAGAACTCAGCTACATGGACCTAACCATCATATGAAACCAATTTAGACAGAAAATTTGCAGGAAACCAACTGCTGCGGACCACGCCATACACGCTTCATCTTACCACCCCAACCAGCACAAACTAGCAGCGCACAGATCAACGGTGCAGAGTACACTTCATCCAACCCCGACGGATGAAACAACATATAAAGGATAGCCGACAACATTGAATACAAGAAAGTTGATATAAACAAACTAATCGCCCAGCACAGGAAGAAACAAAATCGCCGAACCTCAAACATACCAAAGGACGCACACAAATAGACCATATTGACATACGAAGGCAAGGAGACATACAAATTGGCAAGCTTTTTCATACAATACAAACTACATACACATACATACTACAACGCCGAAGCCCAACATACAAATACAGCGGCATATTCAAACAAACATGCAGGGTTGCAGTCCCATAGTATATATACGATAAACGACACGGGCACTAAATATTAAAAATAAGGAACACTTACGTTCGTTTACACATAACAAATAAGTCCAAATAAGCAACACTAGCCCGATACCACAAATTCAATGACGCTACTACAGAAACAAATGAAAGGACCTAGACTGGACGTATTAGAAAATCTGGAAATCCACAAACACAAAAACCCACGGGGATATAGTCAAAAAATAAATAATGACCAACTCCAACACAATATTTTCAGTCCTCGAACCAACTCTTATCAAGAAAAGAAAACATGACGAACACGACATAGACAGTTCCATAAACCCGAAAAGACCCAAACTGAATAACTCGTAACTCGAGACCCACGAAGCAAGGCCCGGCGGACTCAAGCTACCCAGAGTGAATAACACTCATTAACGTCTAATTAACCCGACCCATCCCGCTGGTGAAAGTTACTTCTATAAAAAGATGCACACTCCGACAAGGACATCAGAACGAGTTGCATACAGCCGTAACGCGTCCTCTTTCCCTTGCTTAGAGAAACTACACTGACGTTTATCTAGATCATATTTATTATCCCCCTGATAAAGAAGCCTTAATATTTGCAGCCTTGATAGTGATGTTTGCATACACCTAGATGGATCCTTGTAGCTTGTACGGATCCCAGGTTTTGAATTTTTCGTTTTCAACAACATTTTGAACTCCCACAGCAACAATTTGACATTTTTTTATGACAGTTTGTTTGGTACACATATAGTAAGTTAATCTTATAACCTTCTATATTAAATGCAGAAAACTGCTTGAAATTCCATCATCTTACTACTTCAGTATACGTTCTGATAATCGTGAAATTTGAAATTATTTGACACTATTCTGTTATTTCCAAAAAATGTTTCGAAATACGAGAAATTACCAGAAAATTCTTATTTGTTTATTTTCGATGAACAGCATGATTGCTTATTATCAAGTGAAAAAAGTGCTAATTTTACCTTTACTATGCTACTTCCTCTTTGATTACAAATATTGATAGTTTGCCCACCTCAGAGGCCCGCAACATTTTCTTGTTGCGGTATATAAGGTTGGCGATAATAATCATCGATGGCGGTTGTGATATGTGCTTTGAATTTTCATTTGAAATTAGTTATGCTGTTTTTATCCATACAAATGAAAGATAAATCAGTTTTTAACAAAGATGTATTTCTATTTGTTGATTAGGGTTTTTGCAAACTACTATAAAATTATTTATTTTAAATAAAAAAAAAACATCAAAAAGCACAGTAAAAAATATAAAATAAATAAAAATTATTATATGATGGTTTATGTTTGGATGGAAACTTTTTTTTGAGTTTATGTGTATTGCCATAATCTCGATAAGAAGATCGTTTCAGCCTCGTCACCGCTGTCAAGCATTTGACAGTGTGTAATTTCGCTGTTTGTAATTTGACAATCATTGTACTATATATGTACTCGAAGTACAATGTACGGAGGATTAAAAGTAAATTTTGTGTTAGATAATTGGCTTTTTGATGTTCGATTTTAATAATTTCCAACCTGAATTCATATCATACGACGCCTACACGTAGTCCAAAGTTAAAATATTTAGAAGACCAATGTTATGATCCTTTTCATGTCGTCTTTAACGTCTAAGTCACTTTAGATAACTTCTAATCTAACGTTTAGGACATAAGTAAGAATAAATTACAAAGTTGTTGAAAGAATTTCTCACATTTAAATACGCATTACACAAAGGGTTTGCACAAAAGAAATAAAACATTTAAACCCAAATTGAGCTTTTATTCGCAAGCAAAAGTTTGTGTTTTTCCTATTTTCCTTAAAAATAGACTGCGCGCTTCCTAGGCAAAAGGGACTGATAAGAGCATTTTTGGCCACGATTTAAAATTCTTGTAGATCCACAAGTGGTTGCAACCCAGTCAGGGAAACCGAAAAGAAACTTCACGAAGGAAAATTGTTTCCGTAACAAAAATTTCGTAAGACGTAGGAAATTATTGTAATAATAATAAAAACTAACTCTAAGTGAAACAGTCAAATGATATCCGATTTAAGTGGAATTTTTATCCGATTCCAAGCAAAATATCAATCGAAAAAACACAAATAGGAACGTTACCATTCTATATTCAATAAACTTTGGTAATTGTTTTTTCCATCCTTTTGATTTTAAATTTAATTTTATTTTTATCTGCTTATTAGACTTTATTTTTCCTTAAATATATTAAGCTCTACCTTAAAGTCTATCGGGACCATTCCGGTTGAAGTTTGATAATAGTCTCGAATAGGAAGCCGTTTGTAAATAGTAGTATCACCTCTTCTGAGCAAACATCATGGGAGCATGTTCTATAGGATGTTTTTTTTTTAAGAGCCATGGAGCTTTAAGCTGGCAACACTTTGTAATGCTACGCAGGTTATGACAGCTGTCATGTGATTTATAGTCAGTTTGCTATGCAATTTTATCATTAATAGGTTGACATCTGAGTAACGTCCGGAAATTGTGCAGATTTATTTCGAAATAAACGGTTCTGTTCGAGAAACTCATAGGGATATCTATCAATTGACCAATGGCCGATATGATCGTCCATCAGAACAGCTAATATGATTAACTATGAATCATTTCCATCCCAAGTCTACTTTCACTGAAAGTACCCATCCAACCAGATGTCCAACCAGATATAGAGCGTAGTATCGGAAACAACCCAACTGAGTCCGTTTGACCTCGTGCTCGACAATTAAACGCAAGGATGGTGGTTTGTAGGGTTACACAATCCATCCCACGCAGAAATTGAAGCCAATCGACCACCGGGCCCGGCAAAGGTTCGGTGTGCGGGTCTAAAGTACAGCAGACCCAGAATTTCGTAAGCAAATTTTGTTTAGCGATAAGACTCATTATTTGTTGAAACAAAACTGTCGCATTTGGAATGATGAAAAACCACGGCTGGTTGTCCAAAAGAGGCTTAACGTTCTCTTTCCCGAATTGACTCGTCGTAACGGAGAAGACCTCTGGTTTCAGCAGCATGTCGCAAAATGCCTCACAATTAGTACAACCAGTGATTTATTGAAAGAATCATTTTCATGAGCGCATAGGTTCTCGTTTCGGAACTGTGAACTGACGTGGAAGATCTTGTGATTTAACACCGCTGGTCTATATTTTGTGGGGTAAGGCTAAATCACTTGTCTTGGCCAACAAGTCCGAGACGCTTGACCATTTGGAAGGCAATATTTCCCATGTTATTGGCGAGATACAGACCCATAATTGGTTTGGGTAGTCGAGAATTGTACCTCTGGTTTTGCCCTCCTCCTTGGCAGTCTTGGAACTCACATGCCCAAATAAAATTAATATCATCGATATGATATCATCGTCGATATCATTAACAATGTAAAAAGTTGAGTTGGTCTTTGAATATTAAATACCAACACCATTGGAGGACAATCCTCCACAGAATAAAACTATAACACATTTACCCAAAATCATTTCATTAATTTACAATGAATTCTTTTGTCAATATGTCTGCCATAAACACCGATTTCAGTATCCATTTGTATAACAGTTAATTTTGGCTGGAAATGTAACCTTCAAGCATTATCCAGGGACATTCAATGAACATCAATGTGGATCGAAAAGCTTTTGCTCTTTTCTGGTTACAAGACCACTACATAAATGGCACTCAATACGTTCTACGATAAATAATTCACAGATTCAAGCAAGTGTATCACCCAAGTATCATTTCCCTACACGTCAACCTTATGAAATCGGTGAATAACGTGTTCCATATATCGTTTCAGTCCTGTCCTTAGTTACTGCATGTTGTCGCGCGTTGCGTACTCTGTCAACAGCTTTATACCTTATCATCAATTGAGCCATCATTTTGAACGAATGTAGTCATACAAGCCAGCCAGGATGTAAGTGAAAGTATCATTTACATATGAAAGATATGATACCAGGAGACAAATCATTCCCATCAATATTTGAAATGCCAGGATATTTCAAAGATTTCCGTCTATGCTCGTGGCATATGCATCTTATAGCTAGTTGTAAGTCAACCAGATCCTTTGGAAGTAACTGCTAGTTTGCTGCTATGTATTGGGAGAAATGAAAATGCTGGTCCCTGAAGCGCGGATATTGCAACATGATATTCGTTGCTTGGGCTTGGTTACTTCTTGTGGTATTCACTTGTTGAATCACCGCAGTCAGCGCTAAAGGAATATTCTATTAAGATTTTTGGAAACAGCCAAGCAGAAGCGATTTAAGGAGGATCTCGGTAAATCTATGTGTGGTAAACACCGTTTCAAATCAAAGACGATGCTCAAAATGATTGATTCGGTATTCGATGATGAAATCAGAATGTTTAAAATAGTTATTTACTTCGCGGAGCTTTGGTCTTATTTGTAGAGAGGGAAATTGTTGATCCTGCAGTCAGGATACAAGTGACTTTTAGCGATGGAATTAAAAATCTGCTTGTTTAAGAAGTTTTCCTGTCTTTCCTTTTCCTTGTCTTAAAAAATCGGATTAGGTAGTATTTTATTTGCCGTATTCTGAACACTAAATTTGATAAGGATAATAAGTCTCTCCGGTGTAGACTCTCCCAATGATTAATTGTAAAGCTTCCTGGCACGCGATTGACAAATGGTTTACGAAATCACGTGACAATTCGCGTCTAAATTCAAAGTGCCAAAGCATGAAATTCGTTTGTGCAGTTCTTCTAGAGTCTCATATGTACAACAAATTTAAACACCATAACAAGAATAACAAGAAGGGGACGTTTTCAAGGATAAATGCATAATATGAAAAAGATCTCACGCCCATTTCTATTTCAATTGACATAACACTGAAGAAAGGACATATCCGCTTCGAACAGCTGTCTGTTCTAAAATTAAAGTCAACCTGAAAAGAGAAATCCATTAGAATATTTTAAGGATTGTTCTTGCTGAACGAAATAATGAGAATGATGTGGGAAAATATTATTTATCAAAATAAATAAATCTTTATTTTGATAAATTTTGATAAAATTCTTTATTTTATATTCTTAAAACTGGAGTTTGTTCACAGGGTTATCGCTTAGTGCAATATCAGAAAATTCTGAACGCTATGAGAAGTATTTTTATATGATTCAGGATGAAGTATTTATGGGCTATCCTTTAAAATTTTGCTCAGGTGCAGAAAACCCTCAGATCTGTAGATCCAAGCCTTAGTCGAGGCTACGAGTTGCACCTAGTTGCTTGTAAACGTCTCAAAATAGAATGCGGGCCATTAACTTTATCAACAAGGGACTCCCAGTTCCCGGCATGTGGCTAGTTCTTACTGGGTAGCGTGAGCTCATTTATCTACGAATTGCCGTGAGCACTTCAAAGTTCTTTTCCGTTTTTTCGGCTTTATTGTTAATCTTTAATTTATTTCATTTTTTTTTTAAATATATAATCAATATTATTATCTATGATTTGTCATCAAGATTCTGGAAGTTGTTGTATTCCTCTTTCATAGAAATCAACGCCCAAAAGTTGAAAATACTCTCACAAGCTTTCCAGTCCAAAACACAAAGTACAAATATCCTTTGCAGTGTTATATTCCATTCCCTGCAGGTATTTGTCCAGGAACAAAACAAGTGATAATCCATCGGATCAAGATCGGAAGCATACGGTTAGTGGGGTAAAAGTTTCCAGCCAATCTGCCCTGGAAGCTATATCCGGTCTAGTATTGATGTAGTGAAAGATAACTCCGCTAGATTAATGTAGGATGCTTATACCGCGATATTTGATGAAGTCCCTCTAATTGTTGACAGTACAAGTCCACATTTAACGTGTGATTTGACAATTGACAAATGACTCACTAAGCAAATAATACGACCGTCCGTGGATGCAAGAAATTTTCATTTATTTGACGCGCAAAACAACAAAAAGAGTGGGCTTATCCTGTCTTCCTTATTTCTTTACAGAAGTTTGTGGGTTTCTTGAGCATCCAACTTTACCACAAATTCGTACTCAAGGAGCCTCCATTCTTTAGCGCTTCTGTAAGCCTGGAAACTCTCCAATAATTCTTCTTCGACGGTCAACTTATCACCTTCTTGTAAGACTTCTAGTCGACCACCATCGGTCACCTCTCTTGACCGATCTGATCGTGACTGATGTTCGAACTGTCGTTCTCCATTATGAAAGCGCTGAAACCACTGTTGTTATGGCATCCGATGAGCATCTGTTGAGCGGTGTCATAGATCAAACTGGTATAGTAAACAATTTCTAATAGATTTGACACGATGCCTAGCTATATTAATTCAAGTGAGTTACAGGACTCATCAATTGGTGTGCCATAACTCCATAACATCAAAATAAAATATTATACCAGTAGTATTATGTGGTATTCAAGGAGAAATCTGTAGAATTATGGCTTAAAAATTATATAAATTACGTATCTACTTTGGCTTTGTTTCAGTAAATGCAGTCCTTGAAGACTACATCCATACTCGCGTTTAACGAGAAATCACTTTTCTCTTAGCACCAGTTTCCAAATTTTGGTTGCTGCGACCGATGGTAACAGTCCTCCCCCTTGACATATTCAATTGCATCATCATATTCAATTTATATATCCTATTATAAACTACAATTACCTCAGGATGTGCATTGGAGTCATTTCTTTTTATCTTGCCTTGCAGCATTTCCAATAATTACAGTTAGGGTCAGCGTGTCCTACAATCCACCATTTTTGAAAATTTTCCGGATGCAACCACTCTGTTTTCTGTCAATAATTTCTGACTGTGGAGGATTTACAAAAAACGATTTGCCTTTGCTCTCGTAAACCAAAGATTTCAGAAGCCCTCGTAGAAAAACGTCTTAGGGTGTGACGTTCCCCATTGTTGGTGGCAGGCAAACATGAAATTTTCTTGACGTAACTCAAGTTGGGAATTTTATTTGCAACAAGTGAATTATGTGAATTTAAGAAATGTGAAAGAGACCTTCATTTATCCAGAAATTTAACGAATTTCCGCAGCTTCGCATAGAACGAGAGGATTTATTTCAAAGGAGTTTCCGCGCTGTTAAGTTTAAACTGTGATTCCAGTACAGCTACCAGGATTTGACGTTCTCGCCTAGTCCCTAGACACTCTGTCAAAACACTAAAACTAGAATCTCAGTTCCAGAAAAAGCGACAGAGTTATAAGAGCTAATACTACTATGTAAAGTATTCTTGAGACTCGTTTAAGGAAGTTTTGGAAGTATATTGTAGCACTGATACCGATGTCAACTGGTAAGCTCCTACCTGTACCCGTTACTCCCATCCGGGAGTATCATGGAGGTTCATTGTGCTTTCGTCAGGAAAGAGCAAAGATTTATTTCCACCAGTGCCAAAGTTGAAGATCCTCATTATTAACTCCTCATTATATAAGAATTGATGCATGGTATGTAACTTCCACCTGAAAGAGACTGTGAGATTTGGTCTATACATAGCTGATACCCTGATGAATAATCATTACGTCTTCATATTTGTGTAGCTATCACCATTCTTAATTTCTTTGATCATAAACTTTAACTGAATAAAATTAGATCCAACCTTGATTGAAAAAAATTAGATTCGTTCTCCACAAAAAGAAGTGATCTTGAGAGTACGAAGAGGCGATACGTGAATTGGTTGAAGAGTGTTCTTTAGCTCCATAATCAGTAGGTTAATCGATTCACGAGGACAGGCATGCAAATCGTCCAGAATTATGATTTTCTCCCCGAACTGAATCTTACGACTAACCCAAATCTTATTTGCTAAAGTTCCGGCAACGCATGGTGAATAGGTCTGAGATTCTCAGTCGGTTGAACCTTGTGAACCTTCATCTGAAAATGTGAAAATCTTTTCGCGAAAGGCCACGTCGTGGACAGCAGGGTTATTGATATTTTATCTTTAACACTGACAAACAAATAAACTACAGCATATTGCATTGTTCCAGCGAAAGGCAAATAGTGTGGCTCAACGGCAATTGAATTAGCTCTCACAATTGTTTCAATTGTTTGGACCATAATGTAACCACTTAAAAGCGCAAACAGTCAGAAAAATCCCTTCTGTAACAAATAACCGAGCTTGGCATGATAGAGAGCTTAGAAATTTAATGACAAAGGCGAGTCAAGAGATCATGATGGCGAGCTTTTTGAGCTTAAATTAACGTGAGAAAAGTGTTTCCAAGGTTATAGTTAATGTGAATCTTTGTTTATGAATATAAAATAGAAACGAATACAAAACTTGACAGAATGTTAATGCACATAAACACAAAGGATTTTTCTAGAAAATTCTAATAAATCTGGGAAATTGGAATCAAATACAGTTAGATTGGGAGATTCTCCGAACGTAGATTAGCGCTTTTCAGTGCATACGCTATGATGTGAACCGGAATATTCTCGCGATTCACGAAACTATAGCTTTACCAGAGAACACAGCCCGGTGACTTTTGACAAAAAGAGATGTAGTAGATTTTTTAGTTTAGTTTTTTAGTTTTTAGTGTTCTCCTTGTTAATGAAACAACGAAAGCGTAATAAGGAAACCAATGAAAATAAAATTCTACTTATTTTGTTTTAATCCCTATAGGTAGTGAGCTTAAGTCGAGTTTTTTACTAGCATAGCGTAAGCTTAAAAGGCGAAAACTCTGCCAGCGGGTTTGTATCACAACAAGTTAAAAAATCAAACTCGTATACTCGTATTTGCAATGTCTTTCAACTCAAAAGCTTTGAGAGAGGTATTCTCTTTAGCTTCCGCTAGGTCAAGAGTTTATCCGGAGTAACAGTTAGTGGTTTAGTTTGAGCACTACTAAGATATATTACGCTTTAATTATAACGCTATAATGAAACATCAGGAGAGTGAAACTGTCCTTTTAATGACGAATTTTAAGCACTTTCACGGATTGTAGAACCGTTGACTTTTCCATGATCACTTGCCAAATAGTACGAAGCCACAGCGCAGCTACATCCATTACCAACACCTCGAAGCACAGCGCAATCAAAGCGAAAGCACCTAAATTGACACAAACGCCCGATCTAACGAAATTTGGCCACAATTAATACACATTTTCTTAGGACTGGTTGGTTTCCTCTTATTCTTGTTTGAAAAAAAGATTATCCCTTTCAAAGCTTTAACGTAGAATCGTAGCGCAAACATAAATATACTCGTGCCTTATCTATCTCTGTCTGAGAGAAGCCACCCGAAAGTGTCAGCGCTGTATGTACTTAAGTTATGACTGAGCTCATCGGATGAAATTCGAGTTGAGCCTTTGGATTAAAGGCTAAATACAAAAAAATATTGTGACAGGTGAAACTACTGACCTTCATTTTTCGTATGTCCTTCGTAAGCAAAAAGCTATCAATGTATGTTGTTATAAATAAATATTTGTAAGTCGTTGTTAATGGACACAAGTTCTGAGGAAATGACAATTGTATTTATATCGTACTTTTATCTAGTTTTGTTTGCTAACAAAGCCAAAAACATTTTGAAGGATCATAAAATAGAGTCCCGTTAGATTTCAATTGTGTTTTAAATGTTTGAGCTGCCTACTAGTTTCTTCAACTTCGAAATATTGCATGGTGGCTTGAAGTTATCTTCGAAAAAGGAAGCAATTTTCTTCGTAAAACTGAGCTCTAGGGAAGGTTCGGAGGTCCTTTGTAGATTTCACCTTTTCAATGGTTTAAAAAGTATGTGGGCCACGTACCGAATTGCACTGGGATATGTTTTAAAGACTAATTAAATGGTTTGCTGGTATGTCCTTGTGAAAGATGTAGCATATAGGATCTTTGTAAACAATGTAACGGTAAGTCAAGGTGAACTCTGAAATTCGAATTATTTAAAGAAGATGTCAGCCAAAAGAGTGAAAGACAATTTTATGAATGATGTAATAAGAAAATAATCGTGTTTCTTTCAATTTATCCATCCAAGCGAAATTTTCTAAATATAATAAGTATTTCCATTTGAAAAATGAATCGATTTTACTCCGTCGAACGAATAAATTACAAGAGCAGCATTTTGAGATGAACACCACGAATATTCGACAAAAACAGAGCTTCCCATTTCTTAACAAATTACCCAGAAAAAATACCACACCATGCGATATCGCAGAAGCGATACCCTCCATAGGCAACCATTCGAAAAAGATTCAATCAGAAAATCCAATTGATTGGAAACCGAGAGCTCTAGAATTGAGTCTGCTATTTTTCGCACCCTATTTCTGCAAATCTATCCCGACATCGCCTTACGAAGGATTAGCATATTCTCATGTAATACGATCACTCATTGAATCTAATAATCGCGCATTCAAAACGTGAATAATTCTATTCGGGTGCGGATACTGAAACGCCGTACAATGAATCATCCAGTCCTTACACTCGTGCAATTACAAAATATCGGCTAAATCCTAATTGCGGTGAAGACTGGGATAAAGGTTCTCAATAGGCAAATGACGTTGGGCCTAAGGGCACTAGTGGTATTATATGAGCGTCCTTATTAGCTTTCATGTGAAAATGTAGCTCGATTCCTTCCAATTGATTGGGTCGATGATAGATGTAAGCGGTAGTCGTGCTATTGTTGTAGATATCCTTTGCGACGTGTGAAAGGGAGTTATTTAGTAGTTTCTTTGACGTTATTAAGTGGTTGTTATTAGTCTTAATGTAGACGAATGACAGATTAATTTGCGTAATAATATTTGTCGTAGGTAATTAAATTGCTCGCTCGTAAATATATCAATTCGAATATTTTCGAATTAGTGATGATTTGAACGCAGAAACTCATGTCAATAATTAGTATGAAGTATGTAGAATAAATCAAATCAAATGTAATTTGTGACAAATCAGGAATGCGATCAGAGGTCTACTATCATGTAAACCAAGCATTTTTCTGTTTACAAAGAAATGATGTACTCTTTGGAGTACATTTAAGACCGCATCTGATGCAAAACTGTTTCTGGCCAAAAGGATATAATGTGGTAGCGATCATTTGAAAAATGTGGAACTTTTTGGAGCAATTTTCACTAAAGTCAGCATACAGTGGTGGATAATTTTCAGCCAGGAAGAATTTTTTAATTTGTTTCGAAATGATTTTATTTATTTTTTAAAACAAGTTAAGCCAACCGGTCCAAATTACCATTTTGAAAAATGTTATCCTATATTTATTTGGTTGAATAAATTTCAAATATTTGACAGGGTTTTGTCGAAAGTCTTTTTGCTTAATATACAATAGTTAACGTAAATGCTCCTGTTTATTGGTATTATATTTTCTAAGATACGCGTATCCTATGCCTAAATGAGACAACTGGTCAGTTCGACCGGATGGTTCTTCACATTAGTGTTGTTTAATTTTGCACTTGGTTTAAATTTGGCTGAATTTTTTCCAAAAATTCAGCACAATTATATTGGGAAGCTTTATAAGTAGAATCAGATCCAATCCAATCCAATTAATTTGAAAGTAATTTCATTTACACGTGGGGCTTATGAAGCCTTAAATCTAAAGTAGTCTTACTTGTGGTAAATGTAGTAGTCTTACTTGTCCAGTAAATGAGGACCAATGACTAGTAAAAATTTGATGGATATCTTGCAATTTATTAGGTTTTATATTAGGTGCGCAACTAAGTTCTCGCTATTTTTGTATGAAATTGCCACTTTATTGTAAAAAAAAATCAACTCAAAATATTGCCCATCGCAAGCGACAACTTTTTCCCATCTTTCTGGCAGAGCTCGAATACCGTCACGGTAGATGTGTTCGTCTTTTGAGGCTATCCACGAATCAAGCCATCTTCGTCGAAGCCGTCTTCGTCGGCCGAGTCGACGACGAAGAAGCATGACCGGGCAGTCCCCATGATTTTCTTCTCTTTGGTTTGCTATAATGAATCCATTTTTCATCACCCGTAACGATGCGATGAAGAAAACCCTTCCTTTCTTGCCCCTGGAGCAGTTGTTTACTGGTGAAAAAACGACGCTCAAGGTCTCTTGGCTTCAATTCATATGGAACCCAAGTTCCTTGTTTCTTAATCATTCCCAACGCATGCAAGTGCTTGGAAATTGCTTGGCGGGTAACTTCTAATGCTGAAGCAAGCTCCTGTTGCGTTTGGCACGGATCTTCATCGAGCAATGCCTCCAATTCACCGTCTTCGAAGGTTTTGGGTCTTCCTTCACGCGAACGGTCTTTAACACCAAAATCACCGTCCTTGAAGCGACGGATTCAATCACGGCGCGTTTTCTCACTTACAGCAATACCTCCATAAGCTTTTTGTAGCTCTCGATGAGTTTCTTTGAAAGAAAAATAGCATCACTTCCCGCAAATGACGATTGATTGGTACAAAATTCAACATTTCGTTCAATTCATTCATTTCATCATTCAACATTCAAAAAAAACAAAATCACTTATGTGTCCAAGCGGTTTGTTTAACATATGTCTAAGCTCAGTCTATGACGATTTGGTTATGTCACAATCGACCAGCACGTACTACTAGAGCCATCTCTTGAAAAACAGTGGGAACTTAGTTGCGCACCTAATATTAAAAATGAACGAAGTCAATAACTGAAAAGCATCAAATTTGCAATGATCTAAAACGTTTAAAAGCCGATAACCAAAATTGTCCATACTCATATGTACCAAACGAAGATATTATTTGATATGTATAAATGTTTTCATCTAAAACCAGATAACGGTTTTTCCAGTATATGCCAAATCAAGAGTAACTTTGGAGTTTAATTCTGGCTCGAAACGGATTCACAGAGGAAATGTATTATAAATGGTTGGAAAAAAATGAAAAACTCACTAACAACTTATGTAGATGGAGTTACTGTGCTAAGATTTCGGGAGCCTTATACTGGTTTCGGCAGGAATGCGACAATAGACAGCATCAAACCTTTCAGTCAAATTACGACTTTTGTTAGAACTATTCGTTCAAATAACAACGAATTACCAAAAATTACCAAACTACAAAAAACGAACTTCCTATGTTTTCTATGTTTTCATGTTTGTATAACAAATCTAATAATTACACTTTTACATTCTAAGAAAGTACTTCAACTAAGCTCTAAGAATAATCATCCAAAAAGCTTCCTGATCCCATTCTATTTTACAAAAGGACTAAATGTGATGCGGATGTAGAGGCTTACAATGTACTCTATGGCTACAAAATACTCTTTTTAATCAGGATTTTAGAGGTGGCCGTAACAAGTATTTTGCAATATTCTCGGAATTTTATTTTCTCAGAATTTATAGAAAAAGTCACAGCAACAAACATTAGCAGTTAAAACTTTTTAATTCAATAGCCACAAGGACTATCTGGTCATCAAGATTCATTCGAGCCAGAAAACCTTAATGAACTACTGATAATAAACAAGAATGAATATTCTACAAGAAAATTCTATTAAATAAGATCTTGCAATGAACTAAAGCCGCAAATAACTATCCTACTTGCAAAAGATATGTTTGTGTGAGATACACATCTTAAAAACATTGAGTTTGTGTTAATTGCACTTAAAATAAACTAAAAATTAAATAACTAAATTACTATTTCTGAATTCGCTCATAGAGTATACATATAATCTAATATTGAAAAAGGATGAGCTACGTTTTTATAAGGAATTCAATGAATCTGAAAAATCAATATGTCATTTCAAAAGACGTTCAGGTAATTATGATCGGATAGTAAATAGGTTTTTTTAAAGGTATAGAGCTTTAAAATAAAATAAAGTACGGCTAATTCATTTCGATTCTTTGCCATTTTGATTTAAATATGAGCATGGGCATGTGAGCCTTACGACTGACGCGGAAAAAGTCTAAACGAGAGGTTCGATTTTTGACTACACTAACCAATAATTTGGGCCGTTTTTTCGCCAACACCGCGGTAAATGTTCTCTTCCAAGAAGTCAAGCCCAAACGGGCTTGTCAATGTAGACATACGATTTGACGTATCAGCAATAGAAGAAATAGAAAAATTCCAGCGGTGTCAAATTACATGGTCTTACAGGCCAGTTTTCAGTACCAAACGAGAAACTAAGCGCTCATTAAACGCTTCTTTCTATAAGTCGAAAGTTGCACAAGTTGTGTGGCATGTCATGCCATCCTGCTATAACCAGAAGTCCTCTACAGTACGGCGAGTCAGATGCGGATTTAGAAAGTTATTTGTCATGGCGACTACCATCGATTTTAATGCTATTTGCAGCAGCATTATTGAAGACATATGGACCAATGATTCCACTGGCTCATAAAGCACTCCAAAAAGCGACTTTCTGCGGATGTAACAGTGTTTAGACAACCGTTTATTGTTGCTTATCACTCCAAGTACGGCGGTTTTGTTTGTTGACGTAGCAATTCAACCGAAAATGAGTTTCATCGCTAAACAAAATTTTCTTTGAAAATTCGGGATCTGCAACAATTTTTTTTTTTTTTGGGCCCATACATGGCATCCACCACAAGTTGGATTTTGTACCCCTTCAAACCACATTCATTCGTAAAATCTGCTCATGATCCATAAAGTCTTAGTCTGTGAATTATCACAACGTTTAATGGTTGAGCACAATGTCGAATGGACTCACTTGGTTCATCGTCGATACTACGTTCTACAGCTGTTATGGTTTCTTCATTATGCAGCGTAAGACTTTAAAATGGATGCAAACTATCAGAAAGAGTAAACGTGGTGTGAAAATGATCCCTTATTAATCGAATTAATTGTTCCGATGAACAATTATGTTACGCATTTACGGAGCCCACGACGTATGTCGCGAACAGAAGCTGTTTTTTTTTAAATAAATCTGCACAATATCCAGAGGTTGCTCATGCGTCAACCTGATAGTTGATGATAAAATGCCAAACCAAATTAACCATAAAACACATGACAGCTGTCACACCATACGTAGGCATTATAAAGTGTTGCCAACTCAAAGTTCTTTGCCTCTGTAAAACACCCTTTAGGTAGGTATATATCAGACCTTCGTACATCTAATGTAAATTTGACTATTTATCACACTGATCCGCACTTAATTTATTTCTGTCTTCAACATTTCCAATATTTTGAGAGGAATCAAATGCACTGAAAATTCTCCCTTGACTATTAAACATAGAGCTGAACACATAAGGTCAAATCAAGCTGAATGATTAGGAAAGCCTGATGGCTTTATTGTGTTAATAATCAGTAGTTAAACTATATACAATATAAATAGTTTGCAGGAGTCAACATTTCACATTGTCCTTCAAACGCGTTATTTAATGCATTGTGTTGCATCAAGATTATTTAGTTTTTCAGTGGACAAATACAATGAGCAGTGACCTTTAACATCCTATAGTTTTTGTTGGAGCTCATAACATTGAGCTCATAAACATTGCTGTTTCTAAGAAAGCTTATAATCTGCTTAGACTTTAGTGGTACCAATTCAACTTGGACTGAAAAAGCCGTTTACTAGATTGTCTCTCCTTTTGCGTAACCGTGCTTTATCCCTCTGCTAAATCAGGGTTATTCTTACACTGTTAGTTCAACCAGGAAATGCACTAGTCTCTCATCAGCAAAATAGAAAAACTTTCTGCTACATTTTGAAGGTACATATCACAGTATGTACCTTCATTTTATCTTATCCTTTCCGATGCATGCTGGAAACTTCTTCTCGTCATTGATGTCGAGGAAGAGCTGCCAATTTTGAAGCCGTCGAAGTTGATTCTATAGCCGTATATATTTTGTTTCCTTATTTTACTATAGGATCCCGCAAATTTTATTATTTCAGTTGCGCTAAAGAATTTGGGACCTTTGAATGATGTCGATGTTCCTTTCCTCATTAATTAATTGGCCTGCTCATCGCCCTCAAAACCTGTGTGCTCCGAGTCCTATTATATCATCAAACATGTGGTTACTGTTTTGTCCGGACTCAACTGTTTTTTGTAGATTGTTTCCTTATCAAATATATTAGCTATAGTTGTACTTTGATATACTCGGGTTTTGCTAAATTGTGCGCTTGCAGCTACGTACTCGGTCGATACAGCGATGGTAGAAATGTCAGCTAGGAAAATACTTTGTCTACTTCCCATCGGTTGAGATTCGTTGGATTTAGTGCCAGGCAGAAATACTCCAATTCAATTACTGTTCCCCCGTAACTATCCGTATACCATATTTTGGCATTGAATCCCTTATGAAGCGTATTTTGACTTCAATGCTTCATTCCTTCTTGTCACCTTACTGTCATTTTTTATTGAAGCTTAACGCTGCAATGACGTGAGCTGACGGTGCACATATGACTGGGGACACCTTCGTCAGGGTTGCTTGGTATTCACGTCCGATTTAAAATTGATACATTGTAGATGTCCCTAGTGTTCCTATCACTAAATTTGGCGATAAGTTTGAAATTTTCTCGAAGAATTCTGTAGGACATGACCTAAGAGATCCGGTGTTACAGAAACGCTGAAAATGATCGAGTGCAAGGCACGTGTTGTGTTCTTGGATTTTTCTGTGCAAGCCACCGATGTATACCATCCAAGTTTACATCGAAGGCATGGTTTCGAGGTTACCTAATGACTTGCCTGGCCCAAACTCTGTATTAAGGTGCTCGTTTCAGGTGAGCTTACCGTATACCAGCACTCTGAGATAATTTACTTCATTTTCATTTCGCATCTTCGCCCTATTCAGATACAAAGGCAACCGAAGTCGGTTCTTATTTCGTTTTCTTGTAAAACCACCACCGAGATTTTATCTGATTTAGATTTCAACCTTTTTGTGTATCTCGTTCATCATATAAGTGTCCCTTCATACATTCCTCTGTTTAAACCTGAGTGGATCCAGTTTGTGTTAGTCTAACTAAGAGTATGTCTGTTGTATTCATCCACAATAGTGGTCAAAGAACACCTCCTTGAATACATCCACAATCCATATGTATGTTGATGATGGTTGATTCCACTTTCCATACTAAGGTTCGACCTGCATGTGCAGCCGGCTAAGCAGCCAATCAGAGCAAGATTCCCTTTCTATCTGCGCTTTTCTTACTGCATCGTATGTGGTGTTGTCAAAGGACCTTTCGACAGAAAGGAATGCTTCTAATTCTACTTATTAATAAATAGTATTAATACTTATTAATCAAATACTTATCAAATTCAAATCAAATTAATATTTTGAATTGATCTCAATGTCTTTTGAATGTTTGGTTTTCGTCAAAAATAAGTTCCAGTGTTCAATTCTCATTGGCCACCGCTTTTCCTAACGTTAGAAATTGACGCTTCGTTTGAACAGAAAATTCAGTTTTCTTTGCTTTGCGATGAATCGATATCGAGGATATCGAACAGCGTTTGGTGACGGTCAGATGCTTCCTCCAATACATAAAAGAAAGGGTTTCATGCATCGAATAGTGGCAGAGGATGAGAAATGGATGTACTATGACAACCCTAGGCAACTAATGGGTAATGCCAGGTGAACTAGGTCAATCAACGCCAAAACAGAATATTCACGCTTCCAAGGTAATTTGGTGCATCTGGTGGGGCAACAGTGTCGTTATCGATTTCGAGCTCCTGAAACCATCTGAAACAATCACTGGTGATGCGTACCGACGGCAACTCACCCGTCTGCATCGAGTTCGGGAGAAAAACGGTCAGAATGGAATGACAGACGAGACAAGTTGATTTTGCTGCTTGACAATGTAATGCCACACATAGCCAAGCCGGTCAAACAATATTTGGAAGGTGTGAATTGGGAAATCCTGCCCCAGCCGCCGTATTCCCCAAACATGGCTACTGCGGATTTCCATTCGTCGCAGTCCATGCAATTGGCTCCGACTGGAGAATGATTTAATTTGTCAAAAAATGGCCCGATGACTGGATCGAATCGAAGGATTACGATTTTTTCCGCCCAGCAATCCATCTACTACCAGAAAGATGTGAAAATGTCATAACTTCCACTAGTGCATACGTTGAATGACGTGACGGTATTTTTTAGTGTTGAAGTAAACTAAATACTTTGTCAAAACTTATTATACCTAATATAATTTAATTTTTGAATGAGTAAATAAAAATGCAATTATTACTGCAGCGACGCATCGTTTATTCGTTAGATAGTAGATATGAGCAACCATATCATGTCAAATGGTAGTTTACAAGTTTTTTTTGGAACAGGCATTAGCAACTCATCAACAACGAACATGATTTTCAATATTTTATTTATAATAATAAATGTCACCAACTGATCAGCGTACGCATTTGTCGCATGATAAATGCATTTCAACAGAGGTTAACTACTCAGTTTATCAGTTTCAGAAATTAATTATTCCAAGCATTGCGCATAATCAATTAACAAAGTTCATTTTAAAATGCGTTTTATCAGTTTTTCGATTGCAATTATGGAGAAATAAACAATGCTCTGGGATTAAAAGAGGGAAAAATATCTTTGAACTATTTCTGAATATTTGAAAAATAATTTTTCCATAGCTTCCAATGAAGTAAATAAATTCAGAATTTTGCAAGCCATGGAAGATATTTCTCTCGCATCCAGGTGCCTGTATTTACATTTTTCTGAAAGGATTATTCTCGAATTTCGACAGAATATGAAAACGCTATCAATATGCCATCTATTGCGTGATTCGCTTCAACTGTTTCTCTACAGGACACGTTAGCTATGCAGCATATTCAATTATTCATTCGGGTACTCAATTTTTATTTTTTTTTTGCTCCTCAATTTCAATTAAAAGGTTCATATGTTTTATCGCAACGAAAAGCAAGAATTTCATTGTAGAAGATTTCCCGGAATGGAATGCACATTTCACCGACCGGATAAAAGGAGGGAACGAGGCTTTGAAAAAATTACTACCTCAACCATGTTGCATTCAAATAATAGGTGTATAAATATGAAATGCGGATTTTTTCTGCTTGAAATATGCATTTATTTGAATAACAGAACGAAGTAATTCAATAATCAAAGTATTGGCCATCGTTAGCTTCGATTTTTTCCCATTTTTCTGTCACTTGATGGAATCGATTGAAACAAGTAGTAATCAGAAGGAGCCAAGTCTGGAGAATACGGCGGGTGGGGCAGAACTTCCCAATTAATGTTTGCCAAGTAGTTCTGGACAGGTATTGCAACATGCGGCCGAGCATTTTCATGTTGAAAAATGACTTTATCATGTCTTTGGTGAAATTCTGGTCGTTTTTCCTTAAGTGCGCGGTTCAATTTGATCAGTTGTTGTCGGTAACGTTCGCTGGTAAAAGTCTCACCAGGTTTCAGCAGTTCGTAATACGAAGGTCCCTTACTATCCCACCAAATACACAGCAAAGTCTCCTTTCTATGAATATTTCGGACTGGTTGTGATGTTGATGGCTGACCTGGGTCTACCCATGATTTTTTCCGCTTGGGATTGTCGAAATAAATCCAAATTTCACAAACGATTTTTCGCCTTTCAATGCCTCTTTCTTTTAATTGAAACGGCACCTATTTTCCAGCTTTTTGGATCTTTCCACATGGCTTTTAAACGTTGTGAAATGGCTGCCTGAGTAACTTCCAACGCGTCTGCCAACTGTTTTTCAGTTTGTGTGTTGTCTTCATCCAATAATGCTTGCAAATCTGTATCTTCGAATTTTTTTGGTTGTTTTCCACGGTCTTTGTTGCTGACATCGAAATCGCCAATTTTAAATCTTTTAAACCATTTTTCACAAGTGTCTTGGCTTGGGGCATATTCACTATATGCTTCCACTAACAATCGATAAGTTTTTACTGCCGTTTTCTTCGAATGAAAGAAGATTATTAGACTTCCCCGCAAAACCTCTTATTCTGGCACGTAATTCGACATTTTTGAAGAGAAAAAAAACTTTGTTGTTTGTACAATCACGACCTATGACATACTGGAATTTGTTGACAGATGTTTACACTTCAAAATGCCATATTAGTTATTCCCGACACAAACCATATGTAATAGTTATGCCATCTGTTAGTGAAATCCGCATTTCATTTTTATACACCTAATAATAAATGTTTACTTATTACCGCAAAAAATGATTTTTTCCACTCTGCAAATTTTAACCAAGCGAAAGTATTTCATTAGCAGATTTCAGCAGATACTTTCAGCTCAAATTCCCTATCCTAGACAATTACTTAAATCCTTGACCTCATAATGTGTCATGCATTGAACCCAGATGCCCCTTGCATATATGTTAACCATCCAGTAAAGTAAAGAATGCAAACATACTGAAAAAAAAATAATTTAAATGCACACCACACGCGCTCATAAATTGGGAATGTCTATTACAACTTTTTTCTCTTATCTATTACTTAGTATCTTTCTATTTAATAGACTCATACAAGCCATACTCGAAAGTGGCGCGGCTACGTGAGGATGATTTTAAAAAAATGGCGAATCGGGGTTTCACAGTCTTATTCTGGCTGGAGAATGATAAAAAAGTTGCAGATTATGCATGAGTTGTTGCATTGAAGCTTCTTCTGCTTACTACAAATATGTTGCAGGAATGTCTTCTAGTCGCTCAACAACAGCCGCGATACCTCAAAAACTCTTACGTATACTCAATAGTTTCAATACGTTGTTCTCTGTTACCAGATTGGAATCAAAATTCAAGAAACACATCGCTGTAAGTAATAATTTAACACAACTTTTAAATACATCGTAGGAATTTTAATTTTATGTTTCACTGATGAATGTTTAATTTCAACAGTCAATGAATCTAAACTTTGGATGTAAACAAACTGAACCGAAGTAAATTCTGTCAAGCTTATTTGCATATTAAGTTAAATATCTATGTACGCTTTCACGATCATTTTATTTTCCATTTCCTCTATGATAAATAGGGATGAAATACACACATTTGTATTTTTCGAAAAATTTTGGAAAACTCTCCGTAATCATTAGAGTGGTGTCAGAAGTGTGCTATTCAAGTCCTCTCCTTCTTCCCGATAAGCAACTTACAAGCGTTATCATCGTATCATCAACCTAAAGATAAGATGCATGAATGCATCACAAGATGGTATCTAGATGTCGACATCTCCAAAATTATCCAGTTTTATTTTCATCCTTTTGAGGTTGGTTGGTCTTTTGAGCCATTTCTTACGTAATAAGAATATAAAAACGATAACTACGATGGGCTAACAAATGTCTCTACTACATTTTAAAACACGTCTATCAATTCACGCCGTTTCGTTATTTTTCTGCTCAGTGACATATGGATGTTGACATTAACCATTCTGTATTCATTCGATTTCTGCTGAAACTGTCAGATCCGTCAATTTTTCTCGACAGATTTGACAAAGATTTTTAATTTCCAACATTATACATCAAAATATGCATCTCCGCCCAACGTATCTAAGGACTTGGTGGTGTCCGTAATGCTCCTCCAGCGGTTGACGACCCTGCGATGGCTCTAAACAACGAATTGTCGCAGTTTGGCTTGCTGACACGATATCCTGGACCAAAGATCTCCTTGGTATGACCTGTATACCAACGGCTGCATTATTATTATCGTACTGTCTCCGCCCCAATAAAACCTGGACAGGCCTCGTTTGTTTGTATGTTTGTATGTTTGGAATTCATACCAGTGGCTGAGGCGAACCCCGGTTAAGCGCTGCTTCAGCTCTAAGGACCTGTCCCGCTAAAAGCTGGTGCCAACACTCGCATAGTATCTTTCATTTACATTGATACCCATTGGAATATCAAAGCTACTACACGCACGAGTGGATATAGCGATTCCGAGGGCAAGGTCCTTTTACAATCATGCTCAGTAAAAAACATTAACCACAACAAAACCAAGGAAAAGAACCAAAACCGAAACCTGGATGACGACGAATGAGCACATACATAAACTGGCGGCATTTGGGGGCAGCAAAAAATTAAACGCCCCACGTAGCACACGAGCCGTACGGACATTATGACCGATAACTGTCTGGGGAGCCTTTAAGTACGGTGGAGAAACCTTCGATGATATCCAAAACATAATACGACGCGATGCAGCTACTGATGTCATCTGAGCACCAAATTCTGACGCAAATAGGAAAGCCATGGAGGTATAAGATATACCTCTTGAGATCTTATACTTTTATGGAAAAGGCTCACCTGAAAACGTGGTACGGGAATGATCCATTTTACTGGAGCGTCATAAGAAAGAATGCCTCATACAAAAGACAGAAAAATGGTAATGAAGATGAATGTTTGCTGCGATATTCAGAAAAACATAATTTGAGCTATTTAGGATTTATTGTAGTATTAAGCGCTACAAGACCGCATTGCGCACCAAAGATGTAAGTTGCTATTAGCAGGAAAAAGGAAAGAAAAAGGCAAGGAACTAGAAATTGTGGTGATTCCCTCGCAGATCACTACCAAAACTCATCGGTAGTACAGTCCAAGGAGACCAAGAAAAAAGGAAGGAAGGACGAAGCAGCGATTAAACAGGCTCCGTCAAATGATGGCAAACATGCCTACTAGAACACTATATACTACTAGGAGCGTAGTGTAAAATACTCCTCCTAGCATATGCTATCGCTGAGAAGCTTGCCCCGAGGGACAGATGCAACGATTCCTTCAATAGGAAACAAGAACCGCAAAGATGTCAAATCCCAAAGTCATGCACAGTTTCCCAAACTGACGGATGATAGAACGAAAGCAAACGTTTTCCGAAAAATCAGGGAAGCTATGAAACATGTTGACTCTCAAACTGCTACTGAGCGAACTGAATCCGGTGGCCCCTTTGAAGAGTTCAGCCCTAAAACAACAAATAATGATTCATAACGTGACGCAGTTAAGAAGGTTCTTGAGAAGAGGCAACGGCGGCCATACCTGAATCAGTGGCTATCCTTGAAAGAAGTGGTATTGACTGCGTTACAGACCTGAATGAGGTTGAAGAATGTTTCAAAAGAGTTTTTTTTTGAAAGCGAGCTAAAAAACCTACCCTTGAAAACCACTTACCCACTTACCTTGTAAGATGCTGCTCTGTTGGTCTACAAGATACTGCGCATCCTCGCCACTGTATCAAATTTTTATGTTATGATTATACCGCACAAGGCTGGAAGGGGCCTGCTGGGAGTTTCTTACGCTATTAGTGCGGTAATGCATGTCACAAAAGAATACAATCCACCGACGAGATGCATTCTATTCTCTGCGAGAACAGTGGCCCTCGGTCTGATGACTTAAATAGATTCCTGAAACAGGGAAGTGCCGGATTAACAAAGAAGTTCTAGCTAAAGCGGAGGGAGTGCTGCAAGGGATTGAGTACTGCAGATAAACTTACATTCGAGCTTGAACGCCCAAGACCTGCTATCGCAGAGCGTAAGGGATATAAAAGTCAATAATGTTAATATATATAAAAGTCAATGCTAAGCAGCACATATTGCTGCTTAAACAGCGAGCTCAGAATGCGTCAGCATGATACCCTGATGACTCTGGTAATTGCGCCGTTTTTATTCGAAACAGTATACATCCGAGAGATTAGAGCTACCTACGAAGAGATTATATCTTGTGGGTTCGGTGAGCAGGTATCACATTGTGTATCAGACACAGAACGGACCAATAACAACCCTTCAGGGTAGGTTAGGTTTCGAGGACAAATGCTCATGTTTTTGTGCGGGAAGATTTCAATGTTATTGCAATTGAATAGGGCATGGCTCAAACAGATCTTCGAGGAAACTATGTATATCTTGCGAGGGCAGCCCTAGGTGAACTAGTCGTGGTCAGCACTGCTAACACTCTCACTTTCTGCTGCTTATGCTGCATGCGTATCCTACTGCACGCGACTCAAAGACAAACAACTGGAGAGCTCTAGAGGACTTGACTTGACCATTGACTCTAATAACATAGCATTCAAAATCTGCGATGAAACTCCTGCATTCCAACACACTCAGCGCTCCACTTTCGTACTGAATACCTACTGGGAAGATAGACGTTAAAAAGTTCGTCGAGATGTTCACAAGAGACAAACTACAGTTTACCTCTACGCCGATGTCCTGAAGCTTGGCTGTTGATTACATGATGAACTCTGAAATGATTGCCCCAACAACTGCTGGAAATTCATTCATGCTCCGGGCGAGACCTAGGCACGGTAACCTTTCGGTGCACTGTTGGTGAACTGAATCTTCCGAACAAAGAAGGTAGCGTCATAAACTCCAACGAGAAGCTGAACGAGCGTGTGTGTCAGAATGAGGCATGTAGCTGAACAGCATTATGTCAGTTAGCCAGGAAATGTCTTAGCGAACTGACCAACAGGAGAATGACTCGATATTAGAAGTAGCTCGTCATAGACATATGGTGAAACTCTTAGGACCTACATGTGCCCTGCGTACACAAAGCGGACAAGATGGACAACACAATTCGATCTTTCTTCCCCACACATTTCGTCCGTTTTGGATTTGTCCGCAGGGAGAGACCAGAAAACTATTGTCTCTTTATGGGGAAAGAACTTGAATAAGCAGTTCCTTGCAGGAAGTCGAAGGAGACTTCAAAACAAGATGGTATTTTGATCGAGGTACTACAATTGATCTATTACTTTTGGCCTGACTTGCAGCTCATTATTGTTAGTGCCTGCCCATGAGAAGTGGTTTTCGCCGAGCAATGAAAGGTTACAGGACTTTTGGCTGATCAGTAAGAGGTAATAAAATCCCAAGTCGCTGTCAGCGTACCGCCAGTTATTCATGCTAGTTACGGCCGGGAAAGTGCTCAAAAAACTCATAGAGAGAAGACTAAGTGACATGCCGCTGAGGACCTTTCCCACGCAATTTTAGGGTTGGGCGCCCCACTATACATGTAGTGTTGGAGGTGTTTACTGTGGTGCAACAGTCGGAGTAGTCCTCCTTGTGATGCTGGACATCAGAATGCGTTGTACACCGCCTGATGGATGGATATTCTGAATGTCCTAGAAAAATTATTCGAAATACTAGAAAAGCAGGTGTATCGTTTGGAATTACCTGAAGGACCGCATCCTGATGTACGGCACAGAGAAAGGTCAGCGACGAATGCTAGGTGTGCTGTAATGCTACACGCTTGGTCCAGACTTGTGGAAAATCACACAGGGCGGACTTATTAGTCTCGAACTGAAGGAGAAGTTGCGACTGATTCGTACTGTAGTTCATATAGCAGGACTGGTCGCTCGGCGCACAGTCGAATTTCAGGCGAAATACGCTAACGCACCTTGTACAAAGCTGGGTGGGTGCTAGAGAAGCCTGAAGAGGTCATCCTACCTAAGAATAGGAGGCTTAAAGTACGACCGATCAGTCTCGGGGTTCATTACATTATTAGACGGGGTACTCTACTTTATTAGCATCAGAACCAATATTTGAGTACATAAGCTTGCTGATAGACTTCTTCAAGTTCAATTTCTTTGAGTAAATCCGGTCAACTGCAAAGAACGCCGCAGGAGGGGTTTAAGCCATCAGTCGACTAATGGTCTAAGTTTTGGACACCGAGTCGGAGAAAACTCGGCTGTTGATCAGGAAACGACAGCATCAACAACGGCTGGTACAGGCACAGAACCGAGGAGCATTGTGGATTAAGTCATCGGTGCTGGTTATTTAAGGAGTAAGACCCATCGCGCTCCTTGCTCCTTGCACGAGGGTAGTAAAAGACGACGCACTCTTGGTGACTGGCGAAAATATTTGAAGCTAAAGTCAAAATGGACTGCTTGGCTCAGCAGCGATTTGAGATTGATGCACGGTTGTAATCAATAAAAAATGAGGACCAATAGTGAATTTCATTGCATTTAATATTGAATTTAATTTTAAAAAACGAGGGAAAAAAGTGTCGAAGTGAAGAACATTTTTCATTCGAGTATTTTCAAATAAATATTGACCACAGGAAATGAAATTAGCGATAGCTAGCAGCGACCCTTCTTAAGACCAACACAAAAACAACTATTTGACAGATATTTAAGAGTGCAGAAGAATACAAGGACCTGTGACGTTCAAGGAAATCAGCAAGAAGAATAAAAAAGATTGAAACTCCTTAAAAAAGAGTATTGAACTTAATAATTCATAGTTTTAGATCTTAATAATTCCGTTTTAGTAAGATAGATAAGTGCGAACGGCTCACGAATTTTCTTTTATTTTTATCATTTTCTTTCAGCGAACCTAAGTCAACCATGATCGCGTTAAACGGTGAAATGTATGAAAATGAAAATTAATTCAATCTATTTATTTTACTTTTAATTCTTTTAAGTTATATTTATATATTTAATTCCTACTTAAATTTCCTCACGTAATTTAAATTTATGAATACAAATATGTGTATATTTTTCCATATATTACAATTTTAAAACTTCGTCCGCGAAAAAATCGTTTAAAATTTAAAAATTTACTTTATTTTATTATGCCGAGCCGAGTCGAGTCGAGCTCTTCTGAACCTTTTTTTGTTTTGCTCAATACCGACGAAGCCACCTGGATCCAGCTTTGCTAACAGCAAATATTAATTTTACAAGGATTATCAACAGCAACATTTCTCAACATTCATCGATTTCAACTCGAAATTCTTAAGCCACGGTGAAAATGCATAGAACATTCTGAAAATCCTATTGGAAACTGAACATGGAAAATTGAGTTTTGCATATCATCAGGCGGAAAAGCTACCAAGAAAACACTTAAGGCTACTGGTACATTTTTCAATGAAAAGGTTTTGAATGCAAAATGGAAATTTCATATTTTGTTCAAATAAGGAAAAATTTCGAATTTCATCGCCATGGAGCCTCGAAAATGACCTCCTTAAATACTTGTGAAAAGTTCAATGAAATTGTTTTTGCCGGATAGGGGATTCATGTGATCATCTTCGACGCCACCACTTGCACCACTATTTAATTAATTCAAGATTCAATTTATGATTAATTTCCATGATTTCGCTGATTGATCTAATTTAATACTCTTTTTGCATTGACTGACAATCGATCTACAATGTATTAATGCTGATCTGATTCAATTAAGCAATAATCCAACATATTATTTGCATTCGCGCGTGAACTCAGCGCTTTTTTGGTTTTCGGTTTTGGATGTTGTATTATCTTGGCCGGCTGTCGTGCTGTCGGCTGTCGTTTGTACAGAGACAAATAAAGGATGTACTTCTAGGGGAATGAAACCTTATCTTTCTCGGAAGAGGGAGGTGAAGGATATTTTCGTACTGAGTGTTGGAGGATTCGCTAGCTTGGCTCAATAGCTAACTCCACGGAGCCTAGCTCTGAACTGTTTGTTATTCAACTTTCGGCGAGGCTTCCTTTTTTTAATGGCCTAATGCCTTCCCCGGTGAGAACGGAAAAGAAAGAATAGTTGCTATAAAAGGAACCCTTCCGCTCTAAACGCCTTTGGCCAATCAAACATGACTTTTTGTGTAGTAAGAATCACCGGATTGAAATGTAATATCTTGTTTCATTTGGCAGCCAGACTTTGACTGGGCTATTTGGATTAACCTCTCGTGATTTTGAACACGCGCTCTGTCACGTTTAATTCATGAAAAGAATTGATGCCAAGCATCATCCTTGCATTTTCATGCGGAATATGTGATTTGAAGTCTATGACCTACAAATCTAGTGAGCCATGACCAAAGAAACCGTGTGTACTCAAGAACTGCGACAAGTGGAATTCTGCTTCACAATACATTAAATCTTTTCATAGAGATTGACCGTACATGACATGTGTCAAACCTGACGAGTCCCTAGCATTTGTCATTCGTAATGTTTGGTATTTTGATTCCTGTTGAGTAATATCTGCTTGATTGAAATCATAATATAATGAATATTTATGTTTTTTTTGTGGTAGGGAGGTGAAGGCTTTTTACGCCCAGAGTGTGGGACTGCAAATGTTTCTGGACTACCCACTGAACACCTCCCATGTCAAGGTGAGAACCTAGCCTCGAATCGTTTGACACATTACTTCGGGCTAGTCCCCGTGTTCCTACGCCTAAAGGCGCCCTCAGATTATGGGAAACTTTTTTTCAGTGCCAGCACTGTCTGAGCATATTGGCCACGCGATTCCATTTGTCAAACGTTTCACATTTTCTCCGACGATAGTTTCCGGATTGAGCTCGGCAATTCCGCTGAAGATGTCTCCGTGCTGCTTACTCTAATGAGTATATATATATGATATATGCTGATACGCTGCCATCTGGCTATGTAAATGTATGACTAAGTCAGCTAGTCTGTCGTATCTTTATAACAATGTCAGTCGTTGTTTTGTCATCAGAAAGAGTAGTTTCATTTCAGACCATGGGCTAACCCATACTTATTTTGATAGTAAAAATTTCTAGTCAAATTTTCCTAGAATACCGTGAAATTCAGAATGAATTCCCTTATGCTTTCGACGAACTACCTTGTCATCCTGCCAAAATTATAAGGCAGAGAAAATGACAGTGAATGGATTTTTGCGCGGACTATACCATGCCATAATGGGTGCTAAGAACCTTTGCGGTTAAATGAAGAACTAACCAAAACCAATTTCGATGTTGTTTTCTGTGAAGGAAACTCTAAAAGAACAGATATCGAACCAATGATATGGGCAAGTACCATAGACTTCGAAAGTGCTATGTGAAACCGATCATTGAATCTTCAGAAATTGAGATTTCGCTACGAGAATGCTAAAAAACCTCTTGTGACGTCAGACAGCACACCGCCGTGGCTTAATTGAAAAATAACTTGAGTATTGTATTAATGAAAAGTAACCGTAGTTTCGCGGAAACTATGAAAAAAGTGTTGCTCACAAATAGACAATTTTCCGGGTGTTTTCCGGACAATTTTCCGGCTCCCAAATAGCTCGGGAGGGAAGGAGCTTGTTACCACCTATGCTGAGGAACGTATAACGTAGATTTCAAACATATTCCACGCTTTCAACACGCCTGGAACAAATCAGGTATATCCGGTTCTGCATTCGCATCAGACATACCTCTTGACATGACGACACTTGTACCAGACGAATTCATAATAACACTGTCCGAAGCTGACATATGACGCGTTTGTAAATGACCGACATTTAAACCAGAGGAAAGTATCAAGGGACAATGCACGATACAATCTAGGGGCAAAGCGATTTGGGAAAGCCAGAAAATAAGTTTATGGCTCAATATTGACAACAGCGAACAGTGACGAAGAAGAAAACATATGTACCCACTCGGCAGCGTATGCACCCACGTGCAATGGAAATCAGGTTCAACAATGAAATAAAGTATTTTAAAACAGCCGATGGACAAGACACTTTTTGCAAAGGCAAACAATACCCTGATGTTATGCAGAAACGTGACAGACAAGTCCTGGGGTAAACTGGGAATGCTACGTAGATGCATACCATGGTGGTAATGCCATTCATTATGAACGAAGCAGTGGCCTCGACCGAAGATTACAAGAGTCTGATCGATTCCACCGTTTGTCATGCGTCTGCGTTATAATCCTAAAGTCATGCCCTACAGAAGTCCTCGAGAAAACGTTAAGCTTATCACCACTTCTTTTAAATATAAGAACAGTCGCGATGCCAGTAACGACATCTACAGTCTCAAGAATCTTCTATGCAGGAAGAGAAAATGATTTACAAATTGGACATGAAAACCATGTAACATATACCAAGATTTACTTCATTTGATCACAAGACGGAAACATTCAGTTTCCATAACAAATCTTGTGCAGCACTGATTGACAAGAAGGAATGGAGATTCCCCCTTTCTTTCCTTAAAATTAAGACTGCGAAAAGGTGGTATACGGATGGTTCCAGGACAACTGTGGAAACAGGAACAGGTGATGGATTAGAATATTTGATCCTCGCATGAAACACCCATACCTGAAGGGTATGTCAAGTGCCTTCTACTCTGAAGCTTTTATCAGCAGTGGAGCGCCTTGACTCAGCATAGACAGAGAATACATGGAAAATTTTTATAGCACTCCTAGCTGATTGCCTAGTAGCCTTAAATCGCTAGAGTTTATGGTGAAGAAATCGAGAACAGTTCCATATTGTTAGAATACCCAAACAGAGTGCGGACAATAGAGTTACCATGTACTGGGTGTTGGGACACATACCAATCGAAAGTAATGATTAGGCGGATCATTAATGAAAATAGGCGCTTTGATATAATTTATCGACCCTGAACTCTTTTATGCAAATTACAGATCATTTACAAGATCCTAAAGGAAAATGGTTTTTTTATGGTTTGCAAAGTGAAGGCTATTTACGCTCAGAGTATCGGACTCCCGGTGGCAACCAGACTACCGACTAAACACCTCCCCTGTCACTCCGAGAACCTAGCCTGGAACTGTTTGTCCCATTACTTTGGACTAGGCCTTATTAATCGTCACTTAGCGGAACCTTCTGGGTAAGGAAAATCCCTCATTCAGCACGGCTGGATGGGAAGGAAGAGGATTGCCGTCAGAGAGATCTTCCTTCCATCTGCGCCACCAAGCAATCCATGATGTCCTTCTTCATAAGAAGAACCGTCCGTACATAATGCGACACGCAGTTCCAATTTTCTTTTGACTCCATCATTTTCCCCGTTACGTTTTCTGGAGAGAGCAAGACAATTTTCTCCGAGAGATGTGAACGGAGCCTTTCGCACCTTCAGCATCCAAAGAACGTGCGGCAGTCGTCATCTGTCATCCCCGGGCAGAACAAGCAAGCTGGGGACGGTGATTTTCCCATCTTACACAGGTAAGACTGAAAGTATCCATGCACACTGAGCAGTTGCGTCAGATAATAATCAGTCTCACCATGCGTTCTGCAAACCACGACCCCAAGTCGTTGATGAGGCGTGTGGTCCACCTGCCTCCCGTTTCGCTTACCCATGATTGCTGCCACAAAGTAAGAGTCCTTCTCCTTTCCTCTCGGCTATCGACTTATTTCGCCAACTCCTCCCTACGTTAGTACACTCGCTTTCGTTCTTCCGCAAGTAGCATATCAGGGACCACCCTCGAGATAAAAAGCACTGCTGGTTCAGAGACATTGTGATATGCAGCTGGAATCCGCAAAGCTCCCCACCTCTGTATCTGTGCGCGACACCTTCGGTACGACTCTATTTGCGAAAAGCGTCAGCCCTGACTTTGGAGCCGTACATTAGCACTGACTCCATCGCACTCATAAGTAGTCGTCTCTTCTCGGAGTTGGGGGAGCTGACACTCTCGCAGCAGCTTTATCCGCTGTCGCTCAAACCTGCTCGAAGAAGCTCATTTTCGAACCAACCCTCAAGTCAAGGTATTTTATTGATTCATTTGACTCGATGATTTTTTCTCCGACGCGAACGGGAATAACAAGAGGGATGCGCTTCTTGGTCAGTATGACAACCTCAGTCTTTTCAATCGCTAGGCTAAACCTAGTATGTCATCCACTCGTTCGCTCGATGCATTTCCGGACCCAGTGAAATGATAAATTATAATTAAGTTATCATACTGGTGTAAAGTAGATGTCAAATCTCTTTTTGTCTTCCTCGAAGTCAGTAACGAGAATAAGTTGCGAGTGTACATCAAAATGAACAAGATGAAGCCCAGAGTCCTTACTGGAATTTTCATGGGGACACACTCGGAATATATCAATCTGCTTGAGGCGTTTTCATTGCATCGAAAAGCGGGAGGAGGTGTCTCCTGCCACGAAACCAAAATCGAAAGTCTATTTTGATAAGTCCTGGAGCATTTAGTTGTTGTTTTTTGAATTCAAGTCTAAAATTTAGCGAAATATAAAAACAGAAAATATTTCAAGTTATGGTAAATGAATGAATGTCCGAATGAATTGCAATTTATTATTCAGATTAATTATAATTTACAGTGTTTTGTAGATGCTAGTGGTCTAAGTTTTCCACATGAGAACACTCCCTCGTTAATATTACATTTGATTTTTAGGGCCACAATTATGAGTTAACCCGTGTTTGTTTCGGGAGTCGAAATCCAGCGATGCGATTAATTGATCAAATATACAAAATTAAAAAAAAAACTTTTTTGGACTCTATCGGTCTCCAATATTCTATCCTTAAAAGTTGCATCAAATTAACGGAGCTTAGACAAATTTGTTTTTAAATACGATGGTTTATCTTTTCCTGAAGTATACTGTTAAGGTATCAGGGATAACCTTCTGATTTAACACTTAAATGTATTTCAAAGTTAGATTTCTGCTTGAAAAATTAAAAAGTGATTTTAAAACATTTTTTAATGTTTAAAAATTAAATATTGGTATTATTATGAATTATTTTTAATATTTACAGAACATCTTGTACAATGAAGGTCCTGGCATTGTTGGTTGTGTTGATCTCTGGATGCCGAGGATTTCAATTTCGGGGGGAATCAATACAAGGTACGTGCGATTATTCTTTAAGAGAAATCCTTTTGAAGTTGGTTAAAACAAACTTAAATGTCATTTCAAAGCCTGTTTTTTTTTTTCAAATAAATAATTGACATGTTTTTTTGTGTTCTCCGAACGGATTCTGTCGTACCCCATCTGTTTTGTTTTGTCCGAGGACCAAATTCCTCACCGAAGATGGCACTTTTTCGAAACGCGTATGTAAACAATACAAGGAAGCAGACAACAAACGATAGAATTTCGTTCGAGGAACAAGAAAATAACATTTCCATCCTTGTCGCACAAAATGGGGAGTATATCGAAATTAATTGATAGCTTGCGTTCTTGATTGATCTCATATGTCCTGCAAACGAGGTATTAACAATACACGTTAGTTACTTTACTTTAAGTTTTCAAAAAATATTGAATAGGATAAAATGGAAAACATGTTGATTTGGCAGGAATTCAAGTAAGACCCTATTAATTTGTATTTCGAGGACGAGATGTGTAACTCTGACGATATTAAATGTGAACAACGATTATATCACTTGAAACTGCCCAATCAGTTACTCAGGACTTAAATATGATTACAAATTTTGCTGCACCACCAACACAACAAACGAGCATAGTCATTGCAAACTGCGCTCTAGGCTATCCCTACTTAATCAATCCATATATCCAGATTGCTTTTTGTTGATCAACTTTACGTCTTAGTGGTGTAGCCTTCTGCCAAACGACGAAAACTCGAAAAGGGCACTTAAGCTCTTGCAGTTTATACAGTGCGCGCAAAAAAGATAGCATACCTGAAAAATTTCTTATTATTTCCTGAACTACGGGATGCAGGTCAATTAGATGTTCTACAAATTTGACGGGTAGACTGAAATACACATTTTTACCTGAAAATAATGAAGGGTTTCTCAAAATTGGAGTTTTATAGTGAATTTAATGACTTTCAGGTGCGTAAAAAAGATAGCACACCTGGATGAAATAATAAAATAAAAAAACCGAAGATTAGGTAATGCTATCTTTATTTAAACACTAATACTTAGTTGAACCTCCACTATTTTTAATTACTTCAAACATTCATTTTTGGAAGGCTTTTATACAATTTTTTTATGTATTTTCGGGAAATTTCACCCCAACATCTAATTATTGCAGTTTTCAGCTCATTAGACCGTTTGATATTTGCTGTTCCAACAGCTGAACATACTTATCAGCGTTCATTTTGCCACTGATGAACACTAATTCCGATCGACCGTTAAATCCGATAGCACCCCATATCATCACCGATCCTCCACCATGCTGCCGCTTACTTAAAATTATTTCCTCCTTCCGAATGTCGTGGAAATAATATCCCCAGCCATCTGGACCATCTAAATTAAATTTTTTTCGTCGGAAAATACCACACGCCTCCATTTTTTTTTCCACTGAATACGGCGCGTGCAAAACGCCAAACGGTGCTTCTTGTGAAGAAAGGTTAATGGTGGTTTCCGCTTTAGCTTCCGGCGTTGAATGAGTGACGACTTTTGAATGACGTTCTGTATGTTACGTACCTTCGTTTCAACGCCAGCTCGTCTGCCGATTTTCCTTGCGGTGAGAGAAGAATTCGAAGCCTCCTTCAAAATTCGACGCTTCTCGCGTTGTCATATTGCTTGCGGTCAACCTGGTGACTTTTTTTTCCCATAATTCTCCGGATCCGCAATTAAGTTTGTTACAGCTTTTCGACTCCTGCCAATACTTCGTGCGATTTCCGCAATACTTTTCTTCTGTCACCGTAATTCCAAAATCGTATCAATTTCCGAGTGATTTAGTACTTTACCTCGTCCCATTTTCCTAAATGTTTGAACCTTTTGTTTTTAAAAGTGGTTATACACTCTGCCCTAAATGTCTGTATTGTGAAGGTGACAATTTGAAAGCCGAAACTAAAGTGGCTAGATGGAGGAAACCAAGCTAATTTAAGAGGCAAGCATTATGTGCTATCTTTTTTACGCACCTAAAAGTCATTAAATTCACCATAAAATCTCAAATTTTGAGAAACCCTTCATTATTTTCAAGTAAAAATGTGTATTTCAGTCTACCCGTCTAATTTGTAGAACATCTAATTGACCTGCATCTCGTAGTTCAGGAAATAATAAGAAATTTTTCAGGTATGCTATCTTTTTTGCGCGCACTGTAACAGTTAGGAAGCTCCTTCGAAACCAGGGTAAACCTCTACTAATCGTAAACTTAGTCCTTTTTGAAAGACAATTCATCAAGTTTCCAGTCTCTTGAGCAATCGAGCTACTGTTATGGGGTTTGTACGACTGATGGGGTGGATCCGAGAAATACCCAGCAAATGTGGAATATCCTCGTCCTCACATTATAAGGATATGATGTGGCAGCCGCCTTGAAGTCTTATATTATTATCGAAAAGTGATATTTCCTCAACTCTTTCGGAATACAAGAATACAAGAATACAAAACAGTTGTGGAAACCCCTCCTTTTTCTCTTCCACCGGGCTAAGGTCCAGTTTTAGCGAAAGTCTGGTGGTGGTTTATGCGAAGACCCACAAATATTTTCTGGCAACTTTGACGCTTCGCTCATGCTTTCGGGGGTACCATAAACAAAACACTAAACTTTCAAGTTCAACACAATTCCTTCCTTCCACGATAATCATATTACCTTTTAAACGATTCACTTTGCAAATGTGTCCTGCTTGCACCGTTGACATCCCCCTGAAAAACTTTCGATTACTCGAAGATGCCACTGATTTTCTCGGCGACTATTCACACGTGGCCATATCAAACTCCACACTCCCTCACAGGTTTTCGTGACCATCAAACCTTATAGTAGCCATTAGTGTGTGAGTGCGAATGGAGACATATGTAACACATGGCCAAAATATCACACACTGCGTTCATATGTGAGTCATCCGTATATGATTTCCACTGAATTTCGAAGGTTTTAGCAGTCAACTGAGTGAAGCCAAAATTAAGTCGTTTGTTTTTGCTTATTTGTAGATGTGCGTTCCAGGAGCAGCCCCACAGGTTGAGTGGTCCTACGCGAAATGAACATCAAAGTGTTTGCGTATTTTTTTGGGGTTCTGCAAGTTTAGTGGCTCGAAGAGTGCCTGGGATGTCTGCTTTGAAGAGTACCATCGAAACGTACTTGCTGTGTCTGCATTTTTTTGAGTAAAGATGTGTTGATTGAGCTGAATGTATATAACTGATTCACTTAGGACATAGTGAAACCCCTTGTTTCGAGTTATCTATGCCTCAGCAATAGCAGCTATCAGGTATTGTAGCGACTGTTGCATATTGCTGTCATGTAGCTGACTGCTGGGTTCTATAGTGGAATCTATGGATTTTTGGCGTTTGCTGAAGATGTTTCGAGACATTTCTTTACAATGTCACTTGCAGCCGCACTAGATGAGGACTTGGGGAATTACAGCCTTCAGGAACAAGTCTAACATCGCAATCGTTTGTGCATCAATTTCAGCGACACAACCAGAATATCTTTCTCAAGTAAGTCATCTGACGTTCTCTTTTAACCACTGTTTTTGATAGTACCATCGGTTCAGCCCCTGTCATACCCTTCGCTTTTGTAGGGTATAGGATAGTTGCCATACTGGTTTAGTAGGGGGTACTGAAGGTTTTATTGGCCCAATGTAAACCAGAACACAAGAAATTTCGTTTATAAACAATCTCGTGTTTTACCTTACGTCTAAATGCAATCGCTCCTAGCCCCAAAAATATTTTGAGGTGTTTGAACTTGCATTGTTGCAATTTGTCTGGTACATAAATTGATGGCAGGTACTTTCTCGCAGTTTAAATTGGTAAAAATTTGTATGTCTTTCCTTGAAATCACCCAGTGGGGCTCCCATTTCCAAAGGAGGCATGAGAGTCGCTAGTTGGTCTCCCCAGTGTTCGAGCGTATGCCCTTTCCCCTCAGCGTAGATTCCCGATACAACGGAGTTATGTTATGAAAATGAAGACACTAGTTTTCCGAAAGATACACTTCTCCCAACATTCCTGCCATTTTTTTAATCCCTCCAAAAAATAGGATCGGTTGAACTCTTCAAAATACGCCTCTGTCTTGACGATGACTTCCTCGTTTGAGCTGAATTTTTTTCTCGTGACCTATTTTTTCATATATGAGAACAAGAAAGTCGCAGGGAGCCAGATCGGGTGAATACGGGGTATGCGGGAGTAATTTGTAATGCAACCCATGCAGTTTTGCGGTGACAACCCCGGGTGACTGCGCTGGTGCGTTATCATGATGAAATAGTACCTTTCTTTACTCCAAATGCAGCCGTGTCTCCTTCAATTTTTTTTCGAAGTGGTCCAATAACTTCCTGTAGCATTTCCTAGGAAATTCATGAGGATGACGCTGTTTGCATACCAAAAAATCGTCGCCATATCCTTTCGGCCGATGGGACCGTTTTCGCCTTGTAAGTTCTAAGTTAAAGCTTGAAGAAGCTTTAATCCAGGCTTTATGAACCGTGATAACTCGACGCAAAAACTCCTTCGGATCTCGATTAAATTGTTTGAAATACTGCTTCGAAGTTAACAGCCGCGTCCGCTTGTTGTTCTCTTTTATCTCCTTGCAATTTTTTCGACTTCGAACGATACTGCTCTTTGTTCATCTTACCGAAAATCATGAAACACGTCTTAATCGAATGTCTGCCAAATCCAAACTAGCCCATCAATCAGTCTGGAATTTTCCCATCGTCATTTGATAGATGGTAGCACACGATGATCATACCAGCTTATCTTTGGAACACCCTCTGGCCTCAAACACGGGTACTTATAGAACCGCCTTCGTTGATACTGCTGCTGTCAATGCTACAACGCCCCCTGCTGAGCATTTTACATTTCTTTTAAGGCAGTATAAAGAAAGAGAAGGCCCGTCTTATCATGAAATTCACAACAGTCAAGTCACGTGAGCATTTGAGGGACTAAAAGTTAATTAAGGTATCGCATGTAACATAGACAATATGAATTGAACTTATTCAGTCGCGCGTAGATCCTGACTTTCCTTCTTGTACGTATTGTGCAAAGGAATAAGGTCTTACAGACATTTTGCAATCGTAGAAGTAAATTTATGTACTATCAAACTCTACTCGTGCACTTACAGCACACGTTAAATTACATCGCGTTTTGTTTCCAGGGTTTCAATTTCGTCAGTCCGTTTTGATGACTCTCCTTTTAACGTCTGGCAAATAAAGTTCGTATTTCAATTCGAAAAGTAAGAATAAAATAAACCAAAATCATGTTTTCTTCAACTCTAATTAGTTGCCTGTTAGACTTCGTCCTTCTACAGCGAATTTCTTGAATCAGCTCAGAAGCTGCATATCGAGAAGATCCCAGTCTTATGTACCACTCAACCTCAATATAATAATCTTACTCAATATATCAGGTAGTTGCAAATCATGATATCCTTAATTATGGAAGTTTCGGGGGGGTAGCAAGTTGTGGAACTATTTTCAACACAGAAACTCTAGAATGCAAAGCAAGACGTTAGAGTTGTTTTTATGGCGTCATATTAGCTTCTCATTTTCAGGAACACAGGTAGCAAGATCTATTCTAACTTCTTACGCCTCCTTGAGAACAAAACAAATGAATTTGTGGAAGGAACGGATGACGTAAATGGAAACGGATGTAATTTTGCTATAGTCGTGAGATCCAGGACAAAGGGTAACATTGATTGATACGCCAAACCTTGGAGAATTTACTTGTGTCGCAAAGTATATTTGATAGTCTATGCACTCAACAATTAAATAAACTTTATTAATGAAGTTATACTTTTGTGATGTTATGTATAGTTGTTGAGGTTGGGTTCGGACATTAAGGCCCAATTAGGGGTAGGAGCTTGGTAAACGTACAAAAACACGTACTTTTCGTTGCATCTGCAAATAAAAGCCGACGCATGTATGAAGAGTGGATTTCTATATTCTCAATCAATTTCGGATACAAATCATTCAAAAAGATGATGGATCGCAATTAACTTTTTCTCATTTCAAAGATTATGCATGCCAGAAAAGTTCTTACATATTTTCCCGCAGGATCATCCGTTTACAGAATGATTATTAAATTAACTGACGACAACAAAATCTGTAAAAATGCTGTAACTGCACGATACGTTAGAGAATTATTTATGAACCATGAAGGGTAGAAGCTAATGAGAGGAACGAGAATCGCCATGCTATTCGCACATTCTGCATCTTCATCTCTACCGACCCCGGCGTGAATCTAATTACTAAGTTCAGTTGAGAGTCCTGAAGAGTCTTCAGCAGATACACCAAAGTAGACCTGAACGTACGGAATGTCGTTTAGAAACAATCTCGTGTTCTAGCCAACACCTAAATGCAATCGCTCCTATCCCCAGGAAAACTTTTAGGTGTCTGGACTTGGATCATATTTTTTCCCTATAACTCTACCCTAGATTTCACTTCAGGGTTTTTGTCCAATTTCAGCTTTTCATGGAAAATTAAATAAGGCTTCGTTGAAAAGTTTAAGGCGATTAAAGTACAGAAATTAATGTGCTATGAAGTAGGGCTTTCGTTCGAAGGATGCGGTAGGGTAATAATTTTCAATTTGTTGTGTTCGAATATAAAATCACTGGAAACAAATATAAATTCAATTCAAATAAACATACTTCTAGTAAACAAACACACGTTTAGTAAACATGCGCTTATTTCGATTCATTCTGATTCCAAACCCACATACGTTGACTTGCTACCAAATATTTGCTTGGGAACTCGGTCAACTGTTTCTCGAGAAACAATACTAATTTCGTACTTCTGAAAACAAGTAAACATGTGTAGCATTTGTACAAGAATGAATCGCATCACATATTTACAAGTAACTTTTGGTTTTATAATCCATCGAAGCAAAAACAAGCAAAAACTATTTATAAGAACATTCTGATGTCTCAAAGGAAAAGTTTTGCCGTGATTTGAAAAGGAAGAGTGCACTTGCAAGCTATTCATAGTCCAGTTGTAAATAATGCAACTGATGTGAATATTATCGAGTTCCTTAACATTTTACTTTTCGCTGCTAAGCCTTCAGCATTGTCTCGGGAATACGAATAATTTAATTTAAATTTTCAATTAATTGGTTAAAGCGATATGCCGTCAAGATAAGTATGTTCGATTACAAAAAATGTCTGATTTAAGATGCGAAGTTTTTCGTCGAATTCAAAGGATACCAAATCTGACTTTCATGGGCAGGTTTCTATTTTTCATTTTCCACCGTGCTGTCACTGCCATATAAACGATAATTGCCCTAAGACCACTGGGCCTACCGTGAAGTCTGCACTGGTTTCAGCCATTATCATCTGGTGAGCGAAATACTTCAAAGGAATCCCTATTTGATTTGACGCTTCGAGGGTTATTTCTAGTGCCTAAACGAGTCCTGGGAGTCTGTGTTGGTATTGTTACTACTCAAATCGTCACATAAGTTTCATTCGTCTTTGTTTATCGAACCGATAGCCTTTCGACGGCAATTCTAATGCGGGAAAAACCAGAAGTCATACGGCAATATTTCTGGATCACATGGAGCCTGAGGAGACTGTACAATTTGTTCTTTGTCAAATCTACCTCCATAAGCTTCGATGAATGCGGTGATGCATTGGTATGATGAAGCGACCATTGTCCACTTCACCGAAAATGTGACCGTATTCTTCTTACTGCTTCACAGTCTTTTCAATATTTCAAAGTAGTATCCTTCAGTGATTGTTTGACCCATTCGTGGTGCAAAACACTGTCACAATCAAATAGAAAATGAAGTCACTTGGTTTAACGTGGACACCTACCGTAATGGCTTAATTTTCACGGTCTCCATAGATGGGGTTGAAACAATGTGTTAACCATCACCCCTTAGATCCGAAACAAGTTTCAGTCATAGGCCTCAATTTATTCAAAGCTACCTGGATTCCCGAACACAACTGGTGAATGCTCACCACCACTATCTAGCCTTCGAAACCACAACCAGCACGTTTCAGCCAAGGATAGGTTCTTTACCGTGTGGGGCTGACAGTAACCATTATGGGCGTCCCCCCAACCCGTGGTTCAGATAACCTCTGATCAGGTTGCGATTCCCCATGGCCCGAGAAAAACTCTCAGTTTTTGCTCCAGGCGCACGGGACTGATAACCCTTCCTCAACCTCGGGTACGTGGGGTCGACACTTCCCAAAGACCCACGCGTCACCCAGAGTCCGACAGCACAAGGTCCGTGTACACAAACTGTCACAAAATGTACTACATCATACAATGCACTATTTCTACAACTTTTAAACATCCACAATTATCAGTGTGCTAGCTTCACTACCACCCCATTAGTAAGTTGATGCGGTAATACAAGCTTTTCCAACTGATAAATACATTTCACTCTACCTCGTCAACATTTAACACAGCATTCAGTGCGTCACATTCAGTAACTTCTTGGTCGTCTATCAGTCTGTCAAACTTAGTTCAACTCACTTAACAACATTTGCAGTTAACTTCACTTCACAACAACAAATTCTTTCTCGCTTTCCAAAACATGTATTGAACCACATTCTTCTTTTTACACTCTGTTTAATCATCTTCACAACATTTATCTCCTGATCTTCAGAATAATCCTGTAGATCAATGTGTACTGTATTTTAATCCTTTCTTTCAAGTGTTTTCATCTTTTTAGTCATTTTATGATCTTACGATCATCTCTTTACACTAAGATCTACATTTACATCAACTTCAATTTCTTCTTCATCTTCTTCTACAACCATCTTCTTCATCTTCTTTATCCTCTTTTCTTCTTATTATTTCCCAATACACTCGCATTTCAGTCTACATTCAGTCTGTCTGTTTTAATAACACTTATTCTTTCTTATCGGGTCTAGTCCTAAGTCGTCCTTCAGTCCATCGATTCATCTCAGCAGCAAAAGTCATCAGATCAGCTTCCCTTAGCTTTCCATCAACACGCCCCAGATTTCCAACCATTTAGAGTCCCATTTGGCGACGTCAATATTACTAAGTTCGGTAGATCCTCTCTTCAGCAACATAGACAGCATCAATGCATCATACGTCAGTTACCTTCTAGTCAACAGTACATCAGTCCACCAGTTCAACTCTCCTTCAACTCCTCCCAGTACAACTCACCTCACCCATCCGACATACAGCGGTCAGGTTGTGAACTTTCCCTCAGTATACCGTGGGGGCGGGGGGAGGGGGTTGGCAAGTTTTCATTGATGACGTCTTCGGTACTAATTCCATCAGAGCCCTTCCAACTGCCTCCTTCATCCTCTCACCTCGCTCTTTACAGCGGTTACTTCAAGTTCATCTTAGACGTTCAAAAACATTAAATACATTCTACAGTCCGTCAGTGTTCATTTCTTCATTTCATCATCTCAACAATACTACTCAACCAGAGACTAAACAAAGACAACGTCTTCTTCGGCGTCGATTCCACCGTTCAGTTTCTTTACTCAGCTTCCTCCCAGCTTCATCGGACAACAGATACCGATACCATCTTCTCTCCCCGTTTACACGTGGTTGGAACCGTCATGAGGTAGAACCTGGGTTCTAACCCCAAGGCTGGCTTAATCAAATAGAACAGTCAACATCGCCCCGACTTTTGTACGGACTTTGACGGTTTTTTTATTTCCTATTTCTGGGTCCATAAACAGCCATAAACAGTTGTTCATCTCCGATTAACTACATTCTCTTCTTTAGAAACCATTTCCTAGTTATCCTGAGTGATAAAGTGAGGATGATTCTGTTCTGTTGTAAGCAATTTTATGGGGAATTTCGCACACACACAAACGAGTTTTTCCTTAATGATCAGTTGAAAACTTCAAACAGTCGTTTTTGGTACTTCAAGATCACATTATAATTCGCGTGTAGACATCCAGCTCCAACCCGATTCAACGACTATTTTAGTCTTCGATTGCTTACACTCTCCTCTCAAATGTCATTCATCATAACAATTGTATTCGAGCTGGTCTTTCCAAAATTAGAGCAACCCATGATGCAAATTTGTTGATCGAATTTTTGTTGTCTGCTCAGAACTCCAAATTGTGACATTACATAGTGACATTACACATCGGCCTCAAGTACGCAGCGGCCCAAAACTGATTGTAATGTTTGTCATAAGTTTACGGCATCTTCACTATAAACTTAACGAATTTGCATACAGAACTAAGGAAGGCTTCTAGACATTTCGCACATCCTTCAGGTAATTTATAAATACCATGTCAAAAAAACTGATTGTCTTTTGCAGCAAACCAATCGTCGAGCCACTTTCCAACTTCCTCGAAAGTGCTTAAGTGTTGCTATGTTGGCGCGTGTCACATTGATGTGAAGCTGTGATAGTCAGATAGCGTCAAGTCTGGGTAAAATGATGTCCCGTTCAAGCAATTTCACTGCGTTTCATTTTCACTGGTTTTGCTGTGTGTATCGACGCGTTATCGTGTAACAAAATCGTTTTGCCATGTTTCCTGGCCCATTCCGTTCGTTTATCGATTAACGCGTCATTTAAATTTATCATTTCCGTACACCGTTATGTATTAACGGTTTTGCCGGGCTTGATGAGTGCATAACACGCAACACCACTCTGGTCGCACCAAACACAGTGCATGGTCTTAATGTCGAAGCGATTCGTTCTTGATGTTGAGGAGTCGGCTTCGCTTAGTGAAAGCCATGATTTTTTTCCCTTCAGGTTTTCAAAATAAATTCCTTTTTCGGCACCCAATGCAATGCAAAACTGATTTCCTTTGGTGGCGTCAAAGCAGCATTTCATAAGTGACTGCGACTTTCTATTTGGCGTTCATTCAAATCGTGTGGGCTCCATTTACCGACTTTATTGGTCTTATCAATTGCTTGTAAACGTCTGCTCATCGTTGTTATGACACATTTGATGCTTCTGCTAATTACCGTTGAGTTCGAGTTGGGTCACAGCTCAGATCAGCTTACAGTCTTTCACTTTACGCATTCGTTTCACATACTATTATAGTAGTAATAGTAATTTTGGTATTAGTAGAAGTAATGGTAGTAGTAATAGAAGTAATCATTATTAATAGAAGAAGCAGTGGGAGTGATTGAAGCAGTAGCACAAGCAGCTGTAGTAGGAATAGTAGTAGCTGTACTTGCAGTTGCAGCTGTAGTATTGAAAATAATAGTTATGGTAGTCGAAGGAGGTTTATAATTAGTAGAAGTACAAATAGAGGTGGAATACTATCCAGGACTCACCCTAGCTCTATCGGGCCATCTTGAATGCTTTTAGTTGGCAGGAATCATGACATATCTATGACTACCTCAGTATACGTTATCCGAGTTAGGAGTTTTAGGCTCCACCACAATAAGGCAACTGGAGATGTGTGTTATCGGCCAATCATATTTGAATCGGAGCTATTAAAAGAACAAAATTAAAATTGTAAATAAATTAAGGGAAACTTTTAAAAATTTACAGAAGTCAACAAAGTTGGCTGACGTACTCGTTAAAAAAGGAAAAGTTTCAAATTCAAGTTCAATTCCTTTAGGCCAATGGAAAGATTTGACTTTATTACACGTACTTCGACCATCAATTTATCCTACTATACGGGCGAATATGTACAGGTCTGAATAAATTCGAAGGAAAATACTGCAAGTCAGCTGTTTTGCGAGAACGCTGTAATTGCGTCGTAAATTAGAATAATAGGATATATATTCGTTTCCCCCTATTTTGATTGCAATTTACCAAACAAATCTTACAGATATTATCACAGATTAAGCTAAGAGAGAGATTTGTGTGAACAAAGTCCTTGGAGTAAGCCAAATCGCATTTCGTAGCACGAGTCAATAGCGTTAAAAAGTTATTTCGTTTCATACAAGCTATTCGCTACTAGCAATTGTACACCCTTATCCAGAGAGCCTCATCCATAAAACCGATTAAAGTGCTGGTTGTAGTGGAAATTGAACTTGTATGTTTTTCGATACCAATCGCCATTTGTTACAGTATCAAACTTATATATTCGCTTTTCGAATTTCGAAAACCCACAGGATTCGGATGGTAGACAAAAGCAGCTTTAATTTTACGACGCACTAAATTGTAGGTATGTGAACAAATAATTTTACGAATTTCACCCCATCCCTTGCAATTTTGAAAAATTGAAAAAAATAGAAGTGTTTGCTCGACAAAGGCTTGATTCTAACAATTTCCAACAAAACCGATTATTGCAACAAAATTAATTGAATTTTCTGACACGTTTCTATAGCTATGAAATCTATTACTACCTTAGTATGACAAACATAATGCAGTTCACGATAAATTAATTTTCTGATGATAAATCTACAAGTTGAAATGCTGCCTCGCGCCGCACACATACAAACTGTACACATTTCCTCATCGCCCATTCAAACGGCTGCAAGGAACGTCAGGAGAGATTTAATGGTGTAAAACTTGAAGGCGTTCTGGAAAACGTTTCGCAAATACCACACACAATACATGAAAACAAAAAGGAAGAGGGTTGAAAGGGTTGAAAGACTTTTTGAATCAGTTTTGCTCTTATCTTTTCCTCGTGACCATCGTTCCTCAAGCTACCTCAAAAGGATTATACGATGGTCTTGTAAAACCTTTTTCTGTTCCTATTGAAAAAGGAAATGCCGTAAAAAATTAGATCGCCGACACAAACGTCATTAAAGTAGCGTTATCGAGTTAGAAAGTGGAAGAACAGGAGGAAAATTACGGAATCCGGTAGAGGACTTTTCAGTTTTTCTTCGTAGGGATTGACATTTAAAAAAGTTTTTCGGTATTAAAGAAATATCTTAAGCCATTTACTTCAGCCCGTCCCGCCCGGCCTCCGAAAATTAATGCAAACGATCCGTTCGTTTAAAGAAGATAGAGCAAGAAGTATCTCCAGTGAAATTGTTTTTTATTATCTTCACTAAATCTAGTTCTTCAATGCTAGTCCACCAAGACCTACGATTCCGCCTAATTGCAGGAGACACATAGATAAAAAGTGGTGACGTTTGAAAAAACAAATTACATCATGTTAATCTCGACGAATGGATTTACTTTTTTAAAGATGAGCCTTCTAACAACGCTACTACTGTCCATAAGGTTCGTTTTGAAGTAAAACTTCCTGCTTCGCTATTCAACAGTAATAATACTCACTTTATGGCACAAGACGAACTGAAATCAAGGATGCCAACAAATACAAATGTGGAGAATTCATCACTACGCTGTAGATTTGTTCTTCAGATTTCTGTTTTTATGCTTCGGGCAGACATGATTTTTTCACCATGCGCTCCTTCGTATTTTTTTCGTGAGTACTTGATACGAAACACAAAGATATTTGGGGTGGGCGAATATGCTGGGCAAAGGATATAATGGCAAATGACGTAATGACGTGATAAACATTGGCATGACAAATATTTGTATGGCCCACAGCTCAAATATGTTCAAATAAATGAGTTGCAAGGATAGCTCAATTTCTTATTGCTTTCGAATATAAATGATTTTCAATACAATTAATTATTCAAAAAAAATTTGACTCCTTTTTTCCAACTAATGAAGCTTGAACTTCAATCACCGCAGCTAATGTCAGTAAACTAAAAAGTGTTAAAATTTATCCAAATCGACGAAACACTGTCATGAAACTGTCAAAATAATAATTAAAAACTGGCAAAAGTGCAAAGAACAGAAAAAATTCGTTCAGGGATAATACACAAGAAAACTTCACTTCGAAGCACATATCGCTGACGTCTATACTTTTAGTAGAAACTTAAAACACTCATTAAGTGATTGGGTCTTATAACTATATTATAATTTGATGAGTGTATAATCTAGCATAGAACTTTGCAGCATCGTCAAAAGTCCAACATCCCTATGAATTAAAAAAAAAGGGGTGTTACACATCACTATATGTGATGCTTTTTGGAAAAAACAATGAGAAGTAAAATGAGAATAACATATGTACTGAGTGATTTAGTAACATATCTGTAAGTGATTTAATTATCTTCGGACCAACCTCTAATGTAGCTTTTTGTCATGTCTTGTACAAAGTGGGCTTCAATGTTTCAGTAACTCTGCTTGTATTCCTAACCATTACACAGGCCTGCGACCAAATTTTTTTCTTTAAAGTAATGGGTGATTCGTATGTATTTTGGTGCGCTGAGTTCAGAAATGCCCTCAGTTTTTTTCCAGCACGTAAGCATTTTCCGCAAAATGCATTTTTCTGCGGGATATTTATGAATATGCCGAAAAAAGTTGTTTTTCCACTTTAAGAATTTAAATATTCTTAAAGTGTCTTTCAAAATGTCTTCAAGAGCTTGTGTTAATAATCCTGATAGTTTTTGTTACATTTGTGGCGAACTTGTATTAAAAAAACAATCTCGAAGTATTACGGAGTTTATTAAAAAAGTGTACTTTGCCTATTTTGGTGTGAAGATCGGAGATCAAGAAAAATCTTGGGCCCCTCATAGAGTGTGTTCAGGCTGTGTTGAGTGACTTCGCAATTGGGTTAAAGGAAAGGTGAAATCTTTTCGTTTTGGGGTGCCTATGATTTGGAGAGAGCCGAGAAACCACGGCGATGACTGCTACTTTTGTTCTTGCAACATACAAAGGTACAATGCTAAAAATAAAAAAGATATATGTTACCCAAACATACAATCTGCACTTTGACCTGTGCCTCATGGGCCCGATATTCCAGTACCAGTGCCGCCACACAATATTGACGAGATCGAGAGCGAGTCAGAGCAGTTGGACGATGAGTTTCAAGTCGAAGACTGTGGACCCCAACAGTTTTCACAAGAAGAATTAAACGACCTCGTTCGTGATTTAGGGCTTTCTAAAGAGTCTGCTGAGTTACTGGGCTCTAGACTTCAAGAAAAGAACTTGTTGAGATCTGGAACTTCATTCTCTTGGTACAGAAGCAGAGAAAAACAATTTGAGCCAAATTTTTCTCAAGATGGCGAACTTGTATATTGTTCTGATGTTCCCAAGTTGATGTCAACGTTTAATATTCAACATGTGTCAGATGAATGGAGGCTTTTTATTGACTCGTCCAAAAGAAGTTTAAAAGCAGTTTTGCTACACAACGGCAATAAATACGCTTCTGTACCTGTGGGGCACTCTGTGCATCTAAAAGAAAACTATGACAACATGGCTTTTATCCTTGATAAATTGAAATCTAAGGAGTTTGGATGGCCTATCTGTGGTGATCTCAAAGTCATCTCTATGGTGCTTGAACAACAAAGTGGCTATACAAAATTCCCCTGTTTCCTATGTGAGTGGGATAGCCGGGCAAAAGCACAGCACTGGAGCCAAAAAGTGTGGCCAACGAGAACTTCGAAGGTTGGAGAAAAAAATGTTCACTTTGAGTCTTTGGTTGATCCCGAAAAAGTGCTTTTACCCCCACTTCACATCAAGCTTGGACTGATGAAGCAGTTTGTCAAGGCATTGCCAAAAGATGGCGAAACGTTCAAGTACCTTGAAAAGAAATTCCCGGAACTGTCTGAGGCAAAGTTAAAGGAGGGTGTTTTTGTTGGCCCGGACATTCGGAAACTAATGAAAGACAATCAGTTTGAAAACGTGATGAAAAAAGCTGAGAAAGAGGCGTGGATATCATTTAAAGAAGTTGTGACTAAGTTTTTGGGGAACAATAAGGACCCAGATTATGAAGAAATTGTAAATAAAATGTTGAAATGATTTCAAAGCTTGGGGTGCTCCATGAGCTTGAAACTTCACTTTTTGAAGTCCCATTTGAATTATTTCCCAGAAAACCTTGGTGCCGTAAGTGAAGAGCAGGGCGAGAGGTTCCACCAAGACATCAAAGAAATGGAACGGAGGTACCAAGGACGATGGGATGTGAATATGATGGGAGACTACTGTTGGATGCTCCATAGAGAACTTCCAGACATCCCACACAAACGGAAAAGCTCAAAACGGAGTTTTGAGGGAAAAAGATGTAGATATTATAAAGAAATATAAATCCTTATTGTATATACATATTTTTTTTATCAAATTGTATTTAAAAATGTAAATAAACCACTAGTAATATATTTATTTTTTTTTCATTTCAAAATGCATTTTTACCTACATGTACTGCGGGTTTTGCATAACTTTCATTTTCGTTTTGCGGAAAATCCCTACGTGCTGGAGAAAAACTGAGGGCATATTTGGACTCAGCGCACCAAAATACACACGATTCACCCATTACGGTGAAAAAAAAATCAAAAAGTGTCAATTTGCAGGCCTGTGTTATCAATCGACTACTGACATCCAAAATTCAACTGATGTTTAATCTAGCTTTTTGATTGAGCTTCAGGTTCGAAAAACCCCACATTATATGCAAAAGATCAAACATCGATACAAAAATTTGAAGAGATGGAAATGACAGTAACCAAACTTTGGATAAGGGACTGAAGTGACCGAAAAGCGAAGGATATGGTGACGGCATGTGTCAGTCAAATGGAGCAAATCTCGCTCTCTTAATACATAAATTAAGCAAGATCCGGAAACGTTCCTAAAAATTCTCGCATTGCATAATGCAAAAATCCTACTCCTGCAAGAATTCATTTGGATATAATTTGGATGCGAAAGGATATAAAATGATAGAATTGATTCTCGAGTAAAAGTCCTCAGATAACCCAGCCAGACTTGACTTCAATACAATAAACCCGTCTCATTCATTAAAAGTCATTATTGAATCTAAAGTCCTGATTGATTTCGGCGAAAGGATAAAACTGAGACAGACCTGATCAGAAAAAATCCCAAGTAGCTTTTAGTTTAGAAGGATTTGAGGAGCCGATCAACAGCTTCTTGACCGCAACATTGATGTTTTTGACTTTAGTCACGACAAATATTATTGAGAAAGGTGGAAAGACCTCAAGCTGGTTTCGCACACGCGTCCCTGCCGCTTTTCGTCAGGTGCCAACTCACAGGCCGGGACGCATTGATTGGCACGACCAGCTTAGGTGGATGTCGACTGGTTATTTACTAGTTATGAATATTGCTTTACAGCTTTGAACTTCTCCTATATTCCAAATTGCCTTTGGTCTGGCTTTACAATGGCAATACTTTAAAATACAATTTGGTCTGGCACTTACAATGTTGTAAGTGAAAATGGAAAAATTGATCTACTGAAAACTTCTGAAAACGACAAATATTGCCAACAGGATATAGCAACATACATCTTTAATGTAAACACATAAACAACCATTAACTTTTTCCAGGGAAAAAGATGCACAGATGGCGTTACTTAAACTGGCATATCTGTAGTGCGTACAGGTTGTATATCCGCTTGACCTGCATATCAGATTCCTTGTGGTTCTTCCTTAACTTAAATGTATAGGGCAACCTTAGTCTCCTGTCACGACTTCGAAACGATTGAACATCAATTCAAACAAAACATACAAGAAAAATTGACTTTAATGACAAGAAGACGTGCAGAGTAGTTTCTCACAGTATTTTTGAATAAGAAATTCATAGAAATTATAAAAAAAAAAGTTAAAATTGTTCTTATTTTATGAAACTAATGAAACCTATAATTAAGCGCCCTTTATAGCACAAATCTTATGAAAAATTGAAATCATTGTCAAAAGGAAAGGAAAAATTCTAAGCTATGAAATATACGATTTTAGTTGATTTCCATCTTCATCTTCGAAATGAAAACAAAATCCCATCAGGAATAAACTGGGAACCGCTCATACAGCCAAAAAAGTCGCTGCCATAATGTGGAGGATAATTACAATTTCTCTGATCCACGTCATTCATAGCAACTCAAAGGAAAATGTAAACAGGGGAAAACGTAAAGAACCAAACTTACGACGGATCTTTCAAAATCGATTGACTTCTAACTTACACGTGCTGATCGTGGTTGAGGCCGAACTCTTCTAAATAGGACTGTTGAGAATTTAGACGCCTTCTTGAAGTTCGGGGGATAAAATCCAAGCAATTCTTAAAAAGATCTTTATCTGAAGGCAAAACAAACTACCACGCTCAAACGTTTTGATTAAGCACACGATACAAACATAAATCTACACTTGATCTTTCCTTCTCTTTCTGATTCAAGGCGCCTGGGAGTGTTCTTGCTTTGTTGTGGTTTCGAGGTGGACTAAATCAAAATGTTCTGATAAGGCTTTGATGCTGTTGAACGCCGATTAAAATGTTCGGAACAACCTACCTTCCTACAAAAATCACTCGCTCAAAGCTTGGTCAGATGTTATTTTTTTTTTCAAGATGGAGATTGAATTCGCGTTATTGTAAATAGCCAACGTTGATCTGGTCAACTGATTTTTAAGAACGTGTATCCCAGGTTTTTTCCTCGTTCCTCGAAGATTTTCGGAATTTTTGTCAGATAAAAATTTCGAGTAGGACAAATCTGAACAAAATTATCATTAAATTATATTAAATATTATATAAAGCGGTCACTCCAACGTAGAACATGGAAACAAATAAACATTATTTTCAGACTTTGAGGGGAAACCCATTACAAGGCCCAGTCTCACTGATTTAATGTGGTTGTTTTTTTTTAATATGTGAAAAATTATTACAGTTCAAACTTCGATATAACCCCGTTCATATTTTGAACATCCTTTCTGATTTTCGTTTAATGTTGTTGTTGTTGAATTTGAGCAAAAAATAACAAGGTTGCGCGTCTATTCCTGTGGAAAGTTATAATGAGAGCTGCTCAATGACGGGACATATAGCACAACAATTTCAGTTTTCATCCCCAAATGAGGAAATTTAGTATATGACATAAAAAACTTATTTTTTGAGAGTATGAATCACAGCGCATGAGATAATGGCGAAAATGTAAAAATTTCGCGGGGGTCGGAAAATATTTCTTCAATTTTGAAAAAATTTTTTCCTCGAAAAAATATTCCTCTTACAAGGGCAAATGTTTCTTCATACACTTTTAATTTGTGTGAAGGACCGTTATTTCAATTTCGATAAAAATTGGTTATTTATAGACTCCCCACAAGTTTGAAAAAGATTATTTTTACGGAAACGCTTTGGGGAAAACAACTCCTAGACAATAGAAAGGAGACTAACAATCGTTTAAGGTGCTTACCGATAAATCAGCGATTTTATTACCAGATATTAGTCCCTATTTGTCTTCATTAGACTCGCTCTCGGCTTATTGCAGTGCCACTTGATTACCTGGATTCTGCCTGTCCATGCGTTGATTATCCAATTGTTAGGCATAATTAAGGCTTTGAGTGCCTATTATATGTCCTGTTGCATTCATTCTCAACAAAAGGGATGAATTTCCTTTTAAGTGTAGAATTTTGAAATGCATTTGCACCTTGTGTGTACCTACGCACGTACTTACGCAACTCTCCAGTAATTCATCCCTTGATAAATTTTCTTATATTGGAAGAATTTCCTTCTGTTGGATGCAATGTGGTAGCATTTTATTCTCTTTAGCCACCCTATCCCAAGGGGCGATTCTCGTGTCGAAGATCTGATTATCTCTCGAGGATCTCTCGTGCTTTGATTACTTTTTTCGTGTCATTCATGCTAGCTGTATATCGTTTTATCGCTAGTCCATAATAAGTATCAAACTTTTCCATCAATGGCTTTGTGAGTTTTCCTTTTTTACTGTCCTGGTTTTTCGAATGTTCCAAGTCGAGTTCCCATCCTCTTATGAACTAATACATTTCTACTTATTATACCTTTTCGAGACATGATGATCATTACTATAAGAATTCCACTGGAAATGGCCTTAAAAGTTTTTAAAACACCGTCACCAAGAAAGTTTCCATATTGCTAAGCCACGCCATGTAATTGTTCCGATCTTAAGAACATCCTTCTTCTTCTATCTTTCGGACTACACTTCCAGACTTGGTGCAGTACCTGCACGATTTTTGTCACAGTCTTCCTGGTGATGGTTTTCTTTTTAATACCAATATCCTTGGAAGTCATTGGATTTATTCTACTTTTTTGTCTTTCAAATCTAGATCAATGACTTTCCCAGTGTAATATGCCATAAAAGTTGTAAATACAAACAAAGGTTTAAATTTTCTTTTATGCAAGTCTCCCGGAACTCTGAAATTCATTGTAGATATTCCTGTTCTTCACTTTCTCTATTTTCTTCTTTGACAGCCTTCTGTGACAATGATCAAAAACAGTCTTCGTAGAAACGTTAAATTTGGCTAAAAACTTGATTGTACGTTTCATCAGTTCTGCCGTTGCTGATGTCTATAATGCTGATAATTGCAGAATAAGTTCAACCTTGTCAAAGCCAAAAAGTCAGAGAGCAAATACCATTCTGCGATTCATCTCAAATTCAGTATTTTTAAGAGGAGTTGATTTGATATTTCTAGGCCCACAGTTACACTTTACAAAAAGTGGACCCAGGGACCCCAGTTTTTTCAGACTTCACATCGAACTTTGAGTTTCGACAAACAAGACTTTACCATAATGCAATAAAAAAACACCAAAATTTCAATGAAGTGTAACTGATTTACTGTCACATTTCCCTAACAACTGCTGTCAAGTTTTTTCGCTTTGATATTAATTCTTGTAAATTTTTCGTCATACTGGTTCCCATGGAGCTCTCTTTTACGCTACACCGTCTGGAATCCTCACGATCACCTTCTGGATTGCTTATTGATTTCCCGTCCCGAAGATGCTTTATATATAATTCGATCTTTCATTCTAGAATAAATTGTATAAGAATGAATTCATTCTTTCTTCCTGCACTGGTTGCTCTCCCGGTGTTGAAATTGATATAATTTTCATCGTACCCGATCAACGCCTTTCAAGAATACAGAAACGATCAACATTAAGTATTTAACAATGTGCCAACCAAAATAGCTTGACGTCATTAAAAAATTGGATACGTGGGTACTACAGGAGTTGCTGAAGCATCTACTTAACTTACCTGCTACAAGCATATGCTAACTTATATGCTTAACCGCCTTTGGGTATTGCGTACTCTGCGAAGGAATCGCCAGTCACTTGATGGAATCGTGTTGGAAGAATATTGTAACACAGAAGGAAAAACTGTTTCTGAAAAATATCTTCTGGTTCGCCTGGAAAAACATCGGCAATCACCACAATGTCAGGCTTGTATCCGGTAAGCGTATTGTTATATATTGGCTGAGATTACAAAGGTGTAGTCTACCTAAAGTTATTGATTCAAGAAAGCAGTGTCCCTGTCCAATCTCTATGTATCACATATAAGCACGACACTAACACAAAATCTATGTATCATATACAAGTCTATGTATCATATATATTGGCTAGTCTAAGAAGTATTCAGCCTTTTTTGTCACAAGATATATCGAGCAATACTAATCCAATTGAGTCAAACTGACATTCGTTTGAAAGGTGACATTCCAGTTTACAATATTCACATAGACAGTTTTGTATTTCGTCATTCGTGTGAAAAGTTGTATTCATTTCGAAATGAGTGAAATTTTTTTTCCCCCATTTGCGAAATGCTAACAAAACCCATCGAAAACGAGCCATTTTTGAAGCAAATCATTACGAGCAATGAAAAATGGGTAAGACACGAGAATGTCGATCGAAACAAATCATGGTCAAAAAAGGTCATCATCACAATCATCACAAACGACTTCAAAGCCAGGATTGACACCAAATAAGGTTATGCGGTGTGTATGGTGGGATTGGAAGGTGATTGTTTGTCATGAGGTGCTAGAACCTGGCGGAACACTCAATTCAGCTCTGTACTGTCAGCAATTAACCAGATTGCAACAATTAATTCCAAAACTTCGGCCAGAATTGATCAATAGAAAGGACGTTGTCTTCCATCATGACAATGCCAGACCACATGCATCTTTGATGACCCGGCAAAAATTGACAGAGCTTGACTGGGAAGTTTTGAGTCATCCACTGTATAGTCCAGACCTTGCACCATCAAACTACCTTTTGTTACGGTCTCTGCAAAACTTCCATAATGAAAAGAAATTCACTTCAAAAAGGCACTTTGAAAATCACTTGGCCAAGTTTTTCGCCGGTAAACCACAGAAATTCTACACAGATGGAATAATGGCTCTAGCCAAAAAATGCCAAAAGGTCATAGCTAATAATAGACAATATGTACGTAAATAAAATCCATTTTAAATAATAGAAATATTCAATCGAAAAATGACAAAAAAAAGCTCAATACTTTATAGACCTACCAATATAGATCACACAAAGTTATGTGTGATTTCAAAAGCATTTTTTTGCAGAGCAAAACAATTTGTTTTTTTTTTTGCAGAGAATAATTTAGATTGGCCATTTATATAGGCGAATATTTCTCACAATCTAATATTTGTATGATTTCCTAGTGATTATATGATAGTGATGCAATGATATCACATGACTTATATTCTTATCAGAATATCCTTTGAAGGTTCAATAATATATTCATCCATGTTTTCTTTTATTTTTCAGATGTTTTCCAAGAGTTCCCTCTATTAGACGCAATCAAATTTGATCCTGAAGAGCATGTTGAGTTCACGGATGGCCCGGACAGCTTTCCCACGTATGTGTTTAAATCGCAGTCGGAAGTGAAATCCCCGTATCGTACAATATTGCCGGAAAATTTGAAGCAATTCGCTATTATGGCTACATTTCGACCAGAAACACGCTCCGGTGGCTATTTATTTAGCGTGGTAAATCCATTGGACACTATTATCCAACTTGGTGTTCATCTGTCACCAGCAATAACAGACAATTGGAATGCGACACTTCTCTACACTGATCCTATGGCTAGAGCCAGTAAAAAACTGGCAACATTCGAAATACCTTATGCAAAGAAATGGCAAAAACTTTCGTTTGTTGTACGCTTCAAGGAAGTTGTGTTCTATCACAATTGCAACAAAACTAGCGTACAGGTAGTGGAACGCACGCCCGAGGAAATGACTTTCGATTCAGCTTCAACACTTTATTTGGCGCAAGCAGGATCTATTATTAAAGGTCGCTTTGAGGTAAGTACGAAATTCATTTTACACGTGTGATTTCTTCACTGGACAATGTTCTGTCATAACCAAAGTATATTTGTTGCCAGTTCATAATGCCGATGCGAAAATTTTCAAAACTGGGAAATATGAAAATCAAATTCCGGTACAACGCTCGCCAATAACAAGAACCGTGTATCAAGAAAAATCTTCATATGTTTTGATGTTCGCTTAGAGTTACCAATGTCCTGGAAATTAGCGAACCGTTTGCCCATGCTTGCAATCACCTTAAGAATCATGGCAGGAAAATTCATAGAATAGCTTTCACGAACATAAATGAAAAAACAAACTCAAAATATGCTAAAAATGTTTTGACGTAATTAATTAAAATTTATTGCATTTCTTTGTCAGAAAGGCACATTAACACTTTTCGCAACATACACATTTGTTGGCTCCACTTTGGAATTGATATTTCGGCATTTTGTCAAAAAAGGACACAGAGCATATGAGGCGGGGAACGATGGGAAATCGTTCCAATCCAATCTATAAAATTTCAATTCCCATCGGAAAACCTGTCGAACGCAGCAAAGCATTGATAGTTGTCGTCAAAATAATTTCCCAATTCGTATACATTCGGAGTAAATAAGCTGGAATTGAAGAAATTGAAATTAACTTCAGTTCAATTTACCCATTATGTAGGACATATTTTCTTCTTTACTCCTACACAACCAACAGCACGCTTCTAACCAGAACCGGATACGTATTTTCTTATCTACAATTAGCTTTTCCATCATGCAAAGTTTACCCGCAATCGATGAATGAGCAGTTCCACGAAAACAGAAAGAATCAAATAAGAAATCGAATGCCATCGAGAAGATCAAAAGGTACTTCCCGTGTCTAATAATAGAGCCCATTTACCGAATCAGTTTCAAGAGGCACTCCCACATGTTACGTTTGTTCAAAATAGAAACCCTAAGAAACCACTTTTCCACTACAAAAGTTTAATTACTCAAATAACATGTTGGCAAAGTCGTCTAAGAAGGATCAGATTGAAATTATCACAGCTAAAAAATAAGAGCCAAATATTTTGAAGTTGATAGAAAGTGCCTTTCTTCCCTCGCTCCTTTGCGCCACTACGCTGTCGTTTCGTGGAAGCAAGCAGTCTACACGCATGGAACGTTAAAAATATTCATTGAACATGGCATTCGCAAATGACAAGTGAATTTATTTTAAATAAGGGACATCTCGCTCGATAATGTTTGATTAAATTGCGATTCGATTGAACGTCAAATCCAGTAGCGTTTGCAACAGACAAATCCTGAAATCGGTGCCAACCGAAATTTCAACCTGCAACCTTTGCATACTGTCCACGATAGCGGAAAACGGAAAATATAGATTGGAAGTGCAATTACTAAAATGAATTAATAGCAGATGTAAACGATTCGATTGAAAATCTATGGGCTCATTTCAATATCGATTCGTATCCTGTTCGAGTTAAAGTCCTGGCCACAAAGCTCATTTGTTCATTCTGCATATTGATCGGGAAATTTACTGTGGCACCTATTGCTGGGGTGGCGCGAAACCCGCTCAAATAGAATTGGATTGGTGTTAGGTTTCGGGGTAGTGGCTTGTTACGATCAGGCAGTAGTTAAATGATGGGTTTAGTGATTGATTTTCGAAAGGAAATTCAGTGCATAAAGTTGATTTGATTGAATCAACCAAGTTTGGCAATTAAAACTGTAATAAAATTGAGGTTATATCACGCAAATAAATATTTTATTCCGCGTATGCACCTCACATGGTAGTTATGTTGCATTTTAATAGTACATTCATGCTGATTCCCGGTAAACATTTTCAGTGCCAATTTGATTGTGTTAAAACATGTTTGTTGATTTTCTTGTCATCGAAAGGTGAAACATGTTTAAAAATTTAGCTGAAAACTTGATAGGAATTTCACTTATTCTATTCACGTCTGCCTTGTTTCATTTTCTTGCATTCAACATTCATTAATTTAAAAAAATTTCCTGAAGTTCTTGGTGTAGATGTGTCAAAAACACATAAAAAATCTAGCACATCCTACTGCAGGATCCCTTTCTTGCTCACACTGAAAGTTTACCACATAATAGCTTCAATGAGTAGTGTCCAAACATAGTGATGGGGTGTGTGGCTTTAGGCTTTTAAACTATTTTATATATCAGATTATACGATCGTATGCACCAGATATATTTTTCAATACTATTTTAGAAGGATTCCTGATTACTGTTCTCTTTAATGATTTTATTTGATATCCGGTGGAAGTGAAATACCAACTTTGAATTGATTAACATTTCTTGTTAACATTTCTTATCCTTTGCATGGAAGGATACCCAAATTTTTGAATAAGCCGTGAAAAATTTTGGTCGAAAGAAAGAAGATACACGTGTTTCTGGTGAAGTCTTAATTTTTTTATTTATTCGAGAAAGTCAAATTTAAAGAGAGAATAACAAAGATGTCAAACTGCATTATAAAGGTGATTTACCTTAGCAATGTAAAACTTCTCGCATATTGTTCGTGACACACCAGAGCATTCAGGGAATTCGCAGCGTATTCTCTTTTACATCCAAACAGGCCAGTGTCCTACGTGGTCTTACCTGATTGCCTGTCGAGAATTACGTAGTCCTGGACCATTGTTTCGTTTTGATTGAAATTCGTGTTCGATAGATCGACGGTTCTTCATCTTTAATGGTACACGAAGCTTACATAAAGTTTATAAAGTACATAAGTTAAGTTACATCATTTGTAATATAAGTTAATATGTAATATGTAAAATTGTAACATAAGTTAAGTTACATCGAAGTACATAAACGTTACATTTAAGTTACATCGAAGTACATTACATTATTTGCCATGATCAAATACAAGAAATGGTAAAACATTCGAAACTACCACCTTTTGCTGCAGAGCTCTATGTACCATCCCTTGATACTATCAACTAGATCCACACCACCCTACAAAGCTTGATACCAAACTAACTACCTAGAGACGTCAATATCGAAATTGCATCACTTAAAAACATGGAAAGATCTCCTTTAACCAATGTTGCTCTTACGTCTTGATGATTTCCAAATGTTTTGCAAAGGAAATGAGCTATAGAAAATGATGAAAACCCAAGTAAAAAATAAATAATATTCGTAAAATGATAAATAATATTTTTTTGGTGTTAACGAGGAATTTTAAGTAATTAATTTTTTTTTGTCATACTAATGAATTTATTTGGAAAAATTGTATAAAACACTTAAAATATATTTATTGACATATTTACATGAGTCAGTATTTTGTCGATTCGCCAATAGTTCTGATAACTGAAACGATCCTTTTTGGCATTGAGTCAATTAAATTTTCAATGATTTCGCCAGTTATAATCTCATTTCACACCATTTCGATTGCCTGTTTCAGCTCAGCTTTATTCTTAAATCTTGTAATAGTAAATTGATTTTTCACATCTACATCATCCACAGTTTTCTATCGGGCTTAAATCAGGACTATTGCCTGGCCATGGCAGCGTGGAAATCTCGTTTTCTGTTAAAAACCGCTGTCCCTATTTATAAACACAATGGTGTAGGCAATAAAAGATAATCTATCTTGCAGCCAATGCATTTTTTAAAATAATAAAAAATGAAATAAACTAAAAATAAATAAACAAAATAAACTAACCGAGTTTGCTCTATGGCATGAACCAGAATCATCTTGAAAAAAGAAGAATGTGTAAGATGGGAATCCTTAAAGGGAATCAAACTCTCTTCCAAATTTTTTTTCGCTTCCCTTCTATGAAGTGTATTTGGCCAATTCCAAAGTAGGAAAAATATCCTTAAGCCATCACACTTGCCGGTTGTTTCATTGTTTTTATAACTCAGGTTTCGTCAAATTTTTCATATGGTCGACGTCTTACATATGGTGCCCCGTCAGAGCTGATGGATTTGAATTTTTGATCATCTAAAAACGTCACTTTCCTCCAGTCTTCAGATTCCAAATTTTGAAAATTCGGCACCCCATTTAGACAAGATGGTTCCTTGTTTGGTTAATAAATGGTTTTCTGGCTCATTTTCATGCTCACTAACTATCTATCTTCTGCCAACTGTTTCTCGACTTGTTCTGCTAAGTTGTTGGCTCCTAGCTCCCTAAATATTGTTTAACAGCAGTGATAAGGATAATCTGATCATCATGCGATCTAAACTCTGCCGTCCTTTTTCTTACAGCCTTTTTTTCGCTCGGCAGATTCCTGGAAAAAATTTTCAACTATTTCTACTATGGTGGATTTGTGGCATCTCATTCCCCTTACTTTTTCATAGATATGTGTTTGAAACTCAGTTCATTGGATAAAATGATAAGAAAAGCGTGCTTAATATTCGATACTCTGGGCAAAACTAGACTATGACTAACTGATTCTATCCCTCTCTGATACAATACTACTATTTGTTTACACATTAAGGATAAAAAAACATAAAAATCATAGGTGATGCAATTTGTTGGACCACAACTGTAGTTACTTTTCCAGGCTGTGGTTGCTACATCCACACCGTTGACATCAGCAACATAGTCAACAGAATAGCCTATGTCTCTTTGCACATGACTTTGTGTGCAGATGATTTTGCAATCAGGAAACCTACTTCGACATATAGCACCAAGATTCGGTATACAAATTTTTGACAAGTATTCTAGCAGTGACAAGCTTGTAAAGTAAATGTCATAATTTAATCTGTATTTTGGTTGCAAGGTATTTCTCGTGATATACGCATGATAGCATTTGAGGATGCATCAAAGTCGGGTTTGTTGGCCAGTGCGATATTTTCTGAGCCAGTTTTGGGTTCGATTTTATCCTCGAATCCAGATACTCCACTGACAACTTTAACCTTTTCCAGCCATTTGTGAGGTATTTTCGGGTTATATCTTTTCAGGTTATTTTTTGTTTTCGTGTAGCATATTTACTCAGTGACGGGAACGGATTTCATCAAAGGCTTTGTTTTTTTTGAAAAACTGGTCTTAGTCTGAACAGTCGGTCAAACCTAAGATTTTCGCTTAGTCGAATCTTTTCAAAAATATTTACGTGCATTACTTGTTGATTCATAGGATTTCTGATGGTGCTGCTTCAATGATATGTAACTCGAGGAAGATGGATCAAAGACATGATACACACTATGCCAATAAATTCCTGGATGTTTGTTGTGAAAACCCGAAATATATTATTGACATACTTTTTCACAAAACATAAATTAGTTTGTGTTGCTATGTAATCAATCAAATTTGAACGGCATGTTAAACTCTAGAATGTTTATTGTCCTTTCCTAGGAAGCGTAACTGATACTCATTCAAAAGCAGACTTTTCATCCTCCATCCTTGAGATTTAGTGGCTTCCTAGGATTTACCACAGATTGGGTTTGTTGCGATCCTGTTGGCACAGCAAAAGAAGATGGGGACGAATCAGGTAGATTGTCTTCTAAACTCTGAAGAACCTCATCAAGATTCACTTCTTTATCTTTATTTTAATCAACTGAAATGTGACATTTCTGTTACAAAAAAAGTACCAGAAGTCAAGTCAAACTCATCGAAAGCCTTCAAATACACATAAACTCACACTATACAACAAAGTATGTGTACTCGCCGTGTATTTTCAAAACGTACACAGTATTTATTACGCGTCTCTATTTTGCACTGATTTTTAATAATTTGTCAAAAGCAAACTACTTGCTTGCTTAGTTTAAGCAGAGCGGTTGACAAACAAGTGCTGTCACGCGGCATTGACGCCATTTAAGTTCTTAGTGTTAAACTGAGTTAATACATTGGTTTGTTGAAGGTTAGGTACCGTGACTCGAATGGTGAATGGAATACTGGCTCTAAATAATGTTTTAAATTTAATTGGGAAAAAATCTTTGTAAAGAATAGTTTGAAAGAAATGTCACACGGTGCTACAGGGCGATAACCTTCGACCCATATCAGCACCGCCATCTATTACTACTTCTGATTTGTGCCGGCAGTTTCTGGGCATTCATTCGAGATCCAGAACGCAAAATCAACTTTTGAGAATATGTCAAGTAAATATCGGAAAAATGTTTCTGGTACAAGGTTCTTATGTTTTAAAGTCGAGCAGATCAGAAAGTACCGGGAAATACTCGTATTGCGTGGACGACATAGATTGAGCTGAAACTTGCGCAAGAAGTCCTTTCAAACGTCAATAAAGATTTACTCAAGTCATCAGTGTTACCGTTAACCTTCCTTTCAAGAATTTTTCAGAAAACCGTCCGAAAAACTTGCTGATTTCCTCATGCGTATTTAGGTGCAGACAAATTTCAATATCTTTCGAAAATTTTCTAGAAAATCCTCTGAAATATTTGTTGATTTCCTGGCTCGTCTTTGGTTGCGAATTCGCAAATATTTAACCATGTCGTCCTGGTAAGACCTACATGTACTATATAGGTTTCAGACCTCTATTGTCCTTACACAGCAATCCCGGCTCAACCGTTTGCAATGTGAAACAACGAGGTAATTTATTAAAAAAATTCTTGTTAGATTCCATTTTTAGGTTGATATTTTTATTTTGCAACAGACAGCTGTTTCGAGGCCGATATGGTCCCTTCTTCAGTGTTATGTCTATTGCATAATAGACATATTGCATAATAGACATAACACTGAAGAAGGGACCATATCGGCCTCGAAACAGCTGTCTGTTGCAAAATAAAAATATCAACCTAAAAATGGAATCTAACAAGAATTTTTTTAATTTTTTAGAAGGTTGCAAACATCCGAACCAACAATTGGAGGTAATTTAGCTCCAAATGTTCGTCTCGCGTGGTATTGTAAAATCTCATGAACCAAAATAGAAAAAACGAATTTAAAATCAATTCACACAGACGATTTCTGTCCTAAAATCTAATGAACTTTTCATAAGACGTCAAAAAATAATTTTATCCCTCAGCTGAAAACCGAACGCTTTTACGGAAACATCCTGACCTACCCAAGCGATTTGCAGACTTAGATCTCTTACAGGACAATAAGTCATAGAAACTTATTAAAATAAACATCTGTTTAAAGGATTACGTTAAAATTTTTGTGTAGGGTTCCCGGTTACATATTAAATCTGCGCTCAGCCATATTTATCAGATGGTATTTTTAATTAGCATAGTACATGGCCACCGTTTAAGTTTTGCTCATATTTTAATATATTTGGCCTACTGGCTTTTGAAGAATCATCTGTCGCGGCTTATTTTGAAAGTTTTGACTTTCTGTCATTACTGGGCGGGTATTTTTCCCGACATTTTTGAACGCTTGCTCGTTCTGAACCAATACGGATTATTTAATTCATTATTGAATCACATGAGTTTAAAAAAAACACACTGAAAATCAGATATTCTATACCATTTTTGGGAAAGCTTCACCGTATATCATGTGCAAAAGTCTATATAAAAGTCCGTATAGCATAGTCAAAAGAAAAACCAAATACGCAGAAATCCCATAGAAGCCTTAAAATGCACAAAGGATGATTCTACACAAGGACTTGAACTGCCAGGTACAAAAGGGCAGCGGCAATAGGCAGTAGAAAAGAACTTACCAGTTCAGAACTGACTATGCCTAATGGTCCAACCTAATACAAGAACATTGTCTTGCTGCTAAAGTAAATTGGTCTACCAATCTACCCGCGACTTTTGCAGTTGAAACTGTCAGAACGAAACCCAGTTTTTGTCCCCTGTAACTTTATAATACAAAACGAATTTTTTTCAAACCCAGGAAGAAGAGTGTCACATGGGTTTTTACAACTTCGCATTTATCTGTCAGTCGATCTGTCGATCTGACTAATCTGTCAGTACGCTTCTGTCAGTGTTTTGAGTCTCGCCATTCCCATATTGCTATAAGTTTAAAAATAGAACATAGAAAAACAAAGAAAACGAGGACACAGGGGCGAAAACGAAAGAGAATATGAACCAATAACTATGATTCTAAGCTAGTTGCTAATTTTATTTTTAAATTATGATTACATATTGGACGATTTAAATAAAAATTTGGTGTAATTTAAAAATGTCAAATCAGTCCTAGATTGAAACAATTTTATATTTGTTCAGCATAATGTCCAGCAATCCAAAACTGGATACCTACTTTATACAATGACCTGTAAAAGGCACTGGTCCTAGTGCTATAGAATTTCTTCGTCCTTTTTTTTGGCTGCGAGTAGATAAAATTATCTTTACATCGTTTAGCTTTATTACTGACGTTTATTACTTCTGTAAGTTCAACTTATCAGCTTTAATTTGAAATTGCATGAATAGTGGATGGCATTATCATACGTATTTTGAGATGTTCTTGACGCACGAGAGACAGGAGACAGATTTTCCTGTCGACCCTTTAGCTTTTACAATGCCATAGAAATTTGAAGCGTGCTCTTGTTGCTAGATTCCCTTCATTTTTCAATCATTTTTCCAACTTTCAACGACAATGATTTGATAAGAAGCTAATTCGTCCTCTAGCAGCTCTATATTCATAATTTCATTTGGCAGGTTAAATCAGTGAAACACATATTTATCGGACTTCATACGATCGAAAAAGGATTACTCTAACCGAAGAGTATTATTGTATTCAGAGCGTTCATGTAGTAAGCCGATGCTAAACATTAAAGTCCAACAAAGGATTAAGTTCCTTTCATGAATTCATCGACTTCTGTCATTTGGAAAACACTCTAAATGTTTGTTTTTTTGTATTTTGATTTCCAAATTAGTTTAAGTAATAATTCTGACCTTTTATCTGTAGGACGGTGTTACATTCAGTAGGCCGTTGTTCGTTATGCTGCTTCCGCGCCACTTGCACCTATTGTTTTGATCCGAAAAGGAGTTTTTATAAACTGCTGAATCTGAATGGTTGTTTCGTGTCTGAAATCATTTTATATTTCCAAGGAGATCAGTCAGTCAGAGGATTTTAGGATTAAGGATTCTAGTCAAATTCATGATTCCATTTGTGACAGTTTTTCTTGTGCTAGAATCTAAACCTGTAGCCTTTTGTGGTCTTATCGATTTCTAGAATGTATTTTATGACGACAAAATTAAAAGCTTTTTACCAAGGGTATTAATTGTCTGCGGATTCAGTCCGTTCCTTCAGTACCTAATTGCTGATTTTGTAAACGGAAATAGATTCGTCCTCTGTCAGACTTTTTTTCACCAACTAAATTAAAAGTATAAATTAAGCGCGATCCAATGAGCTGACTTTTTAGGAAGGAACTGGCTCTTCCGAATTAATTCAAATGATCTTGCTTTGAAAAAAGTTCTCAAAAAGGAATGTGGTTTTTTCTTTTTCCTATTGCTTCGTTGATATAAGTATAGAAATTCTATCAGTTTAGATATTATTATTCTAATTTTAAAACATTTCTCAAAAATTAAATTGAATGAATGGAAAATTCTTCCATAATTCATACTTTGGGATACCCAAGTACTCCGCAAGCATTACAGTCACGTGTAGCCAATTCGATTATCCTGAGAGTACAGACTAATCGGTAGGGGCTAAATGGTCGTACAGGAACACTTAACATCACCGAAAAAATACGAACCGAATCACTGAGTTAATTATTACATACTGAATCCCGGCGTATTCCAGTAACCTGTCTATGGATTGTGGGTTAAGCATATTCGAGTTGCGGCGTTCTTAGTAGAGTTTATTCAACAGGACATAGATTGTTTCCTACATATACCCTGTGAGCAAGCGTTGAAAATTAATTCTTCGAAGCCTTACAAAGTGATGAAATCTTAGTTAAAAGTCCCAGTCATAATTTGTTTCAGAAAACATTTCCACTGTTCTCCAGGCTGAAATGAAATATTTTTCTGAACGACTTTAACGATTGTTTTTCGAAATATAATCCGTGGTAAGCGGATTATGTGGTCGTGTTTTATTTATGCCTTCACAGCCGCTCAGCATTTTTCGATGGTTTAAAATACCTCTTTTTTTATTCTTGTTCTTCCCATGGTATGGATTATAAGAACTGATTTGTTTGATGTATTTGAAAGTAGGAAACCAAATGTTTTCGTGAGTTTTACTCCATTTATCTTGTTATTTTGTGTAATCAGCTTCAAATCCTGGATTTGATTCGACTAAGACGAAGAAAATGGCTCAGCTCTTCTCAATTCAAATCGAAAAGGAAAACGTATCCATAAATTACGTCTGGATATGTATATAAACCTCAGTTAATGACATGTTGATATTATCAAACTTGTTGTATTTATTTCGCTCTTTTTATTCTTTTAAAAAAGTAGGAGGAAAACCACCTCGTGGTTTTGAGAAATATTAACGTATAGAATCAAACTTGTCATAGTGCAATTACTTTAAATAATTTTTGTAGGTAACAGTTTGTTCTTGCTAAAAGCGAAGCAGCTTCGTAAAGGTTTTCAGAGCAATTTTATTGTTTTTATAACATATGTTAAATGTTCTTGCTAAATGCTAATACTAATGCTCTTTTTCAGTCTTGTACCCAGACTTTTTTGACAGACTGTATATAACGGGTAGTCCATGATGAGGTTTGATTTTCAATAGACTTTCTTCGACAGATCACGCGTGAGTCCCGTCAAGCTGTAATGTAATTTTTATTCAGTATATTTTGACAAATCATCATTGACAAATCATCAATCAAGGCATGTGTCGCAACAGTGTATCCAAATTATTCAGCTTTATTACGAAAATCAGCGTTCTGTGAGAAATGTTATTCGTGTTCGTAGAACAATTTGTGGTTTGCATCGTCGACCTACCGAAACACTATTGGATGATACTCGACCGATTACACCCGATCTAGCAAGTAGTGAAGAGAGCAAGTAGTGATAAGACCGTGGCGCGACGATTCTGCGTCGTTCTTAAGGGGTTGGTTTGTCCTACGTACAACTTGGTGTATTTAAGACCAAGAAAAGAGATCTTAAAGATTGAGACCCGGGTGACTTAGGTTTGCGTCGTGTTTTGCAAAAATGGGCTCTGAATCGGCTCAAAGGAAATTCGCTGTTTGGTCACGAAATTTTGTTCATTGATGAGGCGGACTTTTGGCAAAATAGGTACGTCAATCAACAGAATTGACATATTTTCGCTGACGAGCATCCTAAAGAGCTTCAACGGCTACCACAACAGCGACAGAAATGCACAGTTTGGTATGAGTTATGGGCCAGTGCATATTTCTTTAAAAATGGGTCCAGTCAGAACGTAGCCATCAAAGGCAATCGCCACCGATTCATGATCACGGATTTTTCCTACCTGAAATAGAATCCCGTGGTATCAGTGAACTTTGGTTACAACAAGAAGGCACTACTTCGCAAACAGCGAGAGAAATAATGGAATTATTTTAGAAAAAGTTTTAGGTAGAACCTAATTTCACGTTTTGGACTAGTAAATTGGCCGCCTGTAGTGTGTGATATCACAGCTTTAGATTATTTCCTTTGGGGTTGCACGAAGTCTCTGGACTTCAGGGAAAAACCAGCTTCAATCGATGCTTTGGAAACCAACGTTAAGGCGGAAATACAATACTGCATGACGGCGATATGTGAGCGCGATGCGATTATCCCTCGTCGTCACGCAACGCATTCAATTTACAATGCACGTGATGCGGGGAACATTAACGTACATATGACAAATTTGTGACATTTAAAATGAAATTTGCTGGAATTTTTTTTTTTGATTTTTAAAAGTTTTGAATTTGGATAGCATATATGAGCATGTAAACACATGGATGAGCAAATAAACGCCTTAACTAGGAGGCACAAAATTTTCATTCAAAATTCATTCATAATAACCAATGTACTGAAAAAGTAATTAAAGCGTTTGAATTTCAAATTTCATTTAAGCGCCATATTGCATTTGACAAACGTCACGCACATCGTTGCGAGGAATTTTCGTTTTTGCGAATATTTCCCGCCTCCGATCGACGCATCGCAATCATTTTACGATGTCGCATTCAAATACATGTTACGAAAACTGCTTGACATTTGCTGCGAGACTCTCGTCGCGCTCTCGTATCGCAGTCTCGCAGTCTGTATTTCGGCCTTTACTCAGGTTATTCGCGGGATAACGGTCGCTATGCTGGAACGCGTCGCCCATAATTGTAACCTCATAATGGATCATTTACGAAGTAGTTGTGCTAAAAATTTAAACGAGATAGTCAGGGATTGTTTCTTCGACTCAAAATGAAATTGTTACTATAGAATCCAACTCTAAGCCTTTTATTTGAGATTAAATACCATACCTCATAATGAATCACCCTTTACAACCGACGCCCTACCCTCACGCATCTGTCACTTTCATTATTTTCTCACTTATAGGAACTATGCGGTATATGACTATTGACGTTCATCAGTTAACTTCCACATCAAAATAGTAAACGCCTCACAAATGAAAGACAGGCACTAAGGTCTGAAATCACGAGATTTATGAATTTGTTGATTATATAACTATATAAAAGGACTCCAAGATTATAAAACTGGGAAAGCTGCCATGGGCTGGTCATGTGTAGCGGATGAATGATGATCGATTACGGAGGGAAATGTTCGGAAGAGGACGCTTTGGACGGATCAAATTTGTTAGAAGTTTACATATGCAAGGCGGTTGCTCGAAAAAGACTGTAGCGCCACAATGACGATGACGACGACTGTTGACTATTACAGACAGCATAAGCCGGACAACAAACCTTTGAATGTTTTCAAAAGTACATTATTAGTGCAATTTCGGGTTTCAGTGTACTATTGGATCAAAGAAATAATTGGAAATTGTTGCTAGGAAAAATATGAGGAAAATAAGCATAAAAACGCCATAAAAGGACGGATCAAATAGAAAATCGGACAACTTCAAACATTTTCCCTCATTCCAGTCTAAAAATGTACGAACTGGGTTGCAACTCGAATAGGAGACATTCTCTAAATTTCAAAATAACTTGGCAAATTGTTAGAAGTTCTGGAATCCTTTTGTCGTATCATAGAGTTTACTACGATAATTGCAATTTGAATTGTGTCGTCATTACGTAGCACTTACTCGAGAACAATATGATGCATTTCAATTCCACTTACCTTCTAACACAAACTTTCCACTGCCATTAAACTCTTGTCCTAATACTTAATCACGAATTGGTTTGTTATGATGTTGCATGCGGATGTGTAGATGTGTAGTGTTGTGTGGATATACAGCTATGTAAGTTCATATGCAAGCGAAGAAATGCCAACAAGAAACAAACAGCATGTAAAAAAACGTAAGCCCAGAAATTCTCTTAATACATGTCGTGGATTGAAAGGAGCGTATTGCGATACCAAGTAGAGCGCATGATCCTCACTCAGGGGACTCCCCAGTTATCGTTCAACAGCGCCACGAATACGCCGAGCGGGAAAGTTTAGTATCTGGAAACAGAATGGAAAAGCGTTCAAATAAGAGTCCATGACCAAGAGGAAATCCTCTTCTGCAAGGAAAACTCCATGCAGGATGATGAAAATCGGAGCATGCCTGATAAGAACACGTTGCTGCTGATACTGTCGAGTGTACATTACATTAAAATTGAGAGAAAAGCGATAAGAGGGTTTTCCCTGCTGCTGTGTCGAACGTGATAAAATTTTTGAGTTTTCTTCTCGGTGAAACTCTTTCATCCGAATAGAATATTTCAGTCTTGGTTCGCGACGCGGCGTGTTCAGGTGTTACCTTAAAGACTGATAATCGCGTTTATCGCGCGATTGTATTTTCCATGAATTTTCTCAAATGCGTAAGACTTGCCGTACGTGGATCCCACGGAAATTCGATTGTGAATTAGAAGCGAAGGATATTGTATGAAATGTCGCGCAAACAGTGAGGTATCCTTTGCAGCCGTAAACAATGTATGCTAGGACTTTTTTGCATTTTCACACGCAAAAAAGAGTTTGGATAAAGACGGGAACCACTCCTGTTTTTTAATGGAAACTCCACTGAATTCTATTTGTGGATCGAGTTATACCATTCATGTTTGGTTGGCATTGAGTGATGCCGGGTAAATTGGTACTTTGAAAACGTTTCGAGTTCCTGCGACAATCGGACGTACTTCCTAAATACATGAATCATGTTCCCGGCTCATGCAACTGGGTCAACAGAAACATCTGAAGTCCAGAGCAGCTTCATTTATGGCATGCGTTTCAAGTACGGATAATAATGGAAAAGATGACAGGCAGAAACTAATTTATAATGCGTGACCATTATTCAAAACGAGACGTCAATCCTAACACTGGGAAATCTTCATGTCATTGCAGACATGGTGCGAATATCTGAACACGGCGGGAATCTCTTCGAGGCAATCGTCACCTAGTGCCGCGTTTCGGGAGCAAAGATATCCATGGAAAAATATGATAAATGATTTCAACTAAGATAAATTCAAACAAAGCGTTCAAGATTTATGAAGACTAAATAGTATTAGTGTCAATTTAACGTTGGTTGATTACTCCTAGTTCAATTCAAAGTGGAAATTAAATGTTGTTATTGTTTGGTGTGAAGCTCAGAGATATAATAATTGTTGTTAATATAATCTAAATCAGAAGGATCAGGCTAAGGAAGTCTACTTGTAACCCCGTTATACTTGAAATTTTCTTTAATATGTGATACTAAATTTAAGTATAGTCAGTTCGGCATAAATGCAAACCTTAAGATATCCATGAATACCGTCTCGCGAATGAAATATATATCGTAGCTAGCTGTAATATGTATAGTTATCAATTCCGATTCCAGTAATAGTCTTAAAAGTAACATATCCCGACACTTGGCGTTTCTCATTATTCCTAGATAGAAGTCAAACACAAAAATAAAAAGTAAAATACGATTCTCGCAAGAAAGATAATAATTCAAGTGAAAAATAAGTCCTTGATTGATTCTAATTGTCCAATTCAAATATTTCCATTAATTTATGTGATATAATTTCGTGCGAGATCCGCTCAAGTGCGGAATCGGGATGCCGTAGCAGCAGGAAAGCAACCAAGGTTGTTAGGAAAGCAATCGATTTACTCTCGGCGTAATCGATCAAACACGCATTTTTCGCGGGAAATGTGAAAAAACCCCATCCGAAGTAAAATTAAATAATAAGAGTAAAACGTATTCATTTCTTCCTTATTAAAAATTTAATGTCTATATGTGCACAAAGTTAAGTTGTCCTGATAAATACGTGATAAACCACCCCTAAGTTAATAAATGTGAATCAATTGAGGTGAAACCGTTTTGAATCGAAAACGCGTGTTCTAGAGTGAAACGTTTACTGTGCTGAATCATGGCTATGGTGATATCGGGTCGGGCGAAGGCTGTGATTACAGCCTTGATTGCGTTCTTTTTTCTTGGTGTTGTTCTAGTGACTGGTTCGACTAAGGGATGGTTCGTCTCGCAACGCTATCACGGAGAACGTGTTGCTGCCAGGATACAGGTAACATGTTGAGGGAGTCTATTTTTATATATCTTTAAGTGAAATTGTTATTTAAGCCGCTCGATCCTAGTAACATTGTGTATCTGACTAAGAAGTTTGTTGGAAGATTTCAGCTGCTAATCTTGTTGCTGATGTAATGTTGAAAATGAAAAAAAAATTGCACTATCAGTACTTGATCTGAGAACTCTTTATTGCGATTGCAAATGAAAAATAGCCACAATCATCCACAATAAGTGCTTGCGCTATATTTTGCTTTGGTGGATGATGCAAACGTATTAAGTCGTTTTTCTAATGTTATAAATAATTTTAGTCATCATAAAGTACAAACCCTGTAAGCCTGCAATTCCACTCTAATATTAAGAAACATAAACTTCCTTTAAATGGACAACTCTTCCACTTCACCAATGCAAACCCATGCATTGAGCGTTGCAATACTGCAAACCTAAACTTTCTTTACATGAAAGCAAGGCTAATGAACAGAAAACGACCCAATAAAACTGAGTTTAAAAGCAAGTCCTTTTGGTGTTATTAATATACAGTAGTAATTAGTTGTATGCGTATGTAATTATCACGTAATGAATGAAAAGTGTTGGAACTTTATTTCCCGGCTTTATTTCATACGGGAATAACGCAACACGTACCATATCGAAATTATGTTGTTATTGGAGGGAAAGGCAAGCAGTCATCAGTTTTACTCAACATGTTTTTTTTTAAACTTAATAATGGCTCCACGTTAATAAACTACCAAACGATTGAATGAAACGTAATTTTTCTGTGACAATACAATATTTAATTATATAATTCACAAAACTTTTAAATTTATTCCCAGTATAAGTATCCATATTCAATTTTTTTTTGTGAAGTGCCAATAATTAAATTTCCGACAAGCTCATGTCGGGAATTTGAGAAAAATGAGAATTTGATTTTGGATTTAAAAAAATACAGATGATTTCCAACATTTTCTTTTGAATGCCATTTTCCTTTTTCAACCGTCTTTGGTTAAATCGCCGACGTTCAAAGATCCTGTCGATGTTATCCAATACTTTCGTATCGTATATATATTCAGTCTATTTTCTCATACATTTTCATTCCCTACATTTACGAGTTAGGTGTGTAATGCATTGTTAGCCAACTATACAAGTAGGTTTGAAAACTTCGGAATATAATTCTTAGCTGATTTTAATTTGTAAAAAGGCTTATATTAATGCATACATTTCATATATTCTTCATACATTTTTATATCTAAAACTTCTTTTTGGAACGAAGTAGTACTATATATACTATACAATATATATATACTATACCATACAAAAATCCAATAAGTCAGAAAATCGCAGCTTGGTTTTTTCGAGGCTCGCACAATCAAAGAACTCCTTCTCAGTCTTCAGTTCGTAAACCAACAATCGATCGTTTTTTCTGAAAGAGCGAAAAGCACAAGAACAAAAAGCAAAAACAGAAATTTTCTTAAAAGAAACATTGAGCTCGTTCAAAACGTCTACCCGTAACCAATGGAAAAACAAACCTATGAAACAATTTAAAAAGAGGAAGACTCCAATTTTCTTTGTTCTCTTCATTCTCATCTTCATTCTCTTCATTCTTTTATTGCCCAGTCTTGCATCAGAAGAAAATGCAGAAGGACAATTAAATTTGGAGGACAGAGAAAATCTACGATCAACCACAGAAAAAACTGATACTGAACTACTTCCAGAGAGTTTTAATAGTTTTCTCTCTTCCCAAATGTCAAAAATGTCAAAATGTCAAAAATCCGAAGAGAAACAAACGACAGCTCTGGAAGTTAAATCATATTCCATCGACATTCACTTAAGCCAACCAACATGAACTTCCCTCTAACCAGTAACAATAACAAAGTGGACAATACTCCAAAAGTCTTGGAAAAAAGGATATTATACTTTATTTCAACGAATTGTGTATATTTTGGTACACAAATCATTCTAGAAACAATATGATATCATTAACAAGTAAACAAAGTGCTGTGAGATTCTCTTTTTTCTTCTTAGCACTAAAGCCTCTCTCGGACCTTCGCTTCCTGCAACAAGGGCCTCCTGTTGTCTCGGTCCATCGACCGCGTCCTCAAATTTTGAAATCCCCGGTTCCAGTTTCTCGGTACCTCGGCAATCCGAGCTTTCCTCAGTTTCCCCATTGATCTGCGCCCTTCAGTTCTCCCAATGAATACCTTTTTGGGTTGTCGGTACGATTCATATGGCCAGCCCATTGCAACTACCGCAGCTTAACAAGCGTGGCGACGTCCAGCTCGACAAACATTTCATACAGCTTCATGGTTGTATCGAATTCATACTGACTCTCATCAGAAGTGATGAACCTATGTAGTATTTTATCATCTAATACAGTACTCTTTGGATTAAAAGTACTACTTTATGAAAAGAAATGAAGGATAATCTTCAATATTCAGGATCCGAACTAATCGAAGCCTTCTTAATTAATCGGACAACATATGAAACAGGCAGGCATAAGCCGGGTCTCTAACCTTCGACCTGTTTCTAGTGGCGCTTTAATTCGATGCACTCAAAAGGGAGTAAACTTGCTCCTTTTTGGGTGTCAAAAGCTCTATTTTATTGAGCCATTATATGTTGAGAGATCTTTATAAATTTCACTTTCCTCTAATTAACAACAATTTCGACTACCAGTCTGCAGTGCTGCACGAGCTCTAAGGATATGAACTTGCTTCACTTGGTATCTATCCGAAAGCATAGCTCGTTTTTCGTTGCTGATTTCCATTGCAGTAAATGCTTTGCGTTATCGGTAGTTACACAGCGATACACTAACGCGTTATCGGTAGTTACACAGTGGTAAGGTCCGGATTAAATGCCCTGATTCTATTAAGATCTATAGGTGTATATTGTAATATCCTTTTTTTTTTGAGAGAAATTTTTGCGCTTTCCCACCTTCCCTGCTCGGCATAATGACCATGCTGGCTGAATTCATTACTCTTCCACTTGAACTTAACTCAATCGTTTTCGTAGTATCGGTGGGGAATCTGTTTGGTATTGGTCTTACTGATATAGTATGAATCCATCAAGTAATTTTCAGTGAGCTTTGGTGCGCTGATTGCGAATATGTACTTGGATTTTGCCTATCATCCTTAGTTTTTTTTCCTCAGAAAAATTCCTTTGTGTAACAAAAAAAACAATTTTACTCAGTATAATTTTTATCACAGTTAAGAAACAATTACATGACATAAAAACTTTAAAGATACAAAAATATTAAAAAAACAAAACAAATGAATTCAAAATATTAAATCCTTTTGTGGTTTCTTGTTTTTTTACCGAAGCTCTGACTGTCAGAATTTCGTTTGACATTACAAATTGGATCATTTTGCTTTAAAAACCAACAATAGTCTTCAATTATTTCCTTGTACCACGTTCCATTTTTTTCAAATCCTGACCAAATCCTTTGCCTTGCTTTTGCTTTTCAGCTCTGATGCGATCAGAAAAGTTGCCCAAATGTGAATAGATGAAGCGAAGTTAAATGGCAATCGTACTTCTGATTTTTCCGATATTTTTAATTCTTATTTTCATTATTTTCTTCTGATTTGGACTTTTTGGTTTCTTAGAAAAATTTCTCCCTACTTCCTTAAAAGGTTTGCAGGATTCTAATTCAATATTACTCAATTTTTCATTGAAAGGTGTATCTTCCATCAATTTTCTTATGTACAAGGAAACGAAGATCTTCTATCAATTTGGCTGCAGATAATTAAAATGCCCTCCTTCCTTGTTCAGAACATTGACAAATTGTTTTATCATTACCATTTTTATGTGCTAAGGGGTTAATAAAACTTCACGAGACACTACGCGTAAATTGTCCCTCAAAACATTTTTGGTTACAGGAACAATTTTAGTGATCGGTTACCACCCTTCATTCGTCCAATAATGTCCTCTGCGTTGGCTATAGGGTATTTTGTATAGCCATCTTGTTGACAGAGCAACATGGCTGAAACTTCAGGTCTTCACTGACAATCCAACCGTGTTTTAAAGTCAATTATGTACACAACACTTTTTTGACGTTATCGTGGCATTCCTTCAAATGAACAGAATGGATGACAGACAGTGAAGCTGATTTATTGCCATTATGCAAAAGAACTCCTTTCAAAATTCGTTTTGAAATGCCTATGAACAATCTCCATTCGTTTGCGTCATGAATGTTGAACGTTTTCACTAATCCGTGTTTTCGCATTACATTAGATCACCGATCTTCATCATGTTTTTCTCTGTAGCAGTATGAAGAAAACGAAGTGCCAGGAGCAAGGATAGTCTTTCCCAATAGCTTTGGACCGAGGAGGTCAGCGGATTAAGATCTCATTTTTTCAGGTCGCTGAGTCGTTCAGCTCTAATTGTAAGAATAATGTGCCAAAGCTCAAATTTAGACTTGTGCTTAGTGTTCAAAGGCTCATTTCCTGGCTCAAAGTCAGCATCACGTTGAGATGCCTTGCTGAGATCACTATCATTATATCCAGCTTGAAATGATACTAAGTATGATAGTCAAGGTGGTGTAACATTCTGGTCACAATGTACAGCGAGTGTTACTTATTGCAATGTGGTACATACCAAGTCCGTTTTTTGTTTTGGGATTGTAGCTTAAAGTCAATCTTGGCTGAAACGTGTTGGTAGTGGTTTTGAAGGCTTGAAAGTATGTTGAGCACGAGCCAGTGATGTTTGGAAATCCAAAAAAGTCAAATAAAATTGGGGCCAAGACAGAAACTTGTTTCAGATCTTGGGGGTTGAAGCTGACACATTGTTTCGACCCCGTCTGTGCAGACCGTGGAATCAGGCTTTAACGGCCTGTAGTCCAGCAGCAGCAAAAATAACAGTCTTCAGTGTGATTCCGATAAACGTCTTTTCATAGAACAATTGACAGGAGATCGAAAGTATAGTTCTTTCCTTTTGATAACTTTCGAAGTTTATTTATGAATATCATACTATCACTATTTTTGACGACCTTTATGCCAGAATTCATATGTAACATATGAATTTGGTAATACTTTGCAGCTGTTTTCTTGGTATTAACTGTTTTTAAAGTTATAACTTTAATAAGTAGTTTCCACAATTTTGCGATGACATTTTTCGATTGAGCGTTACCAACCGCAGAGAGAAAATCGCATGGAAGTACTCATTTTTGAAAAATAAAAATGGTGCTATGGATACCAAAAAATTAATCTATGTATTTGAAATAGCTTTTATTGAAAAATAACATTTCGACCTGAAAATCCACCGTTTTTTGATAATGAACTCGTTAAAAAAAACTCAAATTCAAAGAAAATATTCATTATAGTCCAATGCAATATTTTTTGCTTTAAAATATTATTGGAGGAAAGTTTAGGTAGTTTGGGAAAAAAACATGCTAAATACCAAAAAGTCCTGATATGATGGAATTTATGAAATATTGATCCCATCATTAGCACCTCAAACTCTTTCTGAATCAACCAACAAAACTGAACGGGGAAAACAATTGCAGACCCGCATAATTTTGAACTCTTATTATTTTTCCTGTAGTGGGTTATCAAATTGATAAGAATAAGAATAGGTTGAATAGTTGATAAGAATAAGTTGCGTGAAATAGTGATCTTGGTTCATACCTCCCTGTATGTAAAGGCTTTTTCGTTTGTGTCAACATTTATATAAGATATTAGGTGTATAAATACGAAATGCAAATTTTACTAACAGATGGCATAACCATTACATATGGTTTGTGTCGGGGAAAACTAATTTGACATTTTGGAGGATAAACATCTGTCAACAAATTCCAGTATGTCATAGGTTTTGATTGTACCAACAACATAGTGGTTTTTTCCCTTGAAAAACGTCGAATTATGTTCCAAGTTTTGCGGCGAAGTCTAATAATCTTCTTTTATTTGAAGAAAACGGCAGCAGAAACTTATCGATTGTTAGTGGAAGCATATGGTGAACATGCCCCAACCCAAGACACTTGTGAACGATGGTTTAAAAGATTTACAAGTGGCGATTTTGATTTCAGCAACAAAGACAGTGGAAACCACCAACAGTTGGCAGAAGCGTTGGAAGTTACTCAGTCAGCAATTTCACAACGTTTAAAAGCCATGGGAAAGATCCAAAAAGGTGGAAAATGGGTGCCGTATCAATTGAAAGAAAGAGACATCGAAAGGCGAAAACCATTTGTGAAATTTTGCTTGCCAGACAGAAAAGAAATGGTTTTTTTCATCGGATTGTTATTGGCGATGAAAAATGGATTTATTTCGACAATCCCAAGCGGAAAAAATCATGGGTAAACCCAGGCCAGCCATCAGCATCACAACCAGTCATGTCAACCAGTCCGAAATATTCATGGAAAGAAGACTTTGCTGTGTATTTGGTGGGATAGTAAGGGACCTTTGTATTACGAACTGCTGAAACCCGGTGAGACTATTACTGGCAAACATTACCGACAACAACTGATCAAATTGAACCGCGCACTTAAGGAAAAACGACCAGAATTTCACAAAAGACATGATAAAGTCATTTTTCAACATGACATTGCTCGGCCGCATGTTGCAATACCTGTCCAGAACTACTTGCGAAACATTTATTGGGAAGTTCAGCCCCACCTGCCGTATTCACTACACTTGGCTCCTTCTGACTACTACTTGTTTCGATCGATGTATCACGGACTTTCGGAACAGCATTTTCATTCTTACGAAGAAGTTAAAAATTACCTTGATGAGTGGTTAGCCTCAGAAAATAAGAGGTGATGGTCCTGGGACGGAATCCATCAATTGACAGAAAGATGGGAAAAAGGTCGTAGCTAACGTTGGCAAATACTTTGATTATTGAATTCATTCATTCTGTTATTCAAATAAATGCATATTTCAAGCAGTATTTTGCCTGCTTGTTTGGTAGCCCTGTACTAAGGACATCGTCACTCCAGTTTCATAGATATTACCATTAAAATTATCCTTTTCATTGGCGTTACTGAAGTCGTAGAAGTACAGGAAGAAATAAATATCGCTGAATTTTACTCCTTTATTTTTGTTTATAAGCTTACAGGAAAGAAAGATTTACAAGAAAAAAAATCAGAGTAAAATAAGTACAAGGGAAAACAGCAATAATTGCTTCAATCTAACGAATCAAGAGTTCTAATTAAATTTCATCAACTAAAGTCGTTATCCCTAAAGTAGTTAAATCTTGTTCGTTTCATCATTGTGATTAAAACATATGTAGATGTTAAATTACACCTAAAGTTTTATGTGAATCGAAAAACTACTTGAATCATTGCATGCACTCACTATTCCGGCTGAAACAATAGTTTCGGCAAACGCATGTGTGAATATCGTAATCCGTTTAATTCTTTTGATGTGTAAATATTTAGTTTTAAGCTCAAAAAACTGAAACTCCACCAGAACAAGTCATGTAAATCATCAGCATTTTCAATTTGCAATCAAACGCTTTGCATGTTGGCGTTTGAATTTCCATACATTTTCTTTAAATAGAAACCTCAAAAATAGAATTTTTTATAGACAATATTCACTTCATTTTTTTGAAAAAAACAACGAAAAAAAACAATAACAGGCATCGAACGAAAAAAAAATTTAATCTCTTGCTAATTGATAAGGAAGAATGTTAACAACTGCTAAATGGGCCATTAAAAATTTAACATTAACCAATATGCAAAATGAGTAGCGATAAAATTAAGCGTGTTCCATAACAAACGTTTTTAGAATAAGCAAATATTCTGTGTACGATTTGGTGCTTGAATCAATTACTATCGGCCGATACCTCTTCGATCCATTGCAGAACAATTTTCATTGATTTTTATTTTCTTTTGATTGAGGCTGTGATTGTTTAGGGCGAGGATCTAATTATTTTTTTTTTTAATACTAACAATATTATGTCTGGAAATAAGGTTGTAATGAGTTTTAATTTAAGAAAAAAATTGTGTGAGTGATTCAACTTTGTTTGAAAGTATTTCATGCCTGATTAGTGCTGTGAGTTTGATTATAAATTGCTCTTAACTAAACAAACAAGATTTAGAAGCATGTTGAGAAATTTAGTTTAAAGTAGTTTATATAGATTTCCATTATATACTGATCGTTTTCTCGGGAAAATTGATTGTCTTACACAGCGAAAAATTAACAACACAGAAGCATGCATTTTTTTCGTAGTGGAAGCAGTAGCAGTAGTAGTGGTAGTAGTATTGATAGTTATAATAACAATAGTACTAGTATTGACAGTAGTAGCAGAAGATTAAACGCGTATCACAATCGGACTCAACTTTACGTTTAAACCATTCGCAAATTTAAAGCGTTTTTCCTTTTTGATATTGCACCCTAATGCGTCAAAATCGGAGAGGTTATTATTGAATTAGATGCATTAGAAGAGGGTTGATTTTCAAAAAAAAGAAAATTATTGCTGCTCTAAGGGGGCGTTACGTAATAACGTAACGCAATTTGGGGGGAGGAGGGGTCTTGTTAAACGTTATGATGCGTTACAGGGGGTATACTTATACTATACTATGGTACAGAAAAACGTTATGGGGCACTCCACAGGGAGTAAGGGGGTCAGAAATCTTCAAAAATTGCATTACGTAATACTTGAACGCCCCCTTAGAAGAGTGTCGCTGAAACCATGAGAACATTAATTTTATGCCGTTCACATGATATTCAAATGCCTTAAATACCACGCAACGGAATTTTTAGCAAAACGTCCAACATGAAATTAAACATCTAAAAAATTTCAAAAAAATGTTTAAACAATTACACATTGAAAATTTATTGGCACAAACTGCAACTAAAGACATCACAAAAGTGACGTCCAAAAACATTTCGGTTGTGGGTCAAATATGAATATTGTTATAAAATTCCACTGGTTTGGGAAAAAGAAAATGTCAAAATCAAAATGTCCAAAAAAAATTTTAGATTTTTTTGAAAATTTATAACCTAAAAGCCCACTTAATGTTATGTCATTATAACACTTTGCCTTTTCAGGTTTCTTGCTCCTGTCCTTATCGGACAGGCAGCTACCGCAAAAAATTTTCGGTTGGCGATCGTTCACCAGCAAATGCGAATATCTTTTGTTCATATTCGATGTAGTTCCCGCTTGAACTTTATTTTCTCTAGAAAATAATTCGTGCTAACGTCCCACCAAAATTTAACATAGCGTTGGAAATACATCTTTTAAGGTCCAGGTTCAGCTTCTTTGTCACCAACAGCAAACTCCATAATGGGCTCCTGATCAACAGGAACTTCATATTTAAAAAAAAGTACTTTTAGATCTTGCAATAGTTCACCATGCTTAAAGTTTTAGTTGATTTTCTACGGAATAAGTCCTTTTTCATCAAATCCGGATTACGAGCTTTGAAAATTTTCGAAAAGTTTCATATTCTGGGAGCCAACTATGTCTTGAAATTCTTTAAAGTTCATGTGGTAACCCGGAGTTTTTTGTCCTTCAGCGGCACTTCTTATGCGTGTCTGTGGTCCGGTATTACTAGTCTGGATTGATTTTCCAAGTTTCCATTTTGCATAATCAATGCCATTGGGAGCAAATGAATATAATCCAAGAGTTTGAAATCCATTTATGAAATATTCTTTTTAATTCGATTTTTACAACTTCCTGTAACAGTCGTGCAAAACCTGTTTTGACAACTCCGCGTTGAGTTTATGTCTTCTCGACGCTAGTGCAGCATCTTGTCAAACAATCTGTTTTTGGTGAATACAAAACATATCTCCAGACTGCAAAATCCTCGTGCAAAATCAATCTAAGTAAAATTCAATAATTCACAATAAAAACTGAATTAGTCAAAATTCCTCACATGATTTTCGCAAAGTATATGTCGTACCAGTCTTATGTCCATCCACAAATAAAAATACAGCATCTTTAACGTCTACTTCAAGAAGAACCGGATTAAAAAATTTCTTTTATATTAAAGCAGCATGACAAATGACAAAATTGATGGCAAAGTCTGTGTGCGATTGACTGCATGAAAATTTGGGGCATCCTTATATATGGGTAATATTGTCATGGTTGGCACCAATAATCAGGCTGCAGAAAATGTAACCCTTCCCTCAAGGTTTTCTTCTGTCAGTCCTGCATTTGTTTCGCCAATTGCCTTGTTTTTGTCCAGACATTACCTTATCTTTTCTGGCAGTAACTTTGCCAGATTTAGGATAGATTTGAAAATTTTTCTCATCACCAATAATATACACTTATTCGTTCATCCAAAATACCTATACAGTTTCCTTTCTTCAAATATTCACTAATTTGAGTAACTAACGTTCTGATATCATTCTCAGATACCTTGGAACTAGCACCTGTTACAGCTCCTGGTGTCCTTTCTGTTATTTCCGAATGACTGTTTAAAAATCCTCTAAGCCAGTCATTAAGTTTTCTTCTCCGAATACCCTTCATTTCATTTGCTTAACCCGATCAGCTACTTTTCTTCATAATTTTCTAGCAGTACAGTGAGGTCCTCCACAACTAGATGCTTCCGTTGTTCTATGGATCCTGTTCTGCAATTACAACGTGGAATTTGACACCTTTTTATTATTTATATTTTTCTTGGATAGTTTAAAAAGTATTGAGCCTTTTTTGTCACTAGATGGTGTTCATTGTCATATATCGGGCAATACTAATCCAGTTGAGTCAAACTGACATGCGTTTGAAAGGTGATATATTCCAGTCTACAATTTTCATAGTTTTGTATTTCGTCATTCGTGTCAAAAGTTGTATTCACTTAAAAACGAGTGAAATTTCTGTAAAAAAATCGTTATATTTTACATTAACACTTCGATCAAGGTGAGCATGCATCGCAGGCTCGTGAAAAAAGTTTGTGTTTACAGTTAAGGTATTTTATCAAAAGTCACAGGCAAGAGATGGTTCGCTCGCTTTCGTTCGGGGAATTTCGATGTCAAAGATGCACCTCGCTCAGGTCGACCAATCAGTGAAAAAGTCGATGAAATCTTACAAAAAATTGAAGAAAACCGACACATAAACAGCCATGACATTGCTACGGACCTGAATATCCATCACCAAATAGTTTTGAACCATGTGCGTAAGGCTGGATACACAAAGAAGCTCGACGTTTGGGTGCCGTATGAATTAACACAAGCAAATTCGATCGATGAATTTGATTCATTTACTACATGCTAATAAAACGCAACGAAATTGAACCATTTTTGAAGCAAATAATTACGGGCGATGAAAAATGGGTAAGACACGAGAATGTCGTTCGAAAAAATCATGCTCAAAAATGGTAAATCATCACAAACGACTTCAAAGCCAGGATTGACACCAAATAAGGTTAAGCTGTGTGTATTGTGGAGATTGGATTGTGATTGTTTGTCATGAGGTGCTAGAGCATGGCCAAACACTCAATTCGGCTCTTTACTGTCAGCAATTAACCAGATTGCAACAAGCAATTCACAAAAATCGGCCAGGATTGATCAATAGAAAGAGCATTGTCTTACATCATGACAATGCCAGATAACACAAATCTTTGATGACCCGGCAAAAATTAACAGAGCTTGGCTGGGATGTTTTGGGTCATCCAGCGTATAGTATAGAACTTGCATCATCAAACTCCAACTTGTTTCGGTCTCTGCAAAACTTCCTTAATGAAAAGAAATTCACTTCAAAAACGGACTCTGAAAATTACTTGGCAAAGTTTTTCGCCGAAATACCACAGAAGTTCTACAAAGATGGAATAATGGCTCTAGTCAAAAAATGCAAAAGGTCATAGATCCTTAAATAAAATCCATTTTAAATAAAAGAAATATTCAATCGAAAAATGACAAAAAAAGGCTCAATACTTTTTAGGCTTACCAATATTATATTATAAAATTTTAGAATTATGTGACTTAAATTTTTATAATTTTGTTGCTTCGGATCATCTCCGTGCTTTTTTCTCTCATCCTTCACGAGTATAATTTTCTTGATTTCCTTGCAGTACAAAATCACCTGCATTTTTAATAAGAATATCCATAATACAAATATATTTAAACCTTATACTCAGCAAGATTAATTCAAACAAACGTTTTAACAAAGTATCTCAATCGGAAATGTTGGATCCCAATCGCCTTAAAATTAATAGGATATTGTGTTCTCTTAGCTGTGGCTCTTAACGGGGGCGGCCCGAAAAGTACGCAGCCTCACCGTCCGATGGAGGCACTATCACAAGAAAAAGTCAATACCATGTAGTATATTCTTGTAGACGGCAAATGTCCGAATTTAAACCGACTCGAAATCGCACTTTTGTTTTGACAGCGTGTGAAAGTGGGCGCATTCGAGGATTTTAGAAAAATCGCGAAAGAATAACACCGGGAGGTGCTTCGATGCTTATTTTTGGAAGATGAATTGCCCCGCGAAATCAAAGTTCGCTTGGATGCTATATACGGTGACTCTGTTCCTGTAATGGAGAACGTCAAAAGTTGGTTTAATGAGTTTCCACGTGGTCACACGTCGTTTTTTGACGAGTCACGCCCAGTTACCCCGAAAATGTCAATCAAGGACCATAACGTGACCAAAATCCACGATCTCGTATTGGCAACCCGCCGTTGAAGGCCGAGAAAACGTATTCTTTAGACGAGTAAGAGAAGTTGGGACATCGCGGAGTCAAGCTAAGCAGAGAATATGTTTTGTAATAAATCGCCAATTCTCAAACGTATCATTTTTTTTCGAATCGCCCTCTTGTATGCATAAATCCTCTTTTGCTTTGAGCATTGGTTGGAAATTGACACTTCATCCATGACAGATAAACCCATCCACAACGGGCAAGTGTCTGGTGAGAATTTAGATCAGGAGGGTTTTTTAAAATGGAATATTTGTTAAATTTAGAGTCGATGTAAGTAAGCCACAAACATTTCCTGTACCCAAGACTACAATCCGTCGTTGATAGGACGGAAGCGCACCTTTATTAAACGTGATTAAACGAATTTTTCTGAAAAACACTTGTCACCAGACCCGCAGGGACCTCTTTTATCAGCGGTTTGGGTGAGTTTGACTGGCTTCCATATCGGGAACTATTAGTACCTGTCCAGGTTGGGTTAGATCGATTATATGATACGTATTTATTATACTGTTATTATATTGAAAGTGGCTAAAATTCACTCAAAACGGAAGAAAGTAGTAACTTTGATATAGCATTAACTGCCATAGTGTTGGAAAGAGCATAAAGGGACAATCAGTCCTGAGGTCCAGCTGCCGTAAGCTAGACAGGTAGTTGCAGTAGTCAGTCAAATATTCATGGAATAAGACTTTCTTAAGACGTTTTGAGCAACTTTCGCGTGTTAAATAACGTATGCAATCAAATTTCTTCTCCTTTTTTCAAAAAGGTTTTGCTATGCTTTATGTTATGTTGCTTAAGGGTTTTTTATGATGATAATTATATAGTCATTACCTGTGTGCCTTCCATTTGCATGCAGTATAACTCCCTTGAAAAGAATCTGAACCTTTCAATTATCCGCAAGTTGTTCTACGTGGTTAGCAAATTTCCATATGAGAAAACAAAAGTTTCGTTTAAATGGTGACAACTTTGACTTACTCCCAATCATTTTGACCTGTGGTGAATATTATAATGGAGAATGAGTTCATTTCCTTTCATTTTGAAAAAGATGTAAATAAATAATAACAGTTGTATGCGTTGGCATTATTAAAATCGCGAATCGCCACAAGGACATCAGAACAAGCTAAAGATGCGTTCAACCAAAACGCGTCCTCAAAAACAAAAAAGCAAGGCCTGCCGGAGCAGATTAAGCTATTTTGTAATCAGTTCCCACCACAACTCTTACCCTAAAGTATAGAAAAGTGAAAATTACTATAAGTTTAAAAAAAAATTAAGCATCCACTAGTTTTCCCACCCTTTCCTTCCAAAATACAAATAAAGTAGTAAATGGTGAAATTATCGCGGGAGCTTATTTACTTTGATGATGAACCTTTCCCAATTGCTTTTGTCTTTATCCAGCCCAAAATTATAGAAATAAACCTCAATCCTGACTATTACATGTATATTTGGCCTTAGGGCAACAAAAATACCTGAAGAAAAAAAAATTTCACCAACAAAAAAAGGCACACTGAACCCAATAAAAACAAGAATGTCGGCAGAGAAACTCAATGTAACCGAATATGCATCCAGTCCTTCATTCCGAATCCTTAATCTATTCTACTCAAACAGTTCAGTTCATAGCGTAGAAAGTTAAGTTGAATGAATAAGGGAAGGTAAATGCTCTTCGCTGCGATAGGTACAAAGAGGATCATTTCTGTCGAAAAAAGGTCTTAACAAATTCTACTTCATAAAGCTGAAGAGATGGCCGGAGTATTATGGTAAGATTGAAATTTACAATACAATCTGCGTTAAAAATGTTATCCTTCGCAAGAGGAGTTGGAACGAGTAGAAAATTTCTTTGAATTAAATATAAGCTAAGTTTCAAAAAGTACATAAAGCGAAAGTAAATGTAAAAACGCAAATGGAAATCTTGTTGTGCTCCTGTAACGCAGAAGCTTTTAAGGATTGTTGAACTATACCAGGACTGATCAGCTTGTATTTATAGTCGTGATGGGGTTTCGCTAACATAAGCTTCCGTCGCATTTCCTTTCTTTAACTCTGGTTGTGCTTTTTGAAAAAAAAAAATAGTAACACTTTTTATTCAAACTTTCCGAAACATCTTTTTGTCTACAGATGATAACACTTTGCAGCAAATATTCGGTAAACTAAAAAATTTCACTCATTCTATCTACCGAAGAAAGAAAGCTGGGTTGTAAAACCCATAAAGAAAGGCCGGAAAGGATAAAAGGATAAGGATATTTATTTGCCTCTCTAAAATACACTCTTTATAAATTCTCTGATAGCCCGGGGCAAAGTGCGGGTAGTATCTTATCGGGAAGATGCTTGCCCTTGCTTACGCAATGAGTTAAAAGGAAGGTGTTGTATTAGTGATGGTTGTAATAAGATCTGTACTTTATCATAGGACATTTGGTTCATATTGTCCAAAGAGGCTGTTGCGTTTCATGAAGCTTTGAGGCGCCTTTTTCTTAAGCCACTCATTGAATTACTTCATACACTTGAACTAAATTTCTGACAGGATATGAATACATGGAGAATTTCAACAAAAACATGATAAAAATGAGTTCCCAACTCAAGCGAACAGGATAAGACATTTCGACAGAAATCAGTTTATCATCATCCTTAGATTGATTGTAAATACTGTTTGAGCTCACCATTGCATCAAGACAAATCGGAAATCGATTTCATGAAATTGTATTCTGTCTTACGTCCGCCGGGCTATTCCAGGCTTTCGCAAGGACGCGTTTTGGCTTTCTGTTACTGTCATGTCCCGCCCGACGTAAGGCATAGCGTAATTTCGGCCTGTGGCAACAATGTACACGAATTTCGACTGCATTTACTTTGTTTATAATTCTCTTAGAGTATATAGCATGGAATATTTAGTGTTAAGCTTTGCAAATTAAGACTTCCATTAAACATACGCGTATCCTACAAACCTGTCTTACAAACTCAAACTGTAACTTTGCCTTACAACAAAATGTGTCAATTCTTATGTGAAAATGAAACGATATCTAAGCAAAAGCTCATGAAATTTGACGGTAATAGGTTTTATGTGCATATCCGCCGAACTTTTATTGATTTTTGCCCAGTTTTTTAAATTTCTGTTTTTATTTTTGTAACGTAACACATCAAATTAAGAAATTATATCAAATTTAAATTTCGACACCTTACAAACGTACGTTTTCAAAATAATTGAATGTAAATCGGACAATTGCATTGTACTTCTCAAATGATTCGAATAACATAGAGTTATTAATAAAATAAATATTAACTATATTAATATATTACTATGGCTAACAAAAAGCATTTTTAAGATACTACTGCTCAAATGCTATTATTTGAATCCTTTTATACTTAAATTTGGCATTTATCTAGCATACCTGGAGCAAATGCGCTCCCAAGCCCTGACTTTTTCTACAGTTCAGTGATTTTTTCACGTAGAAACGTCTTCCAACAAGAAACCAAAATAAACTAAACTTTTAGTAGAAAGAGAACAACAAATAAAGGGAAAAGCTGGAGGCATGTGTGACCCTTGCCTCATAATGAAAGTGAATTAGCAAAATCAAGGGTCAAGTGTATGAAGTTGGAAAGCAGTAATCCAAGCTTTATACAGACCCTGAAATTTTTTGGGAATACCTGTTTTAGGGTGTCAAAAGATTACCATACACGAACTAAAAAAAATGAAATGAAATGAAAAAAAGGTTACTATTTTGCTCGCCTTCGCGGTCCCATTAGGGAAGATTAACTCATCTTCAGGGTAATAGTGAGGGGAGATTATTTACGAATAAGATACGGTTTTTTGACAAACAGCAGGAAGGTACGCTATCAGAATCTGCAATATTGCGAGATATGACTAAGCAAAATACACAAAATAACAAACGTCTTGCAAGGTTCAAGCAAACAGGATACATTGATTGACTTAAGATGTCAAAAAGAAAAAAGAATTAAAAACATAATTGATCCTATTTTCCGTCTAAAAACAGAAAAGATCCGCAAACAAGAAAACAGAAATAAACTCAATGTGAGAAAATTACCTGCCTTAATGCTATGTTCTAACTTAGACAAACAGCATTCCTTTCGAAATTAACTGTCAGCTCCCAATTTCTTCTTGCAAAAGATCAAACAATTTTACAGCCCGGACTGCGCGAACTCACTGATGAACGACAAGTTAATCCTCATGAACTTTGCAGTTTGGGATCTATTAAAAGGGCGATCCAACAAAGAATCTCCAAATAAGGATATTAGTTTAGAGTTGTCTGACTTTGTCTGTTTTGACAAGGTGGATGGCGTGAGCTCAAACTTTGCTGTGCGACTTCGATTGCCAAACCACTGATGTTCAACATCCCATTTCCAATAACAAAACAATGTCTTTCACATCTGAAGGTCCAAATTGACAAGAGACTCTCAAATTCAGCACGAAATCAAGCTGCATTCCCACCAGGATCATCGATTTCATCAACTCTGTGAATCATATATACATATCTATATGCCAACATGCCTCATCTTTCGAATGAACAGCAAAAACCCATGAGATAGGCAGATGTTACAAATCATAAAAGCAGAAATACTTACATGATTACTTCACTACTCGATCGATACGTCCTTTACTCAGAAATGGAAAATTCTATTTTACAATGACAACTAATGGTCATATTTGAAAGGGCTTTGCAACAAAGCGCAAAAATCAAATTTTTGTCAAAACTGATTTCTTGCCAAAAATCAGTACTTGCGTTCAAGGATTATTATCTACTCCAAAAAAAACAGTTTCCTTGTTGCTCCCTACCCTTCCCAACAGTAAGAGAGTTTCTAATTGAGCCTTTTTTTGGGAATCAGCTGACCGTTGTTCACTGACTTCTATTAATAAAACCAGGGACTTATTTTCTTTAACCTGAAAAGCTTTCTCTACAGCTGGCCTAGGTCAGCCATAGGTTATTATACAAGATATATTTTCGTGGTTCCGGAATGTGGTTGACCAGTTCCATTAGTCTTAGATATTCCTGCGAATCAAGGGTTGTCACGGAAGTTTTTTTTACTGTAATTGGAATGCTAACTTCTGTAGCTTCCAGTATTCTGAAACCAGATTTCTCGGAAAATATTCCATGTAAATTTTCTGTGAGGTTTTTTTTGACAAGTGAACCGAAACGCTGTCATTAAAATATTAGACATTGTCTAATACTTTCCATACTTAAGCCTGAAATCCTGCGACTTTACAAATAATGTCGACACACGTTGATTATTCTAAAAGCTTAATACTTAAAGAAAATAGCACAAAAATCTCGTCCTTACAAACAAAATATTATATTGACATCTTAGAGAAATTTTACATTTTTAATTAAGTTTAATCCATCGAATAATCCTGTTCTTCAGGTGAAATACTAATCTCAATGCCTTCGTTTCCAACTTTTTGCGCTATCGTATTCTCTTTAGAGCACTTCCCATTTCTTCCCTTCAAACTCTAACCAGAGTATTAGTCTATTTTGGCGTCTCAAGCAACATGAGATAACTTTCTGAATTGTTGGGTAATAAAAACTTAAGCAGGGTGGTTCTAAATAATTAACTTAATAGTCCCGAACTACGTTGAAGGAGCAACAGAGGGAATGGTTTCTGAGGGTAAACTCATATACCGGCAATGTATACAACGATGTACACAAAACGTAACATGAGTTGAGAGTGTGTTGTAACGCGTTCGTTTAGAACGAAGAAACGATTTTCTTACCGCAAAAGACGAAAATAATGTTCGTAAGATGGGTCTAAAAATCGGCATCCATTTCATTCGTGCTTAAAGATTTCAACTTTGTTGCAAGGTTTTGTAAATGTTCGTGAGGTCTGGGAATAATTCTGATTTAGGGATTATGGATTAGGCTTGTGGGTTGACATTTCCTTGCATAATGTAAGCAGGATCTCCACCAATATCAATGAATTTTTCATGGAATATTCAGGCAGCGCTATGAAAAGGAGTGCCAAATCTCATTATGCCTGTTTTATCACGAATTTTTCAAACAAGGCATCACATATCATTACCTTTTGAATCCATAAAATTTCGGAGTACAAAAAAGAACCATAACCAAAGGATTATCAAATCAATTCGCACCCTGGCCTGAGCCTTCAGCAAACGGCGCATTTAATCTGTGCTAGTGATAATTAAGAAACCATCCAAAATCGACTTATTGGACACAGAAAGTCCTTTCGAGTAATTTTAATGAATGAAAACTAAAGAGATGAAATCCATGCAGAAACACGTCCTTTGGGCACAACCCTGGTGTTGTAGCTATTCATGTGTTTGCCGTGCACATATCGAAAATGGAGACTATTTGTTCATTGAATTGTATCCATGCGAAGTCCTTTTAGCATGAAAGCCAACGATAATCGAAGAGTATTTCCGCTAGAAGTATGAACGTACATACAGTCCTGGGGAAAAAAGTTACTAAGAACATTTTAAGCTCATTTTCGCAAATGTTCTTCAAAGTAAGTAGGATGTCAATTTTTTACTGACTCAGGTAATAACAAAGGATATGTAGTCCATCGTTAAATAGTGGGAGAAATTTAAGAATGATGTTCATTCACACGGTGAAATTGGAAATGTGATTTGGAAGAAAGTGGAATTTGAGTAAAAATTAGACAAGTTAGTGCGGGAGTGAAGAGCATTTTGGCTTGGGCGCGGGCAAATCTCACCATACGTGAGATTTGTTTCAGCCTGGATATTGCTCAGTACATTCCTCAGCGGATTCAAAAAAGCAGAAACGGGTTATATGAGTGGAAGAATGGCTCTTGATCACTAACGAAATCTATGCCTTTGGATGACCGCTTCCTCCTTTTGCGGAGCCAGGGAAACCTATTTAAGACATCATCGGATATTAGGAATGACTGAAGATTGACGAGAAATAGAAACGTAACGTGTGTTGGGCTACGTGTGTTGAAACCTGTCCATAAGCCAGACCTTTCGTTAAGACCTCGGCGGAAAAAGTCTCAGTGTGTTCAGCAATATGTTCATTGGACAGAAGGCATATTGGATTCAATATATTTTTCAGATGAGTCAAAATTTTAGCCTTATTTAGGCGACGAACAATTCTAGTGCGGGGAGAACCTCTGAAAAGGATTAATAATGAATGCATTCGAAGACTTCAGCAAGGTCGGTAATGCTGTATTAATGCAAAACTGATCGCATCGGTCTATTAGCATGTCCTAGAAAATGATTTTTCGCCTTGTGCGTTAGAAATATTTTGCGATACCGGAATGTTTGTGTTGGAACAGGATAATGCGCCATTTCACAGTGCAAAAGTTTTAAGACTTAAGTTTGTACAAGTCTAATCTTCGATATCAAAGGAAAGCAGAGAATTTGATACCGTTTTTTTTTCCTTTTTTAATCATAATTTGAAGCGAACTCACGCGAAGAAAGAGGAAAGAAAGATTTCGGGCGCTAGGAATGATTTATACAATAGTAGCTATTGGTTTATTAGTATTTACTGGGTGAGCACACCACATATTTACAGTGGAAATAGAAGATGACACACGGGCTTATTTTCAAAAAAAAAAAACAAACAAAAAAACTAGCTTTGTTCGGTTGGCTGTATTAGTTTAACCATCAAAATGACACCACGTTATATTGCATTTCATTACAAATAGTACAACAGCTCATACTCGTTTTTGAATTTTACTTGACATTGTTAATTGCAGTTTTATCTATTCCGCAAAGCATTTAATAATTTATACTAGGACTTCTAGATAGCTTTTTTTCTGTTGCCAAGCAATCGAAGTAATCATATGATGTTGATTCGAATATAAAAATAAACGAAACATCGAAGCACAAGTATCCAATAAAATCAAACTATTGCGTACCCTTGATTCAATAATGGTATTTCTGTATCAGTCAAAAGCAACCAAAATGTAAGAGTTCCGGGAAGTCCCGGCAAACGGACCGAGTCATTAGCATTTCTGATAATTTAGAGCTTCCCATTGAACATTGAGTTGTGATCCTTAAAAAGCAACCATGAAAAATCAACTAAGCAAGGTGGCGTTGTTTTACGTACGATTCTCATAGTCACTTATCAGGCAAACTCTACTGCTTATTACCACGTGTACCACCTGCTGAGGAAAAGGTTGTTCTCGGGCCAACGTAACAACACAAGAAAACGGTCCACTACTTCTTAGACGGATACGAAGGCTCTGACCCCCACTATCTTCTCGCCAAACAACAGAGCCTGTAGCTCGGCAAGCAAGTTATTCAAACGTGTTTTTTGCCAATTCCGCCCAGGTATTAACTGCCCTCCGGTCAATAAATTCCAAAAATTCCAGTGGCCCCGATGGATGCCCAAATTTTATACAAAGGAAATACTTCAACGTATTCACATGCCGCACCTAATCATTACCAACCACTGCATTAACAATGAACACTTCTTCCATGACTGGAAGACCTCTTTGCTACTCGCAACTCCGTCTCAGGAAAGTACAAAGCAATGTTTTTATTCTAGTTAGTCTTGAGTTTAGGTGAAACTTTAGAGAAAATCATCCTATTCTCCTTCGAAAGCATCGCCAAGCCCCTGATAGAACCAGCACAACAATTTGAGTTTGAAGAGAAAAAGGTGTTAATTGAGATCTAGATCTCAATTGACCTAAGGGAACTCCGCGTGGGGTTTGGAGTCTTTTGTTCAAACTTTTAAAACCAAACTGCCCCACTCCATTGACATAAATTTATTCAATTTTTGTAGACCAAGGAACCTTCCTAATTCAAATTGCCTATGCTTTCGCCCCTACTATCAATGCTCGATCATGTCACCCAGGGATCAATACTCGGCCCATACCTCTTTAATTTCCTTCTCATTGCGACCCCAGTGCAATGGGCAAACAATCTGGTTAGTCTTAGTATTGTCTAAACAATCTTAGTTTCTCTTTGTCTGCAGTCTTTGCAGAATGCCCAAATCAATATCACTACGTTAGATAATGTATGGAAGAAGGATATCAATGTCGAAGGGGTTGATGATGTGTGGAGGTAGGTTAATGATACAACCAACGCTCCTCTCCACACAATTCTATGCGCGGGGGACTTATTTGTTCCGACTACTAACACATTCCCTCTAAGGGCTCAGCGAGCTATCGCACCACATGTAGAATATCTACGAAAGTATCTTTCAAAATGAGTCTTCTCCATCAACGCCGGAAAATTCAAACTCCTGTGCTTCCAAAACACGGCTGGCGATCACTGATCTCCCACGACACGCTGATAGTTCTAAATGTCCATACGTTTTTTCTTTGGTTTTAGAGGGTCAAAAGGTTTTTCAAGAACAAAAATATATATGTTTAAGCATCTCCTCGGAGAAGGTCGTCTTGAATCCGAACGAAAATATTTGGTTCCCGATAAAGCTTGCTAAAGTTGCTAGGAAACGCTAGGACTCAATTCGGACGTGGAAACACTTCACAACAGGCAATCAAATCTGACACCAAAGTGAAAATCCAAGTCAGTGAATCCAACGTGTTTGGCCGGAATTCGGTACCAGATGTGGCCGAATAAAATATAAGGCTCCAGAGCCCTAGAAACTAAAAAGAAAAGAAAGAGAAAAGAAATAACAAAACTTCTTACTTTCGTTGTTGTGTCTTTATAAGAGCCTTTTGCACAGGTGAAAATGCCTTTTTTCACTTATTCTTACTCGTAGTATTTTTTACAGAAAAAGGACTCTTTTTATTGTTTTAACTCAATAAATAAATCAATTAATAATATTTACCAAATGTCACAATTAGCAGGCTTGTGTGGCAGGAAAAGACATTTTTTCAGCACTGCATACTAATTTCGTACTAATTCTACATTTATCCTTGCACGTAACCTTAATTTAGTTAAATTCAAATGTATTGTTTAGTGTTATTAAGTCGTAACTGGTTTTGAGCAGCCATGCACTTCGAAACGACATGAGTCCTTCCGCACGAATCCATCCAGACGGATTCAACAAGGCGCTATGCTCGGTACAATTTTAAAATGCTTCATTATTTTCAAATATTTGTTGAAAAAATTAAACATTTAGGTTTACGTCAGGAAGCAACGGAATTCTCGGAAATTGTTAGTTTGTATAGAAAAACGTAGTTAGGATGCGATTCGTTGAACAAATATTCAAACGTCAGCTCTGTTTTGGAGATGCATTCCACTCGGATTGAAAGTAGGCTTTGCCGCATATTTCTCCCAAAATATGAAACTCTAACTTTTTTTCAATTTTTCACAGAAATATTTCCGATCTGGTTGCCATCAGTTTCACTAGTTGAAAAGTCTGCAAATGCAAATTAATATTTGCTGGTTGAGTTATTCCTTTGAAAACAGCAGAGAACTGAAATTGATAATTGAGTTCCTGGACTACACATTTTTGTTCATGAAATTTTTTGTTTAAATTTTGGTGTTTGCTCTGCAACTTTTCAATGGAAAACCAATAATTGATTTCAATGTAATTTATACAAGCATAATTGTTAAGTTTTGATAAACAAATGATTTTACACTTGACTTTTCCGGTATATCTAGCAACGAAATCACAGAAAGTTGTAGATGTTGTTACGTGATGTCTCTGCATTACAGATATCGTTTTACACTGAAACCATAAAAAAATTGGCTTATCACAAAAGTTACTGCTTAAGCTTAAGCTTTACACTACTTTCACATATGCTTTTCCCCGCCGTAAAGGACATTACATGTTTGATGCTTTTCCACTTCCAAGGTATTCACCAGTTAAATCCATCAACTGGTGAATGTCGAATGAGGAATGTTTGATAAAAATTAATTATAGTTTCGGTATTCATTATGATGTATGTAGGATTCTGTTCGTAGTCAAAAAAGTTTCACGATTGACAAAGACTACTACATGCGGGACCAGTGTTTCAACTGGGTAAGACAACTGAGTTCATATTGCTGAACACAGGTTCCCGGAAACTGCACCATTGGAATTAAGATTAAGATTCTTTTGAGGCGTTCAGATTCTTTTTGATAATCTCGTCCCCTCCGCACTACTAGCATGAATATTTCGGGTAGTGAAAATTGGATTGCAATTCGATTGATTAAATGATGGTTGTCTATTTCTGTTGATGAAATTTTTTTCAAAATAATTAGACAGAAAAGTGTTAACTGATATAAGCCGAAACCAAAGTTCTTGAAAAATAATAACCGAATGGATAACATGTCCACGGGTACATACGTACTACCTACGAATTGTTGCCACATGTCCTTCTTATTTCCTTATCCGGAAAATGACATCTCAAATACGAAACAAAAAATTTGCCCCCGGAAAGTTCTGGATGAACCGCACCAGGAATTTTTGAAACACTTTTCGTCAGCACAAATTCAAAAAGGAAACCAGGAAACAAAAAGGAAACCAGGCATACTAGCAAGACATTAAAATAAAGTAAAACGTTTATAATATGTATGAATTTATTACATAAAAACGTAATAAATTCATACATTTAATAATCAAACTCAATTAGAGTTTGGTTATAAAATGTATGAATTTCTCGCAAGATGATATACAAAGAGTGTTTTTTAGAGATATAGAGGTTTGAAATTTTCTACCATTCCGACTTCAACATAATTTCGGGGATGTGAATGCCACGACTGGCACGGAGGCAGTCAAATGAGAGATTTGAGTTTCGACTTTCGAGGGGTCGTACCTCCCAAATAACGCTGAGAATGTTGTTTTTCAAACGGCCAAGCGTCTCGGGCTTGTCGGCGTGGATTAGAGATTTGAGGTTCATCCAAAGGAAGAAGTTCAGCGGTGTTACATCACAAGGTCTAGAAGGCCAGTTCGCAGGTCCTTAACGAGAAATTATGCGCTCATCAAATGCTTCTTTCAATAAGTCGATGGTTGCATGACCTGTGTGAAATGTCGCGCCATCCTGTTGAAACCAAAAGCTCCCTGCATTGCGGCGAGTCTATTCTGGAATCAGAAAGTCTTGATCATGGCCACTGACTGTAATGTAATATTCCCAGCAGCAGTTTTAAAGACATATGGACCAATGATAACCAGGGCCCGTAAAGCACCATAAAGAGTGACTTTCTTTATATGTAACGATGTTCGGACGATCCCTCGTTGTCGCTCATTACTCGAAATGTGGCAGTTTTGTTATTGACGTAGCCATTTAACTAGAAATAAGCTTTATCTGAGATTTATCTGTTCTTGGGCTCATACACCGAATCTACGCCATGCTTGGTTGTTCAGCTTCAATTCCTGCACATGTTCCAGTGAACCAAGACCCTTTCGTATAATCTTCCATAATGTAGATGGACACAGGGTACGTTGTTGAGAACGATGTCGATTGGACTCGCTTCCCTGAACTACATCTGTATGGATACGTATTGTCAGTGAGCGTAAAAGTGGTACGGACACGATCCATGTTGAATTGAATTAATTAATGATGGACAATCATGTCGGCTCTAAAATTGACAGAGAAAGCCATGGGTTTCTCCAACAGAATCGTTTTTTCCGGGATAAATCTACACAACTTGCAGACGTTGCTCACGCACCGACCTATAAATACGATTAAATGGCATGCGAAACGACCCATAAAAGGGACGACAGCTGTCAAAACAAACGTAGCATTGAAAACTGTTGTCAACTTGTATTTCTATGTCTCTGAAGAGCCATCGTTTCCTTTTTGGTAAATTCCATTCTCAGCCACTTTTTTTTCCAGGTTGTTTGTAGATGTCAGTCAGTGGTCAGTCTATTGGATGGCGCCAAATTGGTTCGGGTTGGAAGCTGGTCATAATTGTGTATTGGTGTTTGATGCTGAACCTCTTCTTGGGTTCTCTCTTGTATAAAGTTATTTACCTCTCCTTATACTTTTAGTACAGCAATGATCATCCTACATCTGTGGTTCGGATGAAAAGGATAAGTTTTATGTGCTCCGATAGGACAGTGAAGATAACTTTTGGGGCTATTATTATGGAGTTAACCAATTGTTTATTGATGTTAACCTTTCCTTGATTGTGATATTCTCATTTTCTAAATGAATTCTAGGTGTGAAAATGTGAAACCTCACATTGCTGAGGTGATTTTCTATGTATAGAACTGTCAATCTTCTTGATAAAACCTTTGATAAAATTAACTCAAGTGAATTCGTATCACCCGGACACAAAAAAAAATTTCATGATCGTTGACCATGGTTATGTTGAGCAAAGTATATAGAAAAGAACACTTCTTATTCTTCGGATAGCTGGGCAGACAGTCAATTTTTCGTCCAAGACGTCTAGGCCACCCGTTTGCAGAAAGATATTATCTTTGAGTTTGAGCTTTCTCTTTGTTGTGCGATGCGCAAATGGCACTAATATTAAAGAGTTATTCTTCGAATTTCATATCCCTCGTGAAGCGGTAAACAGAAGAACTTCCTTCTCGTTCTTTTGAAGAAAGAAATTCTTGCGGATTTTCTGCTTTGTTTTGATGGATTGTACCCGCATTTGTCTGCTATCATGCCTACGATTTCCAATTCTTCTGATGCTGGCGAGGGACAATGCAGATTGTGTGCGATTTTGAAAAGTTCTTTCACTATTGCGTATTGCTTTTTTGCCACTTCCTTTGTTGTAGAATATAATTAATTCTGGCATCGGTAAGGATCATAGTTTTTATGTAGTATTTCCTTGGTTCATTTGTCATATTCATTTTGAAAGCATCCTTTTGCCGAAACCAAATGATATTGCCATATACATATCCATGCTTGTCAAATAATTATTTCGCATAACTCTGTAGACAGTTTCGTATTGAAATCCTCGAAGATACCAGAAATTATGCAGGCTAATCGATAACTTATCTTTGGCGAAGCATGTCAGCATGAAGGTTCGGCTCTCTAAAAACTGGGATGTACGAATTATGTCTTTTTCTTCGTTAACGGTTCAAAACAAAAACAAAATTTTAATCATAAATATGAAAATGACATTGAGTCATACATAAAATTCCAAAAATTGCTATCAATTTGACATGCTCACTTCTCAGGTCGTTCCCAAGTTTCATTCCAGATTGAATATTGATTTGTCTTCTTCCTCGTATTCGAACACAAATAATTCGACGGTGGAGTTGAAAAATTACTGAATTAGAAATAAATGTTGTTTTGAAATCAAATTCAAATGACATTTCGTTATCTGACGCGATAACTTGACTCCTTAAGGTTCAGGCCCTGAAAAATAATCTAATAATTATTTAATTATCGGGGCAACCGATAGGTCGCACCTGCAGCGAAAAAAAGTAATATGGTTAAATAGACAGGGTTATTTGAAAGTACAAAGGCCGCATAATGGCGGCCGAAGGAAGTACCTTTGAACCGACTAGCTCAACGCGCGTACGAGGGGGTTTTAAGGGCATTATTTAAGTCCTGATCCTTCCATGTCACAAACACACACACACAAAAAGAGCTTACTCTTCCATATTAGACAAAATATATAAATAGAAATGATCAACTGAAAGTAAGTAAATATGAGATATTTAATTTACATTAATTGTGCTGCGCTGATTCGGATCACCTCAGCTTGGTTTCGAGACTTCAAAAAAATTCTGCGGCGCTGCGTTCTGACACTCTCTGCTGCCTGCTTACTACCTGCTTGGCATCGATCTTAATCAAAATGTTCTCTTGTGCTTTGTAATTCAAAGATTTTGCGACTCGAGGACTTCTGGGGCTAAACAATTCACACAGCTGCTAATACTTCTTGATTGTCTTTATTATCCTCAATACTTTATTCACAATTACTACATCCTTCATACTTGACACAATTTCTATCCTTTATTTTCCATATTAAGTCACAATTTCGATATCTTCAATCAACATTTATATTTATAACTTATAGCGATATGTTCATAACAAACAAGTGAATCATATCAATGGAAAATTTCTTCCCAAAAGCGTTCCAAGAAATTTTTTTGTTTCTTTCGCTACTGAGAATTTCTTTTCTGAAAGTCTTTTCCTGACATTTATTTTACTGAGATTTGTTTTTTATTTTTTATTTTGTTTGTTTTTATGTCGCCTACTCATCGGAATACCAAACAATATTCGAGTCAGACTCGACGATTATGAACACGCAAATGAACTTTGGATTAAAGTGATGCTCAATTAAAAACACTTATTCTTAATATTTTTTAAAAGCGACCATTAATTCTTTACTAAAAAGTGGATAATCCAAAGTCGTTTCAAGTACCATCCCCGGAATCGTAATTCACTTTTCGATGGTAGTTTTCAGGGATTTCCTAGGAAGAAAAAAACGAATCACCATTTTCATAAATTTGTGCAGGAAATTCATTAATGGAGACGTTTTGTTGTTGTCTAAAAGCAAACGGACTGAATCAATCGCATCAGCGTTTTATGGAAATGCATTAGCATTTTTAGTAAATCCTTAGGAATTTTTCTTTAGAAGAAATCTACCTGTAAATTTAACTTTGATAGTAGAAATTTTGAATTGCGGATGATTAGCGAATAGAAATGAAAGCAGAGCTACTTGTTACCTCTTAATCCATCAGATGATGATATGAACTCTCATATCTCATATGTTCGAAATCTTAGCATAAATCCATTTAACGGCTGAAATAAGTTATCGCTCCATAGGCATCGCAATATTTACTAGAAATTAATTTTATTAAAAAACTTTTAAAACATTTTTGGCGGACTTAAAAGTATTTAAAATTCACTTCAGTATTAAACCACGTCGCTCAGCAATCGTTTTCGTTTCTTTTCTTTCCAACAAAATTGTGCGATACTGCTCAATATTCTTTCTGAATTTTAAGGGTCATATTGTTCACTTACATCCTTGACTTCCTTATAAAAATTTAAAATTCCAAAAGTATTAAATTTTATCCTGTAACCACGAATTTTGTTGTACGGCTGGTAATTACATATTTTCTCAAGTCGAAAGAAAGTGGAACAAGGAATCTCATTGTTGGCTTGGAAGTCCTGATTGGCGAATATGCGGAGTTATTCGACATAATCAATAAGAAATCCTAACGCTTAATAAGTTATTTCCAAGTATTCAGAGATATACCAAACAAACTTTCTTGTAAACCTTTTAAGATTTGCTTTTGTTTTTGACTCTTTGTCTCATTGGCAAGGAAAAGTTTTGCGTTCATTTCAAGTTGTCAGTCGGTGGGAGCGGGGAAAATCACAATATCTTACGACAAACACAACACGAAAACTTTCATGATGTACGACCGAAACATCACAATTTCATGCTCTCACTCGTACTTTTATTGGGCAATTTCTCGCTAAAATGTTTCCACATAAAAAATGCACGCAACGTTAAAAGAGTCCTTGAAACTGTCTAAAGTGGCGTTCTTCGGAAAAATGCGATCCGATGAAAACTTTAATGGTTACGCCATATGGAGTCACCTTTATCTGCGCAGCGTTTTCCAGCAAAGTCTGTGTTTGGAATAATGAATTCTTCAATATTAAGAGAAAGCCAAACAAAGGACAAACAAACGACCGATATTCACATATTTTATATGTCTGTCTTCTAGCATACGTTGGCAATTTATTTGTTAGTATCTTATTAGTTATTTATCTGAATTCGGCCGACTGAGAATAAAGAGAAAATGAAATGAAAACCAAACAAATTCAAGAATTCCTTTTTCGGCGATGTTTTCGTATTCCTGAAATTTGTATTTCTTTCGTCTGTATTTAGACATTAGTACCGATAGTAGCAGGAATGATTTTTTAATTGTCATAGTTTCTACAATAGTATCCGAAAAATCCCCACATCGTCATTATCTGGCTTTCATAAGTAGTTAAATATGATGGAAAGCCGCCTTGGAAAAATTGGAGTTCTTATTGCTTGAAGCAAACGAGCCCGGTCCCTGAAGATAGTTCACTATTGGTTTGTGGGTTAAGGATTTATGTTAATGGCATATTGAGTTTATTTCTTAAGTCCCTATGAAAAGGAGAGTATAATAATGAAGTGACCACAAATAATCGCATGAGGTGTCGAATTATGGTTTACAGCTCACGGGCGAAATATCAATCTCGAATGGAAGATGACCATTTTGACTTATGTTGCAATGCAATATCACCACCCAGCCCAGCCATTACAAAATCTTAATAAATTCCGAATTTATCACAGGACTACCCTGGTCTTTTCCAATAAAATAAACGTTCCTACATTTGATGATTATCTCGGTTCTCAATGAACTTCATTTGCGGGGATAACGTTGCTTAACGCAAATCTTCATTGCCCATTCAATAAAAATATATAAAAATTATTAAAAGAAGATATTCTTAACAATTCTATGGTTGTATTACTCACGACTCATATCTTGATATTAGTTCTGCATGGAGTTCAGTAACAATGAGTCAACATCTCGTACTGGAAACATCCTTCTCACATTGATAGGCTTATCTATTAGATAGCCAAAGGCAATAGGTAAGGGCAAAGAATCCAAGAACTCTGGAATGTGGTTCATAAGTTCGTCTCAAGAGAAAAAATTTGCCTTTTTATGCTAATAATCCGTAAATATGTTGCAGAAAAATTCAGTAGTCCGAGCGGGGTAAAAATTTATCTCCGAAATACGTTAAAATTCCTTGAGATCCTGAGTAGAGAGCTAGGGAAGCGTGAGAGAATAAGCTGAGAAAACCGTCGAACAGCATCAATGGCTTTGAAAATGGGCATTAACTTTTCTCTTCAGGCTATACGGTAAGAACGAATGAGACATATGCAGAACGAGACCGTAGATGTGCGCAGAGATATTAACATACTACTAGTTTTGAAACAGGAATCAGTAGTTGAAACAACAGAGCAGCTACAACCTGTGCTTCAACACTTCAAACAAACTCTATATTGTAGAACTTTATTTCTAAAACTGTAAACATTCTCTCATTTTCTGGTAGAACAAGAATATAGAGCACTAACCCTAAAGCATTTGCACAAAAACACAATACAAATATTAATCTACTTGAACATTTTCTATCTCTGTCCAAGTGTAGTCGTCCGAGAGTGTTCGTGCTGTATTTACTTATGCTATAGTTTAAACATATTTTCTTCAATTTTCGAGCAATGTGAATTGTAACGAGTGCATTGACTTGAATGAGATCCGTACTCCAGAAAACACATAAATATACTTCCTTGTACATAAAAAACATACAGAAAACAAATTCACTACCTGTCTATGGCACGGACCGTATGTAATTAGCATTCATCATCACAGCAAAGTACCTGTTCCAGCTTTCAAATAATACGTATAATTCATCCTTTGTGGCTTTCAAAAGCAGAATGAGGATTCCCTAGTTGTCATTTCCATTATTCGAAATAGTATAAAGAGAAAATATTGTGCATCATATCGTACATTCAATAAAGGACATGCTAGGCAAAGCCTGGCCACCTGAAAACTAATGCATCCATCTAACATAACCTATATACATATATGTAAACCAGTCAAGATGCACTAGTAAGTCATATAAACGAATAAACATTCTGAAACAATATTTATCTAATATGATAATATCTTGCACTCAAACAACTTCATTCAAGATAATTTCATTTCAACTTCACATTTAGTACGTTACCGTTTAAAGTGTATTTCCTGCGTGCAGGAGAGCGGAACTTCCAAACAATGTTATATTTGTTCATAATTAACTTTGTGCTGCGTGAGAAAAACATATGTGTCATATGTTGGAGTGGTATGCGACGTATAGATTTTTCGAGAATTGAGGGCAAAATTTCCCATGCGAAGTCAAAGCTGCTGTGAATTTGAGCATTATGTTCTACTTGTATTGAAAATTCATTAATAACGATTTTGTTCCGAAAATATAATTAAAAAATTAGGAAAATTTTTTTTTAATAATATTTGTCCTTTTTAATTAAATTTAAGTGTGTTTAATTGGAAATATAAATAAAAATTATTAAATAACATAAGGAATACTCAACATTGAGGTTTCATTTGTATTAAGCAAAATAAAATGAATAAAGTATTAGTGGGAACTGCAATGAGGTTACTGTAATTTTAAAGTAATTTAACTAAGCATCCTTTTTATACTCAAAATGTGCTATATCTCCGGCATTGAACTCAAAGAACTTTGTTAGTAATCTAAAAGAAGAACACATTACATTGTTTTATTGGGAAAAGTGCATTGCAAGTATCTGGCAAAAATGAGAGATGAAAAATTGACTAAATTTTGAACGCATGAATTTCGACATGACATTGCCTTAGGCAACCTGCTCTCTCTTCTTCTCTGTCTGTCTCTCTCCCTCTATCTGAAAACTAATCAACACACATGAAAATATGAATAATGGAAAAAAAGAAGAAATGTACTGTCATGAAGTTTTCTACCAAGTAAAGAAAGTCAGTGCAAACGTTATTGAAAGATATGAAGTCACTTCACGGGGACTTTCGGCCGAGTAAGACAGTGGTTTACAATCAGCAACGTTTCTTAAAACAAAGCGGGTATCCATTTGAAGCTATACCTGGCCGGCCCAAGTGACGACTCCGGCAGTGATTCAAAACGTCGGAAAATTAATATTTTCAGACGCTACACAAAACTGGAAAGCACATTCTAAAATTGTTGTTTTATCAAATGAAAAATGTTCACAACTCTTCACAATGGTCTTGATCCCAAGTGAGGCACGAGTTCTGTACATCCTTTCTACGTTTTCAATCGACAGCCCATTTCCAATACTGATAATTTCGTTTTTTCAAATCACAGTCAGTCCGCTTAGCTCGAGTTTACAATTGTTTACTTGTATAAAACGTCGCCACCATTTTTACATAACCGGTAAAGAGATGAATTAAAGTATCTGCACACGATTGGTATTTCATTCAAAATTTAATTTTATAATCCAAAACTTATACGCTGTGAGCGAATACAAGATATCAACCCTAGTATTATACGCTATATTACCTATACTGAACCTGCTAAATATGTTGCTTCAAAAACGAGAAACATCCATTTTTCTATTTTGTAAACATTTAAAACGAAGTAACAAGGAATAAACAGTCAATAAATACCCTTCGCGAGAAAATGTGATTTGGTATTAGACACTGTCTGCTCAAAAGCATTACTACTAACAAGCAACAACACTCTCGGTGAATAACGCGGAGAAAGAGATATCACTACTGCATGGAGCAAGTGTGGCGGGCTCACTGAAAATAGAGAACATGAAATAAACACCATGTACATTGTTGCAGAGGGTTCCTAAATTTAAATGTATTGTCAACGAAACTTTTCCCATAAAGTTGAAAATGTGGACAATCTTTTTAATTGTTAACGACCAAAATGATTTGACAGTCAGGCATAGGAGTAGTGTCAAAATATATGTGTTGACTGATCAGGTGGAAGATTGTTTAGAAAACGATTAAAGCATTTCAAGTCCCTTGAAACATGTGAAGGTACGTCCACGTCATTGTCTTGTTTGCAAGATGAAAGCAGAAATAGACAGTCAATGTCTTACTTTAATCAACAGTTATGACACTTATCGGGCGATTGCTATGTGCAGGCGAGATGTGTGATAAGTGACTTCCTATATCACTTTGCGAACTGTAAAAAGATCACACCTTGAAAGACAAAATGTATTCACTGTGAAGGAGAACATCTCGCAAATAAAGAACACCTTTCAATAAGTTACTGTCCAAAAAAAACAGGCCACACATAGAAGAGCTAAATTTCCCAATACTCCTCAAACAAATGAACTCAAGAAAATGCAAAACCACACACATATCTTCAAACCACTGGATATGAGAGTACTTTTCGTCAACATGCAATCATAATTTTAACTGATGGTGCAAGACATGATGGCGAAATTGGTCCAGACTATGCTTGCAGCCCAAGCTATTAGACACTAATGAATCAGTTGAATCACATCTCTATACACATGTGGAAATCTGATTTCTTGCTTCAACGAACTGAAGAGTTTAGACAATTTACTTTCGTTGATAAATTTGAAGTAATCCTCATCCAGGAAACGTCGTTGAAGCCCTTTTGTATTACTATTCAACCTACAGTCTAAGCAGAAACGACACATTAACTGGTAAGAGAGAAGAAAAAGGCTTTAACTTAAGGTTAAACGTGAGCCGTCACCTGATTCACACACCACATCATAAATCAGAAGCGACAGCCATAAAATGCTGATGAATTCTTTGGAGTTCGTGGTTGATTTGGTGTCGGCCCACCAAACGAATAATTCATTGTACAAGACCTCTAAACTCCTGCCGATGTAATAAGTCCACCATTGGCCGTTGCAGACTTCAATGTCTGTCATTGGCATTGAAGTGCTGTGAGAATTAGTTAAGCTAGGACTGAGCTAAACAGACTCATCACAAGCACAATTTTTTTAGAACCAACGAGTCATCGCGTTTTGATCGTACGAGTGAAAACATCCTAAACTTAGGAGTCTCCCCTAAATTTCAATGCAACATAAGAATAAATGTTCTAAACTAACAACCAAATGGCAAGCTTTATACGACCCTATGGCTAGTGAAAATTTCACCATTTCAGGACGTCACTGTCACAGCTCTGACAATGGAATACATTTCCTACGAACTCTCGCACAAAATCAAGATCATTATTTAAAGCAAGTATTTATATTGGAGGAGAGCTAGTGGCACGGGTGAACCTAGGCTACGCACGAAAGCTAACCTGTCGACAAACGAAATTGGAGACCACATTGAGGGACAACGACATCACCATCCAGATGGACATAGTCAACTTCCACTTTCGTAGGTGTCACAAAACACGTAAATTGGCATGGCGTGGCAAAAACCAAGTCTTAACTGAAAATTGGAGACACATTTATCTCGTCGATCTTTAAAATAGCTGATAAGGTATTACTGATCAGAATCAACGAAGTGATATCCGGCAATACATATCATCCCTGAAGAACAATATAATTCCAGCCAAGTATTTTCGACGGAAATATAGTTAGCAAGGGTTGTCTAGCACAAAAATAGATTTAACCGCTGGAAGTAACGAGCTTAGTTATTTTTGACATATCCAAAGCCGTTGACAAAGTCTGGCGTGTAGGACTCGTCTTGAAGTAAGCTGTCTACCCCCTACTCATTCCTTCAGTTCATTCTTACCTTCTCAAAAAGGAAATTTTCAAAGAGTCAAGATAGAAGATCATCTCTCGAGCCTGCGAACGATTCAAGCTGGTGATAGAAGAGGATCAACTATTACACAAGTCCTCTACAATCTGTACACTTCAGTCATTCCTCTCTCGCCAAGCGTGCAAGTAGAACTATATATGGACGACGTCTGCACATTCAAGACAAGGCGAAATGATCAAGAAATATTATTGAGTCAAAATATTCCAAAATTTCGAAAAAACGGAAGGTGATAATAAAAAACATGCAAGTCAAAGCCACATTCATCACCAAACCTAGAGGACAAAGTCCAACGACAGTACCAAAGCCATCGGTAATTTACAATGGATCAGCACTGCTTGCTTCTCAGGAGTGGCACCCCATCCCTGACTTACCTGAAAAGACCTCACTCGTAAACAAGCAGCCTGCTACATAGGAATATTCTACTCCTCGAACCATCCTTTACGGCCTGGTCGCCTATGCATAAAACAAATGCTCATCTACTAGCAGATAATTTTGTGTTAAACAGCCCATAAAAAAGCGCTCCAATCCCTGCGAAATAGAGCCTTATGGTGGATTTTCGTAGTGCGACGATACTTTTGGAACACGGATCTAGACAAAGGCTTGCGACTAGAAAGAGTCTAGAAATAAATACAAGCCAGAGCACTGACACTATTTGACATTTTAGACAAGATTCTCAACCGTACTATGGAGAGCCTGAAAGTTGCGACTAGTGAAAGTCGAAAATAATATCTAATTCTCCGATTAATAACCCAAGACAGATTAATCTAAAGCTTTTGTTTTAGTGGTGATGAGTGTTCTCATACTCACAGACAGGATTCAAGCAAGAGTGCTCAACCGCTCCAAAATCCATACAACCGTAACATCAATTCAAGTCGAAGGACTGTACAAAATTAAAATTATGCATGCACATCAATTCAGGTCTTCAGTCTGAATGAAATCATAATGTTGATGCACTTCCGAAACTGTTAAAAGATGTACCACGTTTTATTATAACTATTATAGATTATTGCAGGAACGCTGTGATAATATTTTCTGAGAGCTTTCATTACCTGAATTACACATGCTATGAGGTCCTTTAGGTGTGCAATCATAAGAACTTAACTATCTGCAGATAAAATTCTACAATAATAAACGTAATAGCTTTACTACAGGAAGGAAGACGATGCATTCACTTACTCTACGAAATCCTCTCAGAACTTCTTCTGACACCGATTTCGAGAAAACCTTGTTTCAAACTTCCTTCTTACGCTCCTTTTCCATCGTCCAATACGGTAGGGAATGTACTCATCTAGAATATTACTCTTTGTTTATATATTTACAAAGATGTAGTTGAATTTGGTATGCAAGCGGATTAGCAAATTTAATCCAGCGTTTAAATCCTAACAAAAAAAAAAAGATTTAAAGATAGAGTAAAGGAATAATAGAACAAAACTTTCCTATCCTTAAACTGAACTATTCTGTTTTATCACATTTACTGGGGCGTTATGTTAAGGAAAAGAAAAACCTTGGACTGACAGCGAAAGAAAACTTGTTAATGCAGTATACTCATAGATTTATGTGTACTTAGATAATAGATACATTGTTTGGAAAACAACAGCTGAATGTCCTGGTTGCTTTGCGGGTTTCTGTAAATTCTCATCGAATTTTCACAGACATCGAAAAGAAACGCCAGGATTTGGTTCAAATTTCGAACAGGGATACTCTATGTAAGCAATATTCCAAGCAATTATGATGAGCAGCATTCGGTGTTACTTATAAAGACATTGCTGAAGTTGTTCAATTATCCTTCTTAGTCGTTTCTTAATCATTCATAAAACTTTCTTTTATTTCTTCGTTTTTCGTATTTTCTATTTTTCTCGTTTAAAAAAAGTACCTCTAATTTCGAAAAATAAACTCCAAAAAGTAGAAACATGTCTTCAGTTGTCAAATTGACAATAAATACACATTTTCATATCAAAATATCTACTTATTTATGAACTTGGTCAGTAAAATGGCTTAAAATAACAAAAGGAACGAACTATAATCTGTGTCTTACTCGTTCTTACACTTAGTTTTTGTACGTTTTCAAACAGCGATAGTTACGAAAAAGACGGTTCTCAAAATAGGCTACATTCCTTATAGGAACTGAGGAAGGTCTCAATGTAAAAAAACACGCAGTAAAACACGTCTAAAAACACGAGGATAGGAGACCGTGACCTGTCAATCTTGTACAAGTAAGACCGAAAACATTCATACCCGCTTAAGAGCTGGGTCAAGAAGAAATCAAGTCAAGGATCCTTTGTGTCTTCCTCGCAGGACTGTTGCCAATGGCTGAGAAAGCGTTGTCATTATTCCCTGGTGACTTCTTCTCTGCTCTCTTCGCTTCTGCGTTCTGTCGTAAAGAAGGCGATGGGTATTAACCTAGCAACCAGTACTGTCGTCCCGGACTCTGTTCGATATGCGCGGGCGATTCACAGCACTCCTCGTCTTTACACCTGTGTCAATCGCCTTTGGTTTAACTATTTGCTAAGAGCTTCGCTCCACAGGCCTGACCCATAGAGTAGAACCCAATACACAGCGCTCATTAGGTGTGGCCTTCTTGATGTGCTGGGCTCCATTATGGTGGTCGTTTATCGGATGAGACTGTTGTCTGATTTGATGGGAAACCCCATCTTCGGGTCTATCGGGACGCTCAGATGTTTTATTGCTGATTTAGGTTTAACCAGTGCATCCCCAACACTGATAGGCCTTATTTTAGGGATTCTTACCTTCGTCAGGATGACCATTTCGGTTTTTTCCATTGCGAGCCTGAAACAATGAACGGTTATACAGTTCATTGCGCAGCGCATTAACTTATTTAATCTTAGTTGCGCATGTTCGATTGTGCGTCCAGCGACTAGCACCACGCATTCGTCCACATAGCCGACCAAGCATGACATATCCGACAGTTCAAGCCGCAGCAGTCCGTCATACGTGATGTTCTACAGGTCCGTGCCAACGATGGAGCCCTAAGAGAAGACCTCAAGAGTCGTAGAGAAGGTTGCGGTCCTTCGGATAGTCCCTGAGAATCCGCTTCCGGTATATTGGTAATTGAAAGCACTGTTCAAGAGCTTCCAGAATATCCTCCCTCAAACGCAGTTAACTGCATTTCGGAGATCCAGAGTAACCAGCAGAACCTGTCGTGTGGAATAACTGTGTGACTCCGCACGTTGGACCGCGCTCACCACTTCTCCGACTGTATCGATGGTGGAGCGACTTGGTCTTAAGCCATACTGCCGTGGAGATAGGTTTGAGCAGCACGAATCATGCCCGGCCGTGTCTAGCATAGACAGTAAGCAGTATGAAGCTGGCGCCACGGGTATCCCTTTTCCCTTAGTAATCAGCACAAGTCTCGTCACCTCCCAGCACTCTGGGTACATCCCTTTGCGCAGGAATGCGTTGAAAACGCTGAGAAGATGGTCATAGCAAAAGTGAAAGACCATCTGTAGCACCTCGGCTGGAATCACTTCTGATCCTGGATCCTTTCTTGTTTGCATGGACAAGACAGTTTTCCCCAATTCTATCTTCGTGAAAAGTGGGGTTTCCATTAGTATTTCATCGTGAATGGCCTCAAAAATGGAGCGGTGGATAAGAAAAAGAGCCTGCACAGTGTCATCCATCTTTACTGGCTCTTATGAGTGAGGTGACCTTTAGGCACCGAGCTTCCGCATCACTATTTTGTAGTCCATGCCCCATGGATGGCTGTTCACGTCATCAACCAGGTTTTGCCAATGGCTGGCCTTGCTGCTGTTGGTGCGACGCTTTCTACCTGGTACATTTTCCAAATACATACTTACTGCGTACTTGTTTAAATTTTGTCCTCTGCATCATTCACTGAAACGCCGAATTCTAATTTACTTCCTCTGTCACTAGATATTACTTAGTTGTAGCATTAAAAAAAGCGTGCAAAGTTAAACAGTTTGAATATGTATCTTTAACTTTGAAAAACTCGAGTTACCCAGTTTCAGCATTAAGAGGACGATCCATGGCACTTGTGATGTGCGTGTGTTGGATGGTGGAGTTCTTATAGCCTTCTCGTTCTATACGGAAACCTCTGGTTCTAGGTACATAAAAAATTTTCAGCGACCAGCTTTTAAAATTTTTCAAAATAATTTTCTATACTAAAATATTAGCGAGAATCGAAATAAATTACTGATTCTTGCCCATTCTTTCCCACAAAGAAGCGAGTGAAAAAGACCGAAACATGTAGTGTTGAGTTATTAATTACATATATTAACACAGTTTATATGAATTTGTGTTGAATTCGGTTGTCAATTGGATGTCTTTCATAAGATTGTTTAACATTCATTGTGGCATGTGCCGAACATATATGCTTTCGAACACGTTCCAATTCTATGTGGCATCCTAATTTGTTTGTTATCTTCTGTCATTCTTTCAACCCAAGCATTGCCACTTGTTTTCAGGCAATATCTAGAAGAATGAATAAAAACAAATGTAACAGTAACATGCGAAAGGAAGAAAATTGGGGCGAAAAACTCGAAGCAGATTTCAATGGAAACACTGTGGACCCTTACACACATACAAATTCTAGACCGTATGTTAGCAAGCGTTCTCTAATGCCATCTAAACGGAAAATCCTGAAGGCTACAACCAGTTTGTATTTAATCCCACCAGTAGCATTAAAAAGCACTTCCCTTGCATTCAAAGTGCCACGCAAGATGCCTTAAAAAGTATGTTTTCTATTAGGTTACTTATTTTGAGTGCAAAATTTCAAAAGCTTCATTGGCGCTAAGCATATCGAACATATGCTGTCGCGCTTCGTTTGCGTACAAAGACGCAAACACTGCCAGCAAAGTGCATCTCTTGCTGCAATTTCCATTGCAATGTATTTGCATAACAAACTGTCACGGGCAGCTTAGTTAACTTCTCTTTGCAAGGATGTCCCGAGTATATGTAATGACTATGAGTGCTTCATGTGTTTCGCGCATAAGACACACAGTGGCACTTCTTCCTCTAGTCCGCCTTCATGTATCGCAATCCTTACATAAACATATTCATACCTATAGTGGAAATATACTTAGCATGCTATCTAGAGCAGTTGCTGTCTTGCCCAAGGATAAGATTTCTTACCCCGATTCCCAAACCAAGGAACTTGCCCGGAAGACGATACGCCCTAATTAAATGCAAACTGCTAACTTTCTTTCAATTGGAAATAGTCATTTCTCGGGAAAAAAGAAAATAACGGGATCAAGTAGAATAGCACCAAGCCGTGATGATTGTTTTAATTTTATGAAGGACAATAGATAGCAAGGAGAGTTTTACCACTTTGTTTCATTGCAATTTACATACTAAATCCGGGAAAGAGAGGTTTGAGCCAAACTAACTTCGTACTTAAAAATTCTAATTATCATGATTGCTTCACATTTTACACATTCAATTCTCTTCCTTTTTGTTCCTGTTCAGGGAATTCTTCTATATCTCTTGATATTGAAAAGATTCCTGTGTGCTAATGAGTTGTTCAAACGGAAAAATGCTCCAGCCAATGGGAATTTACAGACCAGGAAGCGCGGAATTAAAAAAGTTCAAGATGGGCGGCAGAATGGAAACATTGACCTTGTCCAAACGAATAATTGCAGGCCGTATAGTGCATCCTTTACCACGGTATCATGTTTGATTTCCTTTTGTTGGCGTTGCTTGTGTGTATGTTCTTATTGTGCCATTTCAGGCAAGCACGTTTTGCATAGTATTTATTACCTCTCCAAAGGATTCATTAAACTTGGTCTGTTGGCAACGAAAGCGAGAGCGTCCTTCACCATAGTTTGCATCTTTCATTCAACGTTACAAATATCTTCGCCTTTCTTTCATTTGTTATTGTTAGAAATTTCAGGAACTAAGTGGCAATAAGTGCTATGTTGAAGCATAATTGTTTCAAAACAAGTCGAAGACAAGCTTTTTTCATGCAATTCATTGAACAAACAAATTATGAGTTTATGCTTAAAGATTGCGCACAATGAAAATCAGGGGTAGTTACTATTTATCTTTGAGTACAGTGCACTGTTGCAACCATATTTTTTCTCTATTTAAAATCCAGAAGAGCTCCTTGAATACAATAAGCATATTTCATTTGCACTCAATTATATAATAATGAAAGATTCAATTAGCAACATGAGCTATAATATTTATATTATATATTCTATGAATTGAAAAAAGGAACAACAAAACATAAAAATTAAAGGATTTTCAAGCATCCTTTTAGATTTTTGCTTATCTATCTAAGTGCGATGAACTTCAGAATGACACTTGTATGTGAACAGTCCAACAAATGCATTATCTGCTTTTGGGTTGATAATTTTGATGCTTTCTTCTGCTGATGTTATCGAAAGATCTGCTATGTATTAATATTAAATAAAACTGGACCTGGCACTGAACCTTGCGGTATGCCAGATGCAGCAGTTTGTTTCAGTGTTTTTTCTTGAAAGATGACATTTGAGAAGGGAAAGGTTCTGCTATAGCTGATGATAATGACAATCCTCACTGCTTTATCGGGGAGCCCTTGTTGCAACAATTCATGATCAGACCACCATGAATTGTTGCAACAAGGGTGAAGGCTCCATATTAAGTTTATTATTTATACCCCAAATCCTTTTAATTTGCGTTGAATAGTGAAAGATTATCAGAATGATAATTGCTGGCGGCTATGTACAAAAAAGTTTTGAAGTGAGTACGGTTGGGTTCAGGTGTCTGAGCCTTTAGTTGACAATAGAAGATTGCTGCAAGAAAGCCAACCTTTGCTTAAAATGTATTGGCTTGTTCTCGTTAACTGTGACCTTATCTACATATTGATTGAATTTCCAAGCAAGAATTTTGAGTCCAAATTTCATAAACCAATGAAAAGTGATTGATTTCGTGATTGATTGACTATGTTTCCAGGTATTGCTCCTATATTCTTTTTAGTCCTATGTTTGTCCTATTTTCTTTTTAGTCATGGGTCAATGGTTAATCGATTCCGGGGAAGGATTCTTCTTTAGTTTTTCCAAACGATAAAGAAGTTCCTCAGGAATTTCCGTAAGCTGTTTGGCTTTCGAAGATTTGTGTTTAGCAGGGAACATCTGGAATATTTCATTCAAGTTAGCCTAGCATCTCACTTGCAGTACATCCCATTTTAGAAATATTTGAATGTTTCTTACAGTTCTACGTCAACCCGTTTCGTACGACCGTACAATGGCGATAGCCTTTGGGCTATAAGATGCTACAGACGACAGACTTTCCGCTTAACATTTTGTGTGATACCTCAGTCATGAGCTATATTTTGGCTTTTTTCACACGCTGTGCGTGTCCTTAAAACATAAACTTCATTTCATTTCTGAGATCTTTTCCTAGGCACGGCTCTTGCTGTCTTTTTGAAAATTTGTTATTTTCCCGAAGTTCAAAAATCGACTAAACACCTCTCCTGTCGCATCGAGGACTGACTTTGAACTGTTCGCCATATTAATTCGAACTTGTGTAGCAAATTCTCTCCGAATGGCAGATAATGATGAAAAGAAGATAAATTATTGAGAAAAAAACTCCAATTCTCACTGCAAGCGATGGAATAGGCTGTTCTTAAGGAAGATAAATGCCTGCACTATATCATACACAGTTCCATGTGGCATACCTTAGCCACTAAACGACCCAAACAGAGCTCGCCTCATCTCTTGAAATGGTTCAAAAGAAGGCTGGAATTTTACAAGACCTAATGCCGACCATGATCGTTCTTTCTTTCGTTACTATTGAATTTGCTTTGCAAAAACTTATATTATTATTATGCACGAATGGAAATTAAGTAAAAATGGATTTCATTTAAGATAAGCAAGATATTAACTAAGCATTACATACTTTACCTTGCTTGAAATACTCACATATAGTACCCAGTAGCTTGTGCTTTTTTCGCAAACAAAACTATCCCTGAGGTTTGATACAATAAAACCGCGATCATGAAGCCAATTATTTCTCGCTACACCACAAACATTAAAAAATAAGTTCAAATCTGACTTAATTGAGTGATTTTGTTTGTTCTTGCCATGAGCTCTCAAAAAAAGAAGACGAAATTAGACTACAGACTCAAATAAGAATACAATCACTGAATTGCAGGTTGAAACAAAATGATAAAGATTTTAAATTTATAAAAGATTGTTTGATATAATAGAATTGTTTGCATCTAAATGAAAATTTCTTACACGCTTTGACACAAATCTAAGCTGCTTTTACCAATAAACGTCACTTTCAGTGAAACATTATTTCTTCATAAATCATCAGACATCCTTCTGCTGAACTTTTACATCAAAGTCTTTTGTTGACTGAAAGTCTTGGATTATTTCTTCCCATCCTTCATCCTTTTATGTACAACGTTAAGCATAGAAAATCAAAAGGAAGAGTCTATCAGAACTTGAAAATAGTTTATGAAAAAGTGCTATATATTCTATGTTCATGCATTTCAAATTGCAAAAACCTGGATACATGCAATGTATTTAGTAAAATCGAAAGTTGAAAAGTTATTCTTCAGCTGATTAGTTAACAATTTATCACTATAAGCTAAGACAACTTGGGGATTTCGGAGGAGTATTCTAAACATAAGATGGGTTTGCGAGTATTTAGCGATTTGATCAGCATCAAAATTAGTATTTTTATTATAACTAATAATGATAATAATAACAAATGTAATGTAAATGTATTGAGAAAACCCATACTATCACTGAAGCTTGCATATTACTTAGTCCAATCGCGAGATAAATAGTCAGAACAGTAACTAAACGAGTGTAAAATTAACATATAATAAATCGAACAAAACTGTTGCTTGATCGCAAAATATAAATAAACAATATAGTCTAACTGCTGATAAGCTCTCACACTCCCGGAAGCATCACGATGAAAGAGACACATATATGTGGCAAGCAAAACAAGCGCCTTCATCAATCAGAGCGTGAAAATAAAACACGTAGAGTAGCTGTAAGAACGAGACCGCTGGTTGGCTTAACGAAATAGAATGGATTACGATCCAAAAACATCTGAGTGTCATTTCGTTAGTGCGTTATTGTGTATGATTTGAGAATTGAAATGTTGAATCCCAATGTAAACTCATCTTTATGCCTTGCTTCCTTCCGAATACCAATGCGTTAAGGAATATATCAGTGGAATACCATAAGATGTGGGTTTGTCGAAAATGTTCTAGCTTGTAAGCTGTAGCACCAAGGATGAAATGTGTAGGCTTTGAACATCTTAACGTATGAAAATTGATAAAACAAAAAAAGTTTAAGAATTCATCAATTTTTTTCAAAGAAATCGGTCTGAATTTTACAAGCTTTAATCAGGGAGTACCGAAACTCCATACTTGTGGAAAGCCCAAATATGCAAAAAGTCCTTATTGACGACGATTTTCTTTGCGGTTATCAAAAAGAGAACTAGGATTTTTATTTATAAAATGATAGGACGCAGTAATAAGCTTTGAAAGGAAGATAAGCCTTAGTTTCAATATAAATATGTTTCAGGAAGCTTCCGATAGCCAGCATGCGATATAGAGTGTAATGTTTCCTTCCTATTTTCATTTGTACAGAAGTCCGAAATCAAAATCTTGGAAGAAACTGTATCGGAGACATACTCTATCACATTTATAAGTTTCATAAATTCAGACATTGGAAATTCGAAAGAAAAATCGTATTCAATTTCGAACAAAAGTTTTGAGTTGCTTATGAGAAGTGAATTAAGATGATATTATGTACATGAATTGAATACACAACTACTCGTACAACAAGCTTTTGTGCAATAAACCAAGTTCGTCCTGCCACGACTTTCAGCGGGGAAATTGTCAACAACTTTGAAAATATACTTTACATAGAAATAGGATGATCAAACTTCAAAAAAAAAAACAGTAATTCAAGGATGCGGCGGTAACGAACTCGGACAAAGCTTCAACAGAATATTTTTTCGTTATTATTTGTAATGGTTTCATCCAGAGAAAGTTATGCTTGGGAGTTTCCGAATTTCCTGTTTCAATAGTAGTGCTATTATTGCCAATGTTACACACGTACACACATTTATATTATGCTGAAAGGAATGCCTTCTTGGTAAGTGCGAATAATTCCAACGTACGTCCTCCCTTGTTGCCGAGCAAATTGGCAAAAAGTTGAAATCATACAGGCAAGACGAATTCTTCAAATTGAGTTGATTCACCCCTTGTTGTAGGCTTCACCCACCTGGAAATCTAGAAAGTTTTATTCCTTCTTGATTCACGTTAACTTGTGCTTAGGAAGCTTGTGAATAAATGAATATTTGATTGCTAATAACGACTGAATTTATGTGTAGGCAATTAAACATAAGAGAATTACGTGGAAACATGCATTTCTTACGCGTGTGCTTTGCTAGAGTGGGTTGTAAATGTAATAAGATCCAACAAGATTTCTGGATGGGAGCTACGAAATTTGCCAGGATACTCAGTCACATCCTCTGTAGGCATATGTTCTTCTGAAAAACATTATCCAATTGAACATTAAATCCTTGCATTGCTTGAGAGTGCGCCTGGATAATTTCCTTGTAAAACGTTTCCAATCGGTGAAGTGTGTTAAGGCGTCGGTACGAGTAAATATGAAAGGTTCTGCGAAAAATAGGAATTAATGCTTTATTTCGAATGAAATGATCTGTGACAGTAAGTTCTGAGCTGGCAGGTACACACTCCAGGAGTATCGTTTCACGAACTATGTTCAAAGGTGATGGGAAGGAAAAATGAAAGTGATTTTTTTATTAAGTAATTTATCGTATTTAGTAGATTTTTTAGTTCAGGCTTTAGAACACTTTTCCATTTGTTCGTCACAAAGAACTTCCGGTGCTCCTACAATCAGTCATCCCTCAACTTACATAATATCTTCCTGAATCCTTAATTGCATTCTGACCGCTCCCATTGTGTGCATACTTTTCTTGTTTTTAACCTACCAAATAGTCCTTAGTATGTGAGTTCAATCAATTAAAAGTGATTGGGTTTTATCTCTACTATGACGGGCTTAAAGCTCCGGGTTTTATTGTTCATTTTGATTTATGGGTGTTGGTCAAATTGCGCAAGGCGTAGCAAAATACAATTTCTATTATTCAACATGATACCCTTTGTCATGACGGCTTACTAAATAAGCTCAAAGCGTGCAGTATGCCTACGATAATTGAACAAACAGCTTTCATCCTTTCTGAGAAATAAAATATACGAAGTTGACTTTCGACGGTCAACATCTTCTGCAAATACTTTTCGTGTTGGCGTTCCACTAGGCTCATTCCAGGACCCCGAAGTTTTCAATAAATACACGTCTGAACTAACCACAAGTCAAAACGCGCAACTAGTAGCGTTCTTGGATGACACTTGTTTCACTACTTTTGGAAACAACCCTGACTTGATAATCTCTAATTTACAAGTTGTGGAAAAATTTACCCGTACTTATATATGTTGTAAATTAAATACAACGTGAAGCAAACGATGGTAATATTCTTTAGCAGAAAACGTAGTCCCACACTTACATGAACTTGCTAAATCTTCCTAAACTCGGTCCGAAGATTTGACTGATTTAGGCCTGAAACTAGATCGAAAGCTGACATTCAAAAAGGCATTCAAGACTGCCCTATCACTGTAGGTAAAAGGCTCTGAACAAACAATACAATTTCTAGCTAATATTAGCTTCATAAATAAACTTGGTCCTTCGCGTAGGGCCAATCTGCTCAACAACGCTTAAAGTTTCTCGAATTCTTGTACCAAATCTCTCAGCGCTATAAAAAACCTATGAAAACCATGAAAATGTGTCCTCATCCATCATTGTCTGCCTAGGTTTAGTTTATAAATTATTTCACATTGAAGAATAGGAATTTTAACTTAGTTGTAAGCCTATTAGAGGCTTTTTGCGATAATTTTCCTCTCGATATCAGTATCTAATCCAAAGAAAATTAATAATGAATTAAGTATATTTTCCGCAACCATTGATGCTTTGAAGATTTAATTGAAAATGTGTAGACAAGCAAGAAACTTAACTTATTAAAAATTGTAGAGAACCAAGTACGAACAAGGAAGAAATATACAAATTTAGATTTAGTAATAAATTTTAAACAGCTGTAACTTTTACTAAAGAAAATTTACCAATAGATGCAACACACTTTTCCTAACGAGGTAGAAGTACATTTATTCCAGTTTTATAGATGTCCGAGTTTCTGGTTCAAAGAAACTCCTCAACGGTTTTTTTGACAGCAGCTTAATTATTAATTCTTTTCCCTGTCAAAAAGTGATCCAAATGATTAAAGAAATGGTGATCGGTTGATTAGAGGTGTGGTGAATATGGAGGATGAGGAAAAGTCTCAAATCAAAATTCGCTTAATTTTAGACGGTTGTTCTCGATACATGAAGCAGTATCTTTCCATCCCTGTTGACAATCCTAGGTCGTTGGACTATCAATTTCTAAAACATTTCATCCAGTTGAGCATAGTATTTCTCAGCATTGATGGTTAACACGTCATGTTTTGCTCGGTAAGATCATGCGGAACCCATTTGTCAAGCCTTTTCACTTTTCCAAGTTGTTGCAAGTGGCAAAATATGGAATTGTGAACGCCTAATTTCTCGCCAAGATCCCTTATGGTTTGGCGGAGGTCAGACTTCACTTATGCACGTAGCTCGTAGTTGCCCTGGGTGACGACGTGGCTCACTTCCATATCTCCGGATCGAATTTTTTTGGATCACTGCCGAGTGGTTCGTTCGCTAACCTTGTTATTCTTCCTTGATATTCCTCCTAATTTAAATTCGTGTTGTAAAAGTAACCATTTTTTATTAACTTCCATGTTCACTTTCTCTTTTTGTTTTTACAATCACTATGAGGTACAAAACAGAAATGACTCCATCAACCAAGGTAGCAGTATTTATACTTCAATATTTCATATCACTTGCGCCGCCTTGTGCCAACATAATACACTAAAATTGCAGCTAACTTAAAGTCATTGCTAAATCAGCCATTTAATCTGCTGCAACCTAATATATTCATATTTCACAGAAATTTTACAATTATTATACCTTAAATAAATGCTTGTATTGCCTATAACGAATATTGTTTTTTGTTTATTCTTTTTCTGTTCAACTCCACCGGATTCGCTCATTAGCACTTAAACAAAAACCATGCTCAGATTTTTGACATCCTCTTTCACTTTTATAATACTTTATAACTACACTTACACTTATAAATACACTTTTATAATTGCTACCTATTCATTCGTTACTAACAAAGATGGCTTTTGGCGGAGCTGCAATTGAAAGAGCTGTGTGAAGCTAAAAGCCAACTAGGAAACTAGTTTTCTAGCGATAAATGAAAACTTCGGCAGCTCAGCGATGCTTTGCAGTTGGAACCAACAGACAGGATGACATACGTTGACGTCCTTAAAAAAATTAAACAAAACCTGAAGCCTGAGAAGGCAAGAGCCTCTGTGAAAACAGTTTGAGAGATTCTGCTGGTGCATTCCGGACAAGATCTAAAAACAGGGGCTCGTTTGGTACCTCATTTAAGGATCTGATGGGCACAAAGGCAATAGTTTGCTCATTTCAAACAATGAGCACACTAGAAATAAGAGACATTGAATTCACTGCACAAGTTCCTCGGATTAAAGAATCTATAAGACAAACCATATAGGAAACAAATTCAGGGTGAGGTTGTCGGCGGCATCCAAAATCCGAGGGACCAAAAAGCCACAATCGTGAGTCTTCTGGGAAAGAAGTCATGAATCTCAAAATCATGTGGGATGTCTACAAAATTCACCAAAGAACGATCGCTATGCGATATCTAAGTTTTGGGCACGTTTTCATGAATTGTTGACAGTCGAGCAGAGTCGCGTATATTTCAACTTAGGCACTCCTTATCAAAAAGCAAGAGAGGTCATGAATATGACATGCTCTATAGTGTGTAGGCATATTTTCTAGGCTCCGGTAAGTTCTTCTTGGTCGAAGAGGCACCAAGCAGGTAGGAGCTAGGATATGATTCGATTTCTCCAAAATAATCTTCGCCACAATGTGAACACCCTGATTTCGCATGCATAGGTTGGCTGCTGCTGGTATCCGAACAGCACCATAACTGAGAGGATGTGGGATGGGTTGTTCTGCAACTTATTTGGCACCGCTGCAAACTGGCTATGCCTGCCATCCCTGATGGTAACTACATCAATGGAAATGGATTCGTGCTAAACACTTGTTTTAATATGACATTTTTCAGTGTCTATCTGACGTCCAATAAGCCAATATCTTCCTTTTTCTATCATTCTTCCTATCTTTTTATCATAATGTAGGCACCATTAACTGAATCTCATCGTCTAGAACAGTGTGCGTGGAACCCTTTTTGATGGTGACTTCCATCCCAACACAATTGAATAAGGATTTCCTTATCCTAATTTTCGAGGAAAACGAGCACTTTCAACGGGCGAAACCATGATGCGGATGGTGACGGAAACTAGAAAAGTTGCAGCTGAAAATTTGCCGATTTCCACTTTGAGTCTTATCACGTCTGCATGCGAATCCTCTATTCCCAACTGACTGCAAAGATATGATAAGTCTGCTGTGTACTTTATGATCAGCAGAAACTGCTGTAAGTGAAAGATAATTTCACAGTCTTTCCACAAAACCACAAAACCCTACGTTCAAGGGTTTGGGATCAAATTCCTGAAAGCTAGCATACAGCTCAGCTAGAAAACACCTGATTGGGCCAAAATGCTTCATGAAAGCGAAGCTTGTGGTGATCAGCAAGGAAAGGGAAGTCCTCTTTATGCTGAACGGTGCTCCGGGCGAGCTCGGAAAGCTAACCAGGAATAGTCTCGAGAAGGCTTTTCGAGCAACTGGGCATCTACTTTTTTACCAATATGGCTTCAGAGCTAGGCGATCCATAATTCGAGCAATTATAGAAGTGATGAACATGGTTCACCGAACAGGAGCCCACAGTTACTACTCAAGGCACCACAGTTAGTACCTGTGAAGTTTAACGTAAGAGTACTATTCACTCCGATTGATATGATCAGTGCTCTGGAATTTTTGGAGTGCTGAAGTATCTAACGCGTAATATTGTAATATTGTATAATATTACAATAATTATATAATAGAGTAATATTGATGGACAACCGCAAGTGATTGGAAGGTCGTCTACGATACGAAAAATCGAGGTAACATCAGGGTAGCTTAATGCTTTTTTTTGTTCTGAGCGTATGACGAGCTATTAAGGCTTCAATTAACGGATGGGACAATATTGATCGGCTAAGTTGATGCCGTGGTACCATTAGCTGCCGGACGCACTGGCGAAGATGCGAAACTCAGACTAGGAATAGTATTGCGTCAAGAGAACGATCTCATGGCAGAACGCAGCCTCAGATTAGCACTAGCAAAAATGCAAAAATGTAATTCGTTAATCTGACTAAAAAGCGGATTCATAAAGTGTGACCCATCCAGTTTGGCGATGAGACCATTGAGTTCAAGACCATGATTGCTTAATTGTTGGCGCGAAGATAAGCTTCTTTGATCAAATCAGAGGGTCGGTGGACAAGCCCGCAGATGGACCTGTTCCGATCAAGAGATGCCTATTGGTGAAAGCAGTGGGTACGGTGCTACGATATAACTCAAAAATTTAGGCTGAAGATCTAATAAAAGAGTCGTACCAAAAGCGACCGAAACATGTGTAACGACGAGGAGTTCATTGAGTTTCTGTATACTGAACTTTTTCACAGTTAGCGGTGCTGATTATCGCTTGTACATTACCACTTTCTGCTAATGAATTGGGGAGGATTTACCTACGTAAGAGAGAAGAAAGCAGAGAGGCTGCTTTACGCCAGGAGAGAGGAATGACTCTCGCTCTCTGACAGGAACTGTGACGAATCAAAACATGAGCCAGCTCAACCATGCACCTTATCGGGGATCTGGAGCTGCGGCTTACCAGAACGCATGGAGATTATAAGCACTCTCCCTACCTAACTCAGGTAATCAGTTTGACGAGTTGTTCCTCGAGGATCGCTAATGACATCTGCCAGACCTTCTTCACATTTCGAAAGTGGATGGGTGGCTACCTCTCTCTAATAACATGGCTGCAATGATTATAGTATCAAAGGACAAGTCCGTATCACATTGCGTGAGAATGGCTTCGTTTCTAAATAAGTGCATCATCGATTGCTTGTCAGTACAGACGCAAGGTGGGTTCACTCAAAGTAATCCTTCATCTTTCTATTCCTCCCTCTTGAAAGATAAACTTTCCGCACTCAAAGGTGCCAGCAGGAGAGATTAAAGAGGTCTTCTTCGAAGCAAAGTGAGAAACAGCTCCAGGCTTGGTTCTCAGTATGTAAGACTTCCAAACTCAGAGCGAAAATAGTTTCACCTTCCAACTATACAAAAATAAATTTTATTTTTATAATTGTTAGTATTGTATGTCATTGATTGTTCAACGTAGTATAAACACAAAAGAAAATTTATTCAATAATTATTGACGGACAAAACACATTAAAAATTGTAAAATGAAAGTAAGACTTTGAAATTGTTCATTAAAATTAGTACTTCTGTACTCTGAAGATAACGTCAAGCATTAAAGTTGCCTTTATGTTTGACTTTAAGAAAACACGTGTTTTCTTTTTTCAATCCCTTGAATTTTCAATGGAAATTTTCCAGCGGAATTCCTCTCATCCGCCTTAGCGTTTATTCATACAAGTCCACTGCTGGATCTGTTCAAATAAATTTTTAAACAGCCTTCTATGATGGACTAAGCTTGAAAAATTTCCAATTCAACATAACTTTTCCCTTGCACAAATATACCAGGAATATTTAACTAGAGAAGTTGCCTGAATAGGTGGAACTTTTGTTAACATAAAACGATGATTTTTGTTGTATTTCGTGAGTATGCTCTTGGAAAACTTGCTACAATTTTCAAACACGAGAATTATTCATGCGGTCGGTTAACTGGAAGACATTATAGCACAGGAGTAACAGCCGAATTGATAAGGCTTGTGCACGAACGCAGCCGGAAGAGGGGAATCTATCCGAAACGGAGAAATCTACTTTAAGGTTAATTAGGTAAGCGCGTGTAACGAAATTCATAAGGACTTAGGAAAATATTGAATGAGGTCATGGCAACGACTAAAAGCTAAACTGGCTCGGAATGCTTATCCCTTTGAATATTCATATGAATTTAAGGAATCAGAACGATTCCAAATATGTTATGATAATATATCAACTATTTGCTGAACGTATTTAGGGATATAGTTATGCGTTCCGTTGCCAACGAAAATGCGTTTCTAATATATTTTAAGTGATAATGATTGCTTTTGCTTTATTTGTCTTCATGTCCTGGATAACTAATATCTAGGATACATTTTTGAATTTTTTTAAAACTGCATTGATTTGTTCTGATGTTTTATTCGTTTATTTTCTTCTCTCAAATTGTGGACAAGAGTCGCCGAAACCTGTCAAGACTACTAACAAATCCAGTTGTCATCCTGACATAATCGAAAACAATGCATTGGTCTTGCCTATTGAAGACATTGTATTTTCGTTAGATGGCTGTAGTGATTGATATCTCATAGAGCATGGATCAATCAGATTTATACTCTTTGTCGATGTGACATTTTGCACCAAAAGGATGCTTTTGGTTTTTTTTGTTCAGTGCATTCAGTTGTGACTTACAGGCCAACAGAAAAGGTGTTGTGTTCCATCCGCCTGAGTACATTCGCTTATAGTGACACGCAAGAAACGTCAGTTGACGTTTTGTTTAGAAGTTTTGTTGCATCCAACATGGATTCTGAACTTAGTACCAAGCGATTATCACCTTTTTGCATAAACCACCTTTTAATAAAAAATTGACATCAAAAGAAGATTTTTAAAATCAATTTCTAGAATTTCTCGTTGGTAGTAACCACGTTTTCTATAAGAGAGTCATTTATAAGACCAACGTAAAATGGGGACAAAGTAAGTATAAATCGGTGAATATTTGACTTAAATCAGATAATCCAAAACATATTAAACAAAGCCATGAAGTTCACATCTAAATCATGATTTTATTTTCACAATACTTTTATATACTAAAGAATGTATTGTGGGATTGCATGCAAGCAAACATAATCTTAAAAATTACCTGAAAAGTCGGCTCATGTGTGCATTTATCCAATTTAAAAAACATAGAAAACCACTTAATGCACTTTATGTAGTTGTCCTGGACAGTTAAACGATAATGAATCAAGACCCAAAGATAATATCCAAAAATAGCAAAAAACATTGCATTTATAATCATTTCCTGAAAGAGCATATATGCCTGGGTTTTATGCGGCTTTTGACGCATGCAGCAGTTCTTAACTAAGTATAAAAGACACTTAAAAATCTGCAGAAATTTAAGAAATCTATTTTGCGTAAGTTAATAAATGATTATTGCAAATTGTTTGATTTATAAATTTCCATGTAATATTTTTTTCTTTAATGCGCTAATTTTGGCGGAATTTCGCTTTTTTGCGGGAATGTCTCATCCTTTTTTTTCTGAGTACTAATTGAAGTACCAGCAAATGCTCTTTTTCAGTAAGAAAATTCAACATAATTCATCAATACAAAAACACAAACACGCTTGTTTTGGCAGACTCAACTTATGTGTGTTTGAAGCTAAATGTCAGACGATCGAAATGGCGTATGTGTCAAATTAATACGCTGCATGTTTTTCACTGACGCCATCTCAGTCATCGCAACCACCTTGTTACAAAGTAGCTATGAATCAGTGCAAACACTTCGAACAAACTCCTGATCTGACGGTTTCAACAAAAAAATTAAGAATTTACCTGCATTGATAAATTTTCTCATATTTGCACATTCAACTAGAAAACATGCCGGAAAGCCTTCGGGAAAAATGCGACACAAATACAAATCGACTTGTACTTTTTCTATCTCTGTCTGAAGGAAGCCACTTGAGAGTGTTAGTGATAAAAGTATATACGCTATGTCTGAGTCGGATAATTTAAATTTCGAAGGTGCTATATGTTTTTAAGTTCATTTATATTACTGCAAGCGGTATTCATATCTCTTTCTTCGTGATGTTTCCCGAGAGTGAAATCGTCCTTTAGTAGATATACTATGCTACTGATTGTGTAATTGCTTTTCCATTGTCACGCAATGTCATTGTCATGTCATGTTTTGTCATGACTTAATGTTAATTGTATATCATTAAAAAAGTGCAGCAACAACCGAATCACATGCTAGTTTAAAAATTAAGTTCAGGCAATGCGATGGCTGCATCCGAATCTTCAAAGTGATCTTCGAGGATGAAGTCCTTACTGTAATGAATCAACAGGTTGAGCAGCATCTTGTTTGTTTCTGCGTCAATAATAAATTGAGTCGACCTCCGCTCATTTTACTTCTTGCATCTCTGAAAGTTGTATTTGTGGACCAATATATTTAAGCTTATGTTACACCAATCTAAAGTCATCACGTTGCCTGCAACCGCCATTATTATTATTTCTTGATAGTTTATGACTAAATCTCCACTTGATAAGCCTACAGAAAAAGTTATTTGCATCACAAAAACACACAACATATTTCACCCACAAACTTCAGTTCATTGTCTTGAATTTCTCAGCTGTTGATGGTTCGACAAAATGTTACAAAATTGTTCTGACATGAGGTAATATAAACATAATCGTGTGCAAGCTTTAGAGTAATTTTCGAATAATAGAACAAATATGCCTTGTCACTACCGAAATATTTGATCCAATAATTCTTTGTTTTTCAACATCACTTAATTTTTTTCCTAGACCATTTTAGACATGAGCAATATATTTACAGCTTCCAGCAAAAATACACGTCTGTATCTTCATGGTATAAAAACTCAAACCAGCATCACAAACTCTCTTGTCAAACTGCAAACAGTAACTGAGGTCGTAGTCATTTACAGCTGTAAAATTCCAGTATTGGGAACGTTACTATGAGTTGAGCCGGCTATGAAAAAAAAGGGGATAGGTTGATATTTTAAATGATTTTCAGAGATTGTTCGAAAAACATGTTTTGCCCATAGCGTTGCGTCCTTTGGAAAATGCGTAAGCAATGTAAAAAACATATTTGAGTCTAGAACTTTCCTCAACATCGCAATGACATGTACGTAAATGGCTTTGTGCAATCCTATTCCAAGTGTTATTCAAACATTATCCGCCGATCTAGAACGAATTTCCAAATTGATAATAGCACCGGAAGCATGCATGACGCTGATAGTTACCCAGAAATTTCACGCTATAAAATACACTCAAACAACTATGTTCCACGAGTGGCGACAGAACTCTCGACGGAGGAGAACAATACACCGAAGTGAAATATCAATGTAGGTCCTTAACGAGGAGCATTTAATTAATAACCAGAAAATGAAATGTTTATTTGGAAAATCTGCACAATTAATAAGTTAATGGCACCAATTATGGACGACAATTAAGCGTATTTCAACATTTCACTCGATAGATACATCTACACTGGCGATTATATGCTGAATCTTTCATTTGTACTATAAACAGGCCAAAGGATATTCCACTGAAGCGCATCCTGCGCCACACGGACGCAGATAGACCATTTGATAGACCGTTTAAAAGATAAATTGCTGTAATCGCACTTTTGATCTGAACATCGTAAAGTTTTTAAGTGGTTAAGGCAAATTATTTTCCACAATGAACCAACTTGCTGTGCCAAGGATAATGAATTTCGCTGACGACGGCGGGTGAGTCTGATGGCAACGTGGCACAGTGTTGGACTGAAAATGACATTGGTACTGAAATCGCTTTAGGGGCTTGGATTTCATGTGATAATGATTTCTAAGTTCGATTCAAACATCCTGTGCGACAGTTATTGAGATTTTCATTTCACTTTGGATTTAGTGGGGAGAAAGTCAAGCCAAATTATTGCAGATAAGCTCATTACGAATTTTATGGCATTCCCTTTTTACTCGAAGACAGTGAACAAAGCGAAGTCAACTGCTGATTTCAATCAAACTTTCGGACGAAAAGGACGAAAAGTGCAAGCAACTTCCATTAAATTAGCAGTGGTAATTCTTATAGTTTCTATCTTTCCAAAATAGTTTCATTGAAATTCTTGCTCGGTTCGCAAAATACTTGTTATCTATAAAAGGACTGTTCGTGCAATTATCCTGAGCGAAATTTTCAAAGATTGTTTCAGTCGACAGCGTTGAATTTCCAACAAATTGCTCCAGCCGAGTTGGTCCTCTAAATGAATGTCATGGAATGTGTGGCTTCCTTAACTGTTGCCTGCTGAAGCATCCTATGCGAATAGATTTTCATCTTTGCATAAAATACAGGAGAACTTTAGCTCCACTAGAGTTTCCTTCACAGCTACTCTGCTTATTGCATGTACTCATTCAAAAGGCGGCAAGATGAAAACGAGGTCAAGTGGTCAACAGCAAATTTTTCATCCATGGTTATTTGTCAACTATACACCGCCGGCGACCACACTTCAAAGGTTGAATAGTAGGAAGTATGCTTCTAGGACAAGACGAAAAACTATGTCAACTTTGTATGTTGAGTAGTTTGGCCAAGTAGTAGTGGGTTGCCGCAGGTATGAGCTGATTAAATAGTAAACATTTCTCCTATTGACGTCGTTTGTGTGAGCAATGTTGACTTTTTGCTATAATTTTAACGTCGAATCAAGTTCGCTGGATGTTTGAGCTATGCTGAAATATTTTAGTTAAATGCATAGAACAATGAATAAATTAGAGTGGAACGCTTAAATGCTTTCACCAGTACCATATGTCCCAAATGATATATGGCAGACATGAAAAATGAGCTTTATAAAATGCTGAGGTGAAAGCCAAGAGTAAACAAGGACGAAACCAGGATACATATTTTACCAGATGAACTACAATAGCTACCTACACGAATCAACTCAAAATTATGGATCAAAGTACCATATACCTTAATTACTCTCTCGTATATTTACACAGAAATGGGAACATGTGGGAAGAAATTCCAATAAAAATGTTGATGCTCATTTCGCATGTGAATACGCCATTTGTTGAACACTTGACAATTTTGCTAGATCATAAACGATGGATATCCTTAAGTGCTTCTGTAGACACGAATTTTCAGAAAGAAGAGAGTGGAATTTTAATGAAAAATATGACGCCACAAAATAAACTACCAAAAAATCATGTCCATATAAGTTAAGGATCAGCCGCCTTGAGATTATTTGTAAGCGTGGCTAGCATAGTTTCGAAAAAAATCAAATGGCTAGCACATTCAATAACTGTTTTTCATGTATATTTCAGTTTCAATAATCGCTGTCATATCAAAATTCTGTTCAAAATTCCGCAACTTCGCAATACAATTGCCTTCCATCTACTCCATGAGAAAACTGGGCAATTGATTAGGTCTTGATTACGTCTCTCTCATTCGCTTAGTTGCCAACAGTCTACGCAACTACTCAGTTGTTGCAATGTTCAGCCTGTAAACAAGCGCATCCACAATAGTTTAGGGCAATCAAACCATGAACAGATGGATCTTATAGTCGCAAAAGGATGATATGTTGCAATTGGACTTTAACCTTGGGAATATGTTACAAACCGAAGTCGTTAAGCATCCGAAAAACTATGAAATTTTTCCGTGCCTAAAGAAAAAGGCCCCTAACTGCAAAAAAGACCCTGCTTGGGTAAAGGACCCTTTAAATAAGGACACTCAAGACCGACAAACGCAGAGTAAAACCATACACCAAATATTACACCCCACCAAAACTTGTATATGAATGCTACAAGGAAACAGACGGGGAACGAAAGAATTTCGTATGGAGAGGGTAAAAAATACAATATTATCTCGTTCCGAATGCGGTCATCACCGTCCCACGACAATGGTCCCTGACCGCGTGTTGTGCACGGACCGCCAAACCTTCCTCACATGAAAAAGTTAGGTCAGCACCGTTGACATCTTCTAGGGAGAATCTCCAAACTCTCTCCTGAAAGCTTGGTGGAGCAGATGCTTGTTTGGAACTAAGAAAAGGAACTATGCTTCGCACAGTGCTCGTGTGGTCTTTCTAAAATTTTAGAGCATTTCGATTGCAGATTGCCGCAGTTTGTTGTCTCCGTTATCCCTCTACTTTTCATCTCTCCTTGCATTAGGAAGGGTCAAACTCGAAGACACCACGAAGTCTTGAGAAGGCTGGTCCGATATTATGTTAGAAGGAATTCCAGACGAGGTTCTCGGCTGAGCAGGTCCTAATCGGTAGTCTAGTTGCTGTTTACGGTTAACGTATACATTTTATACCATTCAACCACAAGGAAAGGTGCCCGTTTTTAGATGCACACGTTTTCGTGCATCTACCTCATTTTCTTTCGTACATCTACCATTGTTATCAGCTCGAAGAAAACTTTCCTTCCCGTCAGCAAATTCGCTCCTTCAGTCATCCTTTTAAAATGTTTCAAACTTTTGACATGCAATCAAAAATTTAGATGAAAATTTGTTCCCGAAATTCCAGTTTCGAAAGGATTTCCCGTAAATTTCTAGAAAATCAAGTTTGGAATGCAGTTTAAAGAAAACAGGACAAAAAATATTCTGTATTTTCAAGTGATGTTGTTTGGTACCTTCTTTAGAAGCAGAAAATAAGCTTTGTTTTGGAAATACATTCTGGGTCATAAGTCCAACTGGAAAGGAAAAACGGATAATGATTTTAATTTTTCCCAGAAAAATTAATCGATTTGAAAATCTAAGGTGGAAATCAACCCCGTCTGACTAAATTCATTCCAATTTTAAGTCTCCTATAAGTGTAGCTTTAAACGAGGATTACGTCAACAAAATAAAAGATTCCGGAAAGAATATTTTTCTTCTATTAGTTAATAACATCTTTTCCCTGAAACATATTCCATTTGCCTCTTGAATTCAAATCATCCTTGCCTGATAAGCTGCACACCTCGAACAACCAGTGTCTTATGACAAAAAAAAACAGGCCAAAGATGATAACAATACCTGGATTCTGGCGAGGATTATAGGCTCTAATGAAACCGCAGTAGAAGGAACATAACATAAAACAACAGAAGGCTTGGGAACATAAGAGATCCCACGTTAATAAATCATACTGGACAGGAAAAAGGATCAATGTGTTCCCAGGAGACACGACAGTTTGAGACGTATTTGCAAAAATTTCAGCCAAAGAAGAACAGTCATAGCTCTTCCGATTCTTGGTGCTTATGACAAAGTATTTGACGGTACTAGCAATGCTGAAGCTTTTGCAGGCACATACGAACACCTACAAACACTACAAGTAAGGGTGAAATCTGAAGGGTGATGTCTCCTGCAAGTGATTAGAGGATTTCGAACAGCTAGCAGACTTCTGTGGAGTTTAGATCACCAAAACGAAAACTTACTGATAAGTGATATGTGGTATTTTGAATTTATTTAACAAACGGAATGCTGATTGAAATGTTTCAGAAGTCGGAAAATGTTATAATATCTTATCTGATACAATGTTAATCTGACTGGGAAATAGAAAAAAATCTCAAAGAGAATGTAATTCTTTCAACATGTGCAAGTCTCCTACATCGTGGGGGCTACAAATAATTGCTATTGTTCCAAAACCAGGGAAGAACAAAAACTTTTCTGAAAATTTGAGACTCTTAAATCTCTTGTTCCAAATATATTGGCATATTAAAAAGAGGGGTCTTCTCACTCAAATTAATAGGTCCTTGACATTGAAAATAAAATCTCGTTAGAAAAGCTCATGATAAAATGAATTCACTTCTGGAGCTCTAGCTAGCAAAGGTGACCCCACATTTTTGGACAGGGTTAAACCACAGCATGCTCACGTCTCTCATAGAGTTTGACGTAGCCGAAGTTTCTGCATTCAAGACATAGAAAACATTGGCTCAGTTTTTGAGAGCGAAACTTCTATGACCAATTTAATATGAAGTATCTCACGAATCGGCAATGTCGTCTACTTAACACAGAGTGTACACTACTTCCAAACTTCCATCAATCGTAAAATCTACTGATGGTGCCTGCTAATATTGCTTAATATTCGAAAAATTAAAGTCGTTGATGGCAACGGTGGAATATTTTAAGACAAATTTTTATTGAATGATATCAAATAAAAGCAATAAATACAGAAAGTAAAAAATAAATAAAATAAAATAAATAAATAAAAAATAAAATCATTAAATCTTTTGCGTTCAGAGTCCTCAGACAGATTCGACCTGAAAGTGAAAATTCATGTCTTTCCCGGAATCAATCCACAAAACGTCCAAAATATAGATGACAGCATTAGGAGAATTATAATACGATTCAAGCCTTATTTGACAAACTAGGTGACACCATGACAACTTCAGGCTATTTCCATGGTTGACATTTCTGGGAAAAGGATATTCTTGAAATCTGTCTTTCCACACAACTGCAAGTACTGAACATAGCATTAGAAACTGTTGATGGCTACCATATGAAGTGTCAAAGCAAGGAACAGCCCCAATGTTGACTCTGATGTATCCTATGTGTATTGTTGTCGATCATTCTTCTTTGAGAATAAACGGGAGCCGGTTATTATTATAAACTGTAAACTTGTGGTTAACAGATCAATGAGAAAGTCCTTAGGAGGATATTCAAGCAATATCCTCGCTGAGCTTAAGGTAACCGATTATTCTTTGAAGTTATATACAAATCAAATGCATATCACTGGTCGTTATCAATTTATAGTTTGGAAATCCCGTATCGGAAGGCATATATGTGATACTGAAATTATTTAACAATGATTCACAAATATCGATTCTTCATTAGCTCAACTGCTCTGAACTACAGCTCTCTTAATATCTGATCCTGTTTTTTTATTTCAAAATGTTTGTGTACTTGACTTAAAGTATGAATTCAACGCGCCGCTAATCTGGATGTTTGCATGAGTTGGTTAGAAAAATAACAATGCCACAATCGCACCCCTCACTACGGCAATTTCATCAACTTATGTTACCCTCTGTCTTATTATCTTCTGAATATATGCAACGTTCGCAAAGTAATCATGATTCCGCTGTGGCGGTTTTCAAAAACTTGAAGCTTTTCAGCTCCTTCCTTCGTCTGTCATGAAAATCTCGTTTGCCACTGCATATGTTATCTTCCTCACATCATGTTGGGTTTGTTTTCACCTCCTTTTTCTTGGCTTTGACATAAGAAGATATTCCATTTGCAAGGAACTAATTCAAATAAAAGCTTGTACAATTTTGAAGGATCCCTAGTGTCATTCATTAAGAAATAAAATCGCATATTCAGGTCGGTTGTTATGGCATCAAACTACTATTCTCACAAAAATATATAGCAAATAGGTTGAAAAAGCTGTTTCATCTTTGTTTGCTTCTCGACGCAGCTCTGCGCAGCCTTCGCTGTGGTTTTGCCGTGGTTTCACTGTGGTTTCTTCACACCACTGCTGGCATGCTGGAAAGGGGCGAAGATGTATGTACATATAAATAAATGCCGGTGATGCGTGACGAATGCTTTTGTGAGCTCGATATTTATGCTAAGCATGAACTGACACTTCGTTGTCTTCCTGTGGGTGAGTTGAGTTTAGTATTATGGTTATTCCTTTCAAGCTCAGCCTCCTTTCAGGCGTGCAAGCCTTCGTGGACATTTTTTGCCAGGGAGCTACTACTCGTTTCGTCAACATAAAAATTCATCAATTTAGAATGCTGATCCCTGTGTTTCAGTAGTGATTTAGTTAATAAGGTATCATTATGTTGCAGATTAGTTTCAACGGAAAAGTGAGGGACGTAGGAGCCATTGTCGATGAGCTAAAGGAACAGGATTTGCCCTGCTTAGAGATTCCGTACTGTTTTATGCGGCTTTGAATAATGGAAACTGAATGCTGGTCGCGTAATAAATATTAAGGATGAAATTATTTCATGGGAATCAATATTTCAAGGTTTGAATCCCACCGCGAGGCTTTCATGCTCCGTTCATGATTTTGATGACGGAATCAATTTCATTTTATTAGCCATTTTTTTATGTTGCTTTCCGAATGCGAATTTACTTCTTACATTGAGAAACTGCTCGAAAAATGTTTTTGCTTGCTAAATCCAAAATGAAATGATTTTATCAACATAATCAAATACCCGCCAGGCACGGCATCGCCAGCGACAAAGACGTTGAAAACCACTGAATCTTAATATGTTCACAAGATTTTACCTTTCCAGTCGCAATTCCATTCCTTCGCATTTGCGTTTCCTTAACTTAATTTATTAGTATGCACGAGATATACTGTTCGGTAGTAGTAAGCTAGTTAGTGGTTACAATGACTCAATTCCAAGCCGCCACCAGTTTATTTGTGGCGTTTGGATTTGATGGGCCCATGGGTCCAATATATCACTTCGTCACAAGGATATTCTTTCCTTCCACCCACACCCCGAAGTAATCTAAAGCTTCAACAATTCGCCGAAATAGCAGACATGTTCCCTAGCCGGGAACTGTTACTATCGTATGTAAATTATTTTGTGAGAAGTTTCAAATCTCCAATCCGTGGGGGGTAGTTAGCGGTGGTTGTGCTCAAGTGGAACAAGGATACAACGTGTTTTTGCTTTGTGCATGATGAAGGAAGGTGAATGTGGAAGTTTGAATTTTAATTGACATTAGTTCTACTTCTGCATGAACAACAGGATGGATGCTTGCTGCATTTACGTGACAGTTTAGTTAGAGTTGTTTTAATGGTATTCCTAAATTACTTTCAACCTGTTTCAACCTTTCAACGTGACTTCATACCTCATTTGGACTTGACGAAGTTTTCATGTTGTACGAGAGTTAACGCATTTGTTTCTAATTGTTGCTACGGCATGATTCCCCGAAGGCAGACAAGACATATATGATTGCGAATCAGTACCAGTGGAATATCGAGAAAATCCTGAATTGGTTTTACAATTTCGAGTCGAGTTTACCAAAATCCTTACCATAGTTGTAAAATGGGGTTGACAGTAGGAGGTCACTCCTGATGTTCTATTACTTTGACTGAGATCTTTTATTAAAAGAATTGAATCCAAATGTAGCCTCCAAAGTGGTGACCCCGATCTTATCGCAAGCTACAAGCCGGCTTGCAGTAGAGAGGCAGCACTGTACTGTGCAGCTTTTTCACCTTTTTCGTAGTTTTTCCCTCAAGCATGAGTGCTATTAAGGTATTTAAATTTCTAAATTAAATTAAATTGCTAAATTTCTCCACTGAAAAGAAGTCCTTTTTCAGAACTGATTTAATCAGTTTATCCTTTATTGAAAGTGACAAGTTACTCGTCCAATTTTCAATTATGATTCTTCATTGATTTCCACAAAAAATATATATAACAAACTTAGCTTCTTCACTTTTAATTCGAAACGAGGACGAATCCTATGTTGCATAAATTTCATAAATTCATTCGCTAAAGGTGGAAATTAAGGCTCGTGCACATAAATTACAATTGTCCCTCAAAAGCTGAAACACGAGTACCTTATACGTCTACATCATACAGGACTTTACTGCTCAGCATAAATGATTCTTTTCGTTGCTCTCCTTTAGAAGAATCCTATTCTACGCAGACACGCAAGAGCAATGTACAGTTTAAGGATATGATCTAAATTTATTTAAGATATGGAAAGTGTCTACTGAGTTTGTACTCTAATTTTGCAAAAAACATTTCGATTCTCGGAGAATAAGGTTGTATATGATTGTTGGCTGTGCGTGTGCCGGGGATTTGAGTTCTATTCAACATTTTTTACCCAGAACAACACATGGAATAGATAACTCACGCATGTAATGTTTGCGATTGTTTTCTAATCTGGAAACCAACCAAATATTGCTCTGGTTTGTACTAGGAAATGAATATGAAAAAATTTATCAAATTTTTGTTAAATTTTTTCATCATCGTTTTTTACCCGAAAACTGAATAGATAAAGAAATCCTAACTAAGCAACCAGGTCTTTGATGGAATATGACCGTCATTCTCATAACTAATATATCATTGAAATACTACCCAAAGTAATTATGTTTCCTGGAATGCACCGAGGAATTAAACAACTCCAAATTAGCCAAACCGATAAATTGTATTCCACCATTCTGAAAGTGTGGGTGGTGGATTTAACAACTATATTACTCCAAAACGCCAAGCATATCAAATCCTATCAATAAAATCCTAGTTATCAAATCCTTTCTTTCCAACAGCTACGATCCGCTTTCAGCTAGGCAAAGTTTGAATAATGTTAATACATGAAAACTTTGATGCCTTTTAAATGAGACAAGAAAGACAACACAAATGCATGATCAAAGTCACATGGTATCAAAGTATACTTCAACTTTCCACCTTGTTTTTGAAATTTCGGAAGGTATTTACCTCTGCCGGCATAAAAACCGAAGCTATGTTGTCTCAAACCACTGACCATGCCGAACACTCGCTACTTTGGTTTGTAAACATGCGTTAATAGATTTTACAAATTTATCTACCATCTGTCCAAAACTTACCGCGGACTGACCATTCATCAGAAAAAAAATTGTTTATTTTCAGAGAACTATGACAAATAATAAAACTAGCGTACCCATTCTAGTAACTTTTTGAAATAAATAATGGAAAAAATATTATCTTGAATAAAAATCTCGATATCTATCGGTAACTTGTAACACAACACTTCATTTTTCAAAATAGTTAATTCGTAGTAACGTTTTCAAAACGTTTTCCACAGCATCAGGAGCGATCTTACGAAAGGATCTTACTAAAGATCTTGCAAAACTTTCCGAAAATTCTGAGGAAGAATCTTATGAGCATAGAAGAACTCATATTAAAAATTTTCATCGACCAATTTAACGAGAAAATAAATTACTTTATTTATATTTTCGTAACTAAATCCCGTGGGGCGCCGTCTCCGTCTTTGTCACGTTCTAGAAGCGTTTCGGTCATGTGCCATCTTCGATTTGTAGTTTCATTCTCAATCAATTCCTGGCGCATAAGTTTACTTCAGTTTTTTTATGAAAAACGGGACAAGAACTGTCACAAATTTTCAGCTGGTGCCATCTCTTTAGATCTGTAAGATGAATCAACTTCAATTCCCCTCTCGCAATCTCATTTCTCATTCATTCAAAGTTGAGCTCTTCGTATAGTTTCTGCTCATTGGTGTGCATAAACGAAATAAGGTACAGTGACATTTTTAAAAAGACATTCCAGCGCAGAACCCTGATTAGAGCTTTCTGATGTCCTTCCTGTTGATAAACACGAAGTTCGCCTGATTCACCGTCGTTGCATTGGTACTCATAATCAAAACAGGATAGGAATAAGACACAAAGTGGAAGACATATACAAGACATATCCATATACAATGACTTCAAAATCAATTGCATAGGGAAATTTTCTCATACGATTCTAGTTAGGTGGAGGCCCAGATACAATACTGCGTGACGGCGATGCGATTCTTGCTCGTCGTCGCGCAACGGATTCAATTTACAATGCACGCTATGCGAGGAAGAATAATGTTCAGATGACAAATGTCAAATTGGTGACGTTTCAAATGAAATTTGTTGAAAATTGTTTTTGATTTGTTAAAAATTTGAATTTGGAATTTTCCTTCGTTTGGCAAATAATAGCCTCAACAAGGATGCACGAAATTTTCCCTCAAAATTCATTCCGAATAACCCTCGTACTTAAAAAGTAATAAAGGCGTTTGAATTTCAAATTTCATTTACGCGCCATATTGCATCTGACAAACGTCACGCACCTCGTTGCGAGGAATTTTCGTTTTTCCGAATATTTCTCGCCTCGCATCGACGCATCGCAATCATTGTACGTTGTCGTATACAAATGCATGTTACGAAAACTGCTTGACTCTCGTCGCGCTCTCGAATCGTCATCTCGCAGTATTGTATTTCAACTTTAAGCCAGCTATCGCGATCTCTTCGCTCAACTATGTTGTTCAAATTCCACACCCTCTGTCATGAAGGACCTCGCTTTATTTTCTTCATTGAATATTCCTATCTCTGTATCCATTCGAGAATGATACCGCTTATGAGTAGTTACCATTTAACAAAGCGCAAACTTTGGGATGACGATCTCAGGATCATTGAGCTGAAGTCAAATGGATCAAAGATACGTTTTATACAAGAGGTTTCTGATGTTCTCAATGGGACTCATTTGACCTACTCTAGAGAACCCGTATCTGAGGGCAAATAATAACATTGAAGAATGAATATGTCTTGGCAAATGAAACCCATGATATGTGCAACTTGCAAGTGAAAATGAAAATCAGGTAAAACAGGATAGTAAAAATTAGAATGCATCACAATGGAAACAGTATACAAAAGGGACAATACAACATGAAAAATGACAAAATGATCACTTTTCAATATTCAAGGTTGGTAGGAACCACGTTTGAATAACCAAAGGACCTAAACTAGGAAGGATCAACACCAAGATGTCCTTCCATTTTCGATCCAGTTTCACATTCCAGTTTTACGAACTCGCTTCACGAATTGATTCGCAACCTGAGTTTTTGTGACAATATTTTTTTTTTGTGTTTTGTGAATTTCTTATAGTTCAGAAATGAGTCTTGAAAGTTTCCCAACTTTATTCAAGCAATCTATTCAATAAATACCAAATATAAAACGAAATTCCTTTCACATTGGAAATGTCATCAAGTCTTCTAACCTCAATATAGCTCATAGTTTCAATATATTCAAACGTTAGATGGCTCGCTAATCACCATAGTGACTGCAGAGATACGTGTTCAACCATTAATCAACTGAAGAAAGGTCATCAACTACTTCAGAATCAGGAAACCTTATACAAGCGTACGCTTTGGGGAAAATTTTGCTGTATGGTATGTCTTTCTTCTGCGAAATTGAAAGTAGTACAATGAATCTATTCGCGAATCTTACGATGACATCAAGAATATCACAAATAAGGATTAAATAAAGATTGAGCAGTTGGCTAAATTTTTGGCAGGAATGTCGGACGAAAACAAGAGAGAATAGTAGAGAATAGTTCAGGATATGACAGAGCGAAGTATCACATTTTTTATTACTTGAATGCATAGGGATATTTTATGCATACCAAATGTATAGGTATATTTTTGAGGCTCCAAATTGCTTTTGGAATCTAGGAATCGGAGTTGATGATAGATCAACTGAGGCAACTGGGAAATTTATCTGAAGGAAGCTACTTCAAACGGACCCACCTTGGTGCACAAGCATAGCAAACATTTTAAATTAAATAATCTTACATTCATTTATAGTGAGAATTCGTAGCGTAGAACGAGAACGTAGTTCTACAAATTTTAACATTGAATGAAGAGCTTTCTGCTTAATGACTTTTAATTCAGTGAATTTCTCATATCTTACATTGAAAAGCTGAGAAAATCGATTCCCTTCCTTTTCCCTTTATTATTGCACAAAACTTTTACTCTACTTTTATCGTTCACACAATTTTAATGTACTAGAATGTATTGCACGAAACTTCATAATGAAATTCCTTATAGCTGCCAAAGTTCCTCATGCGAAACCATGCTTTTGCTTGGCCAACCACGCTCAGAGAAAAAAAAAAACACAACTGAAATCGGGTACTAACGTTTAAAGACTGAGCGTAACAATAGCAATCTTCAACATACATCAGATCCTCGAAAAAGGTTGTAGTTATCCGCAATCAATCCATAATTTCTCACATTCCAAAGAGATGGAATACCACATTAACTCAGAGAAGTGTTACAGCTTCAAACTGATTTGGAAAAGGTCATGCAATCAAATTCTGCACGTGAATGTTCCACAGTTGGGAGGAAGAGGACATTAAAAATATATTAAAGCGAATACCTTTGTTTGAATAAACTTACAGAATGAAACATGAGTTGATCCACGTCTCCAAGCGCACTGATTTTTAGGGAAAGGAATTATAATATGTGTGTTACTAATTTTCCAGGTTTTTCCTTCGAGACAGTGTTGATTCGAAACGGAACAAAAGAATATTCGTTTCTCTTAAGGAAACCACAAACCATATTATGGTGAATAGTAGATCATTTGCGGCTTCGAAAATGCCAATCGATGAGAACCCGCTGTATTTTAATTTATATAAAGACGTTTGAGTATTGAAGAGTGAGGTTATAAAATTCCTAACGTCCTACGAAAAATAAGCTTCGATATCTGTTCCGAAAATCTTCCAATGGTAAATGTTACAAAATGTCAAGTTGACGCCATTCAGTATTGATGGCCCCAAACTTTACTATAGTATTCACGCAAGATCGATTTCTATTCAATATTGTATATAACCTTCATTATTTATACTGGCTCCAAAGGCATGACCCATTCAATCAATCTAATAATCAAATAATCAAAAGCATCGTCAATCTGTTCTAAAATTTCCTCTAAATCTAATTGCGATATGTTGACATGCCCATTACGTACATATAAGGAGCTCTTAATAGCAGCATCAATGCGTAACATTGCATTCATTAAATTATTAAAAGCAAGGACGCCTGCAATTGCAATCTCAATAGATTCGACGTGCATTTCCCAAAAAGAAAAAGTTCGCTCCTGCACTGCAAACACAATAATTCTCTAGTCATAACGTGATGCCATAAATTTGTCCTCGTGATCAATTTCTTCAATTACTCCTTCATCTCGATTGATATTCAAGATTTTTCCTAAGGAACTTCTGGTTGAAGTACGTACGTAATAGTAGACAATTTGTTGAACCGATTTCAAAATGCGCTCAGCGTAACATGATTCATAACATAATTACGCTTTCCACAAACAACTTAAGTAAATACCAATGGATAAGTCTTGATTTCAGCGGATTCGCTGCATCGTCTTTTGCAAGTTTTATGGCTTAATCGTTTGTTTGAGGCACTACAGTATGCGACTATTTATTGCTTCCATGGGTTTATATCTATAAATTGTAAAAGATTGTTTTTAGAGTGAGAATGAAAACCATTTCTTATAAACAGGAGAAGACAACTTAGCTCATATCTTATAAATTTATATAAAGGATTAACGAGGTCGGATAAAGAAATTTCCAATGTGTGTTTTGAAAACACGCACCATTACAAACCAATTATATTTATGGTATAACCATACACTAATATGCATCCTTTAGCCGAAGAAAATATGTGCGAGGAGCCACCTGATCTGTTTCGCGACACAAGAATTTTGTACAGGTAAAAGCGAATCTTCTATGCCCGCTCGGGTAAACGAGTCTAATAATGCACTCAAAGTAATTGTGACGCCCCTCCGGTACGAAATCACGAAATGAAGTTTAACTTTGGTTCTTTTGCTTTCCCAGCACTATTGCTAATCGCTGAGGAACGCTTCTGCTTCCCTTAGGGATCTCCTTTCTGTCGTCTTTGTTGTCGTCTTTGAAAGCCATTTATATCATTCCTGTGATCTCCGACAACTTTATTCAATTATATAATTATAAATTATAACCATATTAATTCAATTATTCAAAACAATTCGATAGTTGTATGTAATTTGGAAGACTCCTTATCTTCGCACTATGGAAACAAACATGGAGATCGTTGTCCAAGAGTTTTGACGCATCAAACAGAACGAACGGTACGCAGTGCATAATGGGTCTCCGTTTCGAGTTGTATCGTCCTTTATTGTTATCATATATTGGGCTAAGGGTACGTGATGTACTCTTATCATCTGCGAGCTTATTATCTACGAAGAATCGCTGGAGAAAACACATCTTCGAGTCTATTAATACTCTCACGATTCGATCAGCGTTCCAAATTTCAAATATTTTTCTTATTCTTGGAACTCTCTATCTTGATTAACACTTCAGATTTGCCCAGCACCAAATTAGCTTGCCCAGTTTCAACTGGACGCACTTGACGGTGCTTGCTGCCGCATACAAATTTAGTTGTCAATCCAGCTTGACCCAAACGACATATTACAAACCTCAGTAGCCGGTCAGACGTATCCTCTGGAAAATGCCTAATGTAATTGCTATCCTTCGGCTAACTGTCATTTTATCGATCCTTGACATAGTCCCTTGGAGTCCGCATTAGAGAGTCTGATACTAGGAAACTAAGAGTTTGAATCGCAGCTAGCTTACTCAACTGTCAAGCGCAGTTAAAAGATATTTTAGAGGTCCTGAGTAACAGAGTGCTCTAGAATAAGCATATGGTTGAAATCTTCGTATACTTAATCTCTCCCATTATTCTATGACTGTATTGAGCAACCTGTTCAAACGTCATACCGTTGCCACTAGGTGAACTGCCTATGTAAAACTTCCTCTGATAAGTTTTCAGAAACTTTTCTGTATGTGCCTACTGTGCCTACGAAATTCCCTTCCATTTCCCTAACCTCGCTCTTATTCAGTAATCTGACAACCGCCTTACCTGTATGCATGCTTTGAACGTACAACAGAGCTGGTTACCGCAAACGTGAATTCCACTATCTACAGCAAGTACGAATTTCATATTGTCCTGAAGCCTTCCGTGAATTCAAGACGGTTTCTTCTAGTTCCCCCTACGTCAAAAGTGCATTTTTGAACTTTCCATTAGCATTTCTCCTGAAAAGTATTAATGGAGGGAGGGTAGACACGAAAAGGTGCGCTAGGATGCCGAATCGTCATTTTGCTAATTTATAATTCATAATTTCCGGTTAATGATCAAATAATTCCGGTTAATGATCATCCGGTTAATGATCATCAAATAATTGACCAGTCTGCGAAGGCCTTCACTAGCTGACTTATAAGCTACTGATAAAGCACGTGCTTCGTCTCTGGACCGTATTCACTGGGAGTTTTTTTGGAGTTTGTGACACTACCTAGCAACCCTTCCTACCATCTTCAATGATTTAGGTAACTATCACTGCACTGAAGCCTTCCTGTGCGGCGGTTTTCGAAGTTGCATAAACTCCTTCAGGTAGAAATTATGATCTTCACAGTTGAGTTCACCGAATTTTCGGCACCGGGTCTTCCGTTCCCCGTTGAAGGCTCTTCTAGTGGAGAGCGAGAGAATGAGTGAATGGGCGCCAAAATCATACCGATACCGAAATTGATATAAAGCGCTACTTAGTGACATTCAGTGGTCATCTTGTCGTCTGGAACCTTCGTTTTTTCATTTTAAAATAAAACACGGAAGCCATATTACTTCCTGTCTAGTTTGGATGCAGTCTCCTCGATTGTAACAGCTGTGTTCAAAACAATAAGCCCAATTTTAGCTTTCATATCCGGAATTCCTTTGGCTAAATCATCACTATTCAGGCGTACTCAATTCCACTTTTCCTCTATTGAAATCGCCTCTATTGAGTCCATCAAAGTCTTTACTTGGAAGGACTTCTTCCAAAGTATTGAACTTGGGTTGGTAGAATAGTTTCTTTAGGCTAAGTAATTCCTTTAGGCCTGTAGGCTAAACTAGAATAGTTTCTTTAGGCTAAGCAGTGTAGTTTCCGAGCTCCAAACCTAAAGGATACTATCACTTCAGTTTCACACTTGAAAGTGAACATTGCTCTGAATTTAAATGACGGGAGTATCAGATCTAGCTGGATATCATATCGGCAAGCTGCTGTTTGGATGATGCTGACTATGCAGCATTCGCCAGGATACTAAGTCGGCTATCTGTTCTGTTCTGTTGCAAAATTGCTGGCCAAACATCAGCGGTTACGTTTGACAAGCAATGCAAACCGATCTTGGTAGATCACACTTCACTTTAGTTAAAGTTATAGGGTTTATGATTTTAAGGTCAAATCGTCAAGTTTCAGCTTAGTGTTCTAGTAAAGACCGCAGTGTGTCTCTAAAGTACGACTTTGTTCGGATTATATGTTTGGAATTTGATAGATGACAGAGAGGATTCAAACAATTCCTTGCTATTGCATGGCATTTTTATTTTTCTGTATTTGTTCAGACAATCAAAATGTATAAAGATCTTGTCAACTGATCCTGCTGGTCTCCTTTGAGGCCTGCGCAGGCCAAGAGCACATTTGAAGGAGTAGAAATCAATCGCTTTTTTGATTATCCTATAGGAACTCTAATGACGCAGTCTATTTTAATTTTATTTTTTCTTATAGACTTTTCGCCTTCCTTTCCTGAAGGTGAAGTTCCCTCAGTATCTTGACTAAGTTCTCTTGGTACTTAGTTTGGTACCAATCGATCTTGATCGATCAAATTATAGCCCCTTTTTATTCAAAGAAATCGCATTTGGGAGGCGTTTTTACTCAGGGAAATTTCATAATTTCCAATAATTACAGTGATTTGAGGTCGAGAATGAAAGAATCTCTTTTCTAGCACTTCCTTCCCCTCACTTCCTTCCCCTCACTTCCTTCCCGCTGGAGAAACGATTCCCGTTATCTGAAGATTCTTTTATGAGTTGGAACACGAGGCCCAGCCCGAAGTATTGTGTCAAACTATTCCAGGTTAGGTTCTCACGTTGACAGGGCAGGTATAGAGTAAATAATCCAGAGGCGCGAAAACAGCCTTCACCTTCCTACAAAATAAAGTGATTTACAATTCGTTGTAAGATTCTATACTGAGGATTTTTAATATTTTTTTAGAGGATCGTTGCGACAATCTAGTCGACTACCCAAAGTTCAAGTTTTTTAACTTGGGAATTGACTATACGTCTTTAATTTGAAATTTTTTGTTTAGTGCATCAATATGAGGATCTTATCGGCCAGCGGTGGACCAAAGATTTCATTCTACGCCGCAAAACCTTGTAACTTACGAGCTCGTGATAATGTTTTCCTGAACAGCAAAACTGTTCCACTGTATAGAGATTCCTAACTTAACTAGATGTAAGTTCTTCGACCTCGAATTTCAACTTCCGACATCGGCCAAGGCTTCAACCGAGCTGAGTATCAAGGATGAGCTCCAGAATGGATGTAAAAGCATAAAATTATTTGATACAAGAAAAAGTATTAAATTAGCCATTTGATCGCGTTAGCTATACAGCTCTTATTGATCTCTTAATGCCTCCTTGGTGTCTTTATTGTCCTGATTGTTCACAGAGTCTACCAATATATCCACTGATGATGGTATTGCATTTGAATGAGTGTTGGTAGCCTTGGTCCAACCGGCCGGCACTCTTCTTCTTGGTTTCGTGGCTTCTTGAATCGCATCCGATAGTCCTTGTGCTTGGGTTTTTTGGTTGCTTTCCTTAATGCTTACATGTCTGTCTTAGACAGTGCCGTCAAAGTCAATGAGCATTGCAGAAGTGAAATAATCCTTCAAAGCTGATTTGTTTTGGTTTCTTTTCGATCCAGTTTGATTGAGCTGCAACCCAACCTTTTGTTGTAAATAGGCATTAAGAGGATCGTTGTTCTCTACGACAGCTTGTTCATATGTAAATTCTCTGTTCATGATCGATTCGGGTTAGTAAGGCTGTCAGCTCCGGATTTCCATTTTGAACATCAGTTTCAAACTTGCATGTTGCAGTTGGTAGTACTGCCTTCACGCTTCACAGTAGAACCACTCTTCATCAGAACGATCCAATGGGATCGAATGAATGGGTGTTTTCTTTGAAGGGCGTATTTATTTGTTTAAGTCGCTTGTTTCATTCCTTTCAGTAGTGATAACCCTAAAATTTTATCGTAATTGCTTTCATGTTCGCAAAATGTTTCTGACCAATAAAGGAAAGACTTTGCTTTAAATTAGTAATAGATTTACGACCGGTGTCAATACAAGGTTAATACTCACGGGTGGCTTCTTTTAGACAGAGATAGAAAAAGTACCAGTAGATTTATTGTTGTATTGCGCTCTTCCGGAAATACTTTGGAATGGTTATGTTTGTTTTAAGCAAAAACGAAAGGCCATTTACCAACCCGCATAAAATTGTATTTATTTTAGTCGAATACCGATAGATCTAGAATTTGTTCGAAATATGGCAGCGGTCACTAGTCTTATTTTTCAGGCAGTTCTGAGGTACGCTTGGCTTTCTCACTGCACGAAACGTAACAAAAATCTTTCTTCTCTTTGCCTGTTGCTGTAAGGTGGTGACTTTTCCGTTATTGTCGTCTTTATTACTGTGTTGGACTAGTTAGTAAGACTGACTCAAGTTTCTGCTGATGAAGTCACTACCTTCGCTATTTTGAAAAGTCACCTTAAAAGTCTCGTAAATATCCTCGCTAGGCAAGATATCGTTGCTAAGATGCGCGAGGGTTAGTGCCAACCACTATGGGGTCGGCTGCTAAAGACTAGATTGACACCAATGAAAATCCCGTTTTCACCAAATCTATACAGCTAACGCAATGAGAACTTCGAGCGTACTCTGACACATGTCAAAGTTGAATTGGATTGAAGATGATATGATCGTTAGATTTTAACCGTAGGCGTTCAAGTGACACCTTGATTCCATAGTGCGATGCTTAAAGCGAAAGCTGCTCTTTCGCCTAGAAGTGTTGACCGGTAGGGGACTAATGAATCTGTTGTTGCTATGGGATTAAGACTACCGAGGAATTTGGATGCGTTGGTGTGACCATATTACTTTATAAAATTTATTTTTTTTTACTATATAATATATTTTTATTTACTATATAAAAATTATATTTCATGGTAAACGTGAAACGCCGCAACTTATCAGCTAATTAATATATTATTGTCGAGATATAAGGTAGTGAGAATGAGTGGTCGTTGTTCACTTACGAGTTGATATAATGTGGAAAGTACATCAGCCTAACATTGCTTATAGGGTAATTATCATATGGTTTGAATGAATGATCTTTCATCAAAATTGATCACATTAAGAGTTTTCCAATAACATTTCCTGTGTTAGCTCAGAACCAGATCGCAACATGGCATGGAAATAATCACGTGGCCAAGGGTGTAGTATGTACCTTCCGTTCATTGAAAAGTCTTCTCAATGGTGGCCTTTATCGTCCAATATCTTGCCCCAAGTAATCGGGAGTTGGTACTTAATAAGACAGATGTAGTTAAACATAAGGGAAAAGATCGTGGAACTACTTCTAATAGCTGATTGCAATGTTTCGAGTCACCAAAGGAAAATGATTAGACTTTGGCATACGTACCAGACGATTACGTCTTACACTCGCGCATTGTACATTGATCTCAGGAGCATAATACCACACGGAATCAATTGGATTATTTGCGGTCAACGTCGGCTCTAAGACGTTCATGTAAGGTATTAAGACTTCTTAGTATGTCAGTCTTGAAGATCGCTTTTATTGCGTTACTTCTAGCCGGCCGGCGCGGCACCCACCATCAACTCCGCCAAAGTGCTCCGGGTCTTCCCGAAAAATTCGAAGCTTAACGCGTTGCTTCCAAGAAGAATCTCGCTAAGCTATCGCCAAGTTTGTGTAACCTGCAAGTTTGGTTAGTGCAATTAGCGTGTCAATCAACAACACGCACTAATGTGGTTAAAAAGGTGGATAATGTTTTTCGAATGCGACCAGTGCTCCTTTCCATAAAGTGACGAACGCGTGAATATGCAGTTTGATGACCTAAAAAATTCGGAAAGTGTGTTTCGTGATTTTCTTTGGTATTTCGAATTTAAAAGTGTGTGAAATCCCACAAGTTAGTGTAATCATTGCAAATAGAGGAAATGTCGAAACCTTGCAAGTTGCCGATACGAGCCATTATTATTTGGGAATTTGCATCGGTTTAGCAAACGAATAAAGACTCATCACAGGTCTTTAAAATGATACTTACGTGAATCCCATTTACCTTTTCCAATTTTCTCAAAAAATAAACTAATAGACAATATTGTGGGTTTCCGCACATGAATTTTCCATGGAAGAGAACGCATAATTTCCCATACTTAGATACTTCAATTATCCATCGTTGTCATAACCATAATATTCGCAGTTCTAAGTCTTTCCACATGCAACTCGTATCCTATCAAAGCGAATCCACATGAGCTGCGCGCAAAACTCACACATGAATAGAATGATATATAATATTATTTTTATGAGCAATCCATCCACTTAAAAATTTAGACTATAAATGTCGGGCGTTAAAATTTTTCCAAATAAAATTGTTCTGCCATTCCGACTTTTTTTTCAGGTTAGGATAGTTTGCAAATATTTTGCGTTTTTTATATCCAAGAACATATTTAAAAGCATGACTCTGGTGATCAAACATTTCGTTTGAGGCTACTCAAGATGCGTTCTATGGTAAGTTATCTAAATGGCGAAGATAGCACTTGCGTTCATCTTTAATTTATAGCCCAGCCATATGGCCACTAAGTAATTGAATCGTTCGAATAAAAAATTAGGATGATAATGATTCGAGAGGTTTTTGAAGTTCTGAACTTGAAAGGCATCGCATAACTCGGATTTCAGATAAGCGCCAGCTATAATCCTCCTTGTATCGTTGGTAGTTACTTGTACAAATGAGCAAGTTTTTATTGATTCGTAGATTGTAAGAAATTATACGGTTGGTTGCCTTTTAAGATTCGAAAAAAGCCAGCAGTAATTTAATATCTAAAGAGTCGAAACGAGCTTTGCTTAGAATGCGTGGCAATTTCGTTTTGAATATTTCCTTCTCTAGGAATCCATTTAAAGGCAATCTGAGCCAAACATAAAACTCTTAGTATGAACTTCAATGGAATACGAAAGCAGTTTTGCTCCATATCTTTTGTATCTGGATCATGACTGCTTGTAAACTAACCAGTAAATTTTGTAACAAATGACAGAACATTGTAAGCCAGTGAAGACGATTTTTATGTTAAAATAAAAGCTCGAGAGTAAGTTAGTGGTGAGCTGTGTGTGCGATATTTGGAGCTACAAGAAACAACAACTGCAAATCCGAAAATGATACCATCATTCTATTTCTTCATTCTCCAGGGTGCAATAGCTTTGCTCAGTATCTACGGGAACCCTGATATTATTCCAATTTTATGCAATGCATCTCCAGCGGTAAGTACCATGCAACAAAATAAATTTACTATACCATTCGTTTTTCTAGGTTTGAGATTTGATGGGTGTTCCCCGAAACTCCCATTAGGTTTGCATGTCTTTTTATTTATCAAAAATCTAATCCCTGATTATAGCTTCGAAGTCCATGAGATTGCAGCGGAACATACTTCGGGCAAGCATAAAACCTTCTCGAATAAATAATTGACTGGTAGTTTGTGAATTGAACTTTGTCAAATCAAATTGATTGCAATAAAACAGCCTAACGTCCCCATTACATTGTAGAATCACCTTTTATTTCACCCTTATAAACCAAACATACACATTCATTCAACAGGAATAAACCCGTTATGTATTTTCTACGTTATCAATAATATTTGTGGTCTGAAAAAAATTCAAGGATCAAAACAGTATGATACAAATGTAGTCAAAATAGACAGTAGCGCTGAAGACTTTTGCATGAATTGAAAACGTTTATCAATGGTAGAAACGTCAAATAATATTCAAAAGTACAATATAGAAATTTATATAAAATAGAACCGATCACCTAAAGCGTGTTTTTCAGAAGTATAGAGTTTCGAAATGAAATAAAATATGAGAAATTGTTTTGATTTCTGAAATTGATTGAAAAAAAGTATTTGCTGCCATTTCCATTCAAATATGATTTCGGGCATGTAGTCTCTACTGGCACGGAGAAAGTGCAAACAAAAGGTCTAATATTCGTCTAGTGCAAGCAATAATTAGGCCCTGATCGAGCAAATAACGCCATGAATTTTGTGTTTCAAATTGTCAAGCGTCTCAAGTTAACCTGCATAGACGATTAATTTGATGTGTCGCCTCAAGAAATAGTCCATTGGTGTTAAATCACAATATCTTGCAAGCCAGTGTACAGGTCTAAGACGAGAAATTATGCGCTCATCAAATGCTTCTTTAATGTGTCTATGGTTGCACGAGCTCCACAGTATGTCACGCCATCCTTTTAAAACCAGAAGTCCCTGCATGACGGCAAGTTAATTCCGGAATGAGAAAATAATTTACCATGGCTCTATATTGGTCACCATTGACTGTAGTATTAATCCTAGCAGCAATTTTGAAGAAAAATGGTTCAATAATTCCATCAGCCTATAACGTACACCAAACAGTGACTTTCTCTACATATGACGGTTTTTCGGACAATCACCACAGTAATCACTTTAAATGTGACAGTTTTATTGATTGATATGCTCCCATGAAATTCGGGATCCGCAGTATTTTGTTCGTGGGCCCATACACCGAATCTAAATCGCGCCCGGTGGTCGTTTAGTTCCACTTTCTGCAGAAATCGGATTTTGGAATCCAGCGGAGCAAGGTCCTCCCGTAAAATCGACCGTTATGTGAATAGGCACTGGTTTAATTGTTGAGCTCGATGTCATATGGACTCAGGAGAGGTTTTCGGTTATGGATGTTGCTTTACGCCCTGTACGACGTCTGGATACATGCGTATCATCATTTGAGAGTAAGCGTGGTTCAGAAGCGATTCATGATTACTCAAATAAATTCTTAAAGTTGACAATTATTTCGGCCATTAGATAGTCAGAGAGCGGGATGGTTTTCTCGAAAGCGACCGTTTTTTTTCGGAATGAATTTGCACAGTTTGCAAACATTGCTCTGACGTCAACCTATTCATGATAAAACGGCCAATGAAACTAACCATAAAACAAATGACAGCTGTCACACCATCCATAGTTTTAAAATGAGTTTCCAACTTATAGCTCTATAGCTTTGAAAAACACGTTTTACAACGGCAATCTTTGCGAAGAAATTTAATTCTGCCCACGAACTTCAACGTAATGTTTAAGGACAACTTGCTAGGGCACGATTTCCTTGTTGTTTACTGTCACTGCTGCTCGTGTCAATTTTGACACTTTTCCAGTCATCCTCTCATAAACTGATAAAGCTGTAAGCCAATAAGCGAAGGTCTTGATAATTTTCTTGGCAACTGCTTTTAAGCAACGATTGCATAATCTTTTTTAAATTTACAGACTATTTTTAAAATTAAGATCTTCAATTTGTCTTAGGCCCGCTGTAAGCTGGAAAATTTTATTTTCGCAACTCTAGACATATATGGTCTTAAATCACATAGAATTGATGACTATTGCTATTATTTTAACTGCGCGACACTTCAGTACTCTAGGGAACATTAACTTTGTAACTTACAAAAGTGATCAAAGCCGTATTGAACGCAACATATCCGGTGGGAATGTTGACCAATGCCATTTGTATTGAACATACGATCATAATAGTTTAAAACTCATAAGAAAATATGATATATTTATATAAAAATTAATTGAAGCACATTCTTTAAATTGTCTTTTAAGTCCAACGGGCTGTGCTGGGTTCTTGCTGAGGACACACTTCGGCTACACATAGCCATCATCAACTCGTTTCATTCAAAATTCCTGAAATTCGTTGGGCATGGCCTTCCCTTTTCTTCAATGTAAGATCTATTTTTCTGTATGCAGATTTTCACACCAAAAGCTTCTGTAGGAAAAACCTACATATGAATTTTGAGATACGAAATCGAAGCAAATCTAATTGAAATCCAAGCACACTTTAACTGGGCACTAGATAACTAATTGAGCTCTTATTGCAATGAATTTTTACTCCAAATTCCCATAAGATTATTCCACCCAATTTCCCACGCATATTTTGAAAACTTGCAGCGTAGTTGTCTCAATTGAACTTGATTTTCCTTTGGATTAAATGAATTTTTTCGTTTTGATGAAAAAAATGTTGTTTTGCTTTTTCTTTTAAAGTCTAATCTTTTGCAAGTGCTACTCCTTCCGTTTCTTAAAGCGTCCACTTCTCATTATCAAATGACTACGCAAAGGTATCAAGCCGAAAACTCATCAAAGCAGCAGAAGTTGCAAGGAAACTGAAAGTATATAAAACACGACAAAGCTCCTGTATGTAATGGATACCAAACATTGACATCATAGATATTCCAAGGATAGCAATGATTTTCACATGCCTTATGTTTAATTGTTGTCATAAACTGTGTCACTTTCCATCTGATTGGAAAGACACAAAAATTATACTGATCCTGAAACCAAGAAAAGATCCACACTTACTTGAAAACTACAGGTAAATAAGTTTATTGTCAGCATTTGGAAAGCTCTTCAAGAAACGAATTTCCATTTCGTTGATAATATCTGTGACTTCAGATATTGCTATTCTACAGAACTTCAATTTTACGTACTGAAAAAGATACCAAAATCACATTGAACGCAAAATGCTCGCAAGTACTGGTTGCTTTGGATATTCACAAGGCGTTCCAGACTGTTTGGCGTGTAGAACTGCTTATAAAATTTTAAGAAGCTAAAATTCCTATCTTTTCCTATGATGTTCTTAACTAGAATGAAATGCCTGCGTTACAGAAATTTTCAGTCAAAAGTCCAGGAAGATTGTCCAGAACCAATGTCATAACTACCGGTGTATCACAAGGTTCATGTCTGAGCCCCATATTATTTATTTTTAATTGATACCAGTAAGTATTTGTTCCTGGCTGTTGTGGCATTAGCCAGCTTTTTCGATCTTGTGTTTGTCATTTATTGTCCTTGTCTTAGTTTAGTCTGTATGTCCTTCTTGTGAAGTTACTGCAGTTATCGTGTGGATCTATGATATGTTAGATCCTGTTTTTTGTAGCTTTTCCATTTTAAAAATGCTATGTTTTTTTTTAATTTTTGAACAAATATATATTTCGGGAGTGAGTTGCTCCCTTCTTCAGTGTCAGTTATTTTCTCAGTTATTTTGTCAGTTATGATATGTGATATTTAGGATGAATTGGTTCCTGTATTTTTAAATCTGTTTCGGCAATAAATTCTCCAGCGTTTGCAATAAGCTTGTTATCATTTATAACAATTTCGCCCTTTATTTTTATTTAAAACTGTGCTAGAAATTGTACTTTAACCTGATCGTCTCAAATTATGTGCAATGATTCAAAAGGTGATCTATTTTGTCTGTATTGTTGCAATATGTGTATTTACCTTAATTCCTTTTTTGGTCTGGAAAATTCTGAATTTATTGTAGTCTTAATGTTTTCTGGGGTTATGTTACTGTTATAAAACCAAGGGTTCCTGCTATTGTTGAGGTGGTGTGCCTATTTCCAGACGAAAGAAGCGTATTTGTACAAAATGAATAAATTGATTTTGTTTCGAAATCCAATTTCCGATTGAAGAAAGTATTTTCATTGAGTGTTTGGTGATTTGTATTTCAATTTACACACATGAATATTTTCGACACATTCCTTCATTCATGAATTTGATTTCGAACAAAAACCCATTACAATTGTTATTAAATTGAGAGTAACATTATCTTCTTTATAGAAGATTGCTCGCTCTTACGACTATGACTTACTCGAAAGAAGCATCAGTGCAGGATACTTGATCCTTTCACTTGATGTGTGGACAAAGAATAATTTTTACTGGGGATTCTATGTATAGTATATTCCATTATCGCACAAATTTTCACAGTGGATGTGGTAGAATTTCATTGACTATCTGTCAATTAGATTTTTTGTTTGACGCCTGCACAAAGGCGGAATCATTCGTTCGTATAAATATTCTTGCAATGCTTCTAAAAATTTCTACCAACCTTATCTAAACCAATCTAATTCAACCAATTACATGCATATCATATGAGACTTTCTAGTTAATTCAGAGTAAATTTCTTTGAAGCTTTAACACAAGAATTTTTCAAAATCAAAAATTTAGGCTAACTTGCACTTGGGTCCCGTAAAATGCAACCCAATGAAGGTAAAAAAATGAAACCTTGTATTTTCTATCAAAAGGGGCCATAAATCCGACAACATATGCATCCAGGTCAAATTGCCATTTGAATGTCGTTAGATTTTTCATTTTCCTTACAAAATTACTAGGGTAGAAAGCACTAGGGTGAGAATTCGATCGATATGCAAAATTGTAACCTCTCACAACGTTCGCCTGGCTTACTATTTAAGTATTTTGTGTACCAAATGAACATTACAACATAGTAATCTTCCTATAAATCCGCATGAAAAGCTTCTTTTCCGTTCGGCTTGCAGCATAGGTAAAAGCGTATTAACCTAGAAGTAGTTTAGGAAGACGCCAGCTACTGAAATGAACCAAATCGAAAGTCTTTCCCAAAACGTTATCCCTGTTTCGTATGCCCATTAAAAGAATCCTAACATTTTCTCTCTATTCTCTTGTATGTCGGTTTCACTAGCGTGCGCTAGAAGATGTATCTTTGATGTTGTACTTTTGTACTTTGTAGGCTTTTACGTATTTATGTCCTGACGATATCATGCAAAACTGTAAAAAGGGAATTACTTGAAAAATTAAGTAGCTTCATTTCACTTAACGTCGACTCACACAAAGCCAGCAGCTGTCTCCATTTGGAAAACGTACTACATGCATAACACGATATTTCCGACATCAAGGGATGCTCCCGGCAGTTAAGTTCATTTATTCACCAGGATGTGTTACTGTGGTTGTATTTTCAAAATATATCGCCCTGATATAGACGTGTGAAAATATGAGTATTGACTTTGTGCTGTACTAGTTTCAGCTATTACATTAGCATACACATGACTCATGCATGAAATTTTATCGCAAGTAGATGTCGTGATCTACCAGGAATTTTCGGTTTTTCCGTTTTCTTCTTAATCTTTCCAAAAAGCTCTTTCTAGTATCTGTCCGTCAACATTTGTTCACACATAGCATGTCCGCTCTTTTAAGCTTGTATTCGAAGAGTCGATAGTCCGAAAAAGATACAATACAACAGGATGGAATGAAAAATGAACGATTGTATTGATCTGTTCTTTCTACAGGAAAAATGTTACTGACCTGTATACATTTTAGTCGTCCTTTATGATATTCCGTGCCAGTATCGAATTCGGCGAGAAAAGAATAAAGCAATGTCTTAAAATCAATTTTCTGTGCAATTTTGTTCGAGGATAGTTATTTATTATTCATTATCAACGTCTGACATTCCTTTGGTGGTGTGTGTTGCGTCCTCTGAACAATATTATAAAGGAATGATTTTCCCCTAATCTCGTAGACACTTTCCTTCTTACATATAGTACTTTTCTTTTGTCAATTTTCCATTGGTAATTTAGGTCTTCTGTCATAGTCAACTGACATAAGGAAATTAGAACCAAAAACCTTTATCCTTGGTATCTATTGGATATTTTGGCACAAATGCTATTAAGTAGTTAAGCACAATGTTAATAGCTACAGGTGATTGATAGAATTAGGATAAATATAATTTATCGGCTTTGTTCATTGTTCAATTAAATGTTATTGTGTTTCGATTGTTATGCCCCTAAATCGAAACAAAGCCTATGTGGAATTGTGTAGACATGAAATCAAATATTTTATAGGTTTGTAGATAATCGACTTCTTCTGAGATGAAAGAGAAAGGACGGAAAAGAAAGGAAGGAAAGAGATTTGTGAAAAGGACAGATAATAATTATTGTCAATCAATTTGATTCCAGTTTACGATAATATGATGGAAACTTTTTGTAAATATAAGATAATATGATGGAATCTATTAAATACTTAAAAATTAAGGAAGGACACGCATTTTCTCATTTTAAATCATTCCCAACTAGGCGAGCTTTGACTTAAATGTACTTGAATCAGTATTTAATTCGTCATTTCTAGCTGAGAATAGTTGAGAAATCTTATTCGTTTCAAACCCTGAACTTATAAGTGTAAGAGCTAGTCAGGGGCCTAAACTCATCGAGACTTTACCATCTACCCTCGAGCTACGATTTGGGATCCTGCATCCGTGGATGGTAACTCCACCTCGAGCTTGTGGAAACGGCAATCCCAGGGTCTGAATTAATAAAGATTCTCTGCATTTATTCGGACCCCCTGCGAGATTGCAACATTTAAGAAGAATGAATGACATACAGAACAGCACATGGGCATAAATATTGCATGAAGCCCCTCCGATATCGCCATTTGCCAGCACTGCAAACAACTACATGCACTTTTTCAAAACAAGCCGTGCGAAAAATTCCAAAATTTGCGCCAAAAGGTCATCCACCACCAGGTTGCATATAATTGAAACCGCAACATAGCCATGTGCATACCATCGCTCCATGACAATATCAACGCCATTGCAAACAAGTTGAAAATACATAATTATACTGGAGAAATAGCTCCTCCCAAGCCCAATCTCCTCACATTCTACTGGAGCAAGTTTTCAAGTATTACTGGTCACATAGGATAGTTGCAAGACTATCACTCTTTCCAGCACTTGACCAAGTCTTGGAAGGAAGGATTTGCCTCGGTACGAGGATGGTAAGCTAGAATCCTTGTCTGTTGACTTGCCTTATCGTCGGTCGGGCACGCTTCGAAGCGATGGTGAAGGAGCCAAGCCACATGCACTTACTGGAGAGGCAGCTCATGCACTCTAGCACATCCCACCACATGCATTTATACATCTCGTCAGTCATGCGGTCCCATCGAGGCGATCTTTAATAACGAAACCTGGCAACACTTGCATTTATCTCTGGATTTTCAATGCATGGAGCTCCAGATTCTGCCCTTGGAAATATCCCCTCCAACAAGTGCCTTAACTCAGCGGGGAAATGAGCAATCACTCGCACTTCCGAGATCAGCCAGGATAAAATGTCAGAACTCCAATGATAGCTTAGTAAGTGTGCCCATCATTCCTAGCAATACCTACCCTACAACTTTTGCTTCCTTTTTCATTTAGCCAGCTTTGTTGAGAGCCAGGCACTGGCTGAATTTGTACCGATAAGACAAGGCATCACAAGGTGCTTGTAAATGTACATTTCAGAACAGAATCCTTCATCATATCAAGTAATTTCCTGTAGGCGCCCCTTGTTGGTTTTTCCGGTCTCTCTTGAATATTGCACTTCTACGACAGTTTGCAATCCAAAACGATGCGTAGATACTTCGGAAAAGTTCACTTTTGAGCGAATTGAAACCGATTCCCTTATCCAACAATTTCTGAGTTTTCTAAGGAAAATTTTATCCTTCGTAACGCAGAAACTGTATCCCTGCAGAATTTGATCCGAGTACTCACAAGAGTGTGGAGATAGTGCCCCCTTCCCCCAACACATTGTTTCCCGACCTTCTTTGATTTTGTACCCATTTAAGTACGATGATATAAAAATCAATCTGAAACACTATAAAAAAGACATATTTTTACAATATGACATGAGAATTTCCCACACAAAGTGTGCATTCACAGTGAGTGAAGTCCATTGGGACTCGCGGGTCATTCATATGTTTTGAAGACACAGGATTCGACTCCCAAAAAGCAAATAATAATGAGAGAAGAACAAATGTTAATTAGAAGTGCTTCTAAACAGAATGTTGCCTGTAAGCAACTTCGGAGTCCATAGGGTAAAGTGGCATGAAAACCATCTCATTCCAAAATCAAAAAACTCTTAGAGAATGAATTCGTCAGTAATGCACAAGTTATTGACAATCATACACCCTCATAACTTTCTTGTCCTTATTTCTTATCACAGGCTCCTTGTAAGTCGGCAGTCTATCACCAGTATCATAAATTCATCTATCATTGTGAACAGTCAGACTTGCACCCGGGTCCAAAAAAGTAGAAGACAAATGCTTTTATCCCTGCAATATGTAATCTACTGATGCTAAAATTCGAGACTGCTTTAACGAAGTTCCTTTGACAAGCAGAAATCATTGTACAGCGCTTAATAACATAATCTCGAATAGCACATTCACACATAGAAAGAAAAGTTTTTTATTGTGAATGAAATTCGATTCGCTATTTTCTTATTACTCGTTTTCTATGGCATATGGAATTCCTTTTTGTTTTCCAACACAACGTGTTATTGATTCATTGGGCTCATGTATTATTCATATTGATATTGAAGCTAGTATATGCCATGCTATGAAGGTGACAAGAATGTTTTGTAAGGAAAAGCTTGAAAAGAAATGGCAGCAGAAAGTCAGCCGTAAAACTCATATTTCAACTTCTAAAATGTAACGTCGAACCTGGAACATGGAAATAATGAATTTCTCATGGCTCATTCACCTGTGTGATGTGGATAATTATGTGTCATATAAAGGCTGTTTGCAAGGAAATTCCCTCGGGATCTGCCAGGAAATTCAAGCGGCAAATGTTTCCAGTGTATTTATTCAAACGAGTAGCTATGACAGTAGCATAAAACGTGAAAGTTTCAGATATCTTTATAGCTCTCAGCAATTATTATTGAATTCTTTTTCAAAAGTACTACCCATTGTTACTATTAATCCAAGTAAAATGTTCCCTAAATGTTGTTACATAAATCTGAAAACATGAATACTGAAATCCCAACAACTTCTTTGATATAAAATTATAGATCACTTCTTGAGATTTAGTTGCAACTGCGGTGAAGTTTGTGATTAAATTGTTGAATAATCCACAGAATGGTTCTGTGGATTATTCAACATTATGATTATAGATTATTCAATTCTCCCTCGATTCAACCGCCTTTGGCAAAACTCGTAATCAGCATTGCATTTGAATTAAATTTAAAATATATGTCAAAATAAAGCGTTTGAAGCGCCTTTAACACCTTTAACACCCTAAACTGAATCAGTACGGGCTCATTTTTCATCCGAAGCAAGATAAGACTTGAATGAAATTCATATGAATGCGCATTCAAGAGGTGAATACCTTCCTGCGGTGTCTCGGCGTGATCCAAGAGTTAATATTTGGTTTCAATCGCATTTGCATTATTTTTGGAGGCTGGTTGCTCAGGTGCTTGTCCGATTCACGAACTTTTCCTTTTTTGAACGTGCGCTATTTCCGAGAGCTCACATGTTGCTGCACGGATCTGTTCGATATATTTACTTCTTTATGACGGAAGTCCCAATGAATTGGAGTGATGCATTTATGAAGGCTATGCCCTATGGGTAAACCAAGTACTCCCAGTACCCTCACCACCAACTTCTATGCAAACTTCCTATGTCCTTTTGTAGCTTCTATGATTTCTACGTACGATCTCATCATATCCGCCGAATGTCCACATCATCATTTGTTGTCCTTTTCTAGTTATTGCCGGATTCGCGCAGTACCAGTTCGAATTGATCGTAATGGTAGATGCGAACCTAGCTTTTCCTGACGAAGGAACAATGCCACCTTTATATACTACACACACCACGATACTCGCAAAAGGACCGACACCAATGAACTGATGCATCCAAAACGGAGGGCTTATCAGTTTTCTGCGGTGCATCCAGGGCTGAGGATTGCAAACCGAGTTGCAGTGGTACTGCGTATGGTGGTATCCTAGTAAGCTCGGCAACATAACAACCTAGTTCTAGTTTTTAACTGAGCTCGGGATCAAGGGATTGCCCGTCGGGAAATAACTAAACGTGCTGTTAGAAATCAAAGAGAGGTTTTTTAAATTTTTTTAAAAAGAACAGATATCTAGATATGATGAAATTTTGAAACGTATCCCGCTCAAAAGTTATTCAACACTCCGAACATATAGAAAAGTATAGTGGGTCGGTCAATACCTCCCGCCACAAATCCCTTTTTATATTTTCTAAGTTCTACTGTTGCAACTATGACGCCTTGTAGTACGATGTGTGATGAAAAAATACGGTGTATAATTTTCTATTAAAAAAAGTAATACGCTTACATAGAATCTGATTTAATCTCCTTCAAAGTACTATCCTTGGCTAGCAATGCACTTATCCCAATGTTGACTCCGGAAGCATTTCCGGAAGGCATCTTATGGAAGGGCTTTCAGCTGCTCGGTTGTGGCCCTCTCAATGTCAGCAATGGTGTGCAAACGTTTTCCTGTAAGCACAAATTTAATTTTTGGGAAGAGCCAGAAGTAACATGGTGCTAAGTCCGGTGAGTATGGTGGATGTGGACAGACAGGATCATTTTTCCTGTCAAAGACTCACGAATGCGAAGCGAGGCGTGGCACGGCGCATTGTCGTGGTGGAGATGGAAGCCATTGGCCCATTTTTCTGACTACTTTCTTCGTATGTCGTTTTGCAAACGTTGCAGTACGCCCTTATAAAATTGAGAGTTTACAGTTGTGCCCCTTGGAACGACATCTGATCGCACTTCGCCCTCACGATTGAAGAAAACAATGGGCATGACTTTGATGTTGGATTTTGACTGACGTGCATTTTTAGGGCGAGGAGATCCACTGGTTTTCCATTGGGTACTCTGCATTTTGGTCTCAGGGTCATAGCCATAGACCCAACTTTCATCAACATTTCATGAGCTTCTTTGGCATTCTTTTGCCAAAATGCTTTTTGCCAACCCATAATAATTTAATATTAATGGGTTGTTCGAAATCCATGTTGCTTGACAGACACGATGAACTCAACCTCACTCTAGCGGCTCTGGCAGCTGACTGACAAGTTCGAACGTGTTACAACTTGCCCCTGCCTGTTTCGGCTGATCACGAATACTGTACCAGAGTCTCTTTTTTTTTCAATGGTTTCCAATATATTACAAATATTACCTTTATTATATCCTTGTGAGATTAAAAGAGGCATAAACCTTGGATTTCAAGAGGTATCATGTATTTTCAATAGGATTTAGTTCAGTGGAATGGCCAGACAATGAATGAACAGTAATACTGGCAACTAGTATACATCAAATGTATTTCACATATATTGGCCACGATGACATGAAATCAATGTGTCTTCCATTATCGCAGATGACTGAAGAGTTTTCTTTATCCCGTTGACACAATACAATGGTCCACATGCATCTGCTGTAATGCACGACCATGTTATAAGTCCAGGTGAACATTTACCGGTCTTTACATCACAAGCTTCACTATATCGCTCATGTGGGCTTTTCCGAACAAAGTTGTAACTTCTAGTAGCGCTTTGAACCTTAATATTGATAACAATCTTAGATATAAAAGAAAAACATCGAAATAAGTTGATTTCGCTTTAAAGCGAGAAAAAACAATCGAAAACTAAGCGATAATTATTAATGTATTATTAATCGCTCATGATTTATTGAGATATAAGAATCACCTTCGAAAAATCTTCAATGAAATAATGTTGAATGGTTCTTGCAAATTTGGCCTTTGCGTAGTTTGGCCGTTAATTAATTTTTTTTTTTGATCTAAATAAATATCAAATACTAGTGGAAAACTAACGATTTTGCAGTTTCCTACCCAATTTATTGGGTTCGCAACTAAGAAATTGCCGAATTCAGCTATGTTCCTCACTTCCATTTTTATGACATCCGTGAATGTTATGATCTTCTTCTTTTTATACATATATGATAGCTGTCATTTTAACCTAATTTTAAAAACTCATTGCGTTGATATTTTCTGTATCTTTCTTTTATTTATGAACCTCAATATTAATATGGAATGGAAAAACAAAATTTACATCATATTTTGCTTTATTATTTCCTTAAAGGAGAAAAACGCAGGATAAGATGCCGAAAAATACGTCATATAACTTTTTGGCGAACCATTTATTCGGAGGTCTACTGTTGGCCACTGGACAAATTGAACGCAGCAGTCTAGGAGAAGCGACCAGAATCGGGCAGTCGCAAAGGGGCCATTTCCACCAGGACTATGCTAGGTCGCATACGTCTTTGGGCACTTGGCAAAAATTGATGGATATTGCTAGGAAATTGATGTTACATTCATCATAAAGAATTGATCTTGCGCCATTAGTTTACAACTTATTTCGATCCCTGGATCACTCCCTTCATAGTTAAACTTTCAATCATGATGACGCTGTAAAATCTGGTGGAAAAAGATCTGACTTTCTACAGGCATGGAATTTTGAAATTTCAGAGACTTGGCAAAAGCTCATCGAACACAGTGGAAAATACATTATAGTTGAAACTGCATTCTAAGTTAGAAAAAAAATTTCATTTGATTGAACAAATCGGCATTTACCTAGTTGCCAACCCAATACATCAGGATAACAGATGTAAAATTTGGTAATAGACGCTAGGATACACAAGTAACTTGAAAAAAAAAATTTGTAATGAATACGATTATCAATAACCCAAAAGACCCTCTTGGAATACTTACAGGCATAATAATTAAATGAATGGATTCTGACAATCCAAATTTTTCAGAACTTTTTGAAAAATTCCAAAAAACTGTCAGTTTAACTAATAATTTTGACGAGGTGTATATATCTTAAATTTTGGCGGTTAAAATGGCCTTCCCCAACTTTATGATGATATTCCACTCAGCTTTAACTCCTTAAACTAAAATTCACGTACAAAGCATAGCATAACCATTAGAGCGCAAAAAGTACGAAAAAACTCCCAATTCAACTGTATTTGACAACAGATTTCTCATTCTACCGATATTTGTGAGCGAAAACTGGTGGGAATATGCGAAAGATTTGGTTATGAATATTCTTCTGGACTTTATATTCATACACAATAATAACTCACATATGATAAATATATTTCTCACATTCCTCGAAAAAATATTTCTCACATTCCTCTAGGACCAAAAAGCTGGCCGTTGCCATCTGTCCACTCGCCTCATCGTCTGATTGCCAAGGTCTTTATTTTGCAAAGCTCGCTTTATTTGCTAGATGGAGTTTTCGTATCTCTTTCTTTGTGATGCTCCTTGGAACTGTCCGCGCTTTTTAGTTTTTACTTTATGAGGCAGAAAATGAAAAGGAAGAGTTACTCGTAATTTCTATAATGACGACGTGTATATATGTAGCTTATAGTTTTTTTAAAACAAAATATCACGGCCTTCACTTCGTTTTACTTTATTTTAGCGTCAACACTTGGACTGTTGCTATTCATTCTTTTTCCAAGATGATATCGCTGTGTTCATAAGATCTAGATTAATCATAATTTTTCAGACGAGCAGTCTGTTATTTATATTTATATCTGTTATTTATTTATATTATTTTTAGTACAAAGGATTTTGTGAAAGAAAGCCAAGAGCTCAGAATAAGGCGAAAATGTGGCTATCGAAAATATTTGCATTAAAAGAAATTTGACCGTAAGCGTTCCCAGTGAGTGCATGTAAGACTCTTAATTTGACACAAAATAAAGACAGCAGGCATCTAAATGTTCTCGAAGTGAAGTTTTAGCACCTTTACGATTTGAAAGCTAATAGCCCCTGTTGTAAAAACAGCCCACAAAGTAAATTCGTTCAAAAAAATGGTTTCATCGTATGAAGCCGCTCGTTTCTAAATAAAACATCATGTCAATGGCTTCCACACGCACTACCATGGAAAGTAAGGTGCAGGTATAATTTTTAATACTAACACAATTCGTCGTCTAAATATCATGCATGCTAATATCGTTCAGCATATCCATAAAACAGCTTTCATGGCCTTGAACTATTTAACACTACTCTGCAAATTAAGACTCTTAACATGATCATAATAAGGAGATTCGCAAAAATGAAAAGAAAAGGTAATGACCGCTTCAGAATGCTTTTTGGAACGAATTTGAGTCTTTCAAACGTTTTTAGCGTAATGCTAAGTTAGAAACTAAATTTTATTTCGAAGTTTCATGTCATTAATTTTTAAAGATAGGTATCACTAAATTTTATGTCTTATTTAAAAAAAAAAAAGAAGTAAGGAGTTTAAATATACCGCCATGCAATAAACGCTGCGAAAGCAATCAAATCGTTCCTCAACCAATTTTGAGTATGCGATCGATGTCAGTGAAAGTAATTTTAATGTAAATGAGCTACGCACCATATGTGCCCGACTTTCTCCTTGCTTGTTTTTTTTAACCATTTTCTTTTATTCTATTTTAAACGAATAAACCACGCTTGAAAACCCCGATACAGAGCTTGTGAATTCTCAAAATTATTTTAAATTGCTTCTCAATTCGGTTTGTAAACATTTACGAAACCAATAAATATCAAGAATACTCTCATTGGCAACTGAGGCAGTGCAATGTAACAGATTGAAATCGTTTACAGATTATTTTCATAAACTGTATCATAAGATCAGTGAGGTCCACATATCTCAGTACTGCCTGAGTGCATTATTTTCAAACCCTTTTTTCTGGAAGACGTACTCTTTATTATCGTTTTCTTAAATCTTCAAATCCTCAAAATTACCTTTAACAAAAGTTTATTTCATCTCATATGATAAGTTCATATAAGATTAATTTCACATAGTGGCGAAACCACAGAGTTACTCTTTCGATGTTTTCCATCTGTAACGAATGATAGCAGTTAGTTAGATACTTTCTGTATCCTTTCGTGGATCACACTGATAAATCTGTTATATGATTGGGGACTCGCTGTGACGATATTCATTTTCATCTGGCAATTGGATACAAATGTAAAAACGAGGAATATATAGCACTCATATGATAATTTTGAAGGGCTTTTTCAGTGGAAAATTTGCAAAAACATGCAGAACTTGCAAAACTTTCATTCAAACGAATCAATGAAAGCAAGTCTAGGTACAATCAGGAAAGCTAATCTAAATGCAAGCTTCGATTGGCTCGCTTGGAAAGGCTCAGGGGAAACTGATAATGCTCATCGTTCTCGCAGCAATGGACAGCAATAAATGCCTGATCCCAGATATGAGACCATGGTTCAATCATAGTGAGACTAATATCTATTTTCTCGGTTCCTATTTTTATCCATACAGGATTGATAGGTCACCGTCTTCCATTTACGTGGAAGTACTCTTGGAACTCTCCTTGGAAATTACAGACGAAAAGATGCTTAAAAGGATCGTCAATTAGAACCTCTTGGAACTTTGTTACGAGCTTTATTTACGAGGAAAAAGTAACACTTTATCACCAAAAGGCAAGGAGGAGTAGAACTCACTTCAAGCACTTGCTTCGTTTGCATCCTTTCTCACAAGACAATCAATTACTAAAATCTAGGGGAAATTATAGGCGTAGCAACATGAGCCCTAACCCGAAGTAAAAAATATTTTCAATAAAAATGTATAGGGCAGCATCACTCAGAACATTTTGTATGAAGAAATGTCTGGTTTTAGCATTTTAGATCAAGTTCGTCCTATCAAACTTACATTCACCTTAGAAAGACAACTACATGAAAATAGGCAAAAGAGATAACTGTACGCCTCAAGGACGCACGATTCCTTAGCGTCCCTATTTAATACTAATATCAAAAATGTAGTTGCAGACTTTGAAAAATCTGTTTATTTTTTGCTACAATATGCAATATTATCTTGAATTCGTGAATTTGAATTTGAAGCATGAATTTTTAGAAAAAAATAAACACAATAGTAGTAAATACTTTCAAAAGTAGTAAATAACATCACAAAATAAATGTTCTTTTCACAGCCGAATACATGATTTAAACTTTTATCAGTCTAAAGTTATTTTTATTCCTTATCACTTGTTTTGTAGACAGTCATGACCATGTCACTTTTGTGTTTGCCACAGTCTTTGTATTTTTCCCTCGAACCGTTCCGTCGCTCGCCATCACTTGCTTCGTTTCGTCCAGAGACGCGTTTGAGCGGTGCGTCAACTTCGGTGTGTTGTTCTGTTCTGAACAGAACGAAACGCAGCAAGTGACGGGAAATAGCGGAACGTGCGGAGGACAAAAAAATTATTTCATTCACTTCGAAGGAATACAATACAGCGAAACAGTCTTTTTGCACTTAAAACAAGTCGTCTTCGACATTCTTTTCTTTTCGCAGGTGAAGTAACAGTACAGTATAGTAATTTTTTCGAATGGTGTCGGTGTCGCTCTGCTAACCCTCTTCGATCCAAATATCTTCGAACTAGCTGTCACTTTCGGGACCTTCATCCTCATCACTTTCATCTGCTCGGTTCAATCAAGCACATATTTCGGTCTTTGACAATGAAATGAATGAATTTTAAAACCAGAAACATTCTCAACCCAAATGTTTTAAAAAAAAGATCATTTTCCGCCTAAGCACTATTATATGAATTTATGCTTATATCTACGGAATGCTGGAAATTATCTGATTGAAACACCCGCGTCAAGAAAACTTCGATCACTGACTGAGTTGGTTATGAAAAACAAGTTGATTCTTCTACTGACTAAAAGTTTAGAGCAATATGTCGATTGCCTGTGCGACGTAGGTTATTCTTCAAGGGTCAATGTCAAGATCATTACAAGTTGAACCAACATGCGAGATAATGAACCCTTTGCAACAAAGGTTGAACTTAAGCAGGGTTTGAGCTGGCCCCTCTGAACAAGATATCAATATATCTATTAATATATATTGCAGAACGGTTGACGAGTGGAAAACGTTGACAAGTTTCTATGCTCGGAAAAACTCGTAACTCAGCGTAAAACTTTTAAAATAGTATGTCAATTAATCAAGTGGATTAAGGGAGACAAGGCTCGCGAATGAGGCGTTATTCTCGGCTTTGTCAATCGCTAAGGTCAGCTGCATATGCAAAAGAATAAAAATTCAAATAAACTAACTTCTAGATCGGTTTGTGTTACACCTTGATTGTTAGACGTGAGCTCTGAAAGACGAGTCCTTAGACACGTATTAAGAGTAAAACGGAGAATGGTGCCACATGGTGTATGACAATGAATGCAAAAGAGTTCTCAAAGAATGCCAAACTGCCAAGATGAAAAAAGTTGTCCCTGTGTAATAAATGGATAAAGAGAAGATGCCTTTAAGTGTATATGTAGTTAAAAACTGCAAAAAAGAGGCGTTGAACATTGGCAAAGACCAGGGAGCAATTTCAAAACTCAAAGGACTAAAATGGTCAATAGTTAGTTGTCAATGCCGATGGATCGAGACTGTTGGTTGCGTCAAAGAAGGGGCATGGATGTGTTCCACATCATCTTTGAAGTAATTTTTAATCAAGGAAATGTTTTTAGCCTTAGTAGGCTATATATATTAAAATTCAAATTTGAGTCTCCTAAAACTCTCTCTTTTGATTTGCACAGTATCATTTACATGAACAATTGATAATTCTATAGAATTCGAAGTTTGGATAAATCCGGAACATAACATTCAGAATTCGGAGTACCATACCATACTTCTAACCATATTTCCAACCATATTTCTAGTAAAAAGAATGCTGACTTACTATATAATTCAGTGCAGTATCCTTGGGCTGTCTTTCAGTCACAGTGACCGCCTAGGGCAAATTAGTTTTATCGCTTCTCACCAAGATTCCAGACCAGTTTTCCGCTCAGGATCAACTGACAATGTTTGTCATGCATAGATCTATGTTTCATCTGGCAAAATACAGTATGTGATAGCCCGCACAGATCTCTAAAGAGTTTTAGTTGCAAGATATAAAAATGTATCAAGTAAAGATGACGTTATCTACAAACATGTGATTTCACATATTATGTATTATTGTCGATTTACAGTATGTGAAATTGATGTTTTGAAACTTCTACCTATGTCGACATCTCCATAAGCTGGCATTTAAACGAATGCCTTGTCATAAAAAAATGCATACATAAATACGCATATCTCGTTAGATAAAATATCATTAAACTAGTTATTTTTAAGATATGAAATGTTGGAAAAAAAAGCTCTTGACCACAGTTCAATGATTTTGGAATAAAAGTTTTTGAGACCATACCAAAGTGACAACACAATTCACTCTTTTCCAGGTATTTTTTTTTCCTTTCCTTCGAAAAATAATAGGAAATTTCTATGGAATCAACATTGAAAATAGCAGAGGTAGTTAAAAGGCATTTTGTCACCATTTCCCGGAAATAAAATTACGTTTGTTCGAAGCGCAGAAGAATTCGAAACGAAAACTTTGTCTCGTACAAAAAGTTCCATTAAGTAGAGTTTCAATCGTTAGGAAATTTTGCAATGAATATGGACAGCTCTGGGTGGTACGTACATTGTTTGTGGAATTGATAAATCGGAACTATTTATTACTATTGCACCATGTTCCGCAAGAAAATGTTGCAAGCCGCTGAAGTGGGCGAGCAGGCAGAACAAATAAATATAATTGATGTAAAAGAAGGGTGCTGCGCCAAAATGTAGCAGGAATAAAATACAAGTAATTAAATTTCGTTAATCAATAACAATTTTTCAATGATTTTCTGTCGATCAATGATTGATTTTTTGAAGATTCCGGGCATAATCGTAAATGATGATTGGGATCTCTCTCGATTGCCAGAACATATTATTTGTAAGTAGTATACGGAGTGATTGTAAGTGTAGAATTTTCAATCAGTAAAGCGAGAAAAAAATTGGGTTGGAAAATTTTGTATCAACGGGGTTGTCAAATGCACTCTTGACAGTTCCTACGACTTGGAAGGTTGTTGACATCCCTGAGTGTGTTGCCATTACGATCACTGGTACTGGTAAGACTTGAAAAGTTCTGAATTTTCTTGAGTATTTCAACTAAGGGAACGGCTTAAAAATGAATGATTCTTTCGTTTATGCTGCCATCAATATCTGGAAGCTTATAGTCTTATAATTTATCTTATATAGACAAAGCTTATAATTGTGATGAGCCGTACTTTTCTATATGATAATTTATCATTTATCTCATAGTAGTACTCCCGATAACTCGTGGAGACCTATGGACCTATTTCTTCAAAACCTTACCAAACTGGACATGATTTATTTGTTATAAAATTATTCAAAAGAAATGGAGAGTAAAGCATTTACTAAAACATTATAACAAGAATCAATGTTCGACTACGCCACCGGCCATCGAAGTTATTCTAAGAATACTGAAATCCTTAGTACAACGATGCTGTCATGCAATAATGCATATGAAAATCCCAAGCTTAATGAGTTACTCAACGATGTAAGTCCATATTTTCGAAGTGTATGTCAGAGCTTAGTGTCGCCCAGTGTGTGATATTAATGGCAAAATATGCTTCAGGAAACGCCAACATGCATCTATATTTAATTTCTCTGGAATTAACAGAGTTTCTGGGTTTTTTTTTCACTTCAGAAGTTAGAACGGAATTTCCTTAACAAGAATGGGTAGGCTGCTTCATATTTCGGGATTGATTGAGTAAAATTTTTGCTATCCTGCAGCACAGTTTCATTTGTCGATAGAAATTCCAGAATTAGAGCTTGCCGGCCGTCATGATTAGTGTGATTCATTACAACGCTTAAAAAGGATTCGACAAAAATTCACTTTTCAACAATTTCTTTTTCCATATGTCAATTGTGGACACTGTCAACTTAAAATTTATCAGAAAGCATACAACATTTACGGGAAATTAAAAAAAAAACCTCGCTTATAAAAACCTTTTCACTTCTTATCTTCATTTTGTAAATCTAATTATCAAGATAATTTGCAACTTGAGCTTATCCATATAAGGGTTAGATTCTTATCCGACAAACATCTGCGAAAGCCGAAATTCAAAAGTTTTCCTCGACTTTTCCCTCCCCTCGATGTCGCTCACTCTCCACGTTTCCTTACGCAGCTAATACATATATATCGCTTATATAGCCATTTGTTATCCGAGCGAATCCTGCGAGACGCGTCAGCAAAAGTTGAGCTTCCTACTATTTGCAAATACAAGTAATGGCGAAGATACAAAATGAAAAATTGTAGTGTAAGAACACAAAAAGCCGAATCGGTACGTCAGCATACCATACACTGGCCATAAAATTGAGATGATCCGGAGAAAGGATTGCAGGAGCAAAATCAGCCAACCCTAGGCTGAAGATAAAGCTTTGCCATTGTTTCACGCAAGCTTACATGCCGTGATAAATGGGGTTTTAAATTATGTCAGTACTCACTTCGCGGCAACCATGCTACCGTGTAAAGTATATTTTCTGCCCTTAACCGACAGTAATTGTGTTATATGTTCGCTTTTCATAGTATTTTTACCGCTTTTATTCCCTGAAGCCGTGGTTGGTGGTGAAGTTGAAGTATCATATTTGTAAATGTTGAAAAGAAATCACGGTTGAACCTCTCACTGCTGATGATATCTCATTCCTGGGCATGGAGCCAGTCCCACTCCACCCCGATCCAGGACGGGGGTTGTATCTTTTTCCCGAATAAGCAGTTTGTGAAAATGGGTATGACATGAGAACAGGGTGGTCATAAGAGTTACAGCGTTCAGACTATTATTTTACAACCGCCATTTCCATTAACGGCGGTAGTACCCAAAAAACCAGCTTCCAATTACAACGATGGAAGGAGTAGCGTAGGAGGGAAGATAATGTGGCTCTGTCGGTACCTTTGTAAGCCGGTAAGCTTTTGATTTAAGTGGGATAATTGTCGTGGGGTGCACTGTGAATTGGATTAATTTTGTGGTTGGCTATAACATAACGTCGAGCCTTGTTCGAACGATTGTAATCTGGAAAATGAGGAATCAGACAGTACAAAAAGGCGTGCAAGAAGGCTAGTCCGGTAGTGCTTTGAAAAATAACTAATAGTTCGTTGCTAAATTATAGATTCCATAATTGGTGTCAAAAGGTGAAAGCCTGAACACCATTCACTTAGAGTTGTAAAGCGCTGTCCACGTTACAAATGTAATTGCAATCAGATATTAGGTCAAAATAGTTGTAAATGTCCTTTATGCCTACATTTCTATGTCTGTTTCATGTTTGATCAACTAAACCAAAGTCATCATTTTTTTCGTTTATTATTTAGAGACGCTTTTACTTTTAATGATATTCTGCTTATTACTTTGATAGTTTGCTGGCAAAACAATTTTATTGTCGATGGTTTCTATTTTTTTTTTTTTTGCTTTTAGTCCTTCATTTCTTGAATGTTTAATGCCTTTTTTGTAGTATTACGTACATCCAATGCTCAATGTTTATGTTATCTTCATTTTGTATGTTTTGTTTTTTTTTATTTGATTAACCAGGACTCGCTTGGCTCCGGCGAAGAGGAGTTAACTGACGAGGTTGAGCTGGGGGATGGCTACGAATGGGTAAGTAATGTATTCATTTTGCTTATTTTCATTAAACCATATTCGTTTCTTGTCGCTAATGATTCTTTCAAATTATATGTTGCTTTGTAAGCTTTGTAGATTAGCGTGTGTTGTAATATTTTAAGTTTTTTATTAGTTTAGTAGGTAAAATGATGCAGTGATGCAAATAGAATTAGAAACGACGTAAAATTGTCGACGACTTTTCTTCAAAAAATTCATTAGTTCAGAACATTCTAAATGCTAAAAAATGGAATCAAGCGGAAAGCCGCAAAAAATCAGGTCTATAAAAGAAAGTTTGAGAATGAAAAAAAAATCTGAAAATGAAAAATCCGTATTGCTCTAGGAAGTCAGGTATGCATGTCCTTATTTCTATATCTGTATCACATGCTGGTGTCATTCCCCGTGAGTCAAACACACCACAAAATATTCAGGAAATTTGTGCAATTGGCATAGATCCTTAACATTCATGTTAGCAAAACCGTCTGCGCCCGAAGACCTGCCTGCAGGTCAGAATTTACCACGAGCGTGTGCGTTTCAGGACAAATTATTGTGGGGTTCAGGACAAGTAGCATTTGTCAATGTTATCCTTTGCTGGGAAGTATGCTTATGTGTTACGGCAGGTCGTGAAACTCGAAATTACTCGAAAAAAATTCGATTCATCAACACAGATCACGTTTCTCCAATTACAGTCCAAATTTCTTTTTGTCCAACTTAGTCTACTTTCGACTAGTGTTTCACTCAACAACGGCGTCGTGAGTATCCTTAAGTCTTGATGACAGATTCGTGCGATTTTCTTTTTATGGAACTAGTTGATACACCACTTTCTTTGCTAAGAAGCTCCTGTGTCATCGATTCAATGCTGACTACATCAAATTCTAACGAGCTTATTATGACCTTATCCCAGCTTTTGGAAGGCTTGCTTCCCTTGCACCTCTACCTGGTCCTCCATCTTTACTACTAAACTTTTCTATTCACTTGTAAAAGAACGGACCGGAACTTTTAGAATAAGATGACAGGAACTGGCTTAATGGCGAGCCTTTAAGGGACCATTTTTGGTTGGAAATAAGAATTGGAACCCCGATATTTCAAATTGGAAATTCTACAGGGACTTGCTCATAGATCATTTCTGCACGGTCGAAAACACATCTTAAATGTTCTCGTTCATTAAATATAAATGCCCGTGAGGAATCACTAAAGAATATGAACCTGACAAACTTCAATAAGTTATTGTAATAAGCTCTCTTAAAACAATGCCCATATGAGGACCAGAAGGACAAGCAATTGCTAACTGGTTAGCAAAGATAAAAGACTTCTAACTAAGCCTTTTGTCACTACAACAATGCCAGCTCAAATGCTTTGAAATTTTATACGTTTTATTTCGACAAATTTCTGTACGATTTTTGATAAAATCATGGGTAGTTAATTTTGTTTTACAACTCCCTGCGAAAAATTGTGAAAATTCATCTCCGTTTCTGATGACAAAATTTAATTTTTTTTTTTAACGTACAGTCGCAATTCATTCAGCGTTTACGAAAAAACCTGCCAAATTTCGAATTGAAGCACAAACACTTAATGTAGTATTCACGTCATTTTTTATTATTTCAAACAACAATCGATGACATTCAGTTTTAATATCGCTGGAAAGCACAAAAATATAGTTTTTTGACGTGGATCGCAACTGATTTTTTTTATACGTCACCAAAGATTTCAAAACATATCTGTATTAAAAAAACTTCAACCCTCCACTCACGTTTACATTTACGTTGAAAATTTTTATTAAACATTCAAAAAGAGTCAGATTTGATCTGAATTTTTTTGACGGGAATATTTTGAAAAATTGTTCTGAATTTCCTCGGTCGTTTTGTTTGTCCCTTGTCCCTTGATTGCCTGATGGAAGATTTGGTTTCAGTGTCCAACCAAAAATTTGCTACCATTTTCGGCAACCGTTTCCCTTGATATCTTTCTACGCTCGCCATGATGTCCTGATGAAATATTTCCCATGTTTGTCGTTCACCACTAAGCTTTCTGGAAAAAAGTCAAGATGGGAATGAAGGAAATGAATCTTTACAGACAAATCACATCCTAAAGCTTGAGATGTATCAACTCAGAGTTTGGAAACATCGTATTCCCCAACATAATTTTCGCCATTTCAACAAAAGAAAGCCACACATTTTACCTCTGTATTTGATTTTGAGCAATTTATAAAATTCGAAAAAAAGAATTTCGATTAAAAATTTTTATTGATTTCCTTGTGTTTTGATTTTGACAAATTCCTCAAAATTCCAAGAAAAGGAGAAGAATTTCGATGAAAATTTCTTCTTTTAATTTTTCATTTAAAATAAATTTAATCATCACATGATCCTTTTGTTTCTTTGAACTCACACGTTTAAAAAATCACATTGCCGGATAGGTGCATTAAGAACATCCTCATAAATAGCATCGACGCTTGGTGCACAAGGTTTGTTAATTGCATCGGGGAGGTTCCTGCCAAAAACAAGTTTTAAATACTATTCAGTCACTGTGAAGGCCATTCTCGATTATGTGTTGTAAATTTTCGACAAATAAAACAAAAAAGTGTCCGATGAACTCAAGCCTTTCGAACCATATGTCTTAATGTGTATATATCTAACACTTCTTTGATATAAAAATGTACAAAAAATAACTTATAAAAACTCGGTTGACAATTCACTCAAAATAGAACGCCATCAACGGCTGAAATTGTAATAATATAATACGTTGTGAATCAAAAATATAGAACATTGAAAAATCAGGGGACTTTCGGCTAACAAATACGACTCTTAGTTTTGGTAATAGAACCAACTATGATGACTTATTTGGACATGTCCTCGAAATTAATGACAGATTCAGCACATATAATTTATGGATAAATGTCTTCTTTTTAATAGGAGAAGAACTTTAAGCTGGCAACACATTTTAATGCCATGTATGCTGTCACAGGTGTCATGCATTGTATGGTATGCCATTTAATCACGAAAAGGTTGACATTTGAGCAGCGTCTGCAAATTCTGCAGATTTATTTCGAAAATAACGGTTGTGATCGAGAAACTCATCCCATAGTTCCTTCATGGCCTGCATAATCGTCCATCAGAACAATTTTTCGATTAATCATGGATACGTGGATAACGCCTTTATTTGATTGGAGTGACGGCAAAAAGTCTCAAAAAAAGTTTTTTTTTTGACGTAAATCGTTGTTCCAGTAAGACGTGTCACAAGTTGTATCACTTGTTGAAAGCAGTTTTTTCTTTGTCTCAAAATGTACCAATTTGGGCAGCCGATATTCATTTTGAACATTCCTCTAGTGTTGATCATTTACAGTAAAGAACTTCACACTTCAAAACTCTCTCTCTCTCTTTCTCACTTTCTGACTTCACAAAAGTAGAGTCCAATCAAACGGTCACTCCAAAAGTAGCAACAAACTGTGCCTTTCTGAGCATGAAGCTGTGATCTTTGAATTGTTGGAGGGATGTAATTCAACCTTCTTTTGATTACTTTCCAAACGCTGTGGCGACTGAAATATCCTAGTTTTCTCCTGGCAAGCCGTAGACAATATATAATACATCATGCATAAATATATAAAACTTAAGGATCAAATTTTCCGATTTTTACATCGTAACCTTACAAATCGATCTCAGGGTAATCACGAAAGCGCGATTGCGATCTCGCTGTGCGGTTCGAAGGATAACATAGAGCAAACGATATGCGGTCAATATTTGCAATTGGTGTAAACGTAAGTGGGGTGATGCGGCTTAAAACAAATAAATGAGACTGGATTGAAAAAATATACTCATACAAATAAAAATTTAGCTACTCTTAGTTCGATCCTGGAATATGTTGAGGCTGTTCGAGGTGTTATTGCTGCTTCGTTACTATGCTGTGACCCTATGCTGCCTTGTTTATGCAATTTTTCAACGCATGTGTGATGACGGATCCCAAAAAAATGTTTAAAAGGCTCAATCCGTCTGCCAGTGATGCCCACTCCCCATTTTACCATGTTATGAAGACGCACTAGAGGCCCACTCCCCATTTTGAGTTATTGTAAAAATGGATAATATCTGGCTTATTCATCAAGCTTAGATGGTATTCCAAAAACTCGTCTGAACCCTCTAAGCCCAACAGTTGTTGGCTTTCAAGTTAAAGCAGGACACATACGCAATCGCTGTCGAGTAGTTTGCGGACATTCTTAAGGATATGATCAAAAACTTTCCGAGTTGGAATTAAGCATACAATTGTGTGATGATCTTCACAAATGTCGTTCTAACATTGTTCAAGGAGGTTCTAAATATTGAAGTTGACAAAGGGAAATCCTAACTCTAGAAGTCTTCATTTCAGTAAACTTCCCACAAATCGCTTTGGTATTCATATGTCATTTTAAACTCAATTCATAAAACCAAATTTTACAAATAAAATAAAGCAAATAAAGCTGAAATGGACGACACGTAACTCGTAATTGAGCTTCATTGTCCTGGTATCCTTTAAATTTTCAATGCAGTCTTGTAATTTTTCAATTGATTAGATTGAGGACCGTCGGCTCTTCTATAAAAACTGACGGTTTTTATTGAAAAACGAAAGAGAGACAAACTTTCCATTTTTTGAAACATTGTTACCGTATCTTTGTTACCAGCTCAATGCGAAATGATTTTTCGCTGTTGGTTCCAACCCCTGAAATGCTTTTTAACATTCAACTTTTTTGCATTTCTTTCGATTCCTTGCAAAGAAAAACAATAGGCGCATTTAAAACGGTTTTCCTTGTCATCAAGCAAGTTTATATCGTCATTGCTTCAGAAATTCCTTTTATCTACATTATCTTGAATTTCCACGTACGCATCACAGACATCTTCTGCAACATCATCACACGTTTCTGTTGCTCTGTAAGGACTCATTAGATCTTCATGATCACTCGACTTCGTTAAGACATATTTCTTCTTCATTTGACCCTCCGTCGACTGCCATTTCCAGAGAAGATAATTTAAGAGTTGAAAGTTTCAGTTTCCTTTAATTAACCCAAATTCATGTTTACAGTTTTTTGTTTTGCTCTCCGAACGACATTCCGTCTGTTTCCTTGTAACGTTCACTTACTCATTCCGTAAGTACGACTCTTTAGTATGTGATTTCGTCCTAACGATCTTTTAACGATCAACTTAATAAACCCAATTATTATATCTACTATCAGAATTTGACAATATCATTGCATTGAAAAAATAATAATTATAAATCAAAGCAAGCAAATGCAAATATAATTTGAGAGAAACAAATCCCACTTTACTGAAAGACTCAAGTGCAGGCGTCTACACAGTTCAGCTGTCACTGGCACACTGCGTCAAGGCAAAATACGCGTGAGTTCGAAGCTGTGTGTTACAAACCAGTAATTTAAATTCAAAAATTAAAACTCATGCCTAAATACTGCAGGACCCCCAGTAGGCTTCTGGGTTAACATTCCTTTGGTAGTTATTAATTAGCATTACTGGAGAGTATGGGTGTGCAAAGTGAAAAGAAAAGTTTTGAGGAAACGTTATCCTAGACTTCGTAAACTTAAACTAGACGAAACAAATTTTTCGAAAATTTCAAGTAAAACTGAATATTTCACATGTTTACTTAAACTCCTCTTCCAGTACGATGTCGAGCCAGAAGTACTAATTTAAAATCCGAAAACATATTTTGGAAAACCACTATTTTCACCCACCACATTTCGCCAAATTTTAGCATGTTTACAAAATACCATATCCTTCTAATTCACATTAAAAGTATATGCCGCAATACGATACCACATATCTTTTTCACCTGCTGTCATGTTCAGCAAAAAGACTTTGAACCAAGGACACTTCTTTGTAATAATTTATTTGACTTGAACACGGCGTATCTGTGTGGTTTGTTGATTCACAATTCCTGCAGTGTTTATGATCCTGTCAGAGAACTAGTGACAATGGAAGAATAAGCCAAAAATAATCTTTCCAAACAAAATGGGATATCATACTTGCTCCAGCTTGTCAGCAAACCTTTCAAAACGACATGATAAAAATACACCACATTTGTTGAAGGATAGTTCGCATTAAATTTTCTCTTAAGACCGTCACATCCTTTAAACATTTAATTCAGTGCATGTGAAGCAAGCTCTATGCCTGCCGGTATTTCGTTCGAAAGCGAAAAACCCATAAATTCGTATTAAAAATGTATAAAAATGGGCACCGCACATACTGACGAGGGTGTAGCATCCCATCAAGCGGAAAAAAGAGGGAACCATCATCAGCATGGGTCTTCCTTTCCGACGTAATTTTTTTTGCCTTGATAAATGGTTGCAAATGGAGAAAAGAAAATGTCAAGCAAAAAGGACAAATAACTTGTCAGGAAAATTTATGAACTACTATGACATTGTTCGGTTTTGCCGGTTATACTCGGTCCTTCGTATGTTAGCAATCGCAGCGGTGCTGCCACCATTAGCATGAACGAACAGGGTAACGGATACCATGAGCAATGTTTGTCTGTCTATCTGTCTGCCTAAGCACTTATATCTGCGTGTCTGTCCTTACACGCTGCCATTGATTTTACCAGAGGAACGAGTGCCGAGTCCTGAGCAGAAGACAAAACGGCCACGACAACCATAAATTTCATGCAGTCTTGTAGTCTCTTTATCACTCACTTTCGGTGAAAATTTAGTGCTACAGAGATTTGTTACATGGCGTATTATGACCGTTAAGGGCTTGTGCATTTACATCTATGTGTTTATTATCAGCTCGTCCTTTCAGCACTTGTTAATGATACAGATTACTCCTGTTCAGACTTGACAGTGTAAAAGGGATCATTTCGTCAACATTCATTCGAATTCGAGTAAATTTTTTCAATGGCGTTAACCTTAATTAAGAAGTTGTAGCCGAAAATAGATGCGCTCGTACTTACGCACATCAACAATCGAATTTTAAAGGATTATCGCCCTGTTTTCAAAATTAGCTGAACAGAGTACCATACAAGAGATAACAAGGTTTTGGGTCGCATGAAAATTATTCGCCATTTTACGTCACATCAAAATTCCGCGCACCTGGTAGCACTCGTCCGATTACGTAATATTGACACATGTTTAAAACGCATCATTTCATGCTACTTTTTTGACATGTTGTATTGTTGACAGATGTGCAATCAATGTTTTAGTGTAAAAAATAATTTGACATGAAAATGAGTGGAATATCTGAACAAATACGCTATGTGATTCTTTCGCGGTAGAATAAAAAATAAAACTGCTTCAAAACCGTGCCGAAAAGTTTGTGTAGATCACACTAAAAGATCGTGCAGATCGATGAAACCAGGATTGTTGTTTATGATTCCATAGCACACTGTCATTAGTCAGTCACTGCAAAGCTGGTCAAATTTTGCAACTCGTGGAGCATGTTTGACGCCCAAGCCGTCAGAAGGGAGGAGGGACTGTAAATACCAACCACATGACAGCTTAAACCTTTCAAAGAGAACAAGTTGAGCTCATACAAAGATGTACAATGATGCTCAATGAGTGGGCTCTAGCTGAATTTCCACAAAAAAAGGATGGGCATCAAGATTTTGATTTACGTACTGTCAAACTTACTGTTTCACAGCAAAAATTATTCTCATATAACTTTCTCAGACCTCTGGCCATCGTGATCGCTCGATTTATACGCTCTCTACTGCAAAGCTAGACATGCTGGCTTCATGAGGTATTAGTATCTCTTTCTTTGTAACCCCCCTCGGAAGGGTGAGTGCTTTATAGTAGTTACGCTATTGGTGCCAGATGCAAATCAAGGAAAGATGGCAAGTTGTTTCAACGTAAGGAGGTTGAGCCTGACGGTAGTGGTAAGCTACTGGAAAATTTCAGTGATGCAAGTTTCTGTCTACCATTGCAGTTGTTGTCATAAGGAAGACCAATGCTGCTGTGAATGATACACAGTGCAGTATTTTGGAACTGTTATTGCACACGCTCTTGTAGTACAACACGATAATAGTAAGAACGTTCATGCAGGAAATATTTTCTAAGAAAGATTGTACTGGTAACGGTGATGTTGTAAGTTTTAGAGGTGAGACGAACTAGCAAGTTGCATTGCCCCGTATAGATCGGCTCATTAACAAAACACCTAATGGTACCCTGAATTATTTCCTTCTTAGCTTTCCAGTCAGGTCACGCATTCGTTTGGATTAAGTCATTAAAGTTGCAATGTTAGACAGCAAAAAACACATCCTGAACTGTCAAAACGTAGGATAAAGTGTAGTTACGAATGTCATACATGGATGTCCTTTTTGACCAACTACGTTTGCAGGGACTCCATGAACGAATTCAAACTGCACGAACATCAAATACAACACGTAATTTAAATCGGAGCGAGTGAGTGTTTTCCATTTTTTAAATTTCTAAGGACTCCGGTGACCGATCCGCATTTAGTAAACCAATTTCTTAACTGTCATTGATTAGGTTAATATATCTGCAGTCCAGCAGAAGACCTGGCGCTAATACATTCTTTCTTTGAGTGTATTTCACACTGGAATAAATGTAGCAGGTTGAAGACAATCTCAGAGCTAAATCCGAGTCCTGTGTATTCTTTCAAATGTTTCCGGTTTCGAGGCTTTAGCATTCCGAACACGTTCATTTCAAAGTACTGAAGATACACTTAAATGTTGATAGAGCCAAGAAATTCAAACAAAAGATTTCGACATTTTTCTTTCTGCTCCACCTATTTACCGCATGGTTGCTTAAACTTTTCCATCCCTGCTAGGCTTTTGAAAAAGGTATTCAGAATATATGGGTAGACATATTAATGTTTGTACTCTACACATACAACGTTACGAGAAAGTCGTTCTAGGACGATATATGAAAATCTGTTCGATTGCTTTCTTGTACAAAGCTATCTATAAGCTGAAGTTCGACTTGCTGTATCGATATCAGTTAAGGAGCAGCGAAACGAGTTCGTGAATGTATGTACGTATATAAAGTCCCAAAAGAATAAAATAATCAAATCGGTTGAGATTTCCCTTTTTCTGGTCTTTCGTCGACAAATGCCCGAGGAATCAACAACGTGCCCATTTTCATGCGAATACGATTTTCAGCAAAACTTTCCAAAGGCACTAGCCCCCTCTGCGTCACCGAACTTGCCGACTTTTATTTGAGTATGAATTTTGGAGAAAGAAATTGTTGTGTTGGAATGGATCGTTATTGGTTTTGACTAGATGAGAAACCAGCAGGATAAAAGGCCCATCTCATCGAATAAATGTTTATCTGTTGGAAATATATTGGCAATACGCATTGGGATGAATTTGCATGAGAACGTGTTGTTGCAAAGGACTTCGCTTGTGGTGGGGGACGTAGTTTTCTCCTTTCGAAAATTTTAATAGATCAAACAGCAGATATAAGTAATAGAAAAGCATTGAGAAAATACACGTGGGATGCTTTCCAACATACGGAATACAATTCTCTGCAACGTGCGAGTGAAATTGGGAAAATATATGTTTGGGAATATAGCTTAGTCGGGATTTAAGCGAAAATAGTTACTTCAGTCCTTGAGATCGGATAGTTTTTGCACAGCAAAGGGGAATTTGATCACATGTATGCAAAAATGAGTAAGTGACAAAGAAATGAAACAATAGCAAAGTTTTTTTTATGATAATTGAAAAACTATCTCCCCAAGGACAAATTTTATTTGGGCATCTTTCATTTGTGGATTTTTAATGTAAAATTTCTATATAAGTTAATCTAACAACATAAAAAGAGAGCTAGAAGAGTACTTTGATAGAAAGTTATTTTCGCACCATCATCGTCATGATCAATACAGCCTCAGCCAAAATATTAGAAAATTCTCCTTGAAATCAATTGAAAGAATCGCAAGTTGGTCCAAAGTGCAATAGCAAGCATTTAAAAATGCGCTCGCTTCAATTTCATATAAATATTCTGTATTCGAATGAACATCCGTGTCAGAATAACGACACACATGCCTAACTCCTCCATTATCAAATACACACAAACATTCTTAATCATTAAACTAAGGATATGAATTTTGAACAAAATATTCACTCCAAATAAGTTTTGATGATGCATCACTGCGTTTTATTATCTGAATCAGCAATAAACTGAATTCGAAAACTGATACATGGAGCTCTTATTCTTATATCTGGTAGCATAATTTACCACGTACCGCGTCTAATGTATGTGATGCCATCAGAGTCCCACCGAATCATTGCAAATTTGAAAATTAAATGAAAAGAAGAAAAATACGCAGTCATGCGTAAAACGGATTTTAAATATTATGATTATCAACTTACAATTCGTATTTACTCTCATTATCCTTTCGTTGTTCAAATAACGTAATGTTGGCCCCTCCAAAGTGAATATTCTCCTATACGTCCTCAATTGTCCGGACATTGCTGTTCGAAATCCTTTTTCAAGTACTCTTTATTGTCATTTAAGGAGGAAATTGTAGCCAATTTCCCAATTAAAGTCTTCGTTTTTATACCTCATAGTCCTCCCTCAGCTTCCGCCCTCGAAACAATGGCGATTGTGACGAAAAAATCGTCGATTTTTATGACTTCACACTTCACCAATAAAAATATAAAAGTTCAGTTTAATTTTGAACTGGGTTTTTTCTTCGAATAGAGTTGTTGGTAGTTACCATGTTGATTTATGCATACCGCAAAGAATTTCATATCCTTCCAGTAGCAGGTTTTGCCACATGTGTGTAATCGCTTATGGTCCCTAACATGTTAGATAGACTGCGGTTCTTTTTTATCTCAGCCTTTGCCTTGAAATAAAGCGAGAGAATTAAACAACATAGGTCAGTTAAGGGATCCTGATGGTAGACTATCCGACCATGAATGCATTTCAAGTAGGCATGCTTTTCTTTGTCATTTACAGACACAAGTTTCAAAACAAGATTTGCTTGTACTCTCCGTAACTTCTTCCATATGTCCATTCTATATCATCTAGAACAAATTAGTTGACTTCGTTAGCTTAAAAATTCTTTCAAATGTTGTTGCTTTTCGGTCGCCGCCACCTCTTTTGGCAATCCGATGATCTTAAAATCCATCTCAATGTTTACTCCTTTAGGGTTTCCTACAAATACGAAGATTTCAAGTCGAAAAAGTCCACGCTGCGTTTGATAAACTCTAACTTAATCATGATGGCTATAATAACTTTTCGAACCTAACTCACAATTCAATCCATCCTGACAATCTTAACCATCAGAATTAAAACACTGTGATTTGCGTTATAAATTTATAATTTGGTTAAAAAAAATCCCGAGCACTTTGTCTAATTCACAAGTCTATTCATTGGAGAGTGCACTCTACTTTCGCTAAGTGGGAAGTTGAAAATTCTGCTTTCTTATGAAATTGCATGCATTGAAAATATTTCCTTAACTTCCTGTCATTTTCCAACAAGTGCACCTGTACGATTCAAAAAGATAGGAATCCACGCATAGCCCATCAACGAGTTAGACCCGTTCATCTTTTCGATTTGGTTAAATTTCTCTCACTTATATTTAAACTCGTAGGGAATACTCAAAGAATCTTATTCTTTCAAAGCAAGAGTTTTGCAACTATTTCACTTAAGGATCGCTATTTGATTCGTTCACTTTTGCTTGATAAGATACCGAAAATTCTTGTACCAAACGAAGTTTTATTCCCAAAAAATGCACTCGTCTATTTTAGCGCTCTTGATGCCTTTGAGATTTTAGTTCACTTCAGACGGAACAGGAAGATATGTGCTGGATGCCAAAGGTGGATGGTGAAAAGACTGCTGTATATAACTAACATTAGAATGGAGGAGAATCCCTTCTAAGTGGAAGTTAAGCACAAATGCTTGTGAACTGTTCTAAATATTTTTGTCGCCGTGCATTCTTCCATTGACAGCAGAATTTACTATTACAAGTTTCCGGATCTGTACTAAGAGGATGTCGTGACAGCCTTTTCTGTCTCGTTTACGAAAGGAAATCGGGAAGTAACAAATAGTGATTGTAGTATGGATTGCACTTATAATCGCTTTCAAAGGCAACAATGCTTTCAAGATTCAAGTTTTCGTTGATCATGGAATCCTTGAAAATTCTAAAAGCTATTCTAATTTGAGTGAAGTTTTCCGCAGGAAGAGTTACGGATACTTGCATGGTATCACATTAACGTAACAAAAAGTGGAATATGCAGCGAAAATCATTTAAAAGAAAATCCTCGAATGCTTCCGAACTTAATCCGTTGGAAAATGTGGGCTTTGGGGTCTATATTTGTGTCATATTGTTTCACGCACTAGATGGACAACCATTAATTTTCTGCTTCTGGACTGAATCACGGTCTTTAATGCTTCATTTAATTTAGTTCTTTTTTTTATGTTCATTTTCTTTTCTTTTTCTTTTTTCTTTTGACAATTGAACTGTTGCTTTGTAGATTAAATTTTGTTTTTATATAGGGAATTGTTCTCCGTGTGTTTTTTTTCTGATCCGTGTTTCCACATTTACTTTTCCAAACACATAAACCTTTTTTTCAAAACTTTGAATGGTTTTTGAAACATTTGACACATCAAAACATTTGACCCACCCCTGGGAATGTCGATTCTTACATTACCGTGCGAAGGACTGGACTATCTTTCATTCCAGAGTTAACGTCGACGACTTCTTCGAAAAGGAACTAAAATTTCCTTATCGCCATTAGCCTCTAATGGAAATATTTAAATCTCCCCTAGCTAATAAAACTTAAAAAAAAAAAACTTTCATTAACTTCCAAAATGAAGTTGAAGTTTGAAACTGAGGGCGTGAGGATCTCTGCTTGAAGAATTTAATTGGTGCGTTAATGTACTTGGCAGCTGGGATACATCAAGGGAACATCAATTGTGTGTGTCATCGGTGCGCGAAATAAGTGCGCTCAAAAGTCCTCGCAATAAACCTCCTTGGATTCCTTTTAAACTTGCCTAAAGGTGCCATGCAAATGTATCTAATTCGGTTGAATTTTTGTCTTCAGGACTATTCAGCAGTTAGATCTTAGAAAATGGGTGCACTGTTGCTGCTATGTCAAGAGACGTTGAATGCATGGTTTTTGCAAAGGCTGACAACATAATAATTCGAACGTAGAGAGCTATAAAGACAGACAGCATGCTGGAAGATTAGCTGATAAACCTTCTAATCAGAAGAAATTCTAATCAGCCGCACTATGAAATTGTCAAATTTACCGACGGGATCCAAACATTGCCGATGTTAAATTATGTAAAAACTGTAGGGCTCACCCTCTTAGGTCAGTAGCTTTGTGTTACCCTTTCACTTAGTGTCATCCCTTTCACTCTTTATTATTGCATTAACTTGGTAGAAAGACCGATCTGCAATCAAGATTTTAACGGTCTACTGTTGACGAATTCAATTGAGAAGCGTCACATACCATGTTTGTCAGCTCATATAACATTCAAAGTATTGTCCGAAAATAAGAATATCCTTTTAAAACAGTATATGTATGATTGATCGTTCTGCGCTATCTGCTATCCCTAACGAAAAATTTATTCAGCGGAAGAATAGATGGCTGGGGAAACCCACTAGGTGAATATCATTGAAGGCATGACTTTGTATCCGTGTTTTCGCCGTTTTTTCCAACTCCAGGTTCATATTTAAAAATCGGATATTTTGTTGCGAGAATTAAAACGCTGCGTAAAGAGCTATGCCTTCATCGACTGCGTCATACCACAGAACAGAAAGGATCAACAAGACCTGCCCGTTTATAAAAATATCGAAGGCTTCGAGAAATTAACTTCAAATTTTCTAGGAATTTCCTAGAAAATTTTTATAAAAAATGGTACAAGCAAGTTAAAACTCCGCAAGAAATTCTCTGTAATTAAACTTCAGTACAGAAGTTTTAATTGATATGATGGCTAACCGGTCTAACTTGAAACCAGCTCAACAAAATTTCAGTGAATCAACCAACATTACAAGAGAGGAAATGAACAATTTATTGAATTTATTATTTTTTTTTGTATGTGTTATGTAAAATTATCATCAATAAGAATGTAGTGATCAAAATTGGAATTTCCTGTTGTAGTTTAATTAAACCACGGCGTATACCCTGTTTGAGGCTTACATTCGATGTTACAGGTAGTTTGGCAACGTTTTCAAAGTCTGACAACTTTGACAGCAAAATTATTATTTGTTCTGGTTCAAAAAGGAAGGTTTTTTTGTATGTTTCTTGGCCAATTCCGACACAAACTCAAGGAATAGAATCCTCCAAAGCATGGATACGAAATCAAAAATCTTGTTTTCAACGACGCACTAGTCGTAAACCTTAATTTTGACCTTTTTTGCCGGGAAACCCAGTGGATACAAATTCTTTTCTTTGATATGCAAGCGTTACACCTGAGTTTGACGTAAGTTCTAATGTTGTGACTTGATTCACTTCTAAAATGCCAAAAAAATTAGGAGTATAGAGTTTGTGTTGATAAAAGGTTCAAGTTTTCTGTCTCACGTAAACTTTGACAAAGTCAAGCTTACGTTTCGAAATCACTTACTACTTCTGAGAACTGCCTGACTAAATTGTGTACAAAACTCAAATATGCCACTGAACAATGTAATGAAAAGAGGAAGGGAGGGTATGGGTAAGAAACGGCGCCAAGCTAACTTTAGTTTCGTGGTTTGATAAAAAGGGTTGCAAATATGCTTAACAATTACGTAGATCATCAGCCAGGTGTTCTTGATGCCGTGATTTTTTCCCAAAAAAATACTATATTATGGATGTAACATATGCCTAAGTAGTCGATATCGGCTGACTCGAACTATTACGAACTACGAACTACTTGAACATTGCAAAGAAAATTTACACAAATGGTTTCTAATCAAAATATATATTTCCACACTTCCATACACTCCACACTTAGAGATATTTTTGCTTGATGCATGATAAATAATTATAATTTTTGTGAATATTATGATTTTGAAGTCCTTTCCGAATCTCCAACAATAATCTGCTGGCATTCACGGGCACCAATTTCCTTGATAGCGCTTCTCCGTTTAGGAAAAGTCTTGATGGAATCGTTCACATTGTTCTTCATATAGAGCACCCAAATTGGACGGAAAATTCAGATTTCCATTCTCATTTGCATCTACTTTTCATGACGTCATTATGTATTTTTAAAGACATATCACACCACAATTCCTTATAATTTTCCGCTATTTAATGGTTTTCTAGAAAATTTTGGACAATATTTGCAAAACATTCCCGAGCAGGTTATTCCCCATCATTCAGTTTATCTTCAAAGCTCTTGTCCTTTATCGGTTGCCGTACATGTGGATCTACAAATAGTCCCTCTTTAATTTCCGTCCCGCTGAGTATGGGGGATTCCTCTTTCAGATATTAAAATCCACTGTCACCCTTTGGCACAGCTTTTACAAAAATTTGTTTATTTAACCGAACTTTACTTGCAAAGGTGGTAAAAATATACCATCAAGGTTAAAGGATAGTCTAAATGATAGTATTTTTTTAAGGCCTGAAGTAATTGATTTTTGCAGTAAACGAGCAAGGTTTTCTATCTCTACTGTTCCATTCACAAATATAGAAACAAAAATTTGTATAGCCAAGCTATAGTCCAAAAAAGACTTAGAAATTGCCGCACATTTTCTAATTCTTCTGAGAAGAAATATCATATTTGCTTAAGTCTCTATCATATCAGTGCCATAAGCAACCGGCACTGAAGATAATTTGTTTCCCTTATGTTGAAACGCTGCTGTCAAAATAGTTTTTGAGGACTCAATGAACAGTAACCAGTGATTTTGATCAAAATTTCAAAAATTCATCACTATAGGACGCTATTTGAATTGTTTCAATCACCAGTTCGAGAAAACTAAGGTTTTATTTGATCATCACGATGTCGAAAACACAAAATTTCCGTATCAGGAGAAGGTAAATTTCAATCGATTGATCTAGATTTCAAAGCTCAGCCTGTTTGCTAGCAAAATTCAAATCAAGTACTAATTCGTTTGAATCCCTTTGTGTCAACAATTTCCGTCCTCTTGACGTTGCCAGTTCATAATGTCAGTATCTTGAGAAACCTCATCGTACTGACTCAGAACGAATTCCGGATTAGACTCCTGACATTCTCATCAATTTGAAGGCTTTGGTACAGGATGTTTGTCACTATGTAGAATAGGTATGTTCACCGAAGACAAGTTTGGATACTGGATTAAATGTTTGGACTTGATTATAATACCTTCTTTTGCAGCCAAACAAAAGTAACAAGTAATTCCACTATCCTGTGGTTCTATCAAAATCATTGGTATAGCAAACTGCAAATGGTTCTTATCCGCAGGCGTTACAGGCCATATATTCAAGATATATCTTAATAACATTCTTCAATTAATCAATGATTGATCTCAATTTTCGTTTGTTAGATATAAAAGTTAAGTCTCCACACATATCACAATAACTTTCGGGTTTCTAACATATTTTTCTGGTATATTTACGATGTAAGTAACATAAATAAAACGGAATAAATTTCACCATGAATTTTTTTCAAATGATTTAAGTATATCCTTTCCCCTTTTACTCCGCGTTGACTATTAGTCGTGTAATAACTGCGTAAACAAAAGTACATGTCTTTTAAAAATTCCAAAACCAGTATTTGCTGTAGAAATTCAATTTAATGATTAACTGCAATGTGACAAAAGTATTGCAATATACTAATATAAGTATTGCAACAAAATAATTAATTCAGCATATGTCATCTCAAAAATAATTATTAAATTATAAAAATGTAAATATTTTAAGAAAATGGTATATAAGTACTCCGTATTGCCTCCTTTTGCATCAATAACTGCCTGCAACCTGCAGGGGACGGTGATTACTAGACGTTGTATGTAAATCAGTGCCACCGACTTCCAAAGTTCTTCAGCCTCTTTAATTGTCTCTTCACCTGTTCTCTTTATGTTGATTTTATGAGAGGGCTCCAAGTAGGACCAAATATTCTCAATTATTTTCACATTGGGACTTTGAGGGGGCCAGTTCAGAAATTCCATACCAATGCCATTCAGAAAATTTGTGACATGACGTTCCCTATGACACCGCGCGTTGTCGTTTTGGAGAGTCCAGTCGATTGTTTTATACAGCTTGCCGGCAAAAGGAAACGCATTATTGTTTAGTTATAAAAGGCAAGGAACTTGCGTTAACCTTGCAATGTGAAGTGCAACTAAATCTCCAAAGCCATGAAAGCAAACACATCCCCAAAACATAGCTGAGCCGCCTCCATGGCTTGGTGTAGGTTGTGCGGCCATAGCTTTCATTTGGTTTGGGCATAACCGCTCAAATTGTTTTCCGTAATGGCCATGCAACAGAAATGAGCTCTCTTCTGTCTATAAAATATTCTTCCAGAATTCCAATGGCTTCTTTAAAGGCCCAGATACAATACTGCGTGACGGAAAAGCGTGAGTGCGATGCGTTTCTCGCTTGTCGTCGCGCAACGCATTCAATTCACAATGCACGCGATGCGAGGAAGAATAACGTTCATATGACAAATGTCAAATTGGTGACGTTTATAAATTAAATTTGCTTGCAATTGTTTTTGAATTTTTACAAGAATTGAATTTGGAATTTTCCTTCGTTTGGCAAATAATAGCCTCAACAAGGATGCATGAAATTTTCCCTCAAAATTCATTCAGAATAACCCTATTCCTTAAAAATTAATTCAGGCGTTTGAATTTCAAATTTCATATAAGCTCCATAAAGCATTTGACAAACGTCAAAACACCTCGTTGCAAGGAATTTTCGATTTTCCGAATATTTTTTGCCTCGCATCGACGAATCGCAATCATTATACGATGTCTTTACTGCGACTCTCTCGTATCGCAATCTAGCACTATTGCATGTGAGCTTTAAGTGCTCTTTGGCAAACTGTAAACGATTCGTTTTACTGTCTTCAGAGGTTAAAGGAACTTTCCGAGTGACACACGTTTCAATTGTGGCCTCCTTGCATCTTCTTTATAAAGTTCAATCAGTCACCTTTTTTGCTGATATCCTAGAAACTATCTTATAGGATAAATCTGAATGATTGTTGAACGAGTTAACAAGAATTCGGTGTTCCTTTGTCAGTAGTCGCACATTTTCGTCCGCTCCTATTTTTGCTTTTTCGCGTTCCTTCCATCATCTTTTAACTGTACAGCATTATTACAGTACATCGGTTGATTTTAAAAGCTTCAGCGATATAAGCCGCTGAAGCACCCTTTGTGTATGTTTCAAAGATTTCCGTTTGCTTTTGGATGCCCAATTCGTTTGTTTTAACCATTTTGTTTTATTGTTAACCAAAATAACTTGAATATCCAAAAAAGTTTTAATTTAATGTTTTACAAAAATTTAATTTATTTGCGTTTTTGTTGGGAAAAATAGTATTTATTTTAAAATTTTATAAATGGCGCAAAAACACCGAGATAACGATAAATCCAAAAAAGATTAGCGAAATTTTTTTCTTCAAATAGCAACTAGTCTGCAAAACCAATTGATAACACAGGAGATGCCAAATATAATTCATATTCATACAGGACTAATAGTCAACGCAAATTAAAGGGAAAGGATATACTTAAATCTTTTTAAAAAAAATCATGCTGAAATTTTCAATGTTGGAATACCTTTGTCGCAGGGTGTATAGTATTTTAAAGAACGCGTAAATGAAGTTATTCAATCAAAAAAGCATATATCAGGTCAGAAATGAATATGTAGCTGTCATAAGAAAACTAAAAAATTCTATTATATAATAAGGGTGCACAAACATAAACAAAAATCATCCGAAAGTTCGTTTGACAAAAAGGGTGTTTACCACTGCAATGACTTTGTTGCAGTATGGACAAAAGTAGCCAATTCAGAAGGTCGAAATGGTTCAAAATTGTGTTCACTCGCCTAATGGCGCAGATTCACCAGTTATCAATTCATCAAATTCATCATTCACAATCATTTCAGGAGTGTTTAAACGAATCATCCCTTCTAAACTCAATTTCTAACAATATTAAAGAAGTGAAATCTATTTTCAATAATAAAAAAATTCATCCCTTTCATAATTCATGTAAAAAGGATTTAATAGGAATCTAGCTCCATTCAAATGAAAATCATTTTGAAAAACTAATATCCTGATAGTTTTAAATGAGTCGAAATGTTGGAGGCACGTTCATATAGTGCAGGCTTATAATAAGTTTCAAGGGTGAACTTAAAAATCAATTCCGAATCACCCTCAAACATGCCTTGAATTTCCAAATCTTGAAATTAATGAATTAAATTTATTGAAGTTAAATATTGAACATAATTAAATATTGCATTATTTACTTCAGACAGCTGAAGAGAGCTTTGACTTTAGACAACTGGGATGAGTGTCGCGTGCAAGTAGCTCTAGGATCCGTGAGAGATTTTCTGGAGCAGGTGCCGGAAACCTTAAAAATTCAACCTTGAACAAAGGACTACTCAGCCCATCCATCTAAAATCTAGATGCTGTTGTAGACTTTGCTGCAGACCTTTATGATTTACGAGATCCTTTTGCCTTCTGCTTTCTATGCCTTGGACTTTATTTGCTGAACTATGTACAATACTTTCAGTGGACATATCAACTAGACTTCAATAGAAAATATAAAGAGAAACAAATATGTATCTGTCCCCGCTTTCAGAATTGCTCGTACCTACATAAACAAGAGGTAGAAGCAAAACAAATAAGGGATCAATACTTAACAAATTATTCCCTTTCTAAGCAATAATTACACTAGCATAATGAAGGCTTTGAAGCAAGTCTTCGACTGGAAATCTATTTTAAGGAAGCGCTGCTGTAGCTTCTCCCACACAGAAACACAATATCCTGCCAGCATGTTGGCATGGGACAAGCAAGGTACCATGGAGTACTAACTGTTTGAAAGCCGCTAATGAAACCTTTCTCTCTGCAAGTGAATTCCTGTAATTAAAAACAGTATAAAACGTATCTCATTAAGGCGAAGGCCTCTATTCAGTACACAGTTTAAAATCAACTCGATTCGAGGCGCACTCTCCACGCTCCTTTACATTATTCGAAGCGGCAATGTAAGAAAGTTGTCGATAAGTTTCGTTTAATTAAATCTCGGCCTGGTGTTAACCTGACTTTTATTTCATTACCTAACTTCATTAATACTTGATAAAGTACGAGCAGCGTAGGTAGATGAGACGATTGACGAAGACTGGAGACGAACGAAGATAGTGGACCCACTCATATTTAATTGTTTATATTGCATTTTCGACGTTTCCCTGGATATAATTGTAGACTGAAGTGGCAATTAATGTCGGCTTTCAAAGAATTAATTTGATTGTTTGGAAAGATTCCTAGAATCAGGATGACGGCGTATGTTTCGTCGTTGACGATTAACCGTTCGCCTAAGATTAGAACTTTTCATCAATTTAATGGAGGATTCATGGCAACGCTACGTAAAACATAGAGTGTGATGCCTTTGTAGTACAATAGACGACGTCAATATTTAAATGTGGAAGATTTTTCAATGTCGATTTGCAGAGCTGTTGCCATAGTGATCATTAAGTACACTGAGGAATTCCTGTTTATTGATAAAGAATCCTCACAGAAGAACGAGGGAGCATTTAAACGAACCTCTTGACTACATAAAAAAAATTAAATTTAACTTTTCTGCTTGGGTATTATTCCTCCGTCTGTGAATTAAATTTTAAATATTTATATTTGACAAAGATTTTGATTACTTTTTTTCCTCTTTCTTAACATTTTTCTTCTAAATTACAGGCGACTGATGACGAGTTTGATGGAAGCTTGCAGCCACCAATGCCACCACCACCACCAGATCGAGGTAAGAAAGCGAAATTAAAAGTAGGCGAAAGTATCATTGAACTTTCCTCAATCGTATGTGCTTTCGGCCACGCATTTAAGGACTCTCACAATTACAGGCTAATTTTCCTAATGACGCCACCAATTGCCTCGTACCGGCCGTTACTTTTATTGTTACTCAAATTCACTTTTCAGAAATGAGGACCTCTCCTGAATCCTTTCTGTCCTCTCTGATTGGTAGCGATATCCATTACTAGTTTTCACAAAATACATAAAAAAAACCTTGTCATATAAAATGAACCATTTTCAACACAATCTCATTTATCCCTGCTGGTGTTCAAAGTGTTAGATTTACAACACGTTAACTATGTGTGCTATAAGCTGATCGACTTTGAACCGTTCTTTCGCATGTGTAGATGTTGAATTACAAATATGCTTCCCATAAACGTCCTTCGCTCTGGCTACGGACTGATGCCTTGTAATTTCCTTTCATATCCGGTTCGAGTTGATGGGATGCGTTCCCAATTTTTCGAGGCCATCTTCAGCAGAGAGATTTTATGTCTCAATTACTGCGAAGAGCATCCGTAAATTGTAGCACATACATCTAAACAAATGTATCGAATCCGAAGGCATGGACCGTATTCCACACACATAGCAACCCAGTGAAATAGCTACGAGCCACGTCGAAAGATGTTAAAAGATATCTTCAGAAATCTTCTGGAATAAATGTACTCATCCTTAAATTGAATCAAACCTTTCAAGGATGGTCGATAGATTTGGAATGAATCATTCTAGTAAATAAGTCGTGTGACGAGCTCAAGGGAATTTCCATGAGGAGACTTGAGATGGTGTAATTTTATGAGGAAATTAGTAATTTTTATCAATCACCCAACGATTGCAGACATGGATGAACTTTTGATAAAACATATGAAAATTCAGTGCTCATTAACTTTAAACTTCATAACTGTGGGTTAACGTATGCCTTGTCTTTTGGCAAAATTTTGGATCCTAACAGGAAGTTGCTTGAAGAAGTTCTCGACAACTTCTTTAATATTGGCTCGGAAACTGTCAATGAATAAAGCTGGATTAACGTGTTGCCCATTTCAAAATATAATTGTGAATTTTCTGTGATGTCTGTGGTATCTGATATTTACATCATATTGTCACTATATCCGCCGGGCCATCCTGCATTTTTCGTGAGGACGCGTTACGGCGAAAGCCATCATCAGCTCGTTCTGATTTGTCTGTCATAGTATGGCTGAAACGGAAGGCCATACGTAGAGTTATATAGAGTAATTCTTCATGACAGTATGGCTAAATACGAAAGCAGAAGCATATGTAAGATAATATGACAAGACTACAACATGAACCATGTTCACCGCCATAAAAAACACTGCAAACCGAAAATATAATTAAATCAAGGGGTCACATTTCAATACTCACTTGGATTGCTCTCACTTCTTGCTTCTGAACACTAATCAGAATTTATATTTGAACATAAATGCGACATCATATGCATCGTGGAGACTTTCCTCAAGCTAAAAATCTGATTCAGTATATCTACATTTTAATAGAAATTATAGATTAACGAGCATAGGAGTCGATCACAACCATTCTCGTGAGGCGAAATGTGAGTCACAATGTCGTCAAATCATCACACATCCAACACATGAAAGTCGCGGTCATCAAAGAGTGAACTAATGTTCTGAAAGTTTTATAATACCAGCCTCTAACCCCTAGAAATGGGCTTCATCCATGCAGACTATCTTAAGGCATTGAATTCTTTGACTGTCCAAACTTCATCGACGGAGACCTTAATCAGACACCACTTCTGAGGAACTGTATGGAATAACCCAGCTGAGATTGGACTACAGAAGTTCATCACAGCATATCAATTAAGCCCATATATACCCAATCAACCAACCTACTGTAGAAGAATACAAATTTACGACAGAAAATCGCCATATCACATAACTTCGCAAATAATAATCGCCAGGAAGTCTTCAGCTTCCTTCTTCAGATCATAAACCGATTCTTTTCCATGTAGGAAGCATCGTCATATATGTTTCCATAAGAGAAAGAAGAAAAGGGGGCTGGAAAGAAAAGCAAACATCCAAACATCTTAAAACGCTTAAAATACAGACAAAATCATAGAAACTTTAACAGATGTGATCACGCACGCAAAAGAGGACAACACGATCCGGAAAAGAGCCCCTACGAGCTTTCCCTAAATACCAAAAACCTCCTGGGGAGAAGAAAGTACTTGACCAAATCAGCGAATTTAGAAACTAGGAGTGGGAGATCGTTGTGCAAAGTTTCGCGCCTAGTTCTGAATCCTGGCGGAGAGAGTGAAAATATTTACGATTGTAAGGCAAAATGTAAGTGCCACCAACCCTTAGCTCAAACGAAATGCAATACGATAGCGCCGACAAAGCTGAAGCATTCGCGAACTCCCTCGAATTCCAATTCAAAGAAAACTGTTTGGACGAAGAGGAGAATTACTTTGCAGATAGGACATCGGAGTCAGCCGACCGAGTCATGAGGACGCAAGAAAAAAAATAACCAAACAATACAGCCAACAGTCATTACAGAATTAATACAAGCACTAAATGAACCCAAAGCACCAAGGTATGCTACAACAACGAACACAATGCGTAAGTGGTTATCAAATAGCATATAATGGCCACTAACAGACTTGATAAATGGAAAATGCTGACAAGCCGCAAAGGTATCCAAAGTATGGAAATCAGTGCCAACTATCGCCTCCCCAAAAGTGGAAGTTAGAGGCAAGCCTCCTCTTATGAGTGGCGAAAATAGCTGAAAGGGCGTTTCTGCATAGGCTCACAGAGTAATTTTATCATAGAAATATTATACCAGAAGAATAACTCGACCTTAAAGCCAATCACTCCCCATACCCCCAGCATGTAGTTGGTTTCGAACATATAATAACAAGCCTAGAGCACAGGAGGGCTACAAGATCGGTGATATTTGACATATCCAAGACCAAGATCATATGATGTGAAATTGTGCATGCTATTAGAATTGACAAATAAAGTCTGACCAGTCTTATACAACTACGCCTGACTTCTCTCGCAGTAAGTGTCAAAATTTTGACATTTTTGACACGAAAGCCGGCATTTCAGTGTCTTTAAAGTGACCTATGTAGACTAGATCACGAGCTGTAGTTGCTTCCTTTCCTTTTTGAATACCTTTTGAATACCTTTGACGACCTTTCACTGGGAAGGAATCTCATGAAAACATTTGAGGGTCCGACTGTGATTTCATATATATGGTTTTCTTTGGGTTCAATCCTTGCCCCCAGTGATCTGCCTTGATTCTGTTGGTGAAAAATTTGTGTAAGCAACGACCAATAACATTCAGAATTCTAGAAGTTGTTAGTTCTGGCACTACTCCTTAAATACTGATAGTAGTCTTCCCAGCTTTTTAGGGTCTTGTTTCTTCAGAGTCGTCAATTTGGATTAGTAAAATGTCCCACATTTCAAGTTATGTTTTAATCGTATGCTTGGGTCCCTCTATTCTACAATTCGTCAGCCCTATTCTTCCAAGTTCTAACTCGAAAGCATGATGTATAGAACGGAATGCAATCGATAATAAAAGTAATGTCCTTATTTTTCTTTTTACAAGAATGTTTCGGTTGATTACAGAGAAAGGCAACTAATTAACCATATTGTGTCCGAACAGAAAGAGTGTTAAACTATTTCTTGTTGGTTGAATAAATCAAAATAGTTTTCAAACCATGTAAGATGGTATAGGTTCCATTTTTAGTCGACAAAAGTGAACAACTCAACATAAGCAAAGTATCCATCACTAGAGATCATCAAGAGAGAATAAAAACGAAATTATACGAAATTATATTCCATCCTGATCAACTCTCCACAAATGAATAAAAAAATGAAATCCACAAAATATAATAAAAAAACTTTATTTTAACCAAAAACAATGACATCTTATTTTGAAAGTTTCATGGCTTCAATTAAGGGCATGTTCAATATTATCGAGTCCAAACCACCATTAGACAGACGTAAATGTTTCAAAACAGTTTCAAAATTGTTTCCATCGTCCTCCATCCACAAATGGTTCACTCATTTTAGAATCCGGCAACTTGGCATTTAAATATTACGAGATTGTGGCGAAAATTGTTGCCTATTTCCGACAACACATGTGCAGAGAAACGCCACCATGTATTTGTAATGTCCTTTACATTGCGACTAGTCCTCTGGGTCTCGGCTATAAAAACCATTTAATATCCGGTCCGGAAAGAAACAATGTTGCATTTAATTAGCCACTAACACTATGTCGAAAAACTTGAAAACCATCATAATACGCGAGACAGCAGGACGATGCTGGTGAAAAGTTGCTAACAAACAAATGATGGTGGGGGAGAGTACCAAACCTAATGGGTTGCACCGAATCATTGATGGTGGGGGAGAGTACCGAACCTAATGGGTTGCACCGAATCATTGAAACGGAAGGCAGTATGTTGGGGACGTTTTCGTGTTTCCCACGGAAATGGTATATCGTAGGTTAATGTAAATGGCCTGGTTGAAACAGGAGGTGCAAAGATTTTTAGTGCTTACCAACGGTGCAGCTAAGATTGATATGTCGAAGTGATTGGTGTGCTATCTAGCACATATGAATTGTTTAGTGCTTACTCTTTTTAGAGTTTTTTGTTTTTGAATTTTTTATTAACGTTATATATTTTCAATTGAAATTAAATTAACAAAAATCGCAATAACAATATTAAGGACAAAATACCTCAAATCATTTTAATAAAATGTACCCTGTTTTTTTGTAAACGCGAAAATTTTTGAGATTGAGACTGGTAGGGCATCGGTCATATTGCTGCTTACTTTCAATTTTGCATCAATTCTATAGTTACAGCCTGTTCCCATTATTTGTAATTGTTATCACTACCATTATCTCTCATATCTTTCCACTTTTGAACAGGTTTTCGCGGACCCAAAGGCGATAAAGGTGACCGAGGTTTGAAAGGTCCTCCAGGCGATAGCATACGAGGTCCACCGGGACCCCCAGGACCTCCTGGGCCAAAAGGTGATCCTGGTCCATATCCGCCTTATGTTGATTTACCAGAACCAAATCGAGCTGTAAGTATATCTAACATTAGAATCTATCATACATACTTAATATCTAATTATTGTTCCTTAATTTTAAGTTCAAATAAACAACAAATAATAATGATGGAAAGCACCACTATTTTTTGGTTGAAAAATGGAAATCATTTACAAAATTATAAAATCTGCTGTGTCTTCCCTCAAAATCTTGAAACTCATAACTCTGGAGAGGATTGCTAGTAGAACTTATAATCCAATGCAGATTGTTTAGTATCTGCATTATTCTTCAAAAATTCCAAAATTGTAACGAAGTTTAGGCAATGCAAAATAGAATATATCGTAGTTGATCTAAGTCCCCAATAGCCACAACTAGAAATTCTGAATACATTCCAGGGAAAATTGTGCCTATATAAGACGCATCAAGAGATGAATCAAATCTTTTTATAGGGATAAGCTGTGTATGTCAAATGTCATATGTTGGTTTTGACATATGTCAAAACCAACAGTTCTATAACATTTTCGCGTAATGAAATTTTCTATTTTCTTGATTGTCTTATATAGTAAAATTTTGCAATTTTAGTTTACTAGGATGTTGCTCAAATTTTTTGGCCTTGAAACTTTTCTCAGTGAGAAGGCACACTTAGCACGGTTAACTTTAAATTAAGCGGATACTTCAATTAGAGAAATTAACATACAAGGTGCGTGAGACAATTAATGAGACCGTTTTTAGACTTGTTTATACTCTACCTCTCATCAAAATAGTCTACTGGGTAGCTAACAACATTGCGTCTACCGGTCTGAGCTTCACTGTTTGTTTATCCCTTCTACTTTCTCAGTCCAAGTGTCAGCTCCGTACTTGTGTTTCTGTGGTGTGTTCTAATAATGCGAGTATTAGAACTAGAAACAACGTTGCGCAACCAAGTTTTGTGTTTAACTTGGTGAATCCGCGAGTTTGACTTGAAGTTGAAAAGTTGAAGTAGGCTTTAAGGAGCACTATTCATCAGTTGTTCGCTGACACAAATTATTCTTGGACGGCCGAGAATGCGTTGAAGATGAGACTCGTTCAGGGAGACCTTCAACTTCAGAAACTGATTAAACTTTGTTCTTCTGAAGACTCAGACCAGACTGTCGTTTAGTAATTGAATTACTAAATTAAAACCTTTCAGCTTGCATAAAATTTTAGTAGACGATTTGAACATACAAACGATTAGCCCCAAAATGCCACTGAGCAGCCTGACCACCAAACAGAATTTTTAACCTCAAAAAGCATTTCTGTTATTCACTTGATTTGAGTCCTTGCGATTTTTTTGGTTTTTCCGAAAGATGTCTTAATAGGATGATATTTCCAGAAAGTACTCAGGAGACTAACCAACTTTTCAAAAGCAATTCGAATTGACTTCCAGTGCTGCTACTATGGGGTAAAACAATGACTTCCAACCCACCCACAGGCAACTACTTTCAAGTAGGTAACATTGTCTTTTGAAAAAAAAATGAAAACTTTGGCACATAAAAGACCGGTCTCATTACTGTTCTCATCTCGTACATGGAGTGGGAACCATTCACACTAATATAGTCGTTCCATATCCTTCCTATGAAACTCGACGGCCAAGCAAAACTTTTGGGGCTTCAAACCAATTAGAAGAAAACAAAGCAGTTGAAAGACAATACCTCAAACACCCAAAATATCACAGTTGACGGATACAGTATTGAAAATGTGGATGACTTGGTGTACCTAAGCAGCGTAGTAACTAGGAGCACCAATGAAAGAGACGAAATACGCTACGCTAAAAGAGTACGGCTCGCAAATAAAACGTTTTATTCAGTACTGACTAGCTTCTGACTTGATTATAAAGAGGAGCTGTATACACAGGAAAACAATGCTCCAAATATATACACCTGTAATTAGACCAGTGTTCTGCTATGGGTATGAATAACCTAAGCATCCGCTAATATATTGTAGGGCTTTAAGCGACGGGTCCTCTGGCGGATAATTGAAGCGAACGAAGACGGGAACCGTTCGCGAATTCGATAGAACCATGTGCTGTATGAAATTTTTGACGTTTTGACTGTATGAAATTTTGACGGAGGTCTCAAGGATTACCAGGCTTCGGAAGCTGCAATGGGCAGAAGTTCCCAATCTAATCAGATTCGACCGATGTACTTCGAAGTGCATTGATTTTTATCATCCAGACTGTTTGGAGATACGGAATACAGAAAATACATACATACAGGACATATATACAAAATTGTGGCGAAAAAAGCATTAACATTCTTTCAAAAGTTTGTATACATTCACAAGTACTTAAAATTAACCCAGAAGTGTCATCCCGATGACTCCACTTTTCTATGATTATTGTTTTTCCATTTTCTATATTTTAAAGAGTCTCCTTATTTGCTATATCAGATATTCGTTTCAATTTCTTCATAATGCCTTTTCTGGATGTTGTTTTCAGTAGTTACAACATATAAGTGGAGCAGATAAGTGTAACAAGTGATAGTTTAGCAAAAAACACAAAACAACGATAACACCCCAAACCAACTCCGAATCTACTAAAATCATATGAGTATTAGTAAATATTTTCGTATAGTAAAAAAAAAACTCTCAAAACGCGTGAATAAAAGCACAATACAACTATAAACCTACTATGGTTTGCCCTTTCTCTTTTTTCGGAATGGCACCGGAGAGTGTTAGTGCTGCTTTGTGATGACGTTTTAGTTATATTGCTATGTTGAGGCAGGTGATACCAGCCAAGATGGATGACTCTGAGAAAATATGAAAAATGAATACGTAAAATGAATAAAATGCAACGAAACCAGCTAGCATAGGAGCAGAATATTTGGAGCGCAGTTAAAAGACAGCGGAGAGTGTTATTGATGTCTTGTTATTATGCTATGGTAAAGCTATATTACCACCTTCGCTGAGTTACGAATTGTGATGTATTAGAAAAGAGCAAGCATACACAGATATATATATGAAAAGAGTTTACAATACGGTAGGGACTGTGTGAGAGGAGTCGGTTCAGTCCTCTGCTACCCTCTTGCTTTTTATGTCTTTATTTCTTGCCATTTTTTGTAATACAGTTTTCGTAATTTTTTTACTTCTCCAACTCCTTCCGAGTCTCGCGATAAGTAAATCGTGTTTACAATAAAACGAGTAACCAAAATTCCTTATTATTATAGATTTATAAACTAGTTTATTCGACAGACCCTCTTCACTGCCTCGAAAAAGGTTGGAGCGCTCAATGTCGCATATCTATGATTAAGCAATTACTACCGAAAAATAAAACAGTTCAATCTGCACATACCCTCACATATGTCAATTTTGTATTAACTAATTTTTTACAGTAGCTAGAAAAGTCGGGAGTCCGCTGTATGCTTTCCAAAACACGAGTTTAGCAAGCCTTTCTGCAGAGAAGACGGAATTTCACTTTCCGTCGAATTTCGCTTGTAACCCTTCCCTTCCTTTTAATTTTTAAATATTATTACACTTTTAATGTGCATGTGAACTAATCCTCTATACGCACATTTGAAATTTGATAACAACTCGGTGGAATCTTTTGTATCGACAATCGAAAAAAATACATTCTAAACCACTTGTGAGCCTGTTGTTAGCTCGTTTCGCCGAAACGCGAACGCAATATTCATAAAATCCTCGTTAAATTTGGAATCATCTCAAGCAGAAGTACGAGCAAAAGGACCGTGGTGCAAAATTCAAGCCACTTTACTTTCATTTACGAATCATATAATAATATTACAAGCATGCTTTCTACATCCTTTAGAGCGGAAACCTCTCCATATTTAATTTATATTCAAAAGATCTAGTAACGAACTTTGTAATATTCTTAGAAAAGGAAACCTTGAAAAAATTACAAGCAGGCAAGAAAAGTACCGACAATAAATTTATGTTTTGCCTTATGCTATTCCTGCCCGACAGTGAACGTTAACAAATGCGAAAGGTTAGATTTAGGGGGAACAATGTTCCTTGCTAAATTTACTCGGCCAGATTAAATCAGAATTTGTTAATTAAATTAATTACGCAGACAATTTATGAAATTTCCAACAAGGCTGTGAAGTTTTATGAAAAATTTGCTTGGCCGCTGTGGCCATTAGCTGGGATGAGCCAAAGTAATGGAGTCAACAAGTTTTAAGATTTATCTTTTCTGTATTTCCTTGTCGACATTTGAATTATAAATAAAAGTTAGCATGAAATACATTCGTATCTTGCTTTTTTGTATTTATATGGAGTAATTGACGATGTTTGCGGACAGCATTGAAGAAAAGTATCCTAATATCTCTTCAAAAAAATACTTTTATCACTATTTAGTTCGTAGTAAAGCCAGAAAACGATGGGTTAAACTGTAAACGAACTCCAGGTTCCAAGTCCTGTCGAATAAATATTTTAATATGCACTGAATTGGGGAAGTTGTAGCAAATATTGGCCAGGAGCTGGTGTTTGGCTGAATTGAAATCATTATTCTCTTTCGCGTCTAGATAGTATGTAACTGAAATTATCCTTTTATTTTGGAATTAAATTAGAGAAACGACATCCTTATGAAAGTTGAGCACAGAGCACAACGAATATAATATCTTACCAACCAATTATCATTTTGTCAGAGTAAATTTCTTACCGAATTGAAGGTTGACTCCATTTAAAAGCTTTTCATATTAATGTGAATTAAATGGTTGTGGATATGAAATGGATGCGCGTCAAGGAATTCTGTACTGACTGTATATTCAATTCTGAAAAAAATATTTCTCTGGATCAAACGGTTACTGTGGTAAAAAGGCACAATTCCACCCAATAATGCTGGTTTTCTCCTAGATATATTAGGTCTACCTGAAAATTCCGTCCGATGATGTCACTTTATGTCTCAATCCATATGCACACGTTGGTTTGAGATACATGCTACTATTTCATTTTAGCATTGCATTAACACACATGTACACTCGTAAAAAAATGAAACAAAGATGTTGCATGTCAGTCTTAAGGGAGACGCGATCGTGAAAGCATGGGTACCGATAAAGTTCATTTACGCCAATATATTTTGTAAGAATTCCAACAAGGAAGAAATGCTACAGAAGCGTGTCGGCATTAAGTGAGGGTTATTGATGCAGATGCAGTTTGTGATAAAACATGCTGATGATAGCTTGAAAAATTTGACGCAATTTCGATTTCGACTCAAATGGCAAGCTGCGTTCAAGGCGGCCATCTTTGATCGATGACGACATTATCAAGACTGTGAGAGAACAAGCACCCATTTTGAAAATATGGGAGAAACTGAGTTAATTTCAACAAACTATTTTCCACAACGTTCGGAAGCTAGGATTGTTCGTTATAAAATCGAACCTTTCTTGAACCGGATGATAACTGGTGAAAGAAATGGATTTCATTCGAAAAAATCGCGAGTAAAAAATCATATTGGGAGCCCGGTCAGACTGCCCACTCCTTTTTCAAAGCCGAGCTTAAATCTGATCTGAAATCTGACAGATTGTTGTTTTTATGGTAGGATATCCAAGGACCAATTCGTTGCGAACTTTTGAAACTTCCGGAAAGCTTAATTCGGTGGAATACTGTTAGCAAATAGATGATGTAAAGAAGAAATAAGAGAAAAGAGGCCGGCAATGTTCAAAAGGACGTTAACGTTGTACTGCATCATGATAATGCCAGCACATATGCTTCTTTGGTGACTCGTCAAAAAATCACAGAGCTAGGCTAGGAAATTCTGTCAACTCCACCATACGCCCCAGATCCTGTGCCATCCGACTATCATTTGTTTTTCACTTTGCAGAACTTCGTTAGTCATGCAATAGTTAAGGTCTTCGCCTCTAAAAATAAATTTAAAGAAAAAACTTTTCTTTTAAATGGTGTTCAGAAGTCATAAGACATGATGAGTAGTTTGCTCTACAATAAATATTATTATATAATAAATTTAAATTATTATGCAATAAGCTGTGTTATTTTCTTTCAATTCAAAACCGGACAGATCTTTAGGGTAGACCTGATATTTAAACCACCATTTTCACCTTTATAGTCTGCTAAGCCATCATGAGTAGGCATCTTAACAATGGGACAATGTAAGCATTTTCTGATATTTTCTGGCTGGGTGTCCATTTTTATGCAGGACCCGTGTTAAATCAACTTATAAAAATTCAATTATTTTCCACGTTTATTAGTACAAATAGGTTTAAAAAATTGGTCCCTGAAGCCCCATTCAAAGAATAAAATTATTTTCTCTAGTCCTTTTTTGATTTCTGTACTTTCTTTGTCTACCAACTTCTACCAGTTGAAATATTTCACCGGTAGTATGCATGGAAACAATCTGTGCAATCTTTCGACTCACTCACATTTTGTTACTTTTACGACTTTCTTTATTGAAGTCGACTGTTTCCCCTGTACAGATTAACATAACTGCAGAACGAAAGTAAAATGAAGGTCTGACTTATTTTTGTCGAAAAGCATACTGGTGAAATAAAGATGACGCAACATATACATACTTATAATATTCAAAACTATACACTACCCAATACTGCTGATCTGATCACTTATCTGATCACACTTATCATCACTTACCATTGCATACCAAAATTTTTAACAAATTTATCACAAACTGGAAAAAATATCGTAGCTCTCGATACACAAACTTTTGATTCAATAGTATTCTATGCAAATTTCAATGAAAAACACCATTTCGTCGAATTTTTTATCTTGGTTATTCTTCTTGCAGCCTTAATAAAAAAAAATTCTATAAATAGAACATAGATCTAAAAACGTCAAAATTAAACTGTCCTAACATTTTTCGGTAACCTAGATTTATTTAAAATGTATTCTTTCGAATTTATTTTAATTTCAGGTACTTTGGTAAACGAGCCGCACCGAATAAAAAAAACACAGTCCTTGTCCACAGTCCTTGTCCACAGTCACCCTGTAATTTGTGCATTATCTATCTCCTCTTGAGACACAGGACCAGCATGAGCAAAATATATCGTATTTTCAGTTTTCCAGAGTTCAGTTTGCTTGGTTCAATCAAGTTTCTAATGATATATTTTTTATTCAATCAATGTACCCTGTCCTTACCTTTTTGTACTATTCATCAATCCTTTCAAATATATAAACAAATAGTCAAAACATGAAAGCCAGGAGTTTTGTACAGTTTCACTTTCACCAAATCACAATCCTCTTAATTTCATCTTTTATTAGCACTCTAGCTATCTTTTTCACGGAATTTATCTACTGCATCTAAATCAAGTTTGGCTGAGACCGAAAAAGTCTCAGTTTGTTGAATAAACAATCAGTCAAATAAACAAATGCTACAGTTTTTCCTTGAGTTAAGCATCAATACACTAAACTTTATCCTTTGACTTTGAGATAACCCAAACAGCACATGCGTTCCAGTTTGTGCGCACAAAAACAATCAACAGTGTCCGTAAACCTTTGAAGGTTCACAAGCCGCTCGTTCGCATTAATGTGTGAAATATAAACATTTCATCGGTTGTTGCTGAAGTGTTTGCCTTTTCTCGCATCCTTTTGTCAATCTGAAGTCCCTTTTGCCAGATGTTCAACTCAGCATCCATTTTTTGTTGTTATTTACAATCTCAACCGAAGTCGCTTCTTTTGCTCTCTTCGGGTTTTGTTTAAAAACTCATGAAGTGTCTGAGACCAGGGTAGTCTGCTCAAGACTCTCGTTACGAGCGGATCGCGCATTAAAGCGAAAAGGTAATGGACAATCTGTCCATTGGGTCCAGTAATCGTCACATAGTGTTTATCGTAGAATAAACACCGAGAAATTATCGGGACGGTCACAACGGACATAACATTTTTCCAACCAAAAGGGTCCTGTGGTCGTCACATGTTATTTTCTTTTGAAAACATATTGAAAGTTTCGTGACAGTCATGGAGCACATTAAACGACTTCTTGTGATCGTCATATGTGTTTCTTGTGAACAAACAGAAAGTTTCATGACGGTGACAAGAGCACATTTAGCAAATTTATGTGATCGTCACATAGTGTTTATCGTGCGATAGACACCAAGAAAGTTTCGTGACGGTCACAACGGACATTTCATCTAGATGTTGCACAACAGCTCCCGTGGTCTTCACATGTTTTCTTTGAAACGTATGGAACGTTTCGTGACGGTCACAGAGAACCTCACTCCAAAGCAATTGACAGGAGATTACTTCAATCCTTAGCGAGAATCGCAACATTTCTGTGGGTTAAGTTAACGACTTGACCCAACCAACTAACCAGAGAATCATTTACATTTATTTAATTTTTCAGAGCTTGAAGCAAGTGTGCTTGTCATCAAGCACAGTGTCAAACCGTAACTTCAAAAGAACGAACCCAGGATATTCCAATGAAACAAATGGCTGCCAAAAGCGTTTGTCTAAAAGAGTGTATCTCAATAATTCATGAATTAATAAATTCATTGCATTTTTCCTTTAAAAATTCAGCTACGATCAATTACCTGCAATCGTTTGATTGAAATTATAAGCAATTAGTGTCATAACTCAGTTCTTCGAAAAGAGATTTAATGTATTAACAAACGCTTTAAAATTGCTCCGTTGATCCCAGTTATCTCAGCAGATTTTGAAAAATTTCTGAAGAATTGTCTTGCCATATTTCCCGTCATTCATAGTTCCGCTTCTATCTAGCTTATAAATGTCAACCATCAGTCCCATTTCCGTTCAGAAGTCTTCTTGAATAAGCTGCTTCCTTGCTTTGACAATTTTTTTTTGTTTGACTCCTCATGCTTGCTATTGGTAAGCTCAAACCGATAAGAAACATGTCCAAATTGATATTGGTGTTTAGTTAATTCTGTCTCAACAAAAACTAAGCTCGGTACCTGTTGTTGAAGCTCGAAGGTATTCAGATATCCTCCGTTTACTCATGTCGAAACTAATTTCATCGAATGAGACTCACGGGCTCCCGCCGTGGTACAATTAGGATGTGACCCACCAAATTGAATGAACTGACTACTTTCATTCCAGCTGCTTATCATACCACGAAGAATTTTCTGTCAAGAAACTTTCCATTTTTCTGCAACTTTTAGGACACATTTTGGCAACTTCAATAGAAAAAGGTAGATCACATGTCGAACCTCTTTGAAAACGTTTTTGTCATCAATACTGAGCACTGACAAAACAAGAGTCTGTGCGTGAGCCCTTTGTGTTCTTTGATTTCCTTGCACCGACTATAAAACACGAACAAGTTTCCTCTTTGTAGGTTCGTACATGATTTAAATTCTCTATTCACAATCAAAGAAAAGTTACTATCTAGATTGATATTCAAATTTAGTCCTACGTTCTTGCTACAAAAGGTTATTACAGTGCAAAAAAATAATCATACTGCCATCCTAAAGATACTCGCTTGGAAAATTGAATATATTTCTTAAAATGGCAATAGATAATAAGGAGCTGACATAAGCCGCCGAATTTTGGAGACCACATTAAAGACACCATGAAAAGATAAATTCAGTGAAAATTTAAATCGCTCTACGCAGGTTGTTTTGTAACTTAATTTGAATACAAAAAAAATCAATAGTTACTTAGAAGATCGATTTCGCCTTTTATTTTAGCCGTGAAAATAAATAACTTGGAAATCTATTGGTATAATACTTTCAAAACCCTTAATACTAATACCAAATAAACTTTACTCAGAGGTAATTTAACGTACCTGTCTCACGCATGTTAACATGAATTGGCCTCACATAAACCCCTTGCCTGTCAAATGACTGACTCCTATCGCATAAGGAGGCATGAAAGATCTTGCCTCCTACCAATTTTCAAACCAAGATTCCTACCAAGTCAATTTTCACAACGAGATTCATTTTTCCAAAAATGGGTTTTGACCAGGTTCTGCTTACTCTAGTTCTATTTCTCAGCCAAAAAACTGCTGGCTGTCTACCCTTTGAAGCATGCATGGTACATATTTCTCTGTGTGGACTGTCAAACTACTAATTGGCATTATACTTTGATAAAGATCGATCACTGCATCACTCAAATTAATTTCACCTCTACATTTGTTTTGATTTCTAACCATTTCTAGTTCTGCTACATCTCATCTTCTTTCTACGACTAAGGCTAGCAAAGTCACGACTTTGACCTTTCCCTTGCTTCTTACCTTCTATATTCAGCCCTTTTACTTTGATTGCCTTTCTCAATTGTTTCAAATGTCTTTAAACTGTCATTCATAATTTTCCATGTGTTAAATACCTGTTGCTTGCATTCAATAAGTTTACTAAGCCCAGAGTTATGACTAGATCTTGAGTCTCTGCGCATAAAATACAATCTTAGTATGAGCATCCGGTACAGTAGTTTGACAATTCCTCAACAGAGACCAACGTCAGTAATATCCTGTGGAAGCACCGTATGTGATCCAATGCAGGCATTATATTAAAGCATCCGTCGAAACCTAAACAAAAATTTGCAAGTCAAAAGAGTTAGGTTTTCGAAATTGACAGTCTGGTTTTTGAGAATTTGTGATCATCTTGATTTTTTGCAGAGTTGTCAGCTAAGTGAATGTCAAAACATGCCTCTTGTCATTGTTTTGATTATCACATTGGTAGTGAGTTTTGCTTTCCGTTACAATCCTACTTGGTGGCAACTCAGCGTGCCTTCTATGCTTTCTACATCAGTGAAGTGGGATATTTTATTTTGGCTTATTTGACCTGATCAAGGGGCTCTTTTGTGGAGAGATGACAGATTTGTATAATTCACAACAACATCCAAACTCGAAGTTCAAATCCTCAAAGACGAGTGTAGACAACTAATCCTTGTATTTCGAATGCGTTTTCCTATTAAACTTTCTCTTGGTCTTTTTGTTGTTTTTAACGGGCTTTTAAAAGAAAACGTTCTTGCTGTTTTTTTTAGATGAACGCATTGTGCCAATTATTTTTTTTAAAAAAACAATAAACACTAAGGTCAATTCCAAAATACCTTTATGTCGAAAAATACTAAATGTTTGCATTTTTATGCTATCCCTTACTTATGACTTAAACGTAAACTGCCGCTCGTCAATCACGCCCAAAGCCTACCGAACTTTCAATTTGAATGTCAACTTAAGGGAGGTATCATTTTCATTGTTGTTTTTATGCAGCAATCATCCTCTCATCCCTCAAAAAATCATGCTTGCTTATATCAAAAGATAGTTGTATGTTAAGATAAGATTCAAAGATTAAAGATAGTTCTGCCAAAAAAAAAGACCTTCAATGTAGGTTAAATTGTTTAACCAAAATCTGAAGAGGACATGCAAGCTACTTCCGCACGGGTTGCTTGCCGTGCATAAAGAGGACCAGTTCAGTCAATTTTCACCACATTTTCTCCCTTGGTGTGTTTCGAAAACGTTGAAGTATTGCAACGGAGTACGTTGAAGTTATAGAGAAAACATTTATCAATAAGTTAGATTCTGTAGACAAAAAAAAACAATGGCCAAGTAATTCCTATCTTGAGACTCCAAATATTGTAGTAGATGGAATACCAACCCTTTAAACAAAAGATGTTGGGATTGAATTATGCTTGTCGCTGTGATATTTAAATTTCTGTTACTGGTATCGCAGTTTAAGCTCACCCAGCTGTGGTAGGTATTTTCGGGGAATTTATCTAGTTTAAGCATGATTCTTATTTGGTCTAATGCGCCTTTAGCCTTGCACTGGGGTGGCTCTATTTTACCTCAAGTTGCGCAGCAAACCTTTGCGCCGCAGCAATGAATGCTTCTCATCTGACTGAAAAACCTTTGAATTTCTTCAGCGATCGTGTTCCTTTTTCTGCCTATTATCCAAATTCAATCTCCAAATCACACCCAAATATTGACATAGGAGCATTTCTCAAAAGAATACTCTATTGGTAATCTACAATGGGCTTCACTTCCAGACTTATGCATCTATTCACCACAGACCCAACTAAATTGTGCTCACCCTTTGGCAGGGTGTCGCAAAGAAAGAGAAACGAGCACTTCATGCATCAAACAAAGGAAGCTTTGCAAGATAGAGAGCTTGTGATTCGATATAGGGGAGTGAAGAGGTCGCGATGTCTCTGATTACATTTTTGATTGTCGACAGATTATGTCTAAATTCAAAATTCAGGAGAATTTTAATGCGCATCCATCCGAACCTTCGTCTTAATCTCCTATCTCCTATCTCCAACAAGTTTTCCTTACAAATACCAATAGGCCCGGAAAATTGATGTCAAATACAGTTAGAATGGGAGTTTATTCGAAGGGTTAGCGCTTATTTGTGGGTACTCTATGATGCAAACTGTTCATAATGTTACTATATACTCCCCTTGTACTGCATCAATATTAAGTATCGAGCTTATTTACCCTTCTCCCACCATCTCCCACCACCCTTCTACCATCTAAAGGAAAAATAAGCATTTTTCCCAAAGGCCAGCTTCGATATCTCGAATAAAAAACTTCTTGAACATTAGCAGCAAAAAAACTACTAAAGCAAATGGATAGACATGTTCATATTCTGCTCTGGGCATTGTTCCTATTCGGCGTGAAAGGAAGCATCTTGTGACACCAGACATTTTGAGTTTCCGTAAGAAACCACATTACCCGCGAATTTTCTTCTTCTGCAGACATTCTTGTACTTGGCCCAAATCGACAGTTTTCATAATCAAAGGTTAGGTAAATATTTAATAGAATTAATTTCTGGGTGATTTGATGCTGTATACATTCCGTGAGAAATTACAAATGCAAAGACGTGATATAAGGTGCGAAACTTAGCATCATTGCCGCATCTTCTACGTCCACGGTGTTGTTGTTGCTTTCGGCCAAGGTCACAGCATTTCCCAAGCATCTGAGAAATAAACGCGACGAGTAATAAAATGTAAGAGGTATTTCGTATTACGTGTAGTTATAAGAACGTGTCCTGAATTCGATGACTACGATCAACTGTAGGCTTGATATACCAATTGCCTATGCGGAGCAATTTGAAAGTTATAGCAGCATTATCGTTAATGCGAAGGTTGTAAACGCTAATCGAATGTAATATTTAGTAGTCTTTAGGAAAACTAAGGTAGCTTGATGGTTTTCATGACCGAAAAGACGAAGTGCAAAAAGTTTTCATGAGCCTCCATTCATTTGTGAATCTATCGCAACGACAAACATGAGCTTTGGGAAAGCTGAAAATTAAAAAAATGATTTCATAGTTTGATCATGGAGAAGAATTAGTTCTAATATTTGTTTTAATTTTTTAATTCTCATCCAAAAAAAAAATTATATTATATCTGCACTTAAAATAAAACAAATATTTTTTTCAGAATGGTTCCGGAACATGTGGCTGCAATGCAACGAATCTTCTAGAATTGGTGAAACAAGACTCCGTGAAAGAGTGGTTGCGAGGACCTCCCGGACTACCGGGGAAAGAAGGAAAGACAGGCGCGCCAGGGCTCACGGTAAGGTGAACTTTTACTTTGTTGATTGTCTATGATAATTATTATATGAACATTACTTTGTGTGAAATTTCAACCGTAAAGAAACGATTTCAATAAGTTTGAATTAATTTTTTTACTAATTGCAGGGTCCCACTGGTGTACCGGGTGAACGCGGTGCCCCCGGTCCAAAAGGTGACCGCGGCGAAAGGGGCGATCCCGGTCCACGTGGTCCCGAGGGTCTAATGGGGCCAAAAGGTGAGGCTGGGATGGACGGTGTCCCTGGTATACCGGGCCCTCCCGGTCCACCTGGCTCTCCTGGCATTCCTGAGAATTACGATGTAAGTACTTATGACATAATAGAAATAAATTATTTATTATCATTTCAAAGAATTTACTTATAATTTTCTTTGTAACCTTCTTTGCAATTTACCTTTTCTTTTCATAACATTAGCAGTAGTGTTTTTTTATTAATTATGTTACAAATTTATTATAAATTAGAACTGCGATTACGAACAGAATTTACGATTTTGGCTTTGATTCTTCGTTTTATGAGCTTTCAATTCTTTAAATGGTTTTCTAAGTATCTTAAGGACAACAAAACAATATCCTTTTTCATTTCGACTCATTATATACATGTTTGAACTATCTTTTGTTTAAACATTTCCAGTAACTTAAATTGATTGTCACTAAATTATCCAGTTTTCAATACAAGGTTGGAGTTAGGACACTCAATAATTGCTTTGGTATATGATATTGAGACTTCATCACTTTGGATTGTCTATTTTTAATAGTTTTGTAGCAAATCGGCTTGAAATAATCTCTTGTGAAACGTCTGGATAATCTGCATCATTTTGATGTTGGTGTTGATATCTCTTTTGTCAATTTTTTTACACTTTTATCAATGCCTATTCCTCTGTGCTTATCTTTTTTGACTTTATACTAATTATACTATATTACGATTCAACAAGTTTTGATTTCGGCAATTTGGGTATATAAAACTGTATGTAAAAATCAAAGAAATTTCTTCATAGGAATTATATGATTTGAAATTGAAATAAAGTCCTATAGTTTCTGTCAAATATGGTGATTACTTATTAGCTTGTTTTACCTTGCGATTCTTTCACATATATGATTTGCATCAAATGTCGCCCAGGCGCATATCACGTTACTGTTTACGCAACTTTAACTGTTTATCCCAAATTTCTTTGACACGTGTCTTAGTGTCTCATATGTTGGTCTTGTTTCTACTTGTAATCTTGAGTGCAATGGTACAAAACTATGACATAATATATCTCAATTAGGAGTAGACCCATAATGTCTAGCCATGATGGAACATTGAGTATGACTAACAGCTGTTTATAGTAATCCCACAATAAGCCTGTTTAATGTCCTTAGACAAAATTTTAATACCCTGGGAAGATAAATTCGGCAAACGTGTTGCGAAAGCGGACGTCCACACAGTTTTGGCACCCAAATTTTTGAAAAAAATGGCCCCATCATACCTGCGCATCAGACAATTATTCTTTCGAATACAATGACAAGAACATACAAAAAAAATTTCTAAAAATGTTTGGCGAATTTCCAACGTAAATGGTAAATAGTTTTCATTTGACTTGAGTTTTTGTATAAGCCCTTAATTTTGAAAACGGCCTAAAACAGATATTTCTGCGTTCGTATTTGCTCCAACGACAGTAATGTCTCTTCTTTAGGCACAGCGAAGCTTAAACCAGCTTTAACCTAATCTCAAACATAACCAAAAAGAATTTTATCCAGAATGCTAGCGTCTAAGGCATGAACTAGGATGTTAAAGTTTGACAAAAGCATAACAAAATGACGGGTCTTTGATTAAAATAGTATCGAAAAATGCGTATTTTGTTTTAGGTTTATTTTTCAATCTCGAAAAAAATAGTTTTCATAGTTTTCAAAAAAAAAACTTTGAATGTTTATTGAATATTTGAAAAAAAAAATCATACAAACTAATCAGTGATGCCTGTTCCATAAAAGATCCTTCCTGCTCTTTCAAACAGTTCATTTTCCTCCGCTCTAACATATTTCCGGCTTGTTTTAGCTCGATCAGAATCGTGTTTGTTGTCGTAATTAAGGGCTTCTTGCGAAAATAGAATTCTTAGAATTAGAATCCTTCTCTTAATAGAAGGATTATTCTCTTATATTCTCTACTATTCTCTTACTCCTTCTATTTCTTAATAGAAGGAGAATTCTTCATTAAAACGCCGTTCTGGTTGTGATTTCAACAAATGGCAAACCAGAAAAAATATGTTTAAGTGCCATCGACCACTGGCACTGATTAAATCTGCTGTTGTTATTTGATTATATGCACCTAAGCATCTGTGAATCAACTGATCTTTCGACAAGTGTTCCTAAATTTTCTTCAGAACTTCTTGTGTTCCTTCATCAATAGCAGGAGGATGCTTGCAGTCTTTTAAAGCATTGATGGCACTCAATTTTTGATAGTTGCACCACAAATCGGTACCTGATGAGCAGTATGAATGCTGCAGTTTCTCATCCGTCAAAATTTTATGAAAATACCGTGCCCAGATCTGTCAATTCAACTGGAATTTTTGTTACATATAACTCTTACTTCGTAATACGTTGATAGTTCCTTCATTACTTTGTTGGATGATTTCAAGATATTTTTTTTTTCAGGACAATTGTCAAACCTTGGTTTAATGTCTTCGGTACCTCCATGTTTGACATTCAAACGTTTTTCTCCATCGACAGCTTCGCGCGTCACTTAGTTATACATACATTTTGTGCAGGCCATTAAATACCACAAAATTTTCTTTTTCTAATTTTAGGGGTTTTCTACCCTGTGTTTTCTAGATCCATTTTTGTGAAAAGAAATTTAAAATTCGTGTGAGAGATATATAGTCGCGCTTTGAAATGCAAAAACAGACTGGCGTTCAAATAACAGTCAAACAAGAGTCAGGGTCAACTTTCTCTTGTGGAATTCTACATAAACGGCTAAGACATCTGTATTTATGTATTATAAGAGCGGCTTCGTTTGTATACAAAGCCGAGAGTCGAAGGAATGGGCGGAGCAGTTGAACGCCATATAGCTGTTATAACTCTGCAGAGACGCGCTCGAATAAAATGAAAATGAAATAATATTTTGATAGCTTGGATCGTCATCAAATTTTAACACGATTTTTTGAAGGTGCTTACTTTTGACAGACGTTAAAAAATAGACTTTTATTTCTTGAAGTTGATAAAATAGAATGGACCCTCAGGGTTGACAAATGCCAAAATAATGCAACAATACATTTCGGTTTATTTTGAGATTGTATTTAAATAAGACTCAATGACACAGTTGCCATTAAATAGTAAATAGTAAAATTTTAAATTTTTATTATAATTTAAAATTTTTTTCATCAATTGGAAAAATTGGAGTAAATTTATACTTTTTATAAAATTTAATGCGCCTATTATTTATATAATATAGTCCCTGACCGTCTTTTCGCAGAAAAGACTTGTTTTCGCTTTACTTTTGTGATTTGCGTAGTGGATGGTTACTTTCACTATAACAATTAATTAATATTCGATAAAAGGCAAGAGTTTGCCAGAACTGCTGATTGTATGATGTTCGACGTTCTAAATCAAATATTGGCGAAAATATGTCAAATTATTGACATTGTGCGTTAAATTGAATTCAGTGTCCTGCTAGTTGTCATCAAAAGTAAATTACCACTGAAAATCAGAATTTTATGTTACGTATTGTTTGCTGTGGTTTCAGAAACTTCTTTCAATTTCGATTACGAATTTGATTGCTCGAAAAATATATAAATATTTATATGTGGCAATTTATTTCATTTTTGGAATTTGGAACCGTCATCGGTTTTGCGGTAAACGACCAGGAACCCATATTCCTTTAAGCGCTGATTTGAGCAAACATGTAATATATTATTGTTTATAAGATCTATGCATCTGTTGAGAGGTGCAAAGAGTTCTTAGCAACGAACAAATAGCTTCTTCGTCCGCTTAGATAACAAGAACAACTGAAATAATAAATAGCGCCACTGATATGAACCTATTGAAGTTCCTTGTCCAATTACAAACAAATTACACCATTTGCGCTATTAATATCCCTGATCCACTATGGAAGCACGAAGGAAGGTGTGACTCATGTTGTACTATTTTAGTTGAACTCTACATCTCTCTTACTTTCCACTAGACACCGGGACACAGTCGGAAATGGATGAACATTCTTTTAAGCGCCAAAAGCATATGTAAACATTGGGCTACATGTCTGTATAATTAATAGTTTCTTATCACGTACGAGCAATTTAGTTAAAGTATTTTTAATTAGCTTAATGTGAAGTAGAACAAATGATTCATTTCAGTTTGTAGTATCTTCCTTTGCAATAATGTTTCAACTTAAGTCTGAAGGAGTTGGAACAAGCAAAAATTAGTGCTTATGGTTTTCGCATCAACAATAATCAAGTATATAAATCAATTATAAATAATTTTATATAATTTGCACCACGCGTAAGAACCAAAAATATACAATGACAAATCGCTTGCAGATATCATAGTACGTACTATACTCATTTATATCAAAGCATTAAACGTGCAACGGTAGGTGATAAGAATATACGCCAATGAAAGGACCTAAGACCTTTCGATTAAAATGCTTGTTAAAGAACGGCCAATTATGGAACTGATCTATTGTGACCTGACAGTTCAAAGGTTACTCAACAGCAACCAACAAACTGAATTCCGGGGCCATCAGTGACTGGGGAGTCTCTTGTTGGTGAAGTCTCCCTCAGATGGTTAGCAGAAAGTATTTTTGAACTACTTTGGCGTATTCAAATTTGACGTTCATCAAATGTTTATGTTTCAAAATGTTTCAATTAAAGGCTTCGAAAACTGAGAAATAACTACTCCTCAGTAGAAAATCGATTAATTCTCTAGGGAGAAAGGAGAGTTTTGTTCCTTCATTGCTGTTTGGTTTTCATGACTTTACTAAGGCCATAATCAGTTGATACAAAATACATGGGTTCTATAACAGCCTTCAAGATTCTACTTATAACCCAATTTCCTCTCTACAGATCACAATCACCAACTTAGTCAAGCTTTCTGTAACCCCGAATATGGCCACTCTGTGCTCCCTTCTGCGTCCCAGCGTTTAGAATAGCAACGAACATGTTTCAACCAGGGTAGACTCCTCACCGTACTGAATAATGAAAGTAACGTTTCACCGGATTCCCTCCAGGTCGTCTTTCAGATGACCCTCCGAAGACATTGTGCTTTTCTATGGTCCGAGAAAAACTCTCAGTTTTTGATCCAGCATACCGTACTGAAAGCCCTTTCCTATTGTGTCTTGTTTACGAGGACAGTACATCTCAAATACTGATAACACCAAGCCGTAGCCCGGCGTTGTGAGCCTTTTTGCGAAATACAACCCAGAGTCGTATAACACAAATCCGCGTACCTAACTGCCACAGCCTTAACTACTTAGCATAACATGTGACGATCAACTAGTTTTTTACGGGTTCGTTTGCAAATATTTCTACATTTAGGATTAAATCATTCGAATCCCGTTAGATCAGTGTTAATCAGTAGTGATGTTTTGCCCTGGATCATGTCGAGAGTACAGTTTTCCGAACTGGCTCTACGTAGTCTGAGTGATTCAATTCTGTGCTTGTAAAGAGGTAACAATACCAAAAAAAATTTAAGGCAAGTAAACCAAGACAAAGACGGAAGAGTATGAAAATTTCAGAATAGAAGCGAATACGATGATTAGAATAAAAAAAAAGAAAATTCTATGACAACCAACTGAGGAGCATCGATCTAAGTCTAGCTAGCGAAAATGCAAGACAAGCATACAAAGGAAAAGCTTGAAGTGGAATTATCAGCAATAGACCACGCTGTGCCATGTTAACATTGGCAACATCATACCAATGAAAACAAAATTAATGAAAGATGAGCTTCACATTTAAAGAAACTCCTTAATCCTTCATAGAGCTCTAAAACATTGGAGCCTATAGATATAAATATTCCTGGATAGCTTCCATTGGCCCAATCAACTCTGGACGAAGTCTGTTCCGCCACCAAAGTCGAAGAGAATAATATAGCGCCGAGCATCGATGAGATTCCAGTAGAATTCTTAAGATATGCTAGCAGCAATGTCAAGAAAACCATCCACAAAATCACACAGCATATCTGATAACAAGAACATATACCGAACGAGTGGCACCAATAAATTATATTCTCCTTTCCACGAAGAAGGAGACAACTACAGTGCAGAAAATACAAAGGCATATAACAAATTTGCTTAGCTTACAAAATATTTTCGAAGATCTTAAGAAGTAAAATCAGATCATACCCCAACCTTATTATTGAGCAGTATCAATGTGACTTGAGAGCTGGTTAATCGACGAAATACCAATTGTTTACCATCAAGCAGGTATTTCAAAAATGCTGGGAGTTCAACATAGACGTTTGCCAGATTTTCGTTGACTCTACGCAAACGTACGACATTATTGATCAAATAATGCTTCGCGTTACTATCCCAGCGAAATTATTCCTCCTTACCAAATTGACAATGACGTCTACAACTTTCCAGGTCCATATCAATAATCAACACACCGACGCCGTTGTCACAAATAGCGGACTAAAGCAGGGAAATAGGCTGTCCCCTTTGCTATTCAATTTCGCCTTGGAATATGTCATAAGAAAGCTACCTGTCAATACAAGAGGCCCATTATTTTACAATTCAAGCCATGTGGTAGCCTTTGTATATGATATCTAGATTTTGTCACGGTGGCTAATAACCGCCAAAGAATTTTTCCTGAAACTCGACAGCGAAGCAAAACAAGAAGGGCTACAGGAGAGAAGGGCAATGAGAATAAACAAAGCTCAAGACGTACTAGAGAAAAAAATACCTCAAATGCCAAAACAAAAACAGTTGGCGAATACCATATTAAAAATTTAAGCGAATTTGTGTATCTAGGAGAGTGAAGAGAGTGTTTGTGACTCAAAATAACGAGAAATGAAAGAAAGCGAAGTCTAATGAAAGAAACGAAACACGCGGAAGAGTATAGCACGCAACGATTCTGACGATTATGAATACCAGCTGCATACACAGGTAAAAAATAAAGTCCCAGCAATTAAAAACTGTGAAAACACTGTTGTATGCTTTGGGTATGAAACATGGACCATATACCAATCATTCGCAAAATATTGAACGCCTCTGAGCGAGGGGTCCTGAGGCGGATAATTTGGCCGAAGCTAGACGGGGACTTATAGTGAATTCGATACCACCATGAGCTGTTTGAAACTTTGACAAGCCGGAGGTCTCACCGATTGTAATACTCCGGAAGCTACAAATAGCCAAAAAGGTATTCGTAGGGGGTCTGAAGGGTGGAGACTAGTGGGGTAACCGAGAAAACGCTGGCCTGACTCTGTCAACAAAGACCATTCATCGCTGCTCGGATTTCGAAATTGGAGGATGTGGTCAATGGACCCAGGAAGTTTGAGGCGCTTGCTGCAGGAAGCGGAGGCCCGAGAGAGTCTGTAGTGCCACGAGGAAAGAGAAGAAAGAGGTTAACATTTTAAACATTTTATTTTTTAAATTTGTACAGAACAGTGCTAAATAGAAATATTTGCTCATCAATATTTTCTTGCTTCTTTCATAAAATACGCTTCTTGAGCCGGTAGATGCTATGGCGCATTGTCGTGAAGGAAAGTTGAGTCGGTGCATTTCTGCAACAAAATCAACAAACGTTGAATTGTATTGAAGGATCTTACTTAGAAGGTTAAGATAATTGCATGTCCCCCATCAGTTCTTTATACAAGTGCCTGATTCGATGTAAGTCATCATTTCAATTTCCTCGATAAAGTTGTTAACACTAAACTTTATCAATTGAGCAAATTTTTGAAAGGAATGGGTAAAACGTGACACCAAGATTTTGTTTTACGCAGACGACAGTATTTTTAGAATCTTAACTGCCTTCAAATTTGATTGGGAAGTAGGTTCCCAAAGTTTTTTATCACCGAGTTCTATTTCAGTAACAAAAATAATGATAGTCATAAATAAATTCAAAAAGCACGTTTACAACATCTTCTATTTCTCAATGAAATTCTTTTTCCCATTCTGCCAAGAATGGTAACGTCTGGTATTGAAAAAACTGCTGAACCAGTTTTTTAGGTCCTCAGCCTTGTCGAAAATAGCTTTTCGCATTTCGATCAGCGTTGATAGAAAAATTTGGGTGTGGGTTACCACAGGGGTAATAAATATGGTTAGTACTGAAGGATATTCCATTTGAGTTCTTACATTGCGGCTTTATCGACTTGTGCAGCATACCATCTGGTGCTGTAGTGAATTGGTATGGCTTAGTCTTATTTATCGCGTCATCTTGGGCATAATCTCTCAAATTCCTATTGACTTGATGCAACTGGTAAACGAAGTGTTCTTTGTTGAATCTGGGGTTTTTTTAAGGTCTTGTGATATCTCTTGTGACGATTCGAAACAAAACCTGATATTCTGCATGCTGTTTGGAGTCAGGTAGAATACTGTGCAGCAATTTGAAGGCGATTTTGAAAGCGAACACTCCGAGTTCATTTTGTTTTTGGTTTTTTTTTTTAAGCTCGGCGCTTTAAAGAGGGAGACCAAATTTTGAAGTATAAAATATCACCGAAATTTCTACTTGTGTAGATTTTATGAGCATAGAACCGAGAGCTCATCGAATGATGAATCCTACCTGCTTGATTGTAAGGCCGATAGGGCGGGATATTTTATCAGATCGTTGCCTCATCTTGCATTGCCTTTTAAAAGATTTGTTGTGTCTACGTTGTGTCAGTTTTGATTTATGCTATCTAGAAGTGCGTTACAAATTGAGATGAAAAGTCGTCTTATCCAAAAGGTGATAATCTAGAAGTAGTGAAATCGTAAGATCGTGATGCAACGAAGCAGTAACAAACGTAAAAGACGGTTCTGTAGGAACCAGGACGACCAAAAAGTTGCTCTTTTGAAGATTAATGTTCTAGTGCGAAGAAAAAACTCGACGGTTTTACAAGTGAAAATGTAATTTTGAATGCATTACATTTTTATCGAATCATCGAATTTTCAATGATCCTTCCAATATGCCTTCTAACGTGTTTTCCCTTTTAAGGCGCCCTTGATCGTAATATTTTAAAAAGTCACATTGCATGATGTTTATGAGATGTGGCCTATTCAATGCCTTTGCGATTCGCTCTTTTTTGACGACCATATCCTTTGAAAAATGAAATAGCGTTCAAACTTCAAAAGATTGTGATCGTGTCAATTTGGCGAACTGTTTCTGTGCTGTCAACGTACTTTTAATACCTTCACTATATACGTCGCTTTCCCCCCGAACAGTTGTGGCCGATTTTCGAATGTCATGAACGGGAGAGAAATAAAATGTAGAATATTCAGTTGTCTGTTCGAGGATAATCGATTTTCAACGCCTAACAACTTTTTTAGATAAGAGTTATTAAAAGGTAAAATAAGCAAAAATCCAACGATTATCAATGATTTAAAGGAAAAATGTGGGGTTTCAAATTGCCACAAACACTTCGGCTAGTATCAAGCAGATCGCTAGGATCAAATAGAATAAAACTCTGCAAACAATCAGGCGAGGTCTCTTTGAAGAAATATGTAAATGAAAGCGTCCAAGTGAACATCTTAAATAGGATATAAAAGTTTATATCATATTTGCATGGTTTCAATTTCCTTTCGGTTTTCTGAAAAGATAATAAAGTAGACTCTGATAAATTCATGAAAAATAAAACTTGATATATACATAATTAATTGAATTAAATTTATATTTACGTATTCAAACCTCATCTAACAATTATCCTTTTATCGAACAAATCGGGTTACTTTGATTGATTTGATTCATTATTTCGAACATTGGACCGTATTTAGCTGCCGTCACAAAAAAATTGTTTGTCCGAAGAAACTCACTAGCCCTCGTCCTCGTGCATCGAATCACGATTTCAGTGTGGAAAGGACTCCTCATTCACATGTTTGTCGTCTGCCAAACGAACGTAGAAAATAGTTGGACAAGAATTTACAATGTTTAATTGCAAATATTGACACATCATAGCGTGACAATGATGACACGAGTGTCCTATTTGACTAAATGTTTTCAGCACCTTTTGTCTGTGATTTCATAGAGGAACATTGTAAATAGTCTCAACTCATGCATACACTTCCTGTATTTATTCAAGTCTCTTGCATGTATGAATGAACATACAGACTTTTTTCTATGCAGGAATCTGCTAAATGCAGCAGTGTTGAAACGCTAGATTTTCACTAGCAATAGCTAGAAGACCTGACTCGTAGGGTTGCCACTTTACCGACTGAAAATCCGGATGTTATCGTAATTAAGTCCATTTAGCTTTTCGATGATCCCCGGCTTTAAGCCGATTGTGTATGCTAATTACCTATTCAGCTTTTCATGTCGCTGGTGATGAAGTCACGTTGTAGGAGGTGTCTATTTGAATCCTTGATTTATAACTTTAGTATATCCCAAATGATTGAACAGGAGGCCCTTCAGAACTAGTCAATTCACGCGAGGTGGAATACTTCTTTATATAAGAATGCACGGAATGGACCAGGACAACACTGGTATTAATGAGTAGCTTTCCACTCACCATTATCCTCGCATATGTGCATTTATTCTAAATTGCCTGGCCTGCTAAACGCTACCTAGTTACCCATTTGCATAAAATTGCAGGCGCTGGTAAACGCACCGCAACTGCTTTTGTACTCACGGAAGTGTTTTCGGGTTTTCAGTGTTAGCTAATATATGCAAATCTAACAGATGTGGGTGACTGTTACTGCTCTAGGGCAGCTGTAATAAATGGGTGGGTCCGGTTATGAGGTAGGTTCACATCAATACAGACAATGCAGAAGGATATTTGCAGCTCTCATAGTTTCCAATTAGTTTCTGGAATTTTGCATATTGGTCGTCCAATGTGTTCGTCAGTTTCCACCGTTAGCACATATCAGTGTTAGAATCACCTGCGGTGCTTGAAAAAGGATTTCGGGTAATCCATCGCACGTTGTATCCTCCAAGCATCTCGTGTTTATGAAGCTACTGCGTGCAACAAAGCTGTTAACCGACGACACCATAGTGTTAACCGTCAAAGCATAATTTACGTTGCAAATATAAATTTTCAGCATGTCCACAGAAGTTGCCGTGGAAATTTCTTTTTATTTATTTTTGGCTCGTGCTTTGATCATTCACAATTCGAAGCCATTAACATATGTATGCTCAAAATCTTCTTATGCTGTTGAGCTTTTGTAATTCAGATGTTTATGATGCAAAAAAAGGGAAACGAGCGATCATTATAGAAATATTGTCCTTGTGACATAGATAGCAACCAATGAAGCGAGATGCTACCGAGCTTATTTGCAAAAATATTTCAAAATTATGAAAATAACATTGCCATTAGGGTTTTTTTCTATGATTGGTCCTCGTTGAGTCTCTACAGTCCATCACGAGCTATGGCATTCGGGATCCCTTGCATCTTACTTTCTCAAAGGTTTGGTCACCTTTTCCAATATTAGAATCCGAAAAGCTTCATATGGTCTGGGTTGACTCAATCCGCTCAGTGCTTGCGAGACTTTCCGAATTGCTTTTTTCCTTCAGTGCAACTGATAAATTCCTGGCCTGAAACCCGATGGTCATGCATACATTGCAACCTGGAATTCCCGCAAGTTTTGTATTCCGGTTTTGTATTTCTTTTGCCTCATCAACTATTTCGATACTTTTCAGGACCGAATGCTTGCAATAGACGACACCCTTTGAACGTAAACGTTCAGAAATATAACATGAAGTTCTTCAGTTGATGTCATTATGACATCAAGAACTAGTTCAAACTGCGTTATCTGTCACAGGCAAAAAAGAAAGTCAGTCTTTATCTTTAAACTTATAAGGCAGAAACGTCCTGCCGCCTAGGAAAGGTGACGCCGTTAGAACTAGTTTGCTAAAAATGAGTATTTAAAGGTATTTAAGATATGCATGGCAAAGCATTTTTACAGGATATACAAGATGTGTCTCAAAAGTTCCCGAACTGGTCAAAAATAAAGAAAAGTACGAATGATTTTGGCAAAATTACTTTGAATTTGTTTTATTCAAAATGATTCCGTTCCCCTCTCCCTACGCCGCTTTGCACGGTCCAAAAGCGTGTCAAAAGATTTATCTAAGTCATTCTCTGATATCATGTTTAGAATGGCGGTCGTCGATTTTTGGATGTCTTCAATGTTCGCACAACGCTTTCCTTTTGTGGCAAAATGTAATTTTCCTAGCAGAAAAAGTCACATGGTGCCAAATCAGGCGAATACGGCGAGAGGTTGATGGAAAGGATGCTTTTTTTTTATAAAAATCGGTCACAAGCGTTGAACGATGAGCCGGCGCATTATCATGTAACAAACACAAACTTCCACAATCAGGATATTCTCGCCGAACACGACGTATTCGCGAAAGCAATCTCTACATAACACTTAGATAAAACACAGCATTGTATTCTTTCTGTAGAATGTATTCTTTCTAGACAACACCTTTGGGATCGCAAAAAAAAATCAACATTGATTTGACTTTTGACTTCTCCAAACGGAATTTTTAGGGTTTGGGGTCACCTGGATGCTGCCATTCGTCACTTCGTCGCTTGGTTTCGGGATCATTTTGATAACCCCACGTCTCGTCACCCGTTACAATGGATTTTTGGTAGTTTGGGTCCCTTTTATCGTTCTTGAGCAAGTTTTTGCAATGCTGAATGTGAAGCAATTTTCGGTTATCGGCAAGCTTGTGAGGAACAAATCGTGCACAACTCTTTCTAGGCCCAATCTCTCCGTTAGAATGCAATGAATTGACTCACGGGACATATTAAGCTTTATTTTCATGTGAAGCAACGAGGATTTTGGCTCATTTTTAATAAATTCACGCATAAATTCAACGTTCACTTCGTTCACACCTGATCTTTGAAGGCCAGAACGTTCGTCGTCATCCAGCATATCCCGGTGTTCTTTAAAACGTTTAAACCACTCAAAGATAGAGGTACGGGATAATCACGCACTATCATAAGCATTTTGCATCATTTGATGCGTGTGGACCGCCGCTTTATTGAGTTTAAAACGGAATTTAATATTCGCCATTTGTTCAAAATTCAATTTTCGACCGATGATACAAAAGTACTGTCACTTAGAGCGCACTAACCTGGATTTTATTCATCCAAATGTCATTGAATTTTGACACAACGTCTATAATGGATGTAAGATGAAATGCCGAAAAGATCTAAAAGATGCCAGCACCAGTCTACTTCGTAGTTTTCATTGTAGTTTTCTACAACGCTCAAAGAATGACGCCTAACTTCTCTGACTTCAACAACATTATTTTGAGTAGAATGTCCTAAATTGTGGGTTGCATCTGAAGCGTGAACATTATTTGTGGATAAGCACGATAATTGGGATATTATCAACAGTTTGATAAGAAAATGTTCAATATTTTTTTAAACGAAAAAATATTTAAATTCAAAATTTTTCAATGCTTCTCAATATTTTTATCACAGGACTTGGAAGATTCGCATATTTCGGCTGATGTTTTATCAATTAGTTGTGTAGTCAACTACTGCATTAATTATGCAGGGTTGAAAAATAAACATAAAGGGTAATATAGGATGATAAAGGGATTTTTAGGGTATTCTTTCGAAACAAAGTTTGAGATAATCAGAATTTGTAACGGAAATTGCATCATGCTTTACATTTTCCTTTTTCAAAGCATCGTTTCCATATAGGTATCTCCAAAAATTTTGAAAATCCGATTTAAATGTATTGTTTGAGATCTTTGTCTTCTCGCAATCTTCTCGTCTCGCCTTCTTGTCTTGTCGTCTCGTCATTTTGTCATCTTTATTATTTTTGACGACTAAACGACCAAACGACAAACCAGTTTCGTTTCTTTGCCAATGGCTTTGGCAAAGGCTGCCAAAGGTGCTGAAAAACATTTTCAAAAATGAACCTTTTCTAGGAATTTTTGATTTTGATTTTGTATTTATAGTTCACCCTTGCCAATGGATTATGCAGAGTATTATAATACGGCATGTTGTTGGCAGGCAAGTGTTTGAAAACCATTTTATATGACATTCTTTCAAAATTTTTGATAGATCAGATTTAAGTGTAGTGCTTGGACTCAACTTATTCCGACATACCAGGTGTATGCATAAGTTTTTACCGGGTTTTTAAGTAAGAAAATACGTAATTTTCTAGGGAAATAAAAAATTTTTTATTCAAAATACTGCCCCATTGATGCGAAGAGGTGATAGTCAAATTGCACCAAGTGTCAGAAGTTTGTCCCATCCAAGCCATTTCACTCGTGTTGCTGTGCGCAACGTCGCGTTGCTTTGTAACAAAATTACTTTGCCATGTTTTCTGGCCCATCTAATGCGCGGTTTGTATTTATCATTTATTGATCACCGAGCTTCAAGAGTTGGTAATATATAATACCACTCCGGTTCCAGTAGACACAGAGCATGACCTTCGTGATGAAGGACCGGTTTCGCCAGTTGAAAACTATGATATCTTCCGCTTCTGATTTCTTGATTTCTTCCGCTTCCGCTCAAATAAATTAATTTTTCATCACCCATAACAATTTGATGCTAAGATAATTTCTCTTCGTGGTGCCGCAGCAGCACTGACTTTGCGATTTTCCATTTGACGTTTACTCAAATAATGTGGAAACATTCACCGAATTTATTTATCTTACCCCTTTGCTCTAGTCTACTGATCGTTTCGTGTGACACATTTAGACGCACTTGAGTTGAGTCACCATCCAATAACTCCTGCAATACCTCTTTTGTGATCTACTAAACGCGCACTGTCTTTCACATTGGAATTATCACTTTTGAACTGTTGAAACCATGTCTTATATGTTCCAATTGATGGAGTGTATCCACTATATGTTTTTAACCAAGAAACGATGAGTTAAATCGGTCTTTTTATTTTGTTTAAATAAGAAACGAAATACATACCGCATATGTTCTTTTTCAAGCACAAAATTTGACATATTTGATCAACATGATAAAACACGCACGCTAGTTTTTGGCGGACTCAACTTGTGTGTTTGTAGCGAAATGTCAAATGATTGAAATGGCGTATGTGTCAAATTAAAGAACTTCGTACTTTTCGCTGGCAACATCTCCTAGTAACATCGGGAAAAACTTATGCATACACATAAAAGTAGTGAAATTCGCCAGTAGCCGGAGGGGTAAAAGGAGGTTTACTTTCTTGTTGAAATGGAACTATGACGACTAATTTCCATGATTGTGGAGGCAGCTTACGAAGAGTTGTTGTTGCTACGAAGGGTGCTGGTGTCTTCTAGATTTTTTCATAATTGTTGCGTGAACTGACAATTTTTTCGATAGTGGTCAGAAAAATATAATATTGTTTGGAGATGGCTTCTGATTGTTTGAAGATGGACGAAGTAGTGAAGAAAGATGATTGAGGAGACCCGGCTTCATAGAAGGATGCTGTTTTAAGTTTGTGTTGGATTCTATTGTTACCTATGGTTCCGACATTGGAATTGGAGAGCTAGAAGCATATCGAAGCAATCGAAGCATAATCGGTGTCTGCAAAGTGTGACAATTTGATACGAGGGTGTAGGATGTGTTGGAGTTTATTGCATGGCGAGAAGAGCATTTTGCAAAATCTGGGGCAAGTGGGCCTTAATTAGTTGTAGTTGAGATGCCTTGAGCATACCTTAACGATACGAATGTTCCCAAATAGTTTTGTTGTATTTGGTTGAATATGTTGCGAAACAGCTGTCTACGAAACCTGTTGACGCGTCTGATGACATCTAACACTTCCGATGCTAGGGAGATCAGATATTGATAACTAGAGGATCTTTTTTGAAATTATTGAGTTAAAACAGATTTGTATAGAGGAAATAAAGCGTCTGGAATATTAGCAGGAAGATGAATTTCATCGATCTGCTGTCTTGAGATGCCCGAAAAACTAGTAGATCGGGGTTACTTCAAGCCACTCTTGCTTCACTTCTTACTGGGATTTTATTTGCCCAGATTTAGCACTCAGATGGATTGGTAATCTGTTCAGTCAATTATTTGTTGTAGGGGCTTATACGTCTGTCTACTTTGATAAGTTAAGAAACTTAATATATCCAAGGTAGTATTATCGCGATTGTCAATTTTGTCGAAGAGCTTAAGGACTCTGTTCCGTACGCATTTTTCAAGTGGCTCTAGTCGTAGTTCTTTATGTATGTCTTTGTTTCTTACGTATCATGGATATCCGAAGATTTTCCTGATAATTCCTGATACTTTTTGTTGGTTTCCGTCGCCTGGCAGAAAGCATTACTGACTTAATCGTCCTGCTTGTCGTCCTGTTTAAAAATGAAGAGCCTGTTTTTCAGATTTAACTGCTATGATTTTACTAGGGCATGTAGGATACCAGTAAATAAACTTCGTTTTGTTTGTTTGTTTTCTGTCTAAGAAATTCTGCTCTCTAGCGTTAGTCTGAGGTATTAAGCTGTCGTTTTCCATTCAATATGTTCAATATGTTTTCTTGTATTGTTGAGAGCGGTGGTCTTTGCTGTATTCATCGTCTGATGAAACTGTTTTGAGTTTTGTCTGTGTCGATTTTTATCTGCCATTTGCGAAAGTATCTCAAAAGCACGTTGAGAGATTGTTGCCGATTTACAGTGATGTTTGTCAGGGTTTTACTTCAGTTTGTCTGGATCTATAATATATACAAGTATCATCGACATAGAGGGATAGTTTGACGTTTGTTAGCAAGATGTGGAAGATCCGACGTGTACATTTTACAAAGCACGGGCGACTGTGGCGATCCTATGTGCGAAAAAGTATCAAGCCGGTGTTGTTATAGTCGTGATTGGAAGGTGATACAGTCATAGTCATTACATCTTGGTCACTGATAGCTGGGACTATCTGAGCTCTGAGTATATGAGAACAGTTTGCTTTTGACTATATGAGGATATATAGGAAATATCAAAAAGGTGAAAAAGTAGAAGTAGTTGTTCTCTTTGATATAGAGGATGTCAAGAGCTGGTCGTAGTGATTTGACTTAACTGAGTAATTACGAAAGACGACTTCTGCCTCAGCGAAAGCTTAGTTATGTATAAAAGGAAAATTTCCGGAGATTCAGAAAAAAAGTATGTTCAACCAAGTTCATGCTGTCGGCCGATAACTGAATTCATGTTAAATTCTATAATTTCAAGTTATGATAACAAGAAAAACATTAAAATAAGTTTCTTAAATGTATTGGTTGTGCTGTTGACTTTAGGGGGAAATTCGCAAAATTGGTTGGAATGATGTTTGAAATTTGTTAGAGGTGTCGACAAGGAGTAAAAGGGGTACCAGGCCATATGACTGATTTTATTGCGAGGGAATGTGAAAAAGTTTTCATAGATGGTTTGATTGAGATTATGGTGCATTTTGAGATACAACTTGAAGGAATCGCAGTCCCCGGAGTTAGCCAGATGGCTAATATAGCAAAAGTTAGCGGACTTGATGGCCTCATTTTTCGGATTTCGGCCGATTTTCGGTACCTTCGAGATATTAAACTTGAAGCAATTATGTTGTAGTTTACAGTGAGTTACGATGTGGTCAATTCTTTGCAGTCCATATAGTGAACATCTGTGGGGTCCATATAGTAGAAGTATGTTGGACAAAATGAATCTAATATTTACGAAGGTAGCAAACTGTAAGCTAGGATTGAAGGTAACTAAGAAAAAAACGAGTTTCAATCAGTTTTTCTTGAAATGGAGGGTGTCATGCGATATGGGTTTTAGGTGTTATGGTAAATGCGTAAAGAGGCTTATGTTGCCTGGAAATCTGTTTTCGAATTACAGAGAATTTGAGTTTTAGTGCAGCGGGTTTTTCAGGATACACATCGCGGGGAGTTTTTTTTAAATTTATTCTTTTAAAATCAGAAATTTTAGATTTTTCCTAATTATGACAACGCTCGAGAGGATCATTACTGCGTCCCTTTATTAGCTTGCTGGTAAGTGCTGTTTGCTGTTCGTTTTTGAGTTGTTTTATGGACTCGCTTTCGCTACTTCCGAATGGATGATTTCATATTTGTTTGCTGTTTGTTTATTCGTTGTACCTTGGTGGGTATCTGCTGTCGTATGCGTTGACGAAGCTGATGGTGTTCTTGGTAGCTTTTCTTCTTGATGGCCCAGCCAAAATTGACTTGTTTCTGAAATTTTGAAATTTCCACCATCACGTTCTTGAGAGAAATGAGTTCCTTATCGTCGCTCTTTTCATATGTTGAATCACTTATTTTGACTGAAATGTTGTTTGTCAACTCGCTATCAGACGACGTCGCGGTTTCCACGAAGAATCGCTCGTAAATGCCATTGCTTTACCTGTCGCTGCGGTGCTTCGTTGATCCTTTCGCCTATGTCCTTCTTCTTGATCGCTGGAGTCAGATGATAGATACGTGCTACGACTTCTCCTCTGCCGATTGCGGTTTACAAAAGAGAAAGAAATCGCTTGAGCAGTTATTTACAAATAATTTTACTGATTCCTTCCTGAACAGGAAACATTCTCAGGTTTTTACCTCCTTCTATCTATTTATTCTAATTCTTACATAACTATTTACATGTCTATTAAATACCTTTTTCAATTCTAAAGTATGTTTTTATGGTGCGCATGAGCGTCTAGAAGGAATTCTCTCATAATGTTTTATGATTCACTTAGGTATAGAAAGAATTAGGTAGAAGGAATTTTCTCATCTTAACCTCACATGCAACGCATGTGACGTTATTCGATCTCGTTTAACGTTTTGTCTTTGACGTGTCGCTACTACACTCACGACTTGACAATGGTCCAATGCAGACTGACGTTATTCATTGACTTTTGTCCGGTAGACTGAATAATACGCGGCTTGAAAGGCAAATAGTTAAATTCTCATTCAGTAAAATCTATGTCCCCTGTGAAAACTTCTTTATTGGACATTTCTCTGTCATGTGAATCTTATATAATCGTCAGGATTGTTAGTATTCTGTTCACATCTAAGAAATTTGCAGCGCTACAAAAAGCCCGGTATTTTTTTTTTAAATAAATTAGTTAGGCTTAGTTGATGTTTTTTAATGATTCTGGTTGTTCTTTATTTGTAACTATTCCATTCTTATCCTTTTTATAATATTACTTTTGGATTTTATTTGTAAGCTTAATTAACAACGACTTGATTAACACTTTCATAGATCATAGAAAATTTATTTCAGGTTAATGTATGTACATTTAGAGCAGCTTTACTGCAATATTATTCAATTTAAAAAAAAAATATTTTCATGAATTCTAAAAACATGTAATTTCACGCTGTCTCACATTATATAAACAAAAAACAAAATAGATAAACTGGAATCCATCGAGGACATTTAAGGTATAAGTGGTAAAGTGTATATCAGCCACAATAAAGGTCTTTGCAACTCCTTTTTTCTTTGAAAGAAAATTTCAAGCGCTTTATGTGGCAAAAGCAATTTCACCTGTCACAAGATATTATCTCATTGAAACAGAAAACGTATTACTTCGACAGCTTGACGTATTTTGAAAGGTTGTTTTTCTCCTTGAACCGCGAAATGAAACACAACTAAAAAAATGTTAAGTATGCAACTCAGAATTAAGAGAGTTTACAGTTCGTACGTTGTTTGAGTAATTTAAACTTAAAAGCTTCGAATTCCACGGATGCTTGCACAAATGCTTTCATGAAAATTGTTCTTTGCCCTTTTTAAATAATGAATTGACGACGTCATATTTTCGATCAATCTTATCCAACTCTTCCTTGAAATTTATTCCATTTTATGTTGTCGAGTAACAACTCCTTTTGTATGTACAATAATCGGGAAACGTAAGAAACAAAGGGGTTTGGTTGTTTGATTGATGAGACTGATATATGATATATGTGGGCTTGCTTGAACTGAAATTGGAGCGTTCCTAAACGTTCCTAAAATTCGTTTGGTATTTTAAATCAATCACTTGAGTTCACTGTGTGGGAATTAAATGAAATTGTACAAAAACTTTTGTGCCTAAAGGCGTTTCTATTCAAGCAAGGAAAATGATTCTGTCTCTGAAAATGACACGGAGCCATGATGAGTTGCAAGTTTTTGACAACAGTTTTGATATTTTGAACATTACTGGCATGTCATGGAAAATGAAATGATATCCTGAATTAAAACTAGAAAACAGCTTAAATTTTTCAAAATTATATCGCAAACTATTTTGCACGTTATTTTGTAGTGAAGGAAACTTTTCGCGATACTTTAATTTGAGCTGTTGGAAATTCTACACATTCGCATCGGTGGGAAAAACAATCATAACCTTTGAAATCACTGCAAACGTGAAAGCTAGAAATTTTAACATCAGACTTGAAGCAAAAAATGACGGTGAAAGTGCTTCTGCTCCTCTCCACACAGGATAATGAAATTTGCTTTCAACTAGATCATTAATTAAAGTAAGAGAAATTCGTTCTCATATTATCACTAGTGTATACTTACCCTTAATTTTGGCGCTTAGTTTTAATCAAAGGTGTCCTATTTGCTACAAGTGTAGTATGCTTAATAGTAGACTCCGAGTTCAAGAATAAGTATACTCACGCTTGCAAATGAGGATCCATCAAGCATACTCCACATACACTCTCTCTGGATTATAGGAGGACTAACTTTAAGAAAATGCATGCAATACGAGTGCACTACTAACACGATTTTCATTTTGCTTTTCGTATTTCCATTTCGGGTTTTCATCATGCTGCCACTCCTGCAACACAATCTACATACATGGCTTGTCGTCGTTCAACTGCGGCTACTACGAAAATAATTTTCATCATGGCTGACGTTACTTTCGCAGGAGTCTCTAATGCTGAATAGTATGCAGTCTCTGCGCACCGGAACGCCAGGCTCCAAAGGAGAAGCAGGCGAAAAGGGAGAGATGGGACGGTCGGGCGAAAAAGGACCTCCCGGAGAAAAGGGAGACCGTGGTGATCCAGGGATGACAGGTGCTAAAGGCGAAAGGGTGAGTTTTAAAGTCTTTTACTTAAACAGTTAATGCCTCTGTTTTAAATGTTGCCATTTTACTAAAAAAATCTTAGAACATACGTAAGTATTAAGCGAAATGGGTCAAAAAGAAATAGTCGTGTCTAATGGTGTTCTACCTGATGGTGCACTGAATATGAATGGTGATAAATGTTTTTTTTTTTGTTTCGCAGCAAATGTACTTTCATTTCAGCTGTATCCTTATTATTCGTAAACGTTCTAAATTTGAAAATATATTTGAGTATTTAATGCAATTTCATGATACCGAGCATAATGGATGAAAACATAAGACATGCTTTGAGAAGACGTGAAAATGTGCACCTTACGAATAGTACTTGAATATCAACCATTCTATCTTGAAAGACCAGTCACTTTTTGAACTATGTAGGAAAGCTTTAACTTCCTTTTGAGTTTTCACTTTACATTTGGGTTTGATGCAAGATAGTGTTGGTAGTAAGAACTCGCAACAGTCAGTTCATTGTTTAAGTCACCACAAACTACTGCAAAAACTAGCGCGGAACAGGAAACATCCTTCAACAGTCTCTAAGTTTATCTGTTTGATTATTTGATGAATAAGTGGCTACAATAATATATAAATAAACTACTCATTTTACTTAAAAATTCAAAAGGAAATGAGATTTCTCGAGCATTATATCCTTCCAGCCTATTAAAAATGCATTAAGGTTCTCCTTTGGAACGATTTTGCTAGACTGAATGAAAAATTTTGAGTGTTTTAAGCAATTTTTATTATTATCCGGCACGAACTCCTTGTTGAATAGTGTTGCTTTGTATTTGTACAGAGGGTTGTGCAAGGACATGAAGCCAATAAGACTTCAGAAGAAAAATGATGAAAATTAGGCGCAACCCTAAGAAACATGGCAATTCCATCAGAATTTCGTACATACATTAACCCTGCCGTCCCCTTCTAATACGGCTGTATACTTGGTAGCAAGTTGCATTTTTAACAAACGGAAGCATTTAATTAGAAGTAATTGTAACTTAATTTTAGGAAGTTGAAAACACAAATCATAGGACGTCAAGAGTTTTGAATTTGAAAAACAGAGTTTGAAAAATATTAAGCTGATCACAGGATGAGTGACAGACTTCTTGTTTTTGCGAATGTTTTTATTGTGGTGTTGTAGTAGCGGCGCGTGGATCTATCGATGGGCTACGGTAAGGAAGCAACGTTGTTCTTACTGCAATGTCATAGGTTCACAGAATTAACCAAGGAAAAAAGTAATTCGAAATTGCATACCGAAATATTGGCGAGCTGGTTGTGCTATAATTCTATCATGTCAACACCTACAGAGTATTCGAATAACGGGAGTAACAATGAACAAATTTACAGCTAGCCGTCGTAATAAATCAAGATTATCAAAGTCAGCCGAGCGTTTGGTCGGTCATACACGATGACAATATATTTCTCACAATTCACAAATTGTCGCACGGACTGAACACGCATTTCGATGATAAACTCTAATAACTTCAACATTTCAAATTCGCATAAAAGCTTAAACGTCATTAAATCAATCGTAAATCGGCTTTAAAAGCGTGGTCGCAAATTTCATCTCCATAAAACCGAAAGTTTAAAGTTTCGACAGGACTTTGAACACTGCCTTTTTAAGGCGCGAAGTACGCTTTTATTTGAATGCATATCTTAATAAGCGAAAGAGTTGCAGCTAGTCATTTATCGATCACGAACCTCATTCAGAAGCAGTCCAAAATCAATCCCAAATGTGACAATGATCAATAAAAAAAATAATACAAATAAATGAAAATATGACAGTCGCAACGAGAACCGTCATTACTAAGACATTTATGTATATCTTATTCAATTGTTTTCATTCTAAATTAGCGTAAATGTTGAATGAATGTGAATGTGAGTGTGAATGTTTACGATTCACAAATATGGCTTCTGCAAAATTGAGCCATTGCCATAGGAGCAGCTTCCTCCATTGATATCTATTTTGTATATTGATCATCAAACTCCACTTTCATATATATAAGCATAATTTACGTGAATATTCCAAGGGATATGGCTGCACTAAAAGCAAATTTCCACCAAAAAGTAAAAGGAATTGTACCTGCTCTGCTTGGGCGTGCTAGAGACATTTGTTATACGTTATATAAATAAAATTATAAAATATAGCAAATTTTATTAAAAGTTCGCTTTGGTATTCATTCATGTTTGCCAAAACATTTTGACTAATTGTGTGTTTTTTTCCATTATAAATCCTGATTCGTTAGTGAGTTTGCAATGTGTCTGAAAAATCCATATTTTACTGCAATGTCATAGTGAGTATCTTAGAAATATAACCGAACATATGTCAGTAGTTTTGAGTCAATTTCAAAGATGACATGATATGGAATGATGAATGGAATTTTGAGTATTGTGAGGGGTAGAACGGCCAAAATTTACGCGATCTTAAGTTCATTGTCCTACATCATTGATTTTTGTAGCCATTAAAACCATTGTCAATAATCGAATTTCGCTGGCATATCCTTCACGAGGTATTACCGATTATTTATGTCGGTATTATTAATGATATCCCAGCAAGTTGTTTTGATTGAGCCTCTCAGATTGATTTTAGATTTTAAATTTGAACAAAGTTGAACAAAGATTTTAAATTTGAACCTTATGAACAAAGTTTTTTTCGTAATAGTTCAACGACAGCCTGATATCAACGACCTAAGAAAAGCGTCTAGCTTCCTAAAGATGCCGAAATAAAACCAATAGAGTTTGAAGAGCACTGAAATGCCCGCCATGCGATAGATGTTACGTTTTGAATGTCAAAAATTTAACATTTCGAATGGAATATTGATTATAAATCATATTTTCTCTGAGAGATGAAACTCATTTACTTTCAGCAGAAAAAAGTTTGGTCAGCCTTTTTTTATACCAGTTTGAGATTTGTGGATGTTCGTGAAAGTGCTTCCAACAAACAAGGAATGTTAGAGACTAAATTTACAAACAATTTTGCTGGGGTCGGCTAGGCCTATTCATTGCTGAATAGGCAAAAACGAATGCTTAAATAGCAAAACGTGTCGTGTCATGCGAATCACTTGTGAATATCTTGAACCCAGAAGGCGTCATAAAAATGTTAATGCTATTATTGAAAAATTTACATATTTTTTCAGCTGCACAAAAAAAAACTAAAAATTTGTCATAACAACTTTTAAAACAATTTCATTTAAAATTTCAGGGCCATCCCGGACCACATGGGCCTAGTGGACTTAAAGGAGAACCTGGACAACCAGGATTGCCGGGCTTGTCAGGCCCACCTGGAGCGACTGGCATGAAAGGTGATAGAGGGCCTGTCGGAGAAATTGGTCCCGGTGGACCGCCTGGTCCACCGGGTACTGTAGTTTATTCGGATGTAAAAAATACAACTGAATGCAAATGTCAGGCAGGGCCACCTGGACCAACTGGTCCCCGAGGCGCAGCCGGTTTTGACGGTGAGCCAGGCCCTGCTGGAGAGCGTGGCCCCGTTGGCCTAACAGGTCTCCCGGGTCAAGTTGGCGAGAAAGGTGAGAAAGGTGAAAAAGGACTGCGTGGTCCAGCAGGCCCTAAAGGTGATCGAGGGCCTGAGGGACCCCCCGGACGAGTGGTATTTTCATCTGATAATGTTACAAATGGTACAAAGGTGCGTTAAACTTATGTCATATATATCATATTCAGTTATTAAAATCTCTTTACTAGAAGATTTGAGACACTAAAAAAAAAATACAAAACCGCTGAAATCATTTAACAAACATCTAACGTTCCACTCTTCCGAAAAATTAATCAGAAATTCCAAAAGAACTAACAAACTGAAATAATTAATTAATTAAATAATTGTATTTCGAAAAAAGAAACACATTTCAAAGTGCTATAAAGATGGATAAAATCAATCATCTTAGAATTTAGATAGAAAGCAAAGTATTCGTTTAAATTTACTTTGAACATTTAAATATTCACAGGGAGAAAAGGGCGAACGAGGTCTCAAAGGGAAGCGTGGAAAGCCTGGACCACCCGGTCCTATGGGACCACCAGGACCCCCCGGACCGAAAGGAAACAGTGGTGACACAGGACTTCCTGGACCGTATTCAGGCTCAGTATGTAAATTTTTAACGAACGTCAACAGCTTTTATTGCTTGACCTACTTATATTTTCCGACACTCATTGCTAATCCTTCAAGTTTCATCCGAATTTCATTTATTATTTGTCCTTAACCATCCAATTTAGATTTCCGTTTTAGAACATTTTCTACAAAGGCTTAATTTGCCATGTGACATTTTCCATTCGGTTACAATTTCCATTTTAATTCATTATAACGCTCATTATAATACTGCAACTTTTCACAATTCACCCTACACGGTGAGCCTTTTTTGATAATGAATTTCACACTAAAGCATTTTCGTGCAATTGTCTAGGGGCGATCTGGGCCACCCGGACCAAAAGGTGAACCAGGACCAAAAGGTCAACGTGGTGATGCATTAGTTAAAGAAGGGGTAAGTAATCAGGTTTTATTTTAAACACTTCAACATCAACATAAACCATCAAATCTATCGTAGTACTGCTGAGTGAATATGTTCGCCATACAATAAAAGCAAAACAACACTTCAAATAGAAAATTAATAAACCGAAAACCACCAATGCGTGTTCGAATTTCACCATAGTCTTCGAGGGAGCCATGCAATTTTATTCCGTAGTTATACACATGGAAATACCTAAATGTGAATATGTGACACCAATGGCTGAAACCTATAAAACTCTTACACGTAGAAATAAACCACTGAACTGAAAGTCTCTTCCATTAATTTAGTGTTCCTGAGAACAAAAAACAAAAGACAATAATAAAACCTTCCTACCTTGGCAATGCCATCCGTCACATTCCGAAGGAAATTTCTGCATGGTCAGCGATTTAAAATAGAACATCCATTTCGTTTCCCACTAAGGCTCTTCCGTGAATACTTTTGCCACATTGTGCAGTTAGTTTTCGGTTGGTAAGACTTTTTCAGCCCACCGGCGGATAGTTTTCTGGTATCCTTTAAAAATGTTTCAATATGGAACAAATGGCACTCAAGGGCACATTAAACTTTTGTACAATCTCCTTTAATTTTGCCAACCAGTCGATTCTACTTTTTATCCTCGAAAAGTTTTCCCTGAATGACACATTGAAAGGAGAACTAAAAAGGAATTGTACGAGGATAATACATTTAAATAGTTAATGTTTTAAAACACCTTTGATGAATAAAGTTGGAATGGAATAGTTGAAATTTTCCGTTGCAGCAGTTCCAATTATTCTATGATACGTATGAGATGGTAAGGACTAGAGAAGGCAAGGACCAAGTAGGGTAATTGAAACAACAAATTGGTCATTCAAGTGGAACTTTCGTGAAAAAACTTTGAGATGTATGCATGTGAGGGATACATTTTAGAGTTATTTATTGGGGAAAGGACATACATTTGAAGAGCCAACTTTGACGTAAGCATTTTGAACTTAATTGGACGAAAGGGGGAAAATGGGGCAAATTACATCTCCTGTTTGGACATCCCTATGAACAGGATTGCAGTGAATAATAGAAAAAACGTCTACGGCTCATTCTGAAGCGATGCCTGGAGCAACAAAATCTAGACCCTTTGAATAGTTTGGGTTCCTCCATCAATTCGGCGTATAATTCAATTCAATACGGCTTTCAGCTCGAAAGCCGTAGATGGATCAATAAAAGCAAGTCTCGCAGCTGGCAAAACCTCTTTCAGATTATCTAAGGGACCAATGGAGCTTGGGGGAATAAGCTTTGAGCCTTTGGGGCGCCCTATGTGCCAGAGGATGTTAAAATGGTCTAAGTTGCTCAGGTACTTTTCCCCGTGCATCCCGTTCATTGCGATGCTTCATACGAGGAGTGTTATGTTGTGTGCCCGTTTTTAGTCCCGTAGAGCGGGAAAAGCCTGTGCAGACTTTAAAATTGAAAAGGCCATTGACTCAAATGGGTTCCCAGCGTAAGTGGCTAAGCTTGTTCCATGTTAACATGTTGCTTAGCACATTCAACGTCTGCTTGTATTAGAATGGTTCCCAAAATGCTGGAAGGAGGCGAGGGTTCTGCCGATCAGCCAAAGGAAGGTGATCCGAACCGAATCGGCATATCAGTCTCTATTTATGCTGGACGCTGCTGGGAATGTTTTCGAAAAGCTCGCTAGAAAAGACTCGAGGGCGCCCAGCGAGCTATATGGGCTCTATTTTCTCTCAGAAGTACTAGTGGACGATCCACGATCGATGCAATAACAGTGCTGGACACGGAGCAGCTGATAGAAGCCCACAATAATCACTCAAGATGAATAGTACTACTAATAAAAATCGATGTGAGGAATTGCTGAATTCTGAATATTTCTGAATATTTCAGGGTGCCAAAGTATTTGATGTGAATATTAAAGGAGAAACTCAAGGACCGGAAGCTCGGAAGTCGCCGTTTGGCAGAAAGAATGGCGAGACTGATAATTATCTGACGAAATTACCCAGTGGGAACGGTGAGCTAGGCTTGATTTGCATCTCTCCGTGAAAAAGGGGGAAGGTTCACCAGACAATACATGACGTGCGGATGGTGCTTCTCATAAAGAAGGGTATAACGGATAGTTTGGCGGCGCAGAGGGAAGGAAGGCCTCTATGACAGCAAGACCTCTTCTTCTGCTCCATCTCTCCTGAAAAAGGGAATTCCTTAACCTGACAAACGAAGCCTCGTCCGAAGTAATGTGTCAGATTGTTCCAGGCTCAGTTCTTGGTATGACAAGGGAGGAGTTGAGTCATTCGCTGGCAGTCCTTCACCTCCCAACTACAAAAAAAAATTATTCGTATTACTATTGCTAATCAAAATCGGCACAAAATAATAATGAATGATCCTATTAAAAAATGTAAAACTCTCATCATTAACAACATACTGGGAATACATATATATATACATACATAAAATCAGCGCTATTGGTGCCTTTAATATATATATTTCCAAATGCAAGGACTCTAAATCACTTCCACTTGCATAAAATTTCAACAAATGCCTCAACTTCTTCATACCTGAAATTACCCCCAAACGCTCCTTGCTGCTGCTTAAAACCCTCTTCATGTATGAATATGGTAAGTCCAAAAGCGATGAAGATTTAGCAGGTTCATTGGATAATCTGGGTAGCTTGGGTCCGCCGGGCCTTGCTTTGTGGGTCTCGAGGACGCGTTTCGGCTGACCCACAAAGCAAGGCCCGGCGGACCCAAGCTACCCAGATTTAATTTTGGCCTGCGGCAACACCAAAACGAACTTCATTGGATAATGTTGAAAACGAAACAATGTGCAAGGATCTGCATCCTTAAAAATTATCTTCATTAAATTGGGGGCAAGAAAACGTTACGCTAGTTGTACTTTGAATTGAACTTAATCAAAATTTCTCAACATAAGTAAGTACATAATACAGCTTCGAAACATTTAAGTGACTTCTTGGCCGAATCAGTGTGTTTGACGTATGTTTGACAGCTGCTTTATGAATACCTACTCAATTTTTTCAATACGTGAGTTTTTTGTACAAAACAACCTGAGTAATTTACTTTTATTGTGAACGCACAAAATAAATTTTTGTCAGTTTCTTTACATTTGACGAAAGGAAAGAAACTGTCTTTCGTAGAATTTTAAATTGAATTTCTGCTCTCCAGGAAAACAGTTGGGACTGAAGTAGGGAAAATTTTCTCATAAATTTCTCTCACGATTTATTTAGGCAGGAAATGATATCGTGGTCATTTTGACTCTTTGTGAGATACTTTCCGATTTCACTGCAATCTAAAGTTTGCCTTTGCCAAAGAGCCTCGAAACTATACGCTTTCTCATTTTTAATCGGTGATTCTCGTCTTTCAATGATTTCAGGACATCTTAAACATATACTCTACAATTCAACTTAACTACAGATACTTTGCTGTCTGCCGTGCGATCATCTCATCGAAAAACGATTATCTCACTGGTCTAAGACCAATAACTCAAAATAGGCTGATGTCGATGATTGAAAATGTGAATTCAACAATATAGCAACCACGTCCTCTTGCTGATTGTCAGAAATCATAAATGATATCCACTTAAATAATATCCTTCGACTTCGAATGTGATTTCATTTTGATTTAATTCTTATTAGTTTGCCACTAAAACCTTACAGGACCTTTTCTCTATGAGTCTAAATATCAGCCCATCTGATCAAATTTCATCGAAGACCCTCCAGAGACATTTTTTATCTTTGAAGGAATGGTGGAAGATTTCAAGTTCGTATTGAACATGTTCCCTTGTCGATTAATATCAGTTGCCAACTATTAAGCAGGACGCATTGATCGACAATACCAACTTGATCGATACTGATAAGATGTGTAAGGTTAGTACTACTTATCGCAGCTTAAACTAATTTTACTTTCCAACATATTTCTTGAAGGCCAAGAAGTTGACTCCTCATGGGAATCGGAAGAGAGAAGCCTTTCTTTGTAATCTAGTTTCGCTCTCGACTTAAGTCGCCAACTTATTTGATCAATAGCTTCTGGACGTTAGAGTCTTGGCTAGTTAAGCTAGCAAACGGTATAAATCTTCTAGAAAATTTTCTTCCGTTTAAATGTCAAGAGGTATCTGACATCACTTCCCCTAAAGCTGTGATGTATTTCAAAAAAATAAGAAATAATTAAGAATTAATAATAATATAATGATATATTGGGACAACCGATATGTCACACCTGCAGCGATAGAAAGGAACAAGGTTAAAGAGGCAGGGATATTTAAAGATACAAAGGCCGCATAATGGCGGCCGAAAGAAGTTACTTTTAACCCACTGGCTCACCGTGCGGGCGTGGGGGTTTTAGGACATTATTTAAGTCCTGATCCTTCCACATCACATACACACACACACACAGAAAGAGCTTACTCCTTCATATTAGATAAAATTAATAATTTTTTTTGTTTTTATGTCGCCTACACATCAGAATACGTAACAAAGCATTGATACCAGAATGCCAAACTGAATATTGCTGATATCGCTGCCTTCAGCCAATTTCATATTTCTATCCAAGAAAAGCACAAAGACTTTAGCCGGATTTGACAGTGACTAACCGATCGAAAATTGCCTTTTGAAAAGAGCTGGAATTATGGTCTTTTCTTTCCTTTAAAGGTGAAATGACCATGGCTTTCTTTGAATTATACCGACAATTGAAGTTATTATTAAAAACCCAGACTATTAACTTAACACGAGTTTGCTAATTTACCTAGACGACGTAGGCCAAAAAGAAATGGTCGAAATTATCCTTCAACACTATTTCCAGAGCAATGTAGTCAACATTACCGCATTACATTAGGTAGAAGTTAAAAGTTCTTAATCTCGCTTGTTAACGATTCCTTGAAACAGAGAATAATGCAGATTTTAGTTTTGTCAATAGACCGGCTCTATACTCATAGCCATAGTCTCTAACTTCTCCGTCTTATTGGGCCCTCACTTGAATCGTTCGTGAAAATATGCCTCTCTATACTCATAATCCTTTAGCAGGACTTCCATAGTCAACACTGCCCGTATATTTTGAACAAATAGTCTGTGGTTGCACCGTCAATTCTTTGTTTACTTCTCGAATGCAATTCAACTTACGGAAATACCTGCTGGTGTTCATAATTGTTGAACCTACTCAAGGTCGGATGTCATGTCGCAATGTGACGTCTTTGTAAAGATCTAGCATAAGTTCATACAGCAATATCACTCTTGGGTAGATTCTCTCAGACAGAGATAGAAAAAGTACAAGCAGATTAATATTTGCATTGCGTTTTTATGAAAACGTTATAAGAGGCTTATTCTTATATTCTTACCAAAAAAAGAAAGAAAAATTTCCAACGGATTCATGGATCCATTTATTTATGTTAAATATCTCTCGGCAAGGAGTTTTTTCTAAGTCTTAGTCCTGGTTGTAGCTACGCTGTGGTATAGAGCGATATCGGACCATGATATTTTCAACATTTCCCGACTGTTGATGTTTGCAGTCATGTATTTTTTCGTTTTATTCTGTGGTGCCATTTCATGTCCACTGTCTCTATAAACGTGATAGTAGTTGATGTACATAATACTCTAAATTGTTATTAATATTTTATACACTTTTCCCGAAAATTCGCCCCTAATGCATCAAAAATTGCCGATTGAGTCGCGCGACGTTCAATATCAATTTTAATATTTAATGGATTGATTCCCCCTCCCCAGTCAATGCGTGACTTATAATTTGTTTTTATTTTAATAATTAAAGTCAAAGTACTATTGGTAACGAAAAGGTACTATTAGTGTAAATTTGTTTTGTAATGCAAAGCCTTGTAATTAAAATTTGACAAAACTTTTCGATTAGTGACTATTTCAGCCCTGGATTCATTAATACAAAAACAGCACAAGAAAGCCTAGAAATGACATTTTCCCAGCGAAGTCATTGGAATATTTTGGCATGAAATGCACATTCCAGAGAACATGTCTGCTGAAGTAGATTTCAATGTTTGCAAGTTAATGATCCTCTCATCCGAGGTAGAATAAATCTTGGAGGATCTTTTATCTATCGCTAACAGTGTATCCTTGCGCTACACTCATAATCTTCAATGCATCATAAACGAAACGTATATATATATATAATGTCCTTGTTAGAGCCTTAAGAGCAATTTACTTCTTGTTGTCAATTCTCATTATTTTCACTCGACTCATCTTCCCCATATGAACGTGCCCCAAAATTTTCATGCTCGCCATATTGATACAACAATGTCTTGGCTTGCCCGAGCATTCAACCACACGTATCCATCTTGCAGAAAATGATGACTGTCAAAGATTTATTAGCACTCATGAGCTACGAATGATATGAATGCGGCAAAGATATTAAAGAACAGATGATGAGTACAATATTCATAGTTACGAGGAAGTAGCAGTGTCAATGTTTAGGGAAGGAGCGTGGAATTATACTCAGAAAGCTGTTAAACGCCTCGTTAAATTTATTACAGACTACATTACATATTTCGACATGTGAAATAATAGCGATGATAAAACAAAGAATTGATCCCCCTTAAATGAAACGAGCAAATTAGGGATGCATAAGAATAATACTTGGAAAAATATTTTCGGTCACCGCAAAAGCAGTTGAGAGTTCGGGTGTGATAAGGATCGATAGGAAATAAAGCAATGAATAGAATTTTTAAGTTTCCCACCTTTTTCGTGACAATCCCCTTTAAACTCTCTAGGAAATAAAGGAACAAACAAAATTTGTAAGACTACAAGCTTACTTGTGACTATCCTTTTGAAGTTGACTTTAGCACCAGTCTATTTTGCTCGGTTAGTCTCTAAGGTTAAACGAAAATTAAGCTGGTTTTGAAAAACTACTTCACTTGCCTCGTAAATTCTCCTCTAGCTAAAAGTAAGAAGCATATTCGGTTCTATTTCCGGTCCCTTGAATCACAATTCCTCGTGCTTTTCATCGAGTTCATATTCTTCTCCACAATTCTTTAGTCTTCTCCACAAGTCGTTTCAGATCTCGGTGCTCAGTTCCTCTTGACTACAACGAGAAAACTCGGCGGTTATTCCTTTTATGTAACAAGTAACCGACCCTATACAATGTTCATATTTGTCTATTAACTAACCCGTTTCAAGTAAGATCGTTAATGGACTCCTTGAACCGGCAGACCACTCCTGAATCTTGGGAGACGATTTCTAATGGTCTCCCAAATGTACAAATATATATCTATGTAATGTTCATAATATATTATCCTCTATCATTTATATTTAATTTCAGTTTGAAGTCAAGTACATTTTCATCTTTGTAGGAAAGTTCTAATAAATTTTCTAGTTTCCAGTGTGGCAATCTATTGTTTGTTTTTTTATCGTCCTCTATCGCTGCTATCCTGTTTCTTTATGTCATTTGTATGGTGTATGTTCGGCTCATAGATTCAGTGAATGCTTCAATTGAGTAGCGTAAATTTTGGAAGAGTTTTTTTTTCTCCTCCAACTGATCTGACTTAATTGTGGATCGTATTGCGAAGGTTTTAGAAAAACAACATGTCGATCCATTCTTAATAAGTATCTTCAAACGCTCTGATGCCATGAATAATTTCCTTTCTGCTCCAAACTAAAGCCCCAGGGAATTATTGGTCAATTTCACTTCTACATATCGTCGCACTTCACGTTCGTGTCGTTACCTGGTTTCCTTAGGTGGCCACTCTAGGTCGTTTTTTTATGCTGTTTATTAACTGACTAACTTCTGTGATATTCTTTCCTTGCCATTTCTATGCAATTTATTTTAAATTATTAGGGTCGTGGAAAAAATCTCTTCATGATTGACAGCGACTTCCAGAAGACATGATTGCTATTCTGCTTTTCTGCAAAAACGTTTGATAAAACACTGAAATTTGATGCTCATGTCATCTTGAATAATCAATATATTTCAATTAATAACCAATTAATTTATTAATGGATTAATCAATGAATTAATTCTTGCAATCTTAATTTTTGACTCGAAAAATCTGATTTTGACGATTTGAACGAAGTTAAATTTAGTGCTCATGTGCTTAAGCATCTGGAGTTTCAGGATCTATACTCAGCCATATTACCAAATTAAGTAACGTGAATTTAGCAATCAGAATATTTTTTTCTTGCGATTTTTTAGAAGCAATACTTATGATGTTCTCCGGTATTCGCATCTTGAATCTTCTTTGGAATAGATTCAGCAAGGATTCATGCATAAAATTGCCTTAATTCTTACGTTTAGACATGCCTCTCAATTTTATGCGTTCTGTTCATTCCATTCCATTCACGGTCTTTTCACTTTGGTATCACCTTAGATATTCTAGGTCGGCGATTTTTGTTCCAGATTTGCCTCGATTACCATGCCTCAAAATTTGGACCTCCATTAACTTACGCATATATAGGATTCCGTCAGTTGCTCTAGGAACAATGATTGCTTTTCGATTCAGAGTGCGCGGACAGAAGTGTACTTTCAATCATCTATTCTATGTTTAACCTGGAAACAAAACATTCTAGAGTTTGGTCCTTTTCTTTGCTTTAAAAAGTATTGAAACTAAGACTGAGAGAATGAGAGAGAATCTAAAAGTTCAAACACCTTTTAGTCATTCTTTCTCTAAGATTTTCACTTGTATCTAGTAACCTGCCTTCCCTAGTTTCTTTATTGTTTGTCATTTTTTCATTGATTTATATCTGATCAATAAAGATCTATGAAGAATTAAATGATTAAAGGGAATCGAACATACATTAAAATTTTTAAATTTATTAAACTTTTCACCTGCAAGAAAATCCAAACAACAGTCACTGTGAACCACGAAATTAAAGACTTAACACCGTCATCAATTCCACAACTGAACGCAGATACCGAAACAAGATACCTAGTACTGATCGCGACATAAATATCTTTGTGCTGAGTATCTCAGATCTCACCAGATCATTCTTACAGATTGATCTGCAAGCGACGATACTCATATGTTGAGTATTCACATGGCAGTAGGTCAGAAACTGACCATGTCTAACATCAACTGACCGGTTTTTTTGATTAACCACTAAGAACGTTTGTAAGGAATTATGCAAATTAGTAAAATGCTGGAAAGAATTTCACAATAGTCATCGGCATTGATTGTGTGGAAATTTGTAGGGCATATTATAGTAAGATTTAGAAAATTGTGAGGGAATAATTCCAGATGTCATCTTTTTCGGTTTGAAATTTTGTGCGTGCTGAATTTCACTCTAGCATTTTCCATTTCCAAATGCAGCGTTGACCAGATGGATTTTGGTACACCAAGAACTTCTCCTTCTATGCATTTCCGTGGTATAACAAAGTAATGATAAGAGGATGAGATTAGCCAATTTAGAGGCATCCCTTAAACATGTTCAGGATTGTTGTGTGTTAGGTTGGGGTATATTTAGATTGTTTTTCCCTCAAAATCAGAGCATAAAATAATTTTCAACTGCTACAGATGTTGGTGTAGAGTTTAGGCTTTATCATAGATTTTCCCTAAGATTCTCGAATGCAAAGGAATCTTTTGGACACCAAACTATTACATGAATGACTAGAATTAAAATCCTTCATAAAGCTTAAAAGAAAACCTTGTTTTGAATGTTTATTTTAACTTCCTTTAACTAACTTTTATTTAACTTCAATGTAAGTTTCATCGTTTTCCCGTCAATGTTCTCAACGCTGCTATCCTTACATCTTCGTATTTGAATTTTTTTCAAATTCCTAACCGTTTCTAAAGTCATTTTCCAAGAACTTATTTATGTGGTCTACGCACTATTGTCCTTCACTGGTTCAACGGTAGAAATCTTGTTCACGTTGACGCATCCATTACTTTTACGAACCGATAAATGTAACACGTACCTAGATCTGGTGAGTAGAGCTGATAGGTTAACAGAGGAGTCCCATGCTTGGCCAATAATGACTCCATAGTCCTAGTATGAGTATATTGGATTGCACTTTCTCTTGCCAAAGAATCCAGGTATTCTAATTTTGGCTAATCTATCTTACTCGCTCACCGAATGTGGCTTCAACCTCAAGGTAGTGTTCTCTATTCTCTGTTTGGCCTGTAATAACCACTACTACATGTCAAATTTCATTGATTTCGAAAAAGACAACCATGGCTTTGAATATTGATTTGGATTTTCAAGCTATGGACTCTTCAATTGTAACACTTAGTTTCTGCGTTAACATGATTTGTCACTCGCTACAGTTTGGAATATTTTCCAAGTTGACTGAAGACATTTTCAACCATGAAAAGTCGTAATGACAATAGACACCATTTTGAAACACTTTTCTCGTGTCGAAACGTATATATACGTAATATTCGTCGAGCTGATTCTTCCTCAATTCATTCAATTTTGATCACTGCAAGGATACTCAAATGTAGATTTTGTCAGAAGAGATTGGATATTTCTCCGTATCTTCATTTGTTATTCATTGATCATCTTCCAAATCTTTTCGCCCTTCTTTAAAACCTGTCTACCTCTCAAAAACATGAGTGCATTGACCCCCCTAAACATCTCATAACAAAAATACGTCGATATTGCAGAAATACTTAACTTCCTCAATTGAAACGCACTCCATTTTCTAACCGCTGGCAGAAATACCTTTGGAAACAAACAAAAGCTGTGGCCCAACTAGGAAAACAAATTCGGCTAGAATCTGGAGGGGATGTCAAGTGTCAGGATGTCAGGATGTTTGACGTTTAAAAACAATGTAATTTTCTTTTTTCGGCTTCATTTTTAAGACTATTTAATTTCTCGTAGAGGAGCAATAAAACGGCTACTCCTACCAAGGATTTCTCCTTCTGCATCTAGTTCATATAGGAACTAGAATTAAACATTTCAAATCGAAAAATTGGCGATCAGAAACTAAATTGTTTGCAGCTATAAGGCAACTTCAAACTAAAACTTCCAAAACTTCAGATGAATTTTTTTATTTTCTAGTTTATATTATATCCATCGGGGTAGATGTCATAATAGGCCTGGTAGACACGATTTAGACGGTAGGAAGGTCCTACATGGGTTGCACAGGGGGCAAAATGGCAGCGCTCTTGAGTTGTCAATAACACAAATGTCATCACAGAAAATTGTCATTTTCTGCACTTTTCGGTAATCGAAGGGAAGAAAGAGTGCTCAGATAATTGTTTGATAACTTACCTTGGCACTCTTCGTTTCTTTTCAACTGGCCTTGGGACCGAGTCAGGCAAAATCAAGGAGCTATTGATAACTGGAGGGGCAAATGGAAGCTTCGAGGCCTATTATAACGTATGGTGCCTATATCCATACATGTGTACAGCTATATGAGAGCATATTAGAGCAATTAGTCAAGGAATTTTTCTTTGAATCGAGGACAACATTCAAAATAGAACAGTTTCGAGAAAAAGGCTTTCGAAGCTTCGATTTGGTATATTTCTATTTTGAAAATCAACATACCCTTCATCAGCCATACCTGCAACGTAAATAGCCCATCTACGTACTCAGTGTCATACCGTGTTGTCCGAGGTCCCTTTGATTTAGTGATGATACCCTGATGCATTAACTTTTGGATAATGTAAATCAGTCATTTGAATGCGTTTAGGATTACACGTTATTTGACAAGTGGAGGTGCACATATTGTACAGGAATGGGCAGACAGGTGATCCTTGTGGAATTCCAGCTTAATTTTTTCGCAGACCTGAAAGAAAGTCTTCCTTCGTAGCTCTTAAAAAAGGCGTTTTAAGTTTGAAGTAGGGAGTAAGTTCAAAAGAATGGATTAACATAGCCAGCTAATGAGCTTGGAAGATCAGTCCTACATGCAACACTTTCGCAATGGCCTTGACTATGTCAAAAGTTACAAGATCTGGTGACTTCCATTTCTTATGCCCTGGACCACCTTAGTAAGTTAGGATCCCATCGAAGGTGCTGTTCAAAATCCAGTTTGTTCATCTAGAGTGCTTTCAAACTAGCACTGCATCTAGCCTGAGCAATAATGCCCTTCTCAGTACTATGTACATTAAGCTGAGAAGACTTAGGTCACAAGTTTTCACGAAACTCATGGTTTTTCCAGGCCTGCGTGATTCTCTGATGGCCAAGTTCCATGCATTGGATAACCTATGTTTTGGCCGCGGCCTTCAAGGTGGCAGTCATTTTCGAAAAAGAACATTCATATCGGGTTTATATGGGAAAAAAGGACCATATTTTCAAACTGTACCGTTGAAAGCTGCACGTTTGCACTAAGAAGATCAATCAATTTAAAAGATATACCAAAAGAAAAAATGAATGAGTACCCTAATCATAGTTGTGCAAAGGATAATCTAACCGAAAGTATTCAAATATATTGTGGACCGAGCACATATGCAACGAAAAGTAAACTTCTTCACACATAGCTTGAAATTCTTATAAAATGTAAATAAATGGAAAATAAATGTAAATAAAATTTTCCGGTCGTTAAACCATCAAAAAATAAATAAACATTCAAATTTACTTAATACAACTTTTGAAATAATTGAAAATAAAATAATGAAACAATTTTTGAATTTAATTTTAAATAATTTTGAGCCGAACACAGTATTGAAGAAAAGTAGATGGAATACTTACATTTTAGGCAACAACAAGAGTTAAAATTCAGCATAGCGTTGAAATAAATTCAACAAATGGTGGACGCAGACCACTTTCATATAGAAATCTTGCTAACCATGATGTTTCATAAATTGATTTGTCCTATTCAAAAACACGATTCTATCATATATCGAAACTATCATTTACGAGGTGACGATTTAAGGTAAACTTATGGGAAATTCCCGAAAAATGTGTAATTTGAGACAAGTCTATCTTCCACAATAACCAACAGGTTTTCTTTTTTAAATTAAAATTTCTGTTGATTCACTGGTATGAGAAGCTAAAAGCATTTGGAAAAATAAATATGCAAATAGTGTGGGCTTAAGGCAGATTGTTATGAAAAATATTTTCTCGGTCAAAGTAGAATAAATCTGAATACCCTTCATATGTTTATGCCCCTTAAAAAACGTATGAAAAACTCAATGATAAATTATCCGATTGATTCTTGTCATACAATATTTTCACAACAGAATTTTAAAAAATACCGTTGGATTATTTGCGAACTTACCCTTTTAAGGACTCAACAAATATGCACAAGTTCACGTTTAACATGTTTTTCACTTAACTTTGCCAAGCTTTAATCCTTATGCAAAAATATTGACTAAAATTGTTGAAACTAAAAAGTATATTTGGAAATATTCTACATTACTATGATTCAATAAAAAAGCCAAACAGCTCTAATTCGATTTATTCAGTACATCGATTGTTTGTTTGATGTGAAACAGTTGACACTTTGAATATCTTTAACTTAGCTCAAAACTTAACTTTAAATTGTCAAAGATGTGTTCTCTTGGTTTTCTGGAATGAACCGTGTAGCAGTGAATGAACTACAAATAAATAAATAAATAAAAGATCACTCAAATCAACTGGTTACCGATCGTCCCAAAACTCAGAAGAGTACTTGTTGTTACTACGAGGTGCACTTTTAACCTCTATAAATGGTCCCATATCGTAAAAATTATCAATTTCATCATCGTCAATCTCTGCTTGATTTAGACCATTCGCCGCATTTACATAGCTAGTTGTATTAACAGGAACCACACCATTCGGATCTATATGATTGTTGAGTCCGTTGCCGTGCTGGTCTTCGGCCAAACTATCATTTTCATTTTCCGCCTCTTTTTCTGGTGCCTTTTCTACGTACGAAAAACCAATTGGTTGAAAAGCAACATTCTGGGTGAGAAGCACTGTTGGGCCAGCAAAACCACGAGGTCCTTGTCTTCCTCGTGGTCCTCTTCTTCCACGACGTCCCCTGTACCCTGGCGGGCCTCTACGTCCGGGCGGACCCTCCGGGCCTACCGGTCCATCGCGTCCAGGAGGCCCAATAGCTCCCGGAAAGCCATCAGGTCCGTCATCACCACGGGCTCCTCGTTGTCCTCCGATTCCGTCTCGGCCTTTGGGCCCTCGAGGGCCTCTTCTGCCTGGCCGCCCCGGTGATCCGGGCTCCCCAGTGCGACCTTTGCGACCAGACCGGCCAGGCCTTCCGTTACCACCACTAACTCCAGGTGGGCCTGGAGGTCCAGGAGGCCCAGGTGGACAATGACATGTTCCGTAAAACTGTTTGGGATCCCGCTTCAAGTCAGACTCGGCTAACAATTGGTTCAATCCACCTTCACTATCACTACTAGGTTTTCCGCAAACCAAAAAATAGAGTGAAACTGTTGGAAGAAAGCACAAAGGAATTATTGGTCACACTTGTTGAGTTACAACTTCAGTTCTTTAATTCTACTTCAATCGTTCACACCAACCAAGAACTTTCACTTGCATCTCATACTCAAATCTGATATTATTTGATTAACTTCTATTTGAGTCAGATCTGCATTTTGTTTACTATGTACTGTAAGAACTATTCAAGTGATAATTTACTAGAACATATATGTACATACTTACACACAACTAAAGCTCTTAATATGACCATCTTAGTTAATACTGGATCTGCAGCTTCTTATGTCTTCTATATATAACCGAACCATTCGCGAACCATTCGCAACCTCGACGGTCTGACTAATAATAACTTTGAAACTGCTCAAAATTTGACTGAGCGAAACTTTCTTCAAATTGCTGCAGTTGTTTCGTGGGGAAGTATTTAAACTCGCAGATCCATAGAATTTAAACTTCTTGCAGAATAAACTTCGTCTGAGGTCGCTAAAAATGACATGTGTCTTGTCTTATCGAAATATCGCATGCACAACATCAGAAACTCACACAAAAAGCGAAAGCTCATTAATAATTCAAATCTTTAAAATGGTTTTCAGCTGGTGAATTTTTTATCCAACGGAATGCTAGTGTAGGGCCTAATTTCGTTCGGTGCATTTGAAAATGTATCTTTAAGTCCGTACCTTTGACATAATTCAACTTGTAGTTGGAGTTTGTAGGCAACTACATCCCCATACTCGTACTATCTAAGCGTACCTCGTGAGGAACGACGGCATGCAATTTTGGAGGCAAAAGACGAAATACAAGAATGGTGACGAGTTTCTACGGTATGGACATTAAAGATTGCATAAATAAAATTTTATTTGTCTGGGGAACACCCAAAAGTGGAATAACATAAAAGTAGAAGGATGAAAAGTAAATGACTCTGGTCTCTACCCAAATTTCGGCTAGCCATTGAGTTAAATTCCTAATAAAGGAAATATGGCGATAGTGTTGTTTAAAATTAGTCGATCTCCATCTTATTCCGGTTTAGCTAACTTGGAAGCTACAATATTACCAACAAGAGTAGTAATTTACAGCAGTGAGTAAGGAAAATCTAGAAAACTTTAGGTTTACTCATCATCGCTGGTTTTTATGATAAACGCATTCATTCTCAGACAGCAAACAATCTAAAAATAAAGGACAAATCTCAATATTTCTCGTAGATTTCTCAAATAGAATTCATGAAGAAAAAACTAGTTCTTACTTATTGTAAGAATTACAGTTGAAGACCAATTTGAGGACATTGATGCGTTTAAATGCCGTTCGAATTTTTGGAAAACAAGTTAGAAAAGGAAAGGTACTAGAGTGCTGCACTTGAGTATTCTATGTACTACACTCTAAGTCATTTACACTAGTAACTCTAGTAGTAAGTGTAAAGAGCTCTAGAACTACTCTAAGTGTAAAGAGGGAGTGTACTCTAGAGAACGCCTCCGTGTAAAGAGTAAAGGACTGCGCGCTAAGTCATTTACACTAGTAAAGTACTCAGAGTTTAGTTATTTACTCTTGCACTGAACTTGCAAGACTTAGTCATGTTAATTTTCAGAGTGGTATACCGAATCGAAATAAACAAATGCGTTGTCACATTTTTTGAGGTAGGCAGACAGTGTGAGACATTCAGACGTGCAAAGCTTCAGGGAAACCCGTTAGACATACCTTCTGTCTATTTGAGAACCGAGCTTGAAACCAATTGTCATTTTAGTTCAGAATAGAATCCGATTTCCTAGGCATCTTCCTTTTTCCTGGATTATTCTACAGGAAAAAGAAGTCTTAAATAAACTGACGGTACAGTTTTGAAAGATGTGTGGTTGGAACTTGATAACAAGGGCCTGAATTTATTGGCCGAAGATTATGAATTAAATGAACCAGTTAAACTCGTTTGACAAATGTGGAAAAGAGGATAAGGAAACCTACTGATTTAATCTGCAAACCGCAGAGAAAGCATGTGACAAAGTTTATTCTCGCCTTTCTAATGTTTTTGGATGGGTGGAAACATCGAAACATTCTTCTAGGAGAGTTTGTTGAAACTGAAGGTGGTCTTGGTGGCATTGGTAGAGTATATACTTTCAATACATATGTTGTTGAAGTTCGTTTTGGCTGCATACAGCCATCTTGAAGATGGCTGTATGCAGCCGAAACGCGTCCTCGACTCAAGCTACCCAGACATATGTTGTTTTTTATATTTCTAGCCTACAAATGAAAAGGTATTAATTAATAGATGAAAATAGCTTTGTTGTTTTTCTAAGTATTCTCTATGAACATCGATACACTTTTGTGTTCATTTAAACCAATTGTCTTTTGAAAAAACACTTTTGCAAAAGAAAAAAAACCTTTTTCCACTCTGTTTGAGAAACCTCCAAAACATAGTGTCAACGATCCAATCGTTTCTTCGGACATCGAAGATCGATGGTCACACAGTATATTGTTGATGTGTGGCAAAAATAACAAGTTGTTTGGTTCCAAATAAGGACTGTACGGTACATAACTCAGTAATTCGATGTTTTGATCCCTTCAAAAGTCAGTTGTTTTCCGTAATGTGTGAGAACTGGTATTTTGTGTTCTTTTTTCATCTCACAAAACATTTCGGACAAACAAAAGTATGTGTACCATTCAGAATTGACCTTTCTATGTTAATTTAAACTCTTGCTTTTAAATTTGCTCCACATACGGCATGCACGAACGATTTTTGTCGGGTATAGCTCGTCTCGAAAGACCCACACAGTCGCTACTTTGTTTCGGGCTTACATCAATGAATCTATAATTGGTCACCTGTTACAATCTTATAAATGTTTATTGAAGCACTGCAATCGAACTTTGCTACCTCTTTTTGACACTCAACGACACGGGAACTTTTGAGGAAGTGTCAAACTATGTTGGTTCCAACAAGAACAAACATCTTATGCATACTAGTAAAACGTACCTCCAGGGTTGCCTCAATATCACAGTACATCCACATAATGGTCTTCCATAATCAATATTCTGACCACATCGACGATTTCTTGCAAAATCACGAATCATGAACGACTGCACGGGGTTTAGTGGTAAGCAAATGGCGACAATTGGATTGGTTGTACTTGTTACTTACAGAGATTAATTACGGTGCTTCATCACCCAAAGTTTCATCAAACGTCTTGAAAATCCAATAATATTGATTTCTGAAGCAGTTACGGGACAATTTGTGTTAGAAAATTTGCGAACAGCTGTAACGTTGACAAGATTCAGCTGCAGTTATTTCAATAACTCGAATTTTCCTCTTTAAATCGGTACACTGGCTGTTTCAGTCGTGAGCATGAAAGTTCATTCTCATTGAACTGAACGAAAAGTCAGCTGACTTGCCGCCTTTTTTCCGTGAAAAATTGTATTTTTATCGGTATCTGACAGATGTCCTTCTACTTTGCCCGTTTGAATTAAAGAAACTAGTCCAGGCACCTTGAGTTGTGAATATGTAAGCATATAACAAACATAATAACCTTCCTAGCATAAAACACTAATGATCGCTAACATTCCGCAGCAGAATCACAAAAAAGGTACGAGTAACCCAGGTTGTAAATAAAGCGAGACACAGTGCTTAGAAATCAAACGACGCAGGTGAGTGGAGCGGTCGCGTTGGCAGGCTTTCTGAGCTCAAACCCATATGGAAATACTCTTTCCAGTTTTTTACATTAGTTTTTCTTTTGTGGTAGTAGTAATGGGTTGTGTAAGTGTTTCAGTGTATGAATGTAATATTGAAAAGAATGTTAATGCGCGTCTTTCCGTATCTACGTCTCTTTCTCCGATCTCTATCAAGCTTCGCTTACAAATACGAATGGACCTAGAAAATCGGAGTCGGTAAATTTGCAGTTTGTTCGAAGTGTCAGCATCTTTAGTGGTTACATTCTGACCTGAGTCATCACCTCGCCTTTGCAGCCCGAAGGAAAAAGCTCGTTGACATTTGAATGACCGTGGTCTTTGTAGTGGATATATACAAATCAAATGGGTCTTGACTGTACAAATCCAGTAGGAAGTAAGAAGACTTCTACTTTTTTCACGATCTTTTGGTAACTTTGGTAGACAACGAGAATGTCATCGAAGATCAAAATATTCTGTAGCAAGGACCTAGCCACGACAAACATTTTTCCAATCATATGTATCCCTATCGTCAAGGTAGGGAGTTTTGTGATGATTGACTGAACGCGCGCTCCCCTTGGAAGTCCAAATTTCCCACATGAGCTAATTTAGCGCAATCGCACTGTTGACAGATGACAGTTTGAGCTTTGTATGGACCTTGTTTACATTTTCGTGACTGGCGTTTGTTTTGTATTTTGCATAACTGTGACCAGGTTAATAGTATTCAGGGTGGTATTATTATTATTATTATTTCTTTTAAAAGGTGCAATATTGAATTATGCGCGTTGTTCCATGATAAATTAATGCTTCGGTTCGAGTGTAGTACAATTTTTGAAGTCAATGGGTATAATTGTCATTTTCACAGGTCATTATGGACAATGGTCACAAATTGCAAAAATAATTTAAATAAATTAAATATTAAATAAAATTATGAATCAAATAATTTTTTTAATTAATAAATAAACTAAATTTTCAATAAAAAGATTACGCCTTTGTAGGGTGTTAAGAGCTGGCTCTCATATGATCATGCTTAGAAGGGTGTGTATTGTGCACATTCGAATCCAATATTTCGGGATGGTAAATTACTTGAATCAGTTACAGCCAACAATTTGTACGACCCTGAACAACTGCGAAAAGTTCCCTTCAATTCAAATCTCTTAACAAAAATCTACTCAAAGAAAAACGATCTGTTCTTACTAGTAGCAGTCTAAGTATAGAGCGTTAACACTTCTTACAAACTCCTGATCCGACAGCTGTTGACCAAGATAAGTGAAATTATATTTGAATCGGTAAATTCTCTTTAATTTTTGCGTTGAACAAGATTACTCTTCTCATAGTCTTGGGGTGAAATTGCAATACAAATCGAATCCACCTTCTGCTTTCTCTATCTCTGTCTGAAGACATCGTCCGAGAGTACCAACGCTATATGTGGCTATGCTGTGCTGGTACTCAAAATTCTAGTTCTCTAATAATTATCGCAGCCCAAAAAGTGGGAACTAATTGAAATTGTTTCATTTTTTTTTATTTTTTGACACATTCAGGGATTATAACGACATAAACGTCACCGAACGTGATATATACGACACCATGATAATATTAAACATATTCAGACAAAGCTACTGAATTCAACTCTTTCGCTCACATATTTTTTTCACATTTCTGAAAATCCATTGGGGAACTAAGTGAGTGATTTTACCAAAAGATATTCAAGAAACAGGAAATAGGAACCAAATAAAATAAAATTTTTATATATTTCCCTAAAAAGAACTACCCTGGAAAATCACCGCAGACGAAGATAACAAAACAAGTTGTTAAGGGAGCGAAAAGTTTGCTTCAAACAATTACGATACAAGCGTTAGTTTCAAAATTTTCAAAATATTACCTTAATAAAACAACTATTTAGAATAATCCTTTTGTCTTTTCACCGTTTCCGAATTTTATGCCTTTTTGGGAGAAAATCTAATGAGTTAAAAATAAAAAATAAGATACCCGTAAATCATTTATTAAAAGTACGTTAAACACATTGAATTTATTTGAGTTTTTACAGTGGAATAAATTCCAAGGACTTTTGCAATAAATGTATTTTCTTTGAAAAATTTGCTAAATGTTCAGAACCAAGCCTAAAATTTATTCAAATAAACGTGATTTTGATTTTGTGAATTCAGAGATTTCGAGAAATGCAGGGAAAATAAGCTTGCAAAATTTTCGGAAATTTTTCGGAATGAACATATTCATCAGCTTTTGAAGGCTGATCGTGCACCTCCGTAGGGGAATGAAATAAATTGAATAGATCAATGTGTGCGTTGGGGCGAGGGACATCTAACTTTTACACACACCAACACAAGTGCGCCTTAGATTGCTGATTGCAGTGTTATATCTCATCTATAATCTACTTAGGTTGAAAACAGAACAGAAACAAGTCCGCGACAAGCAACGATAAATATTACGCCCGTTCGCCAATCCAACAAATCTCACTTATTAAATTTTGCTTTAAAGTCGTTCCTAGGTGACAATCTTTTGCGAATAACTTTATCTACTCAAATGTCCTTAGGCTGAGTATTACGCTCGTCAAAATTTATAACACAAGATAGGCTTGAAGTTGATGAGAGGATAACATATTTAAAAACATGACATTGAAAGGATTTGGTGATTCTGTGAAAATCATGGCAACCATTATGCAACGCACTTTCCCGAATACCGTTTCCCTGGCGTTTTAGTATTTTATCTGTAAGAGAGATTCCATTTTCCGGCTTGGTTTGCAACATCTCATAATTTATATCAATATTGTGTTCGTTTTTATAAAGTTCGCCACAGTAGGGATGGCATTTCCTTTTAAAAACTTGAGCAAAAATTATCTTCAATTTTTCTGCCACACAATTTTATGATGCTTGGGGCTGTGTGTTCTAATTGACAAAAGAGTAAACCGCCGCAGGATAAAGGTATCTAACACTCAGGATATGCCTCACCAGGCAACAGTAACATGTGATTTCGATTGTATGTTACATCAAGTTATGTCCAAGCATTTGTGGGTTTGATTGACAGGTTCAATTCATCAAACGAGTTTGAATCTCAGCAATTCAAGAGTCAAAGAATTGAATTTTGAAATTTCAATTTCTCAGTATTATTTCTTTGGACTTCATTAATTTTTCAAGTTCGATTACTTCCCTTCGAAGTGATTAGATGCAGAATATTAACACCTGTACAAGAATGGATGCCAATTTCGCCACCACTTTGAAACTTTATCTTGCTTAGTTCAACGTTTCAGTGCTGTTTTTACATTTTCTACAGTGAGAGAATATGATCTAATAAGGATTTTCTTTGCCCTAGGAGTAGGGGCAAGCTCAAAGGACATTTTCTGTGAATTTCAATGTTGCGCATAACCCGTGAGGAATGAAGTGTATTCAAATGGGTATAATAAGACAGTAAAGAATATCTTTCGTGCAGTTAAATGAAAAAATTACTGCCATCATGAAGTTTTAATGCATGTATTTTTAATTTTAAAACCGTGCAAATAATGGCAACCTACTTTTAATGGATTTCGACAAGGCAACCTATTTCGATCCACAAAGTGACATTATAATTGGTACATTGCCCTCTCGCCCTCTAATGATATTGGCGATATTTTAGTTGTTTTGCTAATTTAGGGAAATGACCACTTTCACTTGCTTTCAAACTACTTGGTGCATTTTAAAATTTATTTTGAATTGTCTTTCAAAACTCAAAAGGTCAATATTTTCTCTCATTAGACATTGAATATAATTTCCATGGATTGACTGTTTCTACATTCAACATGTGTGACCAAAGAGGCCACCAAAATTTTTTAACCTTGAATAATCACGCGATACTTATTCACTGCTTGATCCAAAACGTCATCTCCTTTCAAGCAGTACGTTCAAGGAAACCCCTACATATTTTCAAGAACGTCGTCCCCGAAGTTTTCCTTGTAACGGTTCGATGGCTCGGCGAGATTTTTGACGTTTATCCACTGAAATATTCAGAAAAGATGTTGAACTATCGACGGTTACATGTCATGCAATACTGAGGTTAGCATTCAAAGTTTGAATTTAGCTTTCTGATCGTTGATGTTTTTGCGAATGCTGGAATTTCAACGCCCTGTTAACTTAACCCTTTCACAAAGATAAGTTTCAGTTGTTTCAGTAAACTGACTTTCGAAAATAAATCTGGCATCAAGTGTCGAATATGAATTACTTCCAAATCGGAGTAGCAAAACTGGTACCTTTGGTAAGCATAAATGACTCAGCGAAAACATATTGCATCTGTCACACGGCTTCACCACTGGTATGGTACCGTTAGTTACCCTCATTGCTGCCTGGCGAACAATTTGCATACGCAATGTTAGTTGGTTGATGCAGAATAAATAGCAAAAAAAAACACGATAAACGCGCCGCCATAAGCTGACCATCATCGTTGCTAGTGCTAGGAATTGGAAGGAGTCATTAAGGCGTGTAGCCATTAAGCTGTAGAGATTTCAACAAATTCCAAGTTATTTCCATGACATAAGGTTTATTTACCGTAATAATTATTATGAATAAGAAGAAATAAAGTCACGGTACGGTGGGATTCACATTAAATTCAAATTTAATGTCAAAATAAAAATTAAAACACTCGGAAGAGATAGTAACGTCAGATTGATAGTTTCGTCAGTGAACACAGTAAGCGCAGGATTGACTTACAAATCTTATAACGAAGGTATAGAAGGTATATACTAAATTAATTTATGATGCCGTCGTCGCTTGAAAAACAAACCAAAGTTTCGTAAAAAAATTACGAAGATTTGAAATTGGGAAGAAAGCGTTTCCTAGGAGTTGATCGAAATGAGTAGTTTAGTTTACTAGGAGGAGGTCATAAAACAAAATTGAAACGAATTAAAATATCTTCCTTGCCAATTTTTTGGCTTACTGCTCGTTTCGAATTGAAGACACAACGTCGTATCCATTTTCTTTATCCATTCATTTTACAAAAAGATTTGCAACGCCTTTGGATTTCCCCCAAAACGATCCTCAATTTGATTTAATTCGTGAATTTCGCTTTGGTATTCAGTCAATCATCAGCAAACTTGCTACCGATCTCACCGAAAGCCTTTGCATCCGTGAATGAATCGTGGTTTGCACCTTCATATCAAATGCGTGTCATTTTAACTATCTTACGAGTGTTGATTTTTGAATTGTCCGTGAAGATGTAGCATGGCTGTCAACGAATCGTTCAGTCATTTGAAATACCCAAAGGAATTCAAGAACTTCCAAGAATCCAAAAATTTGAACGTTTAGTTGAGGCTTTACTAGACTAGTGGTTCCATTGTTACAGAAATTTTCATGCATTCGTTCTGTTTTTCGAAACTTAGATAATGATGATAATGGGAAAATACTTATTCGTTATTTCTGTTTTAGACATGAGCGAAACACGAAATCATGATAAATAAATTAATTTTTATTTGGTCGCGTGAAAATCAAATAATTTTTAAGGAATTTTTATGGAATCGGGGGAGCGGGAGCAGGAGCTGGAGCCAAAGCCCTAACGGCAGCTGCAGTCGTAGTCGGAGCCGCGGTTGTTGTGGTTGTAGTCGTGGTGGTCGTTGTGGTAGTGGCAGGTGCTCCAGGAGAACCTCGTAATCCAGCGCGTCCACGGAATCCTTGTGGTCCCCTCTGACCTCTAGTTCCACGTGGTCCTTGCTGGCCTTCATAACCTCGCATTCCTGGTTCCCCTGCTGGACCTGGGAGACCAATTCTACCCTCTCGACCTGGATAACCAGGAGGCCCTCTAAGACCAGGCTGACCGTTTGGACCCGTAACACCTGATGGGCCTCGATCTCCGTCAATTCCCGATAAGCCATTCGAGCCGTCATGACCCTGCCGTCCCGGCTCACCTACGTCGCCTCGTCTCCCCTTCCGACCTTCTTTACCTGGTTCGCCCGGTAAGCCTTTTGATCCTTTGTTGCCAGGTTTTCCAGGTGGTCCTGGAGGACATTGGCATTGACTGAAAAATGCCCTCGGATGTCTTTTAGGTTTTGCAAGGCTTACAGCTTGTTTGCCACCATCCGCCTCTCCTAATGAGGAAACCACGACGATGAGTGTACCTGGAATAATAGTTAGTTACTAGGTACATATATATTCTTGCGTTAAAGTTAAGGCTTACACAATAAAATAATTCGCGCTGCAGTCATCGCAACAAATAGTACGCATTCGGTGGCTAAAGCGCTTTATATATATATTTTTACATGAACATCCCACCTTAACTTTTGAGACTATATTTTACGGCCAATGAAAGGTGAAACAAAGAATGAATAATAATTTCCTTAATTTTCGCTTATCTTTGCATTCGCACGGGAAACTCCGTTAAGAATCGATTTCGCATATGAATTAGAGCCTAAGCCTTTAGGATATTGAAACAATTAGAACTTTTACTGTAAACCGAAAGCAAGCAGTTTATAAAATTAAAAGTTTGCTGATAAATATATGAGTTTTTAGCACAGGTGTGCAATAAATCCGAAACCTCCAGGCATTTTTCATAGAGTTCTCTTTACCGGAAATCTATTTTTCCGAAATTTCGATTTGCAAATTCAATCTCATTAAAAATATCCACAAGAAGTGTATTCTAACTGTACATAATAACTTAATAATGCATAACTTAAAAGTTGAACATACTAATGCATATGCACGCCCGATATAAATCATTGAAATATTTTTTTCCTTATCTTTTTGGAATTGGAATTTTTTTCCTTATCTTTATTTCTTTGGAAATTTTCAATGGCATCACAACGCATGATTTCACTAAAATTTGCATTAGTCGCTGTCTGAAAAATCTGTCTAGGCTCTGATTCTGGCATATTATTTAAAATTCAACAAATTTAAAACTTGATGTCCGCAGAATCTTTTTCTGGCGAATTTTGTTTGAAAAATTTAAGGTTTTTAAGATTTATCCTCATTGACTCGCTCCCAACTCAGGTTCTTAGTTGGATTTCCGTTGATTTGAAATTCAAAAAGTTGTTCTGGTTCCAACTTTAAATGCAACAAGTCCTGACCTATCCAAAATGAAGGTTTCTGATGGAATTAGTGAAATTTACAAAACATAGATTTTTGGTATCATTGCTTCATACTCGGCATTAGTCAGTTCCACTTCTTGGTGTCCATAGCCTAGAACTTGGTCCAAGGTAAGGCCTTAATTGCGGAAATCGGGAATCGGGTTCAAATGATGTTGCCAACAGGAAAAATTATCAAGTTTTTTTTTCAAAATTTTTAAGCTAACTTAAGCTGAACTTGAAAATAAAAAAAATCAGATGGCTAACAATATCATGCAGATGTTCAAAGGATAAGGTAATATGTAATAAATAACAACTAGAAATATTTTCGGAAATGCAGCATTGCTGTTGTTCAAAGATTGAACCTTTCACATTACGCATTCACGTTTTCGAAGGGATAACGTTGCAAGTTTCCTAATTCATAAGCTAAGAAAAATAATAATCGAAGAGTCGTCTAAAGATTGAGTTCTATCCAATCGAATAATATTTTGGCTCCGAACTGGGCTTCGAGCAGGAACACAAGTAATACGGTGGAATTCATTACATTATTTTTTATAGCAGGATTAAACTGAAGGTGGTTTGTTAACACACTTTTGATATTCCTGGTATTTATTCAGGAGATTAAATATACAAGACTATACATCAAAATCTATATTTTCCCCTTCAAAGTACTTCTCACCGAGTGGTATGGTGTGCCAGCGCTCGATCTAATCCTTGAAATACTATTTATATTCGGTTTACGGTATCGCCATCACAGCCATCTTCATTTTCCCATGATCTTATCTCGGGTGCTGAAACGCATTCCCTAGAGTGGTTTTTTTTGAGTCGACAGAATACAAAAAAGTCACAGGAAGCCAAATCAGGTAAATTCAGTGATTGTTGAATGATATTAGTTTCGTTTTTAAGCCAAATGTTCACTCACAGCAATTGCATTGTGCGACGGTCCGTTATCTTTCTGCCGCGTTTTTTCGCGCATTGCTTCGCAAAAACGCCTCACAATGCCCAAGTAATACTTCTTGTTGACGGTCTGGCCTTGGGATAGAAAATCATGATACACAACACCTTTATAATTTATGAAAATAGTGAGCACCGCCTTCTTTTTGGACTGAAAATGACGTATTTTTATGGTCGTAGCTCATTCGATACACGACATTCACTCGCTTGATGTCTGGATTGTGAGTGATACTCATAAGTATACGTCTCGCCTCCAGTAATGATCCGTTTGATGAATATTGGGTCGAATTCGGCCTTGGAGATCATGTCTCTTGCGACGACAACTTGGTCCCTTTTTGCATTAAATTCGGGTCTTTCGGCACTAGTTTTGCAGCGACACGCCTGAACCCCGGTATCATTAACTAAAATGTCTTGAACGGATCGAAAAGCAATGCCTAACTCCTATGTCATATCTTTAATTGTTAACTTGCGGTCCACAGTCATCAAATCTTTGATTTTGTTGATGTTTACGTCGATTCTCGATATCGATGGCCTGCCACTGCATCCATCATCGTTCATGGTGTCACGGCCACTTCTGAAACGTTCGTACAATTTATAAATTAATGTTTTCTTCAGAATAGCCTAATGTTTTCTTTACTGGCCTAACCACTTATCTAACATTTGCAATTGAAACTGTTTTAAACGCAAAATTTAGTAGAAGCTCGTTGTTGCAAATTCAATTCAATTTTTAAAATTATACAAAAACGAAAAGATGCACAATCGCAGATGCACTCAATTAGGCATCACTTTTACAAATGTCAAGCTATCAAGCTAGGAATTTCATAGTATGTCAACGACAGATGTGGCAACGTAAAAAACAGAACTCAAATCGGACGTCTGAGAGCGCCACACGGTGGTGACTCCGGGAAGTTCTTAATCAAGGTGATGACATTTGTCTTCAGTTGAAGGAATGCGTTGGAATACTGCGAGAAAATTGATGAAACATTAATTGTTTACAACTTTTCTGTTAGAATCGAATATTGATGCGATTAACCGTCTTCAAAAAGTGTTACACATAAAAAACGATTGCGTGTATCTCACTAAAAGATATTATGTTAAAGATCGATTGAACTTTATTGAACTTTCCCGGGGGAATTTGTATGTCACCTTTTATTGAACCAAAATAAAGTACGCTTCAAATAAATAAAAATCAAATAAAATAAGTCTTTTAGTCCTTTCACTATGAACACTTCTATGAACAGCAAATGGACATGTCAATAAGATGATCCAGTTACCCCCTTTGGCACGTTCACATATGATTGTCATTATAAGTGATTTGCTGTGAAAGATAGATAACTCCCCCGTCAAATCGCTAGAGTCGGTGGCGCTTGATCGTGAATACGATGCGGAATAGCCTTTGGCTCCTGGTTGGACCAGACTGCTCATGCTGTTGCAATCAATGGACAAAGAATGGAACGTCTTGATCTATAGTTGAATATGCAATGACATGGATACTGTTATGGTTCACCTGCTAAAGGATCATCTGTGGTTGTCTTCGTCCCGGCAACTCGGATGGATCAATAACGAACTGATGAGGACGGTTATTGTTTATAGATACATACAAATACAATCCGCTCTGTAAACACTCTTCATTGCAATATAAATATGTCGTTACACATCTACGGTTAATGACTTAAGACTCTGTGTCCAAGCCGAACGTGGTGATTTATAAGGATAAGGAGTTACAAAGTTATCACATTGGTGTCGTTCCCAACTCTTAGTTTACGTTTCACTTATCCTATCTTATTGAAGTGTACTTTAAATTTAATATTGCAAGGGGTGTTCAGACACTGTTGTAATTCCTAGCTGATTAGTGGGTACATTAACTCGCTTCACTCATAGAAGAACGTTGCTTCACAGATGGGGTGCTCCCGAATTTCCTTCCTAGTAACGCAGTCCGCAGACTAGGTGTTGCAGAATGCTGAACATTATAGCTGAAATAGTTAAAGCAGGTTAAGACGCTACTGAAAGTGCATGGAAGTTTACTTGCGCAGGAGGAAACTAAAGAGAGATACACTACTACTCGAGAAAACAAAAGAAGAACCCTTACTTTGTAACTAGAAAACTAATTGAAGCGCAAGTCTCGAGTGGTTTAGGTCCACAGTTGAGCCTTTTCAATTTTTCATTTTTCCTAAATTTTAATTTGAAAATTGAACCTCATTAGAGTTATCCAGAAGAATTGGATTCGAACTGTAGCATAACTTAAAATTTGAAAAAGTAGAAAAAAGAAAATCGTTGAATGTTTATTTAATTATTATAGATAAATTTCCCTTCACGAGGAAAGGAAAAAGAACCCTTAGTTTTTAACCAGGAAAAATGAATAATCGAAGCGCAAGTCTCCAGTGACTTAGAGCCGGGGGTTGACGGAGGAAATAGGGGATTCCTTATTGTCTAAGGCGATTGCTTAGAGGGCACGGGTTTTTGCAGTCGTACCTGCATAAGATATGAAAGCCATGGTCCTGATTGATTTTATGCTCGAGGAACACCGACGAGCCCGGCCACGCTTTCTCCGCATGCGACATTTTATCTCTCAGAAAATATCTTTCCAGAAAGTTTACTGGGTAAAACATTGGTATCGTAAGACAGACGTACTGCCTTTCCCCATATATGAGGGCGGTTCTTCTCATAAAGATTCATTGTTTGACCGCTGTTCAGTGCACAGAGAAGACAGTCTTCCTTTCTTAGTAATCCCTCCCTTTTTTGTCCTCAAAGTTATAAAAGCAAGATTCCAAGTCATGGTCTGTATTTTCCGAGTGTGATGATCGAACGTACAAAATTTGAAGAATTATCTCAGTTATGAGAACAATTTGTATAAAGTATAATATTTTATCTTACTATTCTATCGCCTGGTCCATCTTTTTCGTTGTTTATAAAGAGATCATATTCTTGACTGGTAACAAGGTCGTTTTTGAACCACGTTTTCCAGTTAGGACGGACTTCAAAAGTGAATGTTTTTGTTTCAAACTACCTACCGTACTACCCTTGAGTAAGGCCATACTTTCAAAAGGGAAATCGTTCCAGCTGTTTGTTATGTATATTTGAACCGATCCAAGAGCCCCGCAACATAGTGTACCTTGGTGCAGCCAGCTGGTTTGCTGATTTATCGATACACAATTTAGAAATAAGCATCTCATAGTTATCATGTGACATAATTTTTGCATTTTTAGTGTTGTGTTAACCATTGAGATGTGTTTTTGACCAACAGCATGTTAGGCTTGGCAACGGTCATGTCGGTTATTTATCAGGCATAACCATTTTAAAAGGATCACCTACCTAAAAATGTTTTAAGTTTCGGTGAAGGTCAATCTTTCAGCTGGTTTCAGTATAGTCTTTTTGGATTTATCTTCCAACCTGTCTTCGTATGTAAATAATTTGTTTCTGTAGATCTTGCATTAGGCAGTCAAATACTACCGGAAAATAAAGGAAAAACTGTCGTTAGCACGTTTTGGGCGTGGGAAGTATGTGGTGTACTATTTCGTTCATTCTCAAGGCCAACGTTTCTAGTAACTCAAAGACCTAGCACCCCGTTCTGCAACATACTAGTTTTTGGGATCCAATTCGGACCATCATTGAGAATAATATGATAAAATAGTCCCGCGTTTTTTGAAATTATTATGTCGCATTTTGGGACTATGGGCCCACGATTTTCATCTTGAATCCAAATCGTGACTGGGTCTTCTCGCAGCACCGAAAATATTACGCCTATTAAGTTCGGCGGGAAAATATATGACGACTGTTTATTGGGAAGTGGATTAAATAATTATGGAAGAAATCTGGAATGAAGCGTCTACTTTAGGCTCTTTTTGGGAAAAAAAGATGCGGCGAACTGCAAGCTGGCAAGCTATTTTTCCTGGACAAGGGACCAACTCACAAACCGGAAGTTTTTGTTTCCGAAATTCAAGTAACATGACTCGATAAACTCGAATATGTATCTTGTATAACAGTCTTAGTTTTCAGCGATTTTCAACTCTTTTCTTCGCTTAAGAAACTTCTTAAATGCAAGAAATTCAAACGTGGGACTAAATTGATGACCGGTCACCCTAAATTTTGAAAAAAAGAGGCTCGCCGTAATGAATTCTTGGTGGGCTATGTAGGAAAATAAATTGTTTTGCAGTTTAATCACTATATTTTTATTCATTAGAATACTATGGACACGCCTCCTTATTTCAAGAAGATGATCCCTACAATTTGCTGATTGATGGCAATAGTTGGAGCAGTCGACCATAATGTATTGCAAATTATAGCTAACCGCTTTCAACTCAGTAATTTCTTTCGATCCTTGACCGTGTCCCATCAGCTTAAGAAACTCTCTATATCGTTGTCCATCGTTTTCCATTCACTGAAATCTTTCCATGTCGAACAGATTACATAAAATATTTTTTTTTTCTTTTGCAATTGTGATATTTGATTTTTTATATCAAATTTTGGTTCATTAGTTCTACATTAGTCCTAAAACGACAGCCCAAAAACTAGTAAATTGTCATGTTTGCATATTCTGCATCGTTATTATCGACAATTGCAACCTTATATTAACTGTCAGTCACCTAGGATGCATATTAGTTTGAATTCTAACTTTCAAACTTTAGTGATTTCAAATGTTAGCATAAATTCTGTTTTAGGACCAAATTTGGCAAGAAATTATTCGCATTTTCTATTACACATCAGAAATATCAGACAAGAATTGAATTGTTTCTGTTGACCAGTCAATGCACCAGGAGTTTGAAATTAAAGGCAACTGGTTGAACACGATTGTATTAGAAATGTGATTTAATTTATCATAACCCAATAATGAGAATAGAATATAGCGAAAAAATTTTCCCGCCAACAAATTATTGTCCGAGTTAATTTAGTCCAGTTGGATCATTATTCCCGCATGCAGAGTTGTGAATTCGCATCATAAACAAGGGATCTATAAAGTTCATTCCAAAGGTGCCGTCGATGCTCTTAAGGCAGGATTATATGCAAAATCCTTTGAGCAAAGGTAAAAACTATCAAAGCTAACGCTAACGATTGGGAATCTTTCGTGTTATTTTCTTAATGGAAATTAAATGAAAGTGAAACCCATACCTACAACTTCGCAAAGTTAACGAAGTTACCTTGATTCCTTTTTTGTTGCACCTGTTTTCATGCTGTCCGCAAATAAAAAATTATGTCCAAAAATAGTTTTTCTAAAACAAAAGATACTTTTCTATTCTGCATATTTACACTGAGATTGTTCTACCAAAGAAATTCTTTGATATCTCTCTCAAGATTCGTTTTATCTTCTTAGCGAACACAAGACGAATATGGGTAAGAACAGGTTTAGAATATATCACTAGGTAAGCGAACCGAAGTTGACTCCGCTGGTGTAAGAATCATGCATGGTGTAAGAATCATGCATAGATCAACCTGGACATGACTTTGTTCTTGTCCAGACACATGATTGATACAAAAAAATCATATGAATTAATATTTACATAATTAGTAGCCGCGGTCACTTCTTAGTGCAAAAAGATATATGGCAGTCCGTTACAGGTTTGTTGTTTGGTTTTGCTTTCGTAATAATTCCTGGTCAAATTTGATGGGGAATCTAGGTTAGATCAGTTTTTAACGGTTCAGTAGCAAAGCTTTTTCCTGACTAGTCTCTGATGCGAAGAGTAAAATCATAGAATCAAACTCTCACTGATTTAATTGGCTGCGCGATTTGTATTTTCGCGATAAGTGTGTTGATTTCACTCAAGTATATAAGCATGGAGGTGACCAGGAGAAAGGCAGATCAATCTATTCTTTTGAAGTGTTCGGTTTAGAAGTCAAACTGCGATCTGATATTGCCACAAAATAGTACCATGTATAAAACTACTCTTCTTGTTTTATGTAAGTTACTACGCTTGTAGACCAGTACCCAGTGGATTACAACAGATGATCGTAAACGTAATTTCCATATTACAGCTATTGTTCTTGCATCAACGAATGCCATCGCGCCGGATATTATTTCACACCTAACGGACCCAGATCCAATCACACCTTATTCCGGATGTCAGTGCTACCCTGGTCCTCCAGGACCACCAGGACCTCCAGGTGTTCCAGGAGATCAAGGCAATCCAGGCTCACCAGGCCGTGAAGGTGACCCAGGTGAGCCAGGCCCACGTGGCCCGGATGGGCCACCTGGCTTAGCAGGCGCTCCAGGCAGGGATGGCAAGGCTGGCCCACCAGGACCACGAGGTAGCTCAGGACAGCCAGGTCTACCTGGGCCTATTGGACCACCAGGACCTGAAGGAAAGCCCGGCCCACAAGGCCCATCAGGAAATCCAGGTTCACGAGGTGAACAAGGGCCACCAGGACCTCAAGGCCCAATGGGATCCCGCGGCGATCGTGGTCCACGAGGACCTCGAGGAGAGCCAGGCCAACCAGGCGCACCAGGAGTTTGAAATTAAAGGCAACTGATTGAACACGATTGTATTAGAAATGTAATTTAATTTATTTTTATTTATTAAAAGCAATAAAATAGAAAATTGATTGAAAACGGATTGACCTCTTTATTGAAAGAAAGAAAAAAATTTACACAATAGCTGAATAGCATCACTATTAACATTCTGCATAATTAGAGAAACCAGTAACTCAACACTGAACTGTTACTGTATATTTTGGAGGCGTGAAAAGAAATGGGTGAAATTTCGCATTTCAATAGATCTCGCCAAATGATGAAGGCGACAGAACCCACTTTAGAGAAAATAGAAAGGCTTCGACCGAGAGTTGACGCATGCCGAAATTCTAGGTCGAAGACTATGTAGGGTATCCTAAATTCAAGGTAAAATTTGCATAAAAATTTCACAAAGCATAAAATTTGAGCGGCTTGCGCAGTAGAAATTTGTAAGATTTATGTTGAATAATCATCAATGAGGATTATTGATTGGACACTTCCTTCGAATTTCGCCATATGTCATATCTCACGAAATTTCATTCAACATGAGAACGTCACAGCGGACTGATAAATTAAAATTTTACTCGTATGAATATGTTTCACTCGGCAGTATTTGATTGATAAATTACAAATTTACAAACGTTGCCAGACTAACACTTTCGATTTTCACTTACTAGCCTAAAGGTGACAAAGGTGATCGGGGAACAGATGGAAAGCCAGGTTCGCCAGGACCACCAGGACTTCCGGCAACAAGCGATGGTGTGCAGTTCATTCCAGTCGTGGGTCCCCCAGGGCCACCTGGACCTCCCGGAAACCCGGGCTTATCAATAACAGGACCCAAAGGTGAGCCGGGAATGGAGTCGAGAACGCCATATTTCGGTGACCCGGCATACTATGGAAAACAAGGTAAGAAATTCGTTTAGTTTTTTCTTGACAAACTACTTTTTGTGTGCATCAAATTTTGGTTTATTGGCAAATGTACTCTAACTCAAAATTAATATTTGTTAAATAATATACAAGCGCTTATCAGTTTCCCATATATAATTTGTTTTCTTATCGATCAATGTGCGTTTGCATCCCTGCAAATATTATACTGCAACAAAATTACGAACACGAACACATTCGTGAAGTATGTAATGGCAAAGATATCGTTATAACCAAATTTTGAAATTAACGCTTATTTTCAAGGTGGACGTTCTAGTTTAGATGAAATAAAAGCGCTTAGGGAACTTCAAAGTTTGAAGGAGCTTCCAGAAAGTACGTTGGGTAATGAGATATTCTAATATGTTGTATATCCTTTAAATGCAACGCTTACTTGTATGCACGTGCATTTTGCTTTTCTGTGTGTGTGCGCAAAGGAATTTTGATGATTGCTAAATGGATCCTTTGACTTTCTTGTAATTTATTTGTGTACACTTTTTGATTGGATTAACACTTTCAGCGCAACAAAAAGGAAGAATTTAAATGTAGGTTTTTGCAGGTTGCTCATGAAAAAGTTTGAAGCTTAAGAGTGAAACTTCATTTCAATGTAGAGATTAATTTTTGGTTTGTTTGTGTCGTGTGATTTGTGTCTATCGCTTACTCATCCCGATTAGTTAGATACAAGGTGGTAAAGCATTCTATTTAGCAACATAGAAAGTGCAATGTATGAAAGCATTAGAACAGATGAAAGCCGGCTTTGCCACGCCGCTTCCTTGCTGGTATATAAGTATAAAACCATCAGTTCTGCTTCGACATATCTCTGGGAAACTGCGTCAGCAACTAAACAGTTGCTATACTACATCTATACAGAACTATACAGTTCTTGCAGGCCGGTCGCAAATGCTTTTCCTTTTCTTACTCAACTTTCTTTTGAATGAAACTTATTTGATTTCTTTTGCATCACTGACTATTAAACTATTTTATTTCGTAAATAATATTTGCTTATAACAATGCCACTCGCCTTAAAATTGATAACAATAGAGAACAAGACCACACACCAAAGGTGGTACAGCGCCGAAACACCTTATTTTACGATACAAGGAAACAGACGTGGAACGACTGAACTTTGCTCGTAGGACAAAACAAAAAACCAGCTTTAATACTTCTAAACTAAAAAACGAATACTTCAATTCTGTATCAACACTTCCCTGAACAGTGCAAAGCACAACACCGGTAAAAACCAAACTTTTAGCTGTACAAATAAGTTTAAGGTTTTTTTTTTAATTTTGAAGTATTATTGAGAAAAACTGGAAAAATTTTTATCAGTCAAAGTATTGCCGCTGGCTTTTTACTACCTTCGGCAATTTTGTATGCAACATACGAATACTGCGCTCAAAAAATTCGTTACCTTTTGAGGCAATCCCAATTTTTCGCTTCTCATGAGCCATTGACAGGAACAAGTGGTTGTCTGGTAGAGGAATGTCTGGCGAATACAGGAATGAGTTTGGACACCCCGGTTCAGCGCCTCCAAAGTTTTCTTGAGAACTTTAGCAACATTTGGTCGAGCGTTGTCGTTCCTAAAGATCACTTTGTCAGGTGTTTTGGCATATTGGAGGCGTCTAAGCTTTAATGTTAGACTCTATTGCCTTAATTTTTATTAAAAACGTTCCGCAACGATAGTTTTGTTAGGCTAGAGTAGCTCAGTACTCCGAGTTAACCCCACCACATGCACAGCATTATCCTCTTGCCATGAATACTCCATTAGGCCGTAGAAGTTGAAGCATGGTCAAACCTACTCCTCGTTTTTCTGCACTTTATATTGCCGACGTAGACTGTTGACTTTTCCAGTTTTGTCTTCGGAGCAATGGTTCGCACATGAAAAAATTGCGTACGAAGTTTCTTGGTTGGAGCTCATGCGGAACTTGCGGATTTGCTTTTGTGCACCATACCCAAGGCCTTGAGACGGTTTGAAATTGCTTATTGAGGCACTCCCAAGGTTTCAGTAAGCTCCTCTTAAGTTTGACATTAATCAAGTAATGCTTCGGATTCAACGTCATTAAACTCGAAGGCCTCACCTTCGCATTCTTTGTCACTTATGTCAAAGTCGCAATTTTTCAAAACGCTGGAACCAATACTCATAAATTCTTATTTTAGATTATGCATATACTCTGTATATACGTCATATACGTCAAGTAGCAGTCTTCAACTTGAACCGAAAGAGCAGTGCAAGCCGCAAATGTTATTTTGTTGGGACAAACGTTGACATAGCTGCAGCACAAAAAATGTGTGTTTACACTTTTACGAAATGACAACTGCTATGAGAGAAAAAGATGACGTTTTAAAATGAATATATAAGTTATAGGATAGTCCGCTGCGATGTAATACTAGTTATGTCATCGTTTGAAAATTCCTCAAAATTTATTTGTACTTCTAATATTTCTAATCATCAACTACAAACAACGTATAAAACATATTTTAACGAAAATTGAGGAAGAAATTGGGAACCAATTGCAAAGATTTTACTTGAATGTTTAACAATGAACCCGTAACCATAAAAACATTTAACTTGGGCTTAGATACGCAACGACAATGCGGCATGACACACTTTTGAGATAAGTCTTCTCGTATGCCGATAACGTAGTCTGCCATTCTTCTTCAATTTATATCAAAATTCCCAGATCAATTTTCTAAAGGAGCGCATTTCGATTTGCCAGAGGGTGTATTTCTCATGAAGAAGACATTTGTCATCCTGCAATTGTATATTCATCATTTAAATATGATACCACAGTCGGTGAGCTCAGAATTTCAGTTTGACAGGTCATGATTCTCGTTCATATTCATCAGAAAAAAGGAACAACCAAAAGTCTTTTTTGAGAAAACAATTTACAACTGAAGGATGATCAAATGTAAACTAGCTTTTTCCAGTAATAAGTTTATTTTGCATATTAGAATAAAATAAACTTCATCGTTATTTTTCTGTATAGTTTCCTCTTTTGTAACGCACTTTCTAACTGACCGTATAGTTATTTTCCGAAAATTTTTTTTGAAAAAATTAAAACAAATTCTGTTTTTCTTTCGGATAACCAAAAAAATCAAAAGGACAAGAGCAGCCTCAAAAATTCAAAGTTTTCTATATGTGTTTGCTTTTCATTGAAAGTATTCTAACAATCCTTGAACTCTCGCCAATCATTGTTTTGCCAAATGAAAGTTTATCGTTCCTTTCCTTGCTCTGGCAACGTTGTTCATGCACACATTTGTTATATACTTTGGAGGGGCCCATGATACATCTTAACTACTAATTTTCATTTGAAAAGAGCAAAATAGGTCTTACCGAATGCACTGCTTTGTCGGGGAATGGTTAAACTGTCACATGTGCAACAATAGGAATCGTTTATGTTTAAAAATATGTCTCTATTATTTTTTAACTTATAGCCCTAAGTTTAAATCTTAATTCGTTCGGATCACATTGTTGTGGTTAATTTCAAAGAATTTCGACATTATCAATTTTCCTGAAAAACCCCCAGCATATATCAGTTTTTATCATATACTTGTGTTTCGGATATCAGTTATTTCCCTTCTTAGAGCTTAAACCAACTAGTTAAATTTAATACCAAACAATTAAAATTTGTTTAGAAGCAATAACTTGATTCTAGTTTTTTATAAAAGCTTTCATCTTCACAAAATACTCAACCTAAATTGTATGTCAAAATTTACAACAAGATAACCTGACAGCTTATCCAGAGGAGTGGCAATGAAGTAAGCGTTACTTACAAGCCAATAACATCTCTGTCACCACACCAAAAGATCTGCAATCTAAACGAACAACGTACGCCGCGTCTGTGGAGAAAACCAACAACGATTGGAACCCTTTCCACTAATTTTTCTAAACAAACCTCATTAGTCATCGCCTAATGGTGTCTTCTGATTAAAGAAAATCCCTCTTTAAACAAGGGATGGGTGGGAAGGAGGAAGATTGCTGTCAGAGAAATCCCCCTTCCCTCTGCACGGCCAGGTGATCCATGATGTCTTTCTGTTTCAGTTTCTTTTTATATCACCATGTTACCCGTTACGACCTCTGGAGCAAACGGAACCTGGTCCATTTTCCGCATGCGAAAAAGGTGTGGCTTTTGTGGGACCCGGGCAGAACAAGCGGACAGTTGATGGTGACTTTCAGGTAAGACAGGAATTTCCCTTGCCCACTGAGTAGTTGTGTCAGGTAAAAATTAGTCTCACCATATTTTTGGCAGAATCCAGGCCTCAAGTCACTACTGAGTCTTATGGTCCACCTGTCTCGTACTTTATTGCTGTCATACTGTGACAATCAGCTACAGGCTCATGATTGGATAGGATAGGGATTTCTGAGAGAGTGAGCCACCTTCTCTCTTCAAGCGATCGAATATGCCCTGTTTTTTGTGAAGAACCGTTAGTTCCGTTTGTCCTTTGACGCTAGCATCTTTTTTAGTAGAGTATCTAAGGAGGTCTCGACTATTCTCTCCCCGGGATGCAAAGGCTACCTTGTCCATCCTTCGCAAGTAGAGACGCTGTACGAAGCATCATTCGTAGCCCCCGAGTGAACCAGGCAGTCAAAAGAACGTGGCTTTCTCATTTCGTAAAGAAAGGACTGAAATTACCCAGGGCTACTTAAAAGCGGCGTCAGGTAGTAATCAGTCTTGCCGTGCTATCACTTAAACCATGGTTGGAATGGTACGCGGGTGTCTGATTTAGCGCGCGATCCATCTGACTCGTGTTTCATTTGCTGACCATTCCTGCCGCAGATCTAGGGTTCTTTCTCTTTTCTCACGTGAAGCAGCCACTCTACTTTCTTCTCCCATACCCTGGTAGTTCCTCCTCCGTTACTCAGCAAGGAACGCAAACGATGTTCTCTCCGCAGTAATTAGAACTGCCATCTCAGTAATCAAAAATGCAGATGGAACCCGCAGAGCGCCTCGTTTCTTCCCATGCATCATTCGATTCTGATGAATTTACAAATAGTAATAATAATAATCATAATAATAATAATAATAATAATAATAATAAAAATAATAATAATAGTGATAAAAATGCCTTATAATATATTCGAATGAGGTACGTTGTTTCGAAACGATTGATCTTAAATGTGACATTCGTTCATTTGTCTCAGTGGAATCTTTGACACCATTCGCAGAATATTTGTGTTAACTCATATGCAGGGCAAACGTGACTGATAATCTGCCGATTTCGGTATTGGACCTTGGAAAATGGACTAATTTTCATAAGCTAAAGACAAAGAATTGGATTCAGTTGAAAAAATTTTTTTTTAAATTTGGATGCTGGTTTTCTCAACATACCCGAAAAACAACGCAAAAATCATAGTAAGTTGAAACTGTTTTCAAAATTGTTTCCCATTGTTATCAAGAAAGACATTCACATTTCCTTGTAACGATTTATTTTGCTAAGTGCATGCGTAATTGATATGTAAATAATAGTTTTCTAGTACCAAAGAAATAGAGCGTTGACATTTCACATTGAATAGTCCATCCTCAAATGTCAGTACTCCAAACAAAGTCACAGAGAGCTTGTGTATATTAGAATGCTATAATTACCAAGAAAGAACTAATTTATCAAGCAATAACTTAAATGTCTTCTCGCTTTGATGTTATTTGATGTAACTTTCAAAAGTTAAAAATTAAGTCAATCTCAGGAACATAAAATATACTTCCCGAGAATTTATCACTTTTATTCTCAAGACCTCAACCAAATATTACAAAGTACATGCAATTGAAATAATATCACTGACAAAAATTTCCTACTCAGCCCTTCATCAAGGAAGCTAAAAGCGATTTAGCTGGACCGCCTTCATTATTGACTATTGTATGTCCTCTCATTTTGTTATTGAGAATCATATGACGTTTTCCATTATCAACGGCAAACATTTGTAAGTTGAACTCCACTTCAACCGCTGGAAACGATGGTGGTATGTGGTTTTCTGGAGGCCAAACTTTTGTCATACGATATGTGCCCTGCATAGAACAAAAAATAAAATAAACTCCTATCATGATGCTTCATTTACTAATTGGTTATACCGCCTCAATAGGACACTTTTCAGGCATAGTACCATGACTCCTTAGACTTGCAAACAAAAACGCCGACATAGGATGCATCGATTTCATATTCAATACATCACACAAACTGAAAGTTGCATTGGTTTGAACATAGTGATTTGGATCTTTCAACGACTTAACATGCGACTCAATATGTGCCTCTAGCTCAGGAATTGTTTTGAGAACCTTTTGCGTGACATTCATGTAAGGAGTTGACTTATCCATGACATAACTAAAGTCTAAATAGTCATGATCACTCCATGACTCGTATGAATCTGGAACGATGTGTACGTGTTGCTGAAACGAGAAAAAAAACCCAAGTCAATATACGCCAAGGCCAAAAATATCTTATTTCAATAAATTTACTTTTATTGAATTGATAATGGAATCTGTAGAAATACTTGGATTTCAATCAAAAACCTCAATTTGAAAGTGTATGTGATGCACCCGGGGGTTCTTATTGGGTTTTCTAATATATGGCGTTCGCCTTCAGTATTTAGTGAATCGATTTGACATATATGCTATTTTTTCAATGACAGCTGTATGTGTTCGTTCGCACAAAACGAACAAAACGTGGGTTCAAAAAAGGCAATCCTTAGTGTTTGCTGGGGGTGAAATGATGTGTCATGAATCTTCAAAATCAGTTTTTACCAGATTTTAAACCAGCTTTTAACAGAAAATAATAAAATTGAACCATGCCAAGATCGGATAATTTTTATGACATTCCAGAAGACATCTGCAAGTGATTTCTTGGAAGATGTCTTCTGGGCTAGGCTTCCTAGTGTGATTTCATTATCACACTCATCAAAATTGTTGTTAGACGAATTCAAGTAACTTGGATCAGTTCGACACCTACCGATTGAGCATGACTTTGAGAAATTCGCTCGTTATACATTTATGATCAAAGGACAAAAGTGGTTTTTTTGAGGTGGCATTCAAAAATTGCAAGACTAAAATATTAAGTGTGTAGAATTAAATGGTCACTAGATTTTTTCAGTTTATCTAATGTTATGCATTTTTCATCATAAATGGGAAAAGCCTTTCGTTACAACTAGTCGATAAAGTAAAAAGAAAAAGAAAATGAAGTAAAAATATAATTAAAAAAATAATAATTATTATTAATTTATTTGGAAAAAACGTCTTCGAGTTTTGGGCGCTCATTAAGCCAAGAAAAGGAGGCAAATTACTGCGAAACTCTTGACAGAAATCATGAGAACCCATGATGAATTCAGCTGCTGCGTTACAATTTGTTAAAACAGTTTTTTATTGGCAAGCAAAAAAATATGTGAATATAAGTCGGATAGTCGAGAGTGCGGTCCTTCCTTTCCAATATAGTAATATTGGATATTGCACATTGTTTAGATTCACTGGATAAGTTTGTATGCAATGAAAAAGGAAGTCTTCATATGCAACCAACGGCGACTGTATTCGGGAAATCTGAAGAAGTCTTTTTTAAAGGTTTCAGTAGCTCTAATTGTTACCAAACTCCCAAATTTAGTAATACTGCTCTAAAGAATTTAAAACATACGAATGAAGGCTGTTCCCATTTCTACAGTAACGACGAAAATCATTGTTCCCTATTTAATTTTGTATCACTACAATCCTTTCGTGCGAAGAAATATGACATCAACGACTGCAAAGTGAAATATTATAGCTTCGATAGACAGACTCACATTTTCATGATCGAAAAAAACAACTAAATTCGTGTCAACATTTCATTATACGTAACCCAATTGAGCTATAGCCCGTTTCTCGACTCTAAGGCCTAATAATGGGTCTAATTACATGATAAAATGACAAAATTAAAATCCTGTTTGGCCATGGTAAGTCCGTCAAAAGACTAAGAAAATCTTAAGATGCAAAATCATTCGCTCATTCGCTTCAATTTTTTCATCCGATGTGACCATGATCAATAAAAACTATATTAACAATCTACACAATCTCATATTACTCCTGGGGGCAATTAGACAATTAGACCCCTGGGGGCAATAAGACACCTAGCATGGAACCGTGTGGTGTTTTACTTCGGACTATGTCTCAACTTCTTAAGTCTAGGAACGCCGGCAGGTTACAGGATTCCCTTGTTTAGCAGTAAACAATACGAAGAGAAAAGAACCCATAATCCGAAGGCGCCTCTAGGCGAAGGAATACGAGGCCTAGCCCGAAGTAATGTGTCAAACGGTTCCAGGCTAGGTTCTCAGGTTGACAGGGGAGGCGTTTAGTGGGTAGTCCAAAAGCATTTTGCGTCTGTCAGTCCCACACTCAGGGCGTCAACAGCCTTCACCTCCCTACCACAAAAAAAAAACAATACAAAAAAACAAGGAGCTAAGAAAGTAAATCCTCAATTTCCAACCGATCAGCTTATGCTTTCCAACAATTGGGACTATGCGGATATAACGCGTCATGTCAATCCACTTACCCGTCCTTAGCATCTCTTGAACTTTAGTTTGTAGAGAGAATCTCCACTTTTGTCCGGGCACTGTGAACTTCTACTGCACAAGACTCGCTGTTTACAACCCATGACCTGTCAGTCGTGGACGGGTAAGACCTTCATTAAGATTTATGAAGATATTCATGGCCCACAAGAGCTAGGTCAAAATTAGTCTTTTCGTGACTCTATTGAATCACGACCTGAGGTCAGAGATCACAAAAGCGGCTCACCTTCCTTTGATGCCACTTACCTAAGAGCGTTGCGGAGAGCTTTGCTTTCCTTCCCGTTGATCGCTTTCTTAATTTGCTTCAATAAATTTATTTAGCTAAACGTATTTACTCGTAAAAACTGATCTATATGTCTACCAATATGTCGAAGTATTTGACTACTGCTCTTGATATGACCTTCCCCAATACTATTCCGACTCATTTTCCGTTTTCCAGGGCAAGGATTAATCTGCGAGCAGTCTTACAGTTTCCTGAACTCCCTTTCATCCGTAGGAGAAATTCCTGTAACCTGAAGGTGACTTTACATGTAGAAAAATAAGACCAAATTAATCAATCGAATTGTTCCCCAGATAGTTCTCATCTTCGAAAGAAAGCTATTAAAGTTGCGCGTGAAAGTCCGGCAGTAAACAGGCTCTACAAAATAAAAAAAATATTGGAAAAGGTTCGAAACCCAGTTTGCTTCCAAATTTCTTGAATCGTACATGAAGGTGTGCCGAAGTGCGATAATCAAGGCTAAACTTTAAAGTAGGTTTAGGCTTAATTTAAAAGTAGGATAGACTTTGGAAAAATAAATTCATGCATCCACCATCAGCTACTGGGCTTATACTTAACGATTCATCAAGCGATCGTCTTCAAGTTAATATAAGTTTCACCTAGAATCGGTCTTTCATTACATAAAAGCCGTCTCCAGGTTTTGCTCAAAGTTTTTCACAATAAAATTTGATTCTGCGAATATTACAAATGATTTTATTAAATACGTTGCTCAACCACTTGACATACAATGACGTTTCTGAGACGTCATCCATTTCATGTGCTATTGTAGACTTTGACGTCTCTGAGACATCAAGAAATGTGTTTGGTTTAAACTGGGCAGTATATTATGGAATAAGCTGTTTCGTCCTTGCATCGATACTGTTTTCATTGTTGAAGATTCAGTCCCTATCGTGACAGTACCGATATCAAAATCTTATCGGCAAATTAGTAAACATCAAGAATTGAAACAAAAACAGTAATCAGTATAGCAGTGACCTCGCACGCCGATGTCGTTCGGCACATATCTGCAAATATCATATGTCAGCACATATCTGAATTTTGTAAAAATCAGATATAGTTATCCCAACATTTTTGAGTTGAATGCATTATGTGAAAGTAACGATTAAAGTCTACAGGTGATAGTGAAATTTGAAATGGTCATCACAGCGTTCGTACTGTTTTACATTCAAGTGATGCTTCAGATTCGAGTAAAGGCTGAAATACAATAGCGCGAGACCGCGATACGAGAGCGAGACGACAGTATTGCAGCAAATGCCAAGCAGTTTTCGTAACATGCATTTGTATCCGACATCGTAAAATGATTGCAATGCGTCGATGCGAGGCGGGAAATATTCGGGAAAACGAAAATTCATCGCAACGAGATGCGTGACGTTTGTCAAATGCAATATGGCGCTTAAATGAAATTCGAAATTCAAACGCGTTAATCACTTTTTAAGTACTATGGTTATTTCAAATGAATTTTGAATGAAAATTTCATGCATCTTAGTTAAGGCTTTTATTTGCTAGACGAAGGAAAAATCCAAATTCAAAACTTAAAAAAAAACAATTTCATTTGAAACGCCACCTATTTGACATTTGTCATATGAACATTATTGTTCCTCGCATCGCGTACATTGTAAATTGAATGCGTTGCGTGACAACGAGCGAAAATCTCGTTGCGCTCCCGTATCGTCGTCTCGCGGTATTGTATTTCGGCCTTAAATCTGGTTCTATTCAATAAAGAATGCGCAAACGTTGAAGTCTTAGGCAGTGAAGATTCTGAAGCATAGAATGAATGGAATTGGAAAAAAGAGAAAAATATTGTCAGTATAAAACAATTGACTGCAACTTCAATTGTTCAGTTCTGCAAACATTGGGTATAAATGGAACATCTTTGAAAATTTTCAATGGTTGGAACGAAAAGATATGCTGCACGAATGAGAATGGAAGAGGATTCGAAAATGAAGCAAAAGTGGTATCCACTAACAAACGATGAACTTACAGCATATTATGCGTTGTATATTATCATGTCTAACATATAAAGATTTAAAATAAACATGTATTGGTCGAAAAGGAAAATAATACAAATAGCCACATTTTCGCACGTTATGCCACGTAAACTTTTTTGGCCTTACCACACTACCTAAATTTTGTGGATAATAAAACGGTTTCTGCAGAAGACAGAGTAGGTTTGAACTGTGGTAGATTTCTTAAATGTCAAATTCTAAGGATTATACACCCAGGAAAAAAATATGATCATTGACGAACCCCTCATGAAATTCAGTTGACGACCAAATTATGTCCAATACATAACATCAAAACGAGCGAGATTTGGAATCGAATTTCATAAATTATGCGAATCCAATTCTTGTTATTGCTCAAATCGTTATACACAGAAATATAAACAGGACAAAATACATTTCATAAAATTAATGAACTTGTATGAGAGAGTACTGTCTTTCAGCCAGCCGAATCGATTTTAGGGAAAGGATATACCTTAATCCTAGATAATTGCTATTCCTCTCCTAAATTATACAAAATTATGCATGCGAAGAATGCCAATTTTGTTGAAAAGGGAAGTAAAAATCGGAAAAATATGTCAAAGGAGCTGGCATCTTACAAGTTTTAAAAAGTAAAAGTAAGAACCCTGTCTTGTTGAGGTTTCCTGGCCTTACGCATGTATGAAAGAAGAGAAAATAGACGAAAAAGGGAAGAAGAAGAAGCAAAAGACTCTAGAGCAGGAATGATTGGTAGGCGAAGAATAAGAAGACGGAGAAGAGAAACGGAGCTGAAGAAGAAATTTTATACCTGTATGCCTGTATTTTGGAGTACAATCGTGGAATGGACCAACCTCTTGCGTGTTTCTCTCTCATGTGTTTAAAAGGATACAGAAAAATATTTTTTCATATGTTTGATATTGGTATCTATAATACTCATGTATTATATTCCAAGTTACCTACGTCACTAAAGCAATCGCTTGTAAATTTTCGATTAAAACTTTCAGAAGATTTGCTCTGTAATTTGTCACTTCCCAACTATCCTACACACGGCATACCGACACTAAGTGATTGTCCGACTCGGTTACAAGCAAAACATTGTGCACATTTTCCCAAACACATCCCGGCGACAAAAAAAAAATTAACATCCTGCAAAAAGATGCTATGTGTGTATGAAACCCAACATAGGAAGTGAAACGACCTGGCAATGTAAACCATGCTTCCTTCCAATACATATTCCTAAGTGCGTTGAAAAACTATTAAGTTATGATTTTATGGTATTAATTAATTATCAACCTTATTAAATTAACATTTAACTATTATGTAACTAAATTTATAACTAAAGCATGTAAATTTCAAAATAAAACGCGCTGTTTCGGGGCTTGTATATGATTGTTCCTAGTAGGCCAAATCAATTGGTATCCTACGGACGCGTCGACGTGCATTTAACTTGTATATCAAGTAGTAAAATTTGAATACATTTCGTTTTTTTTTTTTTTTGTTAATACTCGCTCTCCTAAATTGTACCTATATGTATTATACTTTTAAGTGAACTTTAACACCTTAGCAATTTAAAATAAATAACAAAAATTCAGTTATGCTTGTATCTCAATAAAAGATAATTAGGATATATTGAAACAGTACGCAACACTTATGTTCCAACACAACTTTTGCACCTTTCATATCAGAAGGATTAATGCTTTTTCGAATTTCGGAATTACATGCAAATATGGTCACATGTATCCAAATATATTCATATGTATTAAATACATATTAAATATTAAATGTTTTAAATAAAATATAGATCACAGTATTAATTTGTAATATAGGGGAGCGCATAGATTGGCTTAAGCTGACCTCAGGGTTCAGATCATTTCCAAATTTACCAACGACATCCTGAAATCGATACTAAAACCGTATTATTCAAACAGCCGTACAAATAAAAGTCTACATTTTTTTCATACGTTCACGGGAGGGTGAATAAATCCACCCTTGTTTGAACAAACTGTAGAACGTAAATAATTAGGGGATGAATCTCATTGAATTTTCAAATAGTGTAAAATCCATCTTCAATGTTGATGGATGTTTAGCTAAAGAAAAATTAGCTGAAAGTTGTTTTGTTTTTAAGAAAAAAGAAAAGAATGTTATCTCAGTTCATTGACATGCTGATTTTCATATGTTTTGACTAATAACGGAGAAGATTTTGTTAAGCATCTTCCCAGATCACATAACCAGCACAAGAATCACAACTTCTCGCTAATTCTCACGTAATACGATTTAAGTTTCATAAAGATGCAAAAATATTCGTCGATAAAGATATTTGTCGGTTATTAATGGAGCACAAGAATTGGAGAGAATTATCTGCTTGTTGCGTCCAGTTTTTTGGATCTACACAAGCATGGTCATCGGCAGACCACGACTCTGTCACGTATATCATCTAATTCACATATCACCCACCTCTGCCTGACAAGCTCCAATTAAACAAGCCACCAAAACAATTGAAACGAATTTTAGTCCACTCATGATAGGAACAATAAAATTAACTACCATGAAAAATGAATCGTGATGTGATTTATAAAGCAAAGCAACCAGAGAAAGGAATCAAATATCAGAAGCATAAATCAGTTATGATTCGCTTCAATGATGGGCATCGTTGCGAATAATTTGTTCTTAATCGGACCAACAGCAACTCGTAATAGATTCATTCTAGAAATGGTAATGATCCGTGTGGTTTTGAGATACTTTTCCCCAGCAGTTTGTTTCATTGTTTGACGGTCAAAAAATATGATTCGACTTCTAATGGTCATTGTAATTATTCTTAGTCTCCACACAAGTGTCTTTGCTTGGGTAAGATGTACAACATTTCAATTACTTTATTTGTTTTTGGTTTTCTGGTCTTTAATGTCACAATCAATTTCAACTATTTCCCACGCACAACCGAGATTGAAATCATCATCGCATCCCTTTCACTTTGGTAGCGTGTTTGCAATCCTATTTTGTGCATTTTTCTACCATCCACCATGGAGCCACCATTACGCAGTCCGGACAAATCCATTACATTAATTGTAATTACTGAAACCGAAATCTTACATTCAAACATTTCTTTATAGAGAAGTTTCAAACTCATTTTCGATCGATATGAAGACGAAACGAGCAAGGACATGGACATTAAAGTCGAAATTCTCAATACAACTGGCGATACAACCATCAATGTCCACGTCAATACGAACAAGGATATTGATGACGTGCAATTAAATGTGAATCTGCAGATGGAGGACAGCCCGAGCCATTATATGTCGCTTGTAAATCGGACTGTGAATTTTTGCAAATTCTTGAAAACCAAATCTATCGATCCGTGGATTAAAGTTATTTACGAAGATCTATTGCGACACGGCAGTTTTTTCAGAGAATGTCCTATCAAGAAGGGGATTTACTATTTTCACGATTATCGCTTGGATGAAGAGATGCTACCAAGTTATGTGCCCGAAGCAAAATTCATCTTCGAAATACATTTGTTTGGGAAGAAAATGAATACGTTGCACCATGGACGACTCTACGGTCGAGTTGACAAGTCGAAGGGATTCAATAATTTCAAGATATTCAGTATGGGGAAGTAAGTTTATCGACTCAGTAAGTCTGGATATCAGTATGTATTGGGAAGAAATTCAAAAAACTTAAATAAATATTCTTCTTTGAAATGTTTATGTTTATCTTGAGCAAATTGTGCTAGCAATTTACGAGCTGAGACTCTATCCCTCATAGCTGGCCTTGCTTTTGGACAGGACAAACCTCAGCAGCAGTCATTTGTGTTGACACCAATCCTCCGTATGCATTCCTATTCTCGTGCAGCCGGTTTGATTTTGATCCTTTATGCCCACATGGTTGAAAGGACTTCTAGCCGGTGTGAATTGAAGGAATACATGAATTTTTAAAAAAAATGAATTCATGTTTAGAATCGTGGTTAAAAAATTAAAACTGAACTTAATTGGCTACCTCAGCTATACTTTCAGTTTGGTAGTGGGATGTTATATGGTGATTGTATGAGAACTCCTTGCCTTCGCTCAATCTTAGTTTACTACTGAGAAAAATCTTATCTAGAACCCCAACTCAACTACAAGTTGTTAGACATACTTTTAATTCGTTGCTCAAACTGTCGCAATATTTGCAAATATATAGCAAATAATTCTTCCATTGTTGATTCAATTGTAAGAAATTTTAGATTATAAAAACCTAAACATAATTCGTTCAGCTTTGACTGAGTTCTGAACACGCAAAAACCATTAACAAAGTTAAGAACGACGAAAGGGATGCGAGTCTTTTCAGCTGAAAATGCCCCTTACTGCCTGTTTCAGGATGCTCGTAAGATCTGAAAAAAGTTTCAGCTCCGCTTACAAGATCAGCGACACAAAAACAAAGCAATTTCCAACGAAGATTGACTTTGATGACAGCACTGCAATTGGCAAGGGATCTTCTGCAGACTAAATTGAATCCGAGGAGAATCGGTTTCTTCTTTATAATACCATAACGAAACCACAGCGGGCGGAGACCAATGAGGAAACTGAGGAAACGCTTGTTTGATTCAGTTGACGAAGACAGTTCATCGGTGCTCGGATTTCTAAATTGGAGGATGCGGTCAATTGACCGAGGCAGTTAGAGGCTTGGGCAGCGAAGATCCGAGAGGGGCTTTAGTGCTAAGAAGAAGAAGAAACAGCCACAGTATAGTATAACGTGTTAACGCTTTCGGGCAACTGTGATAGTCCGCGGTGTTTTAGTGGAAAATGATGGTAGCGACAGAAATTTTCTACACAGTTTTATGGAATTTAAAATTTTTTCAAACCACTCGAAGCATTGACCTTCGCCAAGAGAATGTTCACCATATGCTTCAACAACCATACCGTGTGATTCTGCATCAGTTCCCTTTAAATGACAGCAGAAAACCAATGCTGTCTATATTTCACTATACTTCACTTTTGCCACTGGCGTTTGCTCAAACTAGAAGCTTTCTTTTATGCGAAAGATCGTGACTGGTTTTTCATCTAAGTTTCTGGTCTCCTCTTAACGTCATTGTTTCCTTGTTGCTGTCTCTTTTATGTTCTTAAATCTACTCCTTCTATTTTGATTTGTTCGTCTCTACTGCTAAGTTCAAACCTTATTATAGCTCGCACCAAATAATAATGGCAGAATATACAATTGTAGCCCTCATTTAATCCTGCATAATATAAGCATATACTGCGTGGTTTACTAATGGAACGATAGAGAGGAATGGTATTCAGCGTAGGTTTGAGGAGAAAAACTATTTCCGGCGATATTTTTTTTTGGATTTATGGTTTCGTACCTTTGCTGTAAATTAAAATATTTTAGATGAGGTACATTTAAAGGTTGCTGAATTTCGTGGGCACCTTCAGCATGTCTCTAATACTGGTGACTGGCAACCCCATTTGGAATATAAAATGAAGAAACGTCAGATGTGTGAAAGTCCTGTTTTACTTTTTAAGAGTTTTCAAATCAATTATCTGTTTGTTCGAAAAATAGCTTACATTACTGAGAGAGAGAGAGAGAGAAAGAGAGAAAGAGTTAATTCTGAAATTGCATAAAGTATAAAAACATAATGTAAAATTGGTAACCTAGTTAGCCCCAGCAAATGTACAATAATAAATGTTGAAAAACGATTTGAAAACAAAGGCACCTTGGAAACAAACTTAAAAGACGACGGTATTAACAATTAAAAAGCCGTAAGGAACGTGAAATCGTGTTTCTTATTAAAAAAATTCAAGGGTTACTTTCGGAATTCGTTGGTACGATTGATTGTCACTGAAACATCAAACGCCGTACTCATATGGCTCATTGCTTATTAATTTACTGTCCCAAATCACGACTAAACGAAGCTGAACTCAATCTTCTACAAACTTTCCTGACAAATCACGCCTTTGCAAGGAGCAAAAATCCTACATCGTAATATGAGGTGACTTCAACGCAAGACACCCCAATGGCTAAATCATAGCATGAACCCAACGGCACCACTCACCGCCGTTGATATTCCAGCAACGCGATACTTCTCCAAATCTCCTTACAAACACCTATCAACTAGAAGCATCACACGTAGACTTATTATTTATCAGTGATGTTCACCACTTCCTTCTCACAGTCTCTGGTTGCAGTCCAATGGCCATCGTCCTAGAAATCAAACTCCGTGAACGTCAACTCATAGAAAACACCTCCTCGTATCCTCGACTTCCACAACGTAAATGGAAGCACCCAAATCGGCATCTCCCCCGCAAACTCAAGCTCATCAACTCACCTGATACTTATTACATCATCAACTAATCAATCGACGAAACCGTATCTTATGCACTACCCTCATCCACGAAAATACCGAGAAATTCGTACCCAAGGGAGTTCTGAAACACCGCTCACTACGAACACTACCCCTGAGTGCATCCGCAATATACGACAAAAATGGATAATTCGTTAACGCCCACCAATTTCCATCTTCGTTACCGAATCCCACAATGAGATTACCACATCCGTGTCAGTTTTACGTCAGTAAATTGTTCATCGATCATCACTGCTCTTCCATAAACATTATCCCAGACATCCTATTCGCAAAAAGACCCTCGAAAGACCGTAGACCATGCTCTGCTCACCCTCAAAATGCACATCCAGATAAGTGCAAACAAAAATCTTTCCATAGTCGCTTGTCTCATTGATATTCAGAAAGCTTTCGATTCCGTCTGGTAGAACGGTCTGGTTACCAAACTTGTTTGCATCTTCAACTTCTGACCGCAGCTCAGCAAACTGATTTTGTCTGTTCCTTTTTTCACTTACAGGAACGAATACCAAGCAACACTCGCTCAATGTCAGCAGACATTCCGCAAGGCTCCGTCAACTCCGCCACCCTCTTTTCTATGTCCACTAGGAATATTCGGCTGCCTTCCCAGCAGCTCTCACCTATGCACTTCTACAAAATGTTGGAGTTATTATAATATATTACTCATCGCTAAGCATTCCTCACTGCCTGCAACGTCTCAATGACTCCCCCGACACGCTTTACACGTACTTCATCAAATTGAAGCTTATCGTTAACCTCTCTAAGTGCGAAAGTGTACCTCCAATAGTCATAAATGGTAAAACTCGCCTAACCAAGAAAGCCCGACCCGAATGAATCAAAGGCCAAGAAATCCTCAACGGGGAGAAAATCCCCCCCAAATCACTAGGAACCTACCTGGGCATCCTAATTGATCAAAAACTCTCCACAAACGGACACATCGCAAAAACCTTGCAAAAAGACACATTTGCATTCAAAATTCTCTTCCGTAAAAAGTGAAGCTCCTATGCTATGAAGCCATCATCCGCTCATTAATCTCTTTCGATTTCGCTTTCTGGCGTGATCTACCTCCATCTCAGATTAAGAAGATTCACCTCAAAGAGAACTCCCTGCGCCACTGCTGCGGCATCTTCAAAAAGGAAGACACCCGCAGAAGCACATATCGAACTACATCCTGTATGACATGGCTCGAATTCTAAGAATAGATGCAATCCTCATGGACCAACTACTACGGTTCCTTGAAAAAGTGACCTATTGTCAGAACCCTCTCATCGGACAAGTCATGAGCACCGACACTGGACCTCACACTCCATTTATAAGATCGTCACTAAATACCACGGTGGGTCAATAAGTCTTTAGGAAAAAGGATTAAAAAATTTTTTTGGCCATTTTTTTTTTTTTCAACATAATATCCTTGGAGCTCAACACACTTGGTGAGACGCTTCTCTAATTTTATAACCCGTCCCCGTCATAAAAAAAGATTATGGAAGGTCCTTAAAATAAGCATTTGTTTAATCGGTGACTTTTTCGTTTGAAAGAAAAACGTTGTCCTTTAATTCTTCAATTTTTTAAATCTTTAATTCTTCAATTTTAGAGGCAACCACCCTATTGCGCTTATTGTCGACTGTGAGCAAAAGTGACACCCATCTTGCCGAAATCTTTTTCATACCCAATGTGTCATGTAAAATGGAAATGACGCTACCTTTTAAAATCCCTGTAACTTCACCTATCTCACTCAACTTTAATCTTCGGTCATTTATCACCATATCGTGGATATTATTGATCATTTTTGGCGTAGTCACCTCTATAGGGCGTCCTGAGCGTGGTTCAACCTTTGTTGATGTACGACCACGTTTAAATTCATTCAAAGTTATGAATAGTTGCAAGTGAAGGAGCACATGCGCCGTGAACTAAATCCAACTCATTTTTTATTTCTTTTGCTGTAAAGCCTTTTATATGAAAATGTGTAATAACAGATTTAAACTAAATTTTTACCATTTTTGTAATCAAACAATTTTTTTTCAATACACGAGAAACACACAACAACTCAATCTGTCCGGCTGAAACTTCACAGCATACCGAGTCGATAGTGCCGCTGCATAAAAACGAACCGCTCATAGTGCTAGTCACGCCATCTGTTTAATTTTCTAACTACTTATTGACCTACCCTCGTACCTCAATCTTTTCGCCTATTCGTAGTCAAGGAAGAATCGTTTGTCAAGCGAACAAATCATACTTCACCTCCCAATACATCCCAAACAACCATCCACTAAGTTCTCTTCAAAGGAACCCGTTTGTTGATTTATAAATTGTTTTTGTTTATTTATGGTTTTCGTCACACAAACATATTTGGGGAGGTTTTGTTTGGCGTTTCTTCCAATTTTAATTAACCTTCGGCATACAAAGTGAAAAAAAACTCCTCACCCATACAACGTGACGTTGGATTTACCCCATAAAATATTATTTATGTTATAATGTAAAATTCAATACATTTGGTTGGGTTTTACATTGAATTTGACGCATTTTAATAGTCTTGGGGTACAAATAACCCCAAGTTTGTTGCCGAAGGCCCAGATACAATACTGCGCGACGGCGACGCGAGAGCGCGATGCGATTCTCGCTCGTCGTCGCGCAACGCATTCAATTTACAATGCACGCGATGCGAGGAAGAATAATGTTCATATGACAAATGTCAAATTGGTGAGGTTTCAAATGAAATTTGATTAAAATTGTTTTTGATTTTTTTTCAATTTGAATTTGGAATTTTCCTTCGTTTGGTAAACAATAGCCTCAACAAGGATGCACGAAATTTTCATTCAAAACTCATTCAGAACAACCCTAGTGCTTAAAAAGTAATAAAGGCGTTTGAATTTCAAATTTCATTTAACCGCATCTGACAAACGTCACGCACCTCGTTGCGAGGAATTTTCGTTTTTCCGAATATTTCTCGCCTCACATCGACGCGTCGCAATCATTGTACGATGTCGTATACAAACGCATGTTACGAAAACGGGTTGACATTTGCTGCGAGACTCTCGTCACGCTGGCGTATCGCAGTCCCTCAGTTCACAAGTCACACTTAGCATATTGCAAAGTAAATACAGGTCGGGGCAAATTAAACAGTGCAATTTGGAAAGGTTGGTACTTCCCGTCTGGTGGGGATATTATCCCCACCATGATGGTTACAATTATGATGGTTTCATTTCGTCGGGCGGGCCATGCCGTTATCAGTCATTACCATTGTTTGGTCAGGTGAACAACGGGGCCTCGCTTTTCGTACGTTTTTTGAAAATGGTGGATCTTTCATCGCAACTCAGCAAGCTTTCCGGCTGCAGTTTAACCTTGCGCGTCATGACACCGTCCCTCACCGTAATGTCATCGCGAATTGAGTGCGTACATTTGAAGAAACTGGTTCTACCTTAAAACCTAGGGTTTCAGGAAGACTCAAATCGGCAAGAACACCCGAAAATTTGACGAGAGTGAGAGAAGCTATTGTGAGAGAAGCTACATTTCAAACCGCTCAGTAATGAGGATTTTGCATCAAGACTTATGCTTGCACCCCTACCAGATTATGATTCTCCAAGAGTTGAGTCCACTCGACTATGAAAATCGCATGAATTGGTCAGAAGAAATTTTGAACAGGATTCATGTGAGGTCAACATTTTTCAGTAGTGACGAGGCTCACTTTCATCTCAATGGAGCAGTGAATAAACAAAATTTTTGCTATTCGGCAGATTTCGCTATTCGGCAATTCACGAGAGATCTCTTCACTCCCCAAAAGTGACCGTGTGATGTGCCATTTCAAAATTTCGGGTGATTGGACCTTATTTTTTTGAGGAGAATGAACAAACCGTAAATGTCAACGCTCAACGTTAGGTTTCCATGTTGGACGATTTTTTTGAACCCCAATTGGAAGAGCTAATGGAAGCAACAGATATGGGAGACATCTGATTCCAATAAGACAGGACTACGCCACATACTGTCCGAGTTTCAATGACGAAGTTACGACAGATGTTTCCTAGGCACCTCGTCTCTGAGGGGTGATGTGAGGTGGCCCGGGCACTCACCGGAACTGAGCATTTGTGATTTTTTCTTGTGGGGCTACCTGAAGGAAAAAGTTTTCAAACATCGGCCTCACACCTTGGAAGAACTCAAAGAGTGAATTAGGGAAGAAATTGGCGCCATACCAGTCGAAGTGTGTAAAAATTTGGCAGAAAACTTCAGAAATCGCCTTCATCAATGTACTGTTGCTGGCGGCTATCATCTTTCTTATGTCATTTTTAGAACTTGATACATAAAACGACATGATGTATTGAATAAAATTAAATAAATATAATTTCTGTAAGTTGCGTCGATTTGTTAATAGTCTCTCAAAACTGCACTGTCTGTTTCGCCCCACCCTGTATAATCAAGAAATAATACTCTAGAATAAGTAAAGGCTGTTAAAATTGTTAGAATTAAGATAATTATGTACTATGGCCTATGCATAAAATGTTTTTCCTGTTGTTTTCCTGGGAGATGCGTATTAACATTCTTCACCGAAGTTACGCTATGGTAGAATTTCATATCAAAATGTGGGCTCCCCACGCCCACTGCCAGATCTGACCAGAAGGATGCTATTTTCTGGACAATCTGCGTATATATCCTCGTATCTATTCACATATATATTTATAAGTACATTAGTATAACTCTATGCTCATGAGAATGTGTATTAAAACTATGCATTATTGTGGCGCCCGTAATATAGTGCGATATATCGATCGAAATAAAAAACATGCGTTGAAGTGCGGCTGATCGCTATCCTGTGGGAAAATTCCTGCACAATTTCGTTTGATGGATTAGTGGATACCAACATCATTTATTGAAAGCGGAACATACTTTGAATAAAGCTTTGTAGAAATCTTACCGGTGCATTCCTGCGGAAAATACTTTGTACATCATCATAGATTTTTGATTCTTTCCTAATTATCTTATCTTTAAGATTTTTCTCGTAATTTCTCACTTATTTAGTGTGTGTAGACTTGTGTCAGTGCTTTCTGCTGCTTCTGCACGCTGATGGCGCATCGCTTTCAATGTAATTCGAAAGTAAATATACTCTGCAAGTTCCTAAGTTGTTCGCCTAGTTGTTTGCTGTCGTATTTTAAATGTAAATTTCAATTCATATTACACATACTCGTACATTCTGCTTTATTTAAGCGATTAACCATTCTTATTCTAGGTCCGCCTGGGCCCCCAGGCCCACCAGGGCCTTCAGGATCTGGCAACAGAGCAGATCGTCATGAAAACGCACACTCATCCGATATGAGAATAGTTCCAGGTGCAGTCACTTTCCAAAATACAGAGGCTATGACAAAGGTAAGTATCAGTCTTTAAATGTTATAGATTATTGTTTGAAAAATGTCCTGTCATCCTTGACAATTTACTTTCTGCCATTGTTGAAAGTAAATTATTTTTTATTTTCTCGTTATTGCTGTGTATAGCAGCGAATAAAAAATTTAAAACCAAAACTTATAGTAAAGTAAATATGCATCAGATCAATATTAGAATAAAAAATAAAGCGCCGTAAAAAATATCCGTATTTATACTTTTATAACAACCTCGTTTTTCCCGGTTTTCCCGTTTGTCCCGGTTCTCGTTCGAAAATCTCCTTTTTTTATCAATTCATTGACTGAAATATTTAATCCTCATTCCCAATATCAAAGTGAATTGCTCAAAGCAACTTCAAGCTTTTAGTCTTAATTAAGCATTTATAAACGAAATCATGCGAACATTTTGACATTGTTTGAGAAAACATTAAATTTTCAGGACGAATGATTGTAAGAGCCTTTCGGGCTGTTTTGCTTTTCGATTTTCGATGATAATTCTTTTTTTATGAAAGCGAAAACTCAATTATGGTACGCGTGTATCAAATTTAGACCGTTCTGAAAATGTAAGTTTGTTACATAATGAGCAAATTATTCAAGCGAATGGAACCTTATTAAGTTTTTCTTTGGAAATGGATACAGTTACGAAATTAAAAGTGATGTGAGAAAAAAAAGTGATTTTATACATATTGCCAGTCACCAATTAAAGTTGTACAAGTGTAGTGCAGAATCATTTATCTGATAATTAAATCCCTTTTTAGATGTCGGCATTGAGTCCTGTGGGTACAATAGCGTACATAATTGAAGAAGAAGCCTTGTTGGTGCGCGTGAACAAAGGATGGCAGTACATCGCAGTAAGTATTAATAAAGACACTCAAGTTTTCTTGCTATCTCCATTTGTTTGAATGCCTTGAGTAAACCTTTAGGGCTGAAATCTCCTCATCTACCGAGCAACATGCAGTCTTCAAATTCATTTACTAGTTCCATACTTCAAGCACAAAAGCGTTCAAGCTACCACCCTTCTCTCACAACCCTTAATCCTCTTGCCGTGGATTGCTCTTCTAACGTCCAGTAAATTTATTTCCATGAATATAACTTGCAATTTATACGATACTAGACGACAGTTTTGAATACATTCACTTTTATACCCTTAACGAAACAAGTAAACCAAAGTAACAATCCTTCCATTGCCGGTGGCAATCTGCAAAAACCTGAAAGAATTTTAATCTTCGGTTACTGAAGTGATGTATTAAGCATCCGGTAAAGCTAGACAGCTATACGAGTATTCAAGGAAGAATGGATAAGTAGAAGGTGAATTTTCCTTGCTGAAAGGATGAAAAACCACGTTAGAAGCCAAGAAGATGTGCAAGCACTATCGCAGGAACATGATGCTTGGATCTTTGGTCTGCAGTTGTGATTGACGAAAAAATAATACGGAGCCGATGCTTCAAGCTACTTAGTTCCAAGTGAACAAGAAATTTCGGAGTGGCAGGATCTGTTGAATCAATCGATTTATCTTTTCAAGGAACTCGAAATAAGCAGGTTAGCCTAGGGAAATTGTTGTAAGTGATGATATTTTCAAATAACATGTCAGTGTACTACATGAGTAAAATACAGGGTAGTCCAGGAAAAGCTATCAGTAGTATGTTAAAATTTTAGCAAAATTAAGGCCAATGAAATGATCAGCAATGAGATTAAATTTTCTTGTACTTTGAGGAAACATTACTAAAATGAAGGTTAAAACGAAGGTCATTATTTAGGAGGTTAGAAGGTTTAGAAGGTTAAAAGAGACTTATTGCAATCTCCTACTAGGGTAGATAGCACAATTTTCTCAGACACAGTACGTCATATATTTTAATAACGACGATGAATTGCCAATTGTTTCTAGACACAACGTGTAGAACACAATATTTTGGCTTATTTTTGCAAGCAAACGTTTTGAGGCTTGAAGATTTTTCCTAGCCAAAAACCTGAACTTTTGCTTATTCACAAACATTTATGCATTTTTTGAGCATAAGATTTGCTTCTTTTGAAAAAATGATTTTTCCTCAAAAGACAAATAAATTTCCAACTGCTCTGAAAGGCAAAGGACATAAGTTGGCTTAGGATGTCAAGGGTTTTCAATATGCTTTCTTCACCCAAAAAACGGACTTATTTTGAGAATTTATCGCAAGGCCCCTGGAGTATATACTATTGCAATTCTTTTTGGGTTTAATGAATACACTTTCAAAATATTTGAAATTTATTTGTTTATTGAATTTTTATAATCATATTTTACAAAATAGCGGCTTTTTCACAGCCATTTAAAAAATTCACATAAAACGATGACAATGATTCTGAAGCGAGGAAAAACCTGAATCAGGCAATTTGAAAACTTTTTTATTTAGAGAGCCAGCGGCTTTCCAAATTTGAACCAAAATTATTGAGTTATCCATAAAAAAAAAATGGATGACGCTTACAAATGATTTTTCGAAATTCGAGGTTTTTTTTGTTATTTTTGGGTTCACAAAAAAAGAACTATTTAGAACTGCCCGAACTTGACACGGTAACTTTGTGTGTGTTTATAATAAGTGGGAAAAATTTGAGAGAGACTGGTTGTGTAGATTCGGAGAAAGCTTTGTGATGGTATAGAGAAAGTGGGGGGGGGGGGGGTTGTTTTAATAAATTAATTATTTTTCGTCAAAAAATTTGAAGAAAAAGATACCTTCGGCTGCTCAGCGATGACTATTCCCTTTCGCTCCTTACTAGAATCCTTCGTTTTCCTCAAAAATCTCATTATCATGCATTCTATCATTCCTCTGCTTCGCCTTGCTACTTTAGAAGCTTCAGAGCTGCCACGGCTCACTTTGTATATGCGAAGGTTATGGATGTCCACGGTCTCCATTGTTTTCAAAATTGGTACAAACCCTTCGTTGGAAGTACAAGCTTCAATATGTCTTGCAGTTTCATTAATTTCTACACCATTCAATAAACGCTTAGGAGCTATTTGATAAACGGCTGTTAAAACTTTAGTTATTATTTTGCGAGAGATACCTAAGTATCTTTCGCGGAGCACTTAAATGAACATTTTCTTTTAAAATTAAATATTGCAGTATAATATGCTTGTTTACATGAAACACTTGGAAATCTGCTTTTTTATATAGAGTTAATTACTATACAGGAGGGCGGAGCCTTATAGAGCCGCATTGGTCTGCGAGTTTGCCTGTGGAGCGCATGTTCAAAGGAGCATAACTATAAGAATAATGCCTGAACCTATCTAAAATTTTAATATTCTTGAGAGTATATACTATCGAAATAAGTAAGAAAAATCAAATAGGTTTCTTGAAATTTACAAAGCATATAACCCCCTTAAGTATTTTGATTATCTTGCGGCTTCAAATGAAAGTCTCTACCCAAAATCGTGCAAATTTTCATCTGGGAAAACTCATGTCTTAAGAACTCATAATAAATATAAATATAATATAATATAAATATAAATGACACGAAACGGAAAGGATACAAATTTTCCGTTGCAATCTGCCTTACATCTGCAATGTTCCTCATTTCAAGAACTGTTGGATGACGCTCAGAGTTCTGCTCATCTCCTGCCAAACCAGTTCTCTGTAATTTTTCGATCAGCCAACGAAATGAGTATTCAGTTTGACAATTAAATCGACCATAAATTTCTCACAATACACGCACAATCTATTTCGCTGATAGATTCTGACGTTTGCTACACGTTTTTGGATCGTGAACCTTCTCTGGATTACTTCTAAATTATTACTGATCACATCCGTTAACATTTCAGTTTGACATTTTAGACTGTCATAGCGGCAGTTGAAAATGTTTACATCCTGATTTATAGGCACTTTTAAAGCTTTATGTTGTGAAAGAGTCAGTCTTTCAATGAAAACAAAATATTTTGAAAATAATTTTGTTAACATGTTAAGAGTTACAGATAATGCAAAGCGTAATGTGGACGTGTTCGACAAGGTTTCAGTTGCCAAACCTCAAATTCTTTCTAACCCATAAGCATCAAATTTCGTTCCGGAGCTTTATTTTGTGCTTTTCATTGGAAAATTTTTGTTTTACTCGATACAAAATACTAGACACGATCCACAGCCTAAACGCATATATGAACATAGCCAAAATAGACAGGAACGACTTAAGTTTGTTCCAAAAACCGTCAAATAATTTCATTTAGATGATTTATATAATTTCAATTGTATGAAATATGCACAACTATATTTTGACAGATACTATATAACTTTGTTCTAACATATACTACCTAATATATAACTTTGTTATGCCTCAAATCTGATCTTTTTTTAATTATTTGAAATCATATGAACCTACCAACATTTCCAAACAAGGAATCAACCGATTCTGAAAGTTTTCTTTCAGAAATTAATTTGAAAAAATTAATTTGAAAATCTTTCAGAAATTAATTTGAACGATTCAGTGAATCGTTCAAATTAAAAGGAGCATTTTACAAAAATTTATTTTATTTTTGTATGTTTCAGAAGAAATCACTCTTAAGGGTCATTTTTCCTCGTAGGTCTCTCCTATATCATGTTTATTCCCAACAAACTGGTATGTTAACCATGTTGTTCTCAAAGAGTTAACTTCGGGTTGGTTTCTAACCAACTGCGCACAAACTGTTCAGGCTGTCGTTTTTTTGCAAAACGTTCCACTCCAAGCACCCCCTGGAGCGGATAAAACATATGGAGACCACATGGTGAAAGGTTGGGGCTGTAAGGAGGCTGTTCAAGCGCAGTCATGCAGAAGCAAGACGTCTCAGGTTGACTTACATCGTCTTTAAGACCGATATACTGCTCCAATTTTGTCCGAAGGCCACAATAGTAGGGAGCATTTATTGAACTATGATAGTGAAGAAAATTGATGGCGGAAACTTCTTAAGAGTCCCAAATAGATCCTTTCTTCTCCACTCCCTACTAGCTCTTTTTAATTTGGGAGTGTGTTTGCGTCAAACCATGTTTTGTCGAACTTCAAAATGCGTTGCAAGAAAGCCTGCTTTTCATCTTGAAAATGAGTAGGTCGCCTCAGAGAAAATTCAACAAGCATTTTAAGGTTCTTGGGAAAGCAATCTTTATCTCCAATTTTTTGAAGTTCAAGATGGTCCCAAACGATGGTATAAGCACTTCTAACACTCATTGACGTTTCCTTGTTGATTTCTGCTACAGTAGCGACGATTTCTTCCAAAAAGTTCCCGAAAAGCTGCAACGTTGGCAGGGGAATGCTGAAACTTGGGCATTTTCGGTGATTCGCATTTTCCACGTTTTCACGCCCTTTTTTATATTCGGCACACCAGGCTTTAACGCGTGGTTATGAAAGTATAATCTCCACAAAGTCTGCACGCATTTGATCCCGAATATCAGCTGACTTAACGCCTTCCACCGTTAAAAACTTTACTATGATGCGTGACGCAACCAAATGACATGAAATAACAATATAAACATGTTCCAAAAATATGTTATCCTTTAACTTTTTCTCCATAATATGGGCGTAGTCAGTAACGAGCAAAATCTGCGATTCTATTAGAAAAGAATTTCAACTGTCCCTCACATTTTCCAAGAAAAACAAATGGGCGATTTTGGGATGACGGTATGTACAGGAAAACTAATCAAAAGTAAAATCAATAAGCTCCAATGTTTTTTTTTCTTTTTGCTTTTGATTATTTGATGATTTTTAACGTTTCAATAATTTTTAGTCATTTTGACGTGTAAGATTTGTGTAAATCTTTGACCCGTGTTTAGCCTTTAGGGGATGTTTTTAAGCTTCAAACAAGAGAAGGTTGTATCCGTCCTCCGTATGCCAAAATTGACAATCTTAAAGTTTGCCTCAGCAAGGATGCAGTGGGTGATCAGTAAAGACTGCAATGATGGCCATTTTTTAAAAGTTTTTCAGATTGCGCTTATAAATAATTCAAATCGATGCAGTTTTTTGCTCTAAAATTTTGTTCACTGATGACTTTATTTAGTTAACAAACAAAAGATCACAATACGTTAAATGAGAACACTCCCAGCCATACTTCTAAACTCACTTAAATTCGGTAAAATTTTCTGTTTTAGGTGGTACCCACGCTAATGGCATGATCGGTCTCTAAATATTTTAGAAGGAACTGCGGCTTCAATAAATGGTGGACGTTCTGAATAGGTTCAATGAATTCAAAGCAAAAATCAATGAGATAAATACTGAAAGCAATTAGTTTGCACACAGTGCAACTTCTTTTCTTCTAAGTCTTCTAAGACCACAACGAATCGAAATCAGAGACTCAGAATAACTTACTGCAACTTAAAGTTCTAAAGTTATTTAACAAGGGATCAATATTGAAATCTATTGCAAATATTTCCCAGGAAATAGAATTTATTAAGAAATGTTGCGTAGCTTTGAAAAAGATCTTAAAAATTCGCTAATAAAAACCAAAGATATCTACTTTCTAGCAACTTGTATCCCAAACATCAGCAGTGGAATTGCCCTCGGTCAAGTAGGCTGGGTACAGCTCTTTACGACATAATATCTGAAACTGACATCTTCTTGCATTCACCAGATGGGCCAACATTTTGTTCGCAACAATGGTTTTGATTCGATGCTAGATGTCGCTCTAAGTGATGGTCGATATCTTCTTCAAGAATTCTCAGTACTCGAAGCCTTGTCCTCACCACATTTGCCTCTGAACTTTCCAATTAAAGCTAGCAATAGAGTGGAAATCTCAATCTCACCAACTACCTCCGTTCCTATAAATAATCGGGTCGAGCCAAGAGAATGAATTAAAATTATACATCAATTAAAAAATAATAAATCTCCAGGCCATGTCGGGATACTAAACATTATTGCGAAGAATCGCCCCAGAGAAGATATTGTTCTATCTCTGTACATTTTTAACAACTGTCTCATAATCAGCTCCTTTCCCTCTGCATGGAAGAACGCTCTAGTGATCACGATTCTTTAAGCACACAAGGAACGTCACCGTAATTCTTGACAAATTTGTTGTTGTTATTTAATTGTTGTACAAATTTGTTGAACAGAGTGAAATTCCTCCCAATTTTCAATTTAGTTTCAGACATCAAACACAGATCAACAATTATACCGCGTCACACTAAAGACATTAAACTTGCCAAGAATGAAAAAGTGTCTGTTGGATTGATATCACTTGAAGCTGTTCGTTGAAGCTTTTGAAATCGAAAAGACATTCGACACAGTGTCGCATGATGATCTCCTCTTCGAATTGGTTGAATTCAAATTCTCTCCATACCTAATCAGTATAATCAGACCCTTCCTAAAAGACCAGAAATATTCGGAAAAATTCGGGACAACCTATCGCGATCACGCATTATATCTGCAGGAGTTCCCCAAGGCTCATGCCCAAGCCCATTGCTTTTCAACATACTAGCGACATGCAAAGTAGTCCCACGTTCTTTTTTCTAGCTTCAATTGACCCCAGTAAAATAATACAAATCCAAGAAAAATTGCTTGAAAATATATACAAGTATTACATCGATGGAAAACTTAAATCAACAAATCCAAATTTTTGACGGACAAGAGGAAACCGAAAAGGAAAATTTTGAATGAAATTCAATACTTTGGACTCATTCGTGGCAAAAATCTAACATTTTGAAACCTTATTACATCAGCATTAACTGAAGTATCGAACACAATATTGGCATTATACCCTTTAACAAACCTTAAATCACGGCACCATTGTCAAAATTGTTATTGTGATGTGGGGCCATGCTTGGAGTTCATGTGCTAAATACCAGAAGCTAAAACTTAAAATATCACTAAATCGATGCCTAAAACTGGCTTTTTACAAACTTTTTATCTGTCAACTGAAAGGCTGAACGAATCGCGTTCAAAAGGCGAAATAAAATGTTGACCAGACCTGCTTGCTCCGACAATTACTTTCTTTCGGCACTTCTGACTATTAATATATCATAGCCATCATGCTTTCTCAAACCTTAAGCGTAATTTAAGCTTATGTGTTTAGTAATAAGGTATTTTCAGTTAGGCTCGGGTAGTTATAAGGTAAGGTAGGGACAAAAAACACAAGAGATGTTAATTTTTATGGAATTGAGGTTGCAATGAATCAAATTCAAGTCTCCAAACTAAATTGTCAAGTTTGCAACACAAAGAAGTGTGAATAAAATAGTTCTGAAATTAAGTATAAATGATATTGTCTTCGATGCGTCGCAACTTAACTACTTACTGACCTATTTTCGCAGCACCAATTAAAGTCAGAACGAATAACTCGCAAATGAAAATAAAATTCTCTCAAATTTTCATTCAACAAGTTTGCAACTGCCGGAACTAGATTTTCAAAGCATTTGTCAGGAAGACCGAGAGGAGACAGCACCATGTAGTGCTAAAGAGACTGTGCGAAAGAAAGGCGTAAAGAGAGATCAAGTCCGGTAGAGATTCTCTTTAGTGTATCTATTCAACTACATAGTGAGCTACAAACACTACTATCAATCTAGTTAATGGCTGGTTATACATATTATTTTATTCAGAAAACTATAATCAGCTCTCCTCTCATCATGTTTGTTCATCAACCTACCTCATCAACCTTTCTCGCTCTCTGCAATCCATGAGCTAACCTGATACGCTTTGTAATGATTATGCATCTCTTTCTGATGGTGAATATCGGCTGGTGACGCTGCTGTTAAATTGATACTATGCCGTTGAAATGCGGCTTAATTTGAAACGAAAGTGGAATGCGTCAAAGCTGTTCGTTGCTACAAATAAAAAGCGATTGTAAGCTTTATAGGCCAAACGCCATTCGCATGATATCACCATGTAAACAAATATTATAGAGGTAAATCTAATAATAATACTTCAACAACTCTTACACCAACTTCGAGTAGCGTGTCCTTGCAAATGGGCCGACATACTTATTCCTTCCTCGTTCAGTCCCTGTTTAGGTTCCTTATGTGCGTTTTATTTTGTCTGCTTGGCTTTACTGGCTGTATTTGTGTGTTTACTTAAATATTCTCCATAGAATGATTGATCTATTTACGTTACAGTTGGGAAGTTTATTGCCAATAGTATCACCAGCGCCTCCAACTACAATCGCACCAGCACCAAGACCTGACCTCCAGGCTTCCAATTTATTGAATAACATTCCGCAGCTTGTGGAAGGACCTAACGTAAGTATTGAAATCGTTGTTTAGTATTCGTATTATACACGTATATTATTCTTTATTTTCCGTGTTGCTTACTTATCACTGCTTTAAGGTAACAGGTTCGGAATTTTCCTAGGAACTGTTGACTAGGTAGTATAAATACGTGCCGGAGCAAAAGGAAGCCACTTGAAACTCCAGAACTCAAACTCAACTCAAGTTTTTTTCTACTCTCTTGGTGTTCTTTCGTTCTGAGGAGCTCGTACTTCGTATTATACTTTTATTCTTCTTATATCCACTTACAAACATTTGTGCTCTCGGCGTTTTATTTTCAAAACTTCGTTTTATGTACAATATTTTCTTTCTGTACTTGCTTCAGCTTATTCAGTGAGAGCGCAAGGAAAAAATATTGATTTCAATGAAAATTTGCGGCATTAAACATTCAAATATCCTTGAAATTTTCAAGACGATAGGATTTCGTCACCTTATAGGAATCATTCAGAATGTTTGGAGTGTTATTTCAAAATACGCGATCTGGATTTGGTAGATGGTATTTGCACTATTGCTGAGTATTTCAATATTCTTTTAAGTTTCAATTAGTTCAAATCCTTAACACTATGACACTATTACGATTTGATTTCGTCAAGACTTGCCAATAACATGCAACCTGGCTAATGCGTTTTCTCATTTTTCTTTCAACCAGTTTACCATGTCACCTCAGTACGAAACGGTAATTATAATTATTAATCAAATTTTTTCCTAATATATATAAAATGTTTTATGTGTAAAATTCGTATGTAAATAAATTCACTCCTTAAGCCACTTAAATAAAACCATATGAAATTCATGAATTTTTGGTGGGTAAAGGAGCAAAAACAAAAACTAAAATCATGAATGTCGTAGTAATTCTCCAAAAGTGGAAACTATTTATAGTTTTATGTATTTGTGTAGAAAAGGTGGGAAATCTAATCAATGCGGCGTAGCAAAAAAGTGTGAAAACGCAAGCAAAAATGTTTTAACAATGACTTCATCGTTATTCCTCACCATAAAGGACCGCATTCTTATGTATGGATTCTGTTATTGATGTATACAAAAGTTTTGGGGTTTGGGTCAGCTTCCGCGTTTTCTATTTATATATTAGGTGGCGTTTTAATTATAGCTTTTGTATTATGTTTTTATGTTTCATGTCACCTTGTATTCAAATGTTTTTTGAAGGATATTTTATATATTGACAAAGTCATATGACATGTAGCAATAATTTAAATAATATTTACTAATCTGCGTATGTAGTTGCGATGACGTTTGGAATCATATTTAATCATAATGCAAAATCGTTTGTATCGCGATAAGGGTGCATTCAGGATAACTCACGTGATATCGGAAATTATGCGGTCGGTAGAGCAATTTCGGCGCCCTGAACACATGGTACAAACATTCCTCATTAACTATCACTTTTCGTAACATACCTGCATAATTTGCAGATTATGTACGTCTTTTAATGATAATAAAAAACTGCACATAGATGCTACGTGAGTGTGACTCGACTATTACATGATTTGCCATTACTTCTCTACCACATGCAGTACCCCCAAAATTATAGCGCACTACTAACAAACGTTAACACTACGAACAAATTCTGTATCTGGCAGTGCTTACTTCCACTTTTCCAAAGACCTTCGTATTTGTAAGCACTGCTTATTGGAAATAGGACAATGAAGACGAAGGTGCGGATTAACATTTTTTTTATTTTATACTATTATGCAATGGCTCACATATACTATTGCGTCATAAAAATTCCCCTCAATTCTCTTCACAGAAAACGAGCTATCGCTATCTTTTCTTGAACCTACGTCGTTCAACTTAAAAGCTCTCCACGGTAGAAAGCTCGCTTTGCTTACCACATGGAACAATTATATCTCTTTCTTTGTGATGCCACATCGGACTGTTTTTCGCTTTTTAGATGTTATACTATTCTTTATACTGAGCGTAAGGTTCTTGTAAGCTTTTGACGTTCTCGGTGAACATCACAAAATAATACTTACGAGTACTTCAAGAAGGAAATCAAAAGAACTCATGCAACATAGAGTCGCGAAACAAAGTAGATGGGTTGGAAAATTGCGATGGCTAAATTTGTGAACATAAATGTATTTTATAAAATTCCGTCTTAGTAGCGTAGGTGAATCAATACGCTTCCCATCGCTCATTCATAATCTAGTTTTGTGTGCAAACAACAATGTTTATAGAGACAATCGGATGAACCAAGTTAAATCAGGAGTTTTTTTTCAAAATATTCACGAGCCCTTGTCAAAAGTTAAACCATGCCAAAACTAAATCGCCCTATAATGGATCTCGCGTCAAAATTAGCTCCCACGCAAAATAACCTTGTGCAAGCACAGATTTTTTTTACTGATGGTCCTTACGCGATAATGCTAAATAGAAATAACTTATTATAGCAAGCACGCATCATCAAATAAAATACTCGATTTCACTCAGGTAGGAGACGAAAATTTGTTGCTTGGTGACCCGGTATGGCCGATCTTCGAATGCGGTTTTCTCCTCTTAGGAGTGGGAATGCTTGAGGCGGGAATAAATTGATTTTTCCAAAAAGCTTTACCAAAAAGTGTCTTATAACGGACGATTTGCCGTCAAATGGTACCAAAATTATAATGGCAGGGTGAAAATTGAAGGACTGATGACACAGGATGGTCGATTTTTTTATGCGTATCCAAAGTGTTTTGTTTTTTGTAAGTGATTCATCAATATTTCAACTCACCTCCGCGTACTTCCTATCGCATAAAAATTTAGGAAACAGCGAGCACTTTGTCAAAGGTCCTAGAAGGTTAAGAATTCACTACGATCTGAAAAATTTGATACTTGAAATTCAACTCATCTTAAATAAATTTGATTTCTAAACACAGCTAAGAGGAGAACTTCGAATAACCAAACGTTTTTATGATATGTGATCCTATTTTCGAAAATAAAAAACAGAAAATGGCTTCTTAAACCTGAGGTGAGTTCAAACATATAGTGAACCTAACCTGGGACATTGTTGAAATGGAACATCGAACTTGGTTGCCTCAATACAGTCTCTTAAGTATAAAATATATATTTTTTGAGTGCACAATAAACCAGTTTACAGAGCATCTGTTGTCGTTAACATTTTCTAAAGTTTCCGACTACATATGATGTGCTTTTCACAAATATATTAGAAGATTTTTTCATAAACTCTAGTTTATGAATTTTTCCGGTGTTTTTTACCACCGAGATTCCGGTGGCTATAGTCGAAAATTCTAATTTAGGCTCTTTAGTATGAAAAAATTTAGTCAATTATTAAATTTCCAAAGACTTATTAATTTTTTGATTTCAGTTTTGATGCCAGCAGTTCTAAACCTTGTTAAGAAAGATTCAAATATCTTAGAAAGATCATCCAACTCAATTTTTTTTGGAAGATAAATTTATCCTTGCTAAAATTTCTTCTTATCAATTCATATGCGCATTTTAAGAGCTACTTTGTCCCTTCTTCAGTGATTTTGATTCTGAAGATTTTATGGCTTACAATCGAAATTATATCCTAACATAACTTCAATACAATAATTACACTTTAGCTAGTTTTAAACTACTTCTTAGCCTTTAATAACTTTTCAATTTTTCTTATTACCTGAATGTATTTTAGATTCGTTGAGCAGTTTCCTGCATCTTCGTTTAAGCGACTATTATCGGGGACCCTCATGATCTCCAAACATTCCCATGCGTCCAGCTTCGAGATTCTTCCCACATGCTTCACAGCTTCTATGTTATCCCATTCGATATTATGTCCTTGCTCAACAATAGGACCCGCAATTGATGACCTCATTGTGGGATTCCCCTTTCTTGTTGTATTTTGCGCTTCTCTGATATACTCCTTGAATCGTACTTTTATTAGTTTTTGGTCTGTCTTACGTATTTCATTTTGCATTCTGGAAACTCTTCCCTGTAAATGCCACTTTTTTCGTCCTTTTTAGCGGGTCTCTTTCACTTGCCAATTACGATTTAAGACAGGAACTGTAGCTAGTCCCAACAATTTCTGTGTCGAACCTTTTCAAATAGTTTTGAAGCCTATTGAACTTAATTGACATAGCGAAGCTCACACTTATTTTATTACCTTTACCCTCACTTCCGTCGTTGAACAGTTTGGAATACGTTTTTTTCTTCTTTATATGTGCTTCTTTCCGTTTTACGATTCGCACAATTTCTAATTCATTGAAAATCTTTCTAACTATTTTCGCAGTATACAATATAAATTTTTTTTTGCCCAGTAAAGGTGAAATGCATTTTCCGGGTATATATGATTAGCTGAACTTGGGATCGTTATTTGCGTTGTACTGCCATTTAGATCAATTTTTAAGGGGTTCATGTCCTTAATGTTGATACTACAAAGAGACAATGAGCCAGATAACTTTGTGGTTCTTATAAATGGTGTTCCAAATTTAAAACTACTTCATTTGTCGACTTTCAATGATTTTAAACATTCAACACACAGTAACAAGCTCAGCCCAAAACTTGTCTTATTTTCCAATGATATCCCAAAGTATAGAGGTATAATTACTTATAGCAGGACACTCCGGGATATCAAGGATAGCAAGATGTGAAAGATAGTATAGTAACGCACACTGGTACAGCTTTTCCATACTCTTACAACACATGCCATCCACATGATTTGGGTTGTTTAACAACTTTCCCTTTAACCATTCATTACACAGAAACTTATAAAATTTATGTGAACACACTGAAACACCCACGTTATAATCGAATAAATACGCAGAATATTTGGAAGTCAAAAACAAAGAAATTCGAAAAAAAATTTTCATAAGCAAACATCATCCACAAAATTCACACTAACTGTCAAAAAGTTTAATTTCGCCAACAAGTATATTCTTAAGTTCAAATACTTAAGTATAATTCATCTGTCAAATAATTTGCCTCCAGTTCTCAACTTCGTTTCTTGAAAATGTACCTCCATACGTAAATTGTTCTGAAACTACAAGAATAGTCTTCGTAATCCACTCATATCTAACAGAATTGTATTATTTGTACATATTTAAAAAGACGACTTTGTCACCACCTTAGACTCCTTAAACACCTTAGACCGGATTGACTCCTACAGCAACTCACTCAAGGAATGCCTGTCTGGAGAGTAATCTCACCCTCTACAACAGCCACTAATACACAATTTTTCTTACCTGCGTCTGTATCGTTGATATAATAATATTTTTTTTCGATGAAAACAATCTTCAACGAACGATTTCAATAAAGAATCATGAAACGTTCACATGCTCTTAACTCTCATTCCTATGTTCCATAATTTCGAAAATCTACAAAAGAAACAACATAATGCATTACTTTAAGCTCGTTCGAAAAACCAATCCCAATATGGATTTGTTCATTCCATTTGTGCCATAGATCCTCATAAATTAATTTCTATTGACATATTCGCCGCTGCAAGGACTCCGCATTATTTATTGGTCTGCCTAGATGTCTTAAGTGACAGACAAGTCAATCTTCTGCTTGATTAATATTTAACCTCTGCTTGCAAAAAATGTTTGGGATGGGAAAAGCTGGCAGGTCCATGAATCATCTTTAATGCAAACACATTTAAATCACACACACACGCACTCACCTGCAATAAAAATGATTTCCAAATAGAAAAAAGTCATAATGGAGCTTTTCATATAACTGTACATCATAAATCATTTGAAACAATCAATAATCCATAAAAGCGTGCCATTCCAAAGAAAATCTGGCAAAATTCAATGAGATTATTATGGAAAACCTAATTAGTTGATTCACGATTTTCAATTCAAAATATTTTTCAATTTTATCCATTCTATTGAAAATTCAAAAAGCGTCTCATTATAATCGTCAAAAGCGTTTTTACATTTCTCAAAACCAGACCGTAATATCAGTTTATTAATTCTCGGAATTCTTATTTGGGGTGGGAGGAAAAACCCTCCAAAACATTAACTTTAACGTATTCCATATTTGTGTACAGATGTTTTAAATCCTTTATAAATCCGTAACTTACACGAATCTAGAAAAATCAAGCGAACGTTTTTAGATTCTGAAAGAGTCGCTTTTCATTTGTAAATTAAAAAAAAATGATATTACTCCAAATCCGGAATAGTTAAAGGAATAGATACCCCGACAGTATAAAGTAAAATGAAGTCTGTACTTCGATTAGCCCAACAATGTTTTTCATCACCACAAAACCATTGTTGAATTCATAAACCGTCAGTTGCAGTTGAATTCGTTTAATTGGTTGACAAAATTTGTGTCCTTCGTGGAATAAAATTGACAAATAGCTGTCAGTTTGCCCCAGGTTCGACGCTTTTCAAGTAAAACTAAGCTGTACCATCATTTGAAACTCTTTTCTTCTTTTCGATGGAAAGTTTTGAAACAAAACCCGTTCTCCGATTAAGTTCCGATTTTCTAATTCAGGACTATCAAATGCAGTCCATATATTAACCACGAACTTTTCTCCGAAACATTTTCAAATGTTCCCTAAGCCTCGTTCCTTATTCCTGCATCGAAATGGACTCATTCTTTTCCCAGTTGACTTTGATTCCAGCGGTCATAAATTTTATATGAGTCCTTTGAGATTTGCCTGGCAATCTCAATGTGTCGAATGATTTCCAATGGCATGTTTTACTCTTCTTCCCCCATCCCGTCGTGCGCTCGACTCCTATTGTAGAATTTCAGCTGCTTCCTTTGCATTTTTCGGGGTGAAATTAATGGTCGATGGAGTAGTTATCGACTGAGTGAATTGATGTGCTATGCGTTATGTATTGAACGCTTATTGGGTCAAAGGCTGATTTGATTTTGATGACCTCTTAAATTTCAGGAGTGAATACAAAATTGATGGTTTTCAACCTTTTTTATTTTTGAAAAAAAGGTGTTTGAGAAAGGTGAAGCTAGTGTATTGACAGAAGCAAAAAGGTCTGTTTTGTTAGTTTTAGAGAGAAAAGCGGTTTAGGTAAATTAGAATTTCATATGATGCAAATTGATAAAAGGTAATATTTGCGTTCCACTTGCCGTGAAAATGAATTTAGTCATTTGAATTTACATTGATTGCTTTTGGTCACTGAATTTATTTATCTGATTTTATTTTTATTGGTCTTTTGAATTACTCCTTCAGTCAGGGGTTCAACGAATAAATAAATTTTAGTCACGGACAATGAAAGGGAAAAGTTAAAAGAGAAAAGAGTTCCTAGAACTGATAAATGTATGTTTGTAAACAGTTTCACTGGACTGATTTTACCCCGCGTCATCTTGGAAGCGAAAGTTTCGTGTTTGTCTATTTGACATCCTAATCAATAACCTTGTGATAGCCACATGAAAAAAGAAGGCTGAAGTTATATTTAAGTCTTAAATTTGGTGTTTGCATGACAAATACCTCGAATGAGGTAAAAAGGTGAAAGGTATTCCGTTGTATTTCATTCAGAATTCTTATACCTCAAAATGATATTGCTGGCACTGTTGTTTCTCATCTCGGGCTAGGTCCAATGATTAAAACGTCATTTGGTCATATACATCGTCGTTGTCTTTGTAGTACTGCGGTGGCAATCGGGCATTGACCTTCCCTATGTGACACAAAAGCCTCAGTCCACCAATTATCTCCTCCATTAACGAGATCTGAGTGGCGATCTACTAATTGATGTGGACTATCCACACCAATGAAGTCTAATCACGTCACGGCTTACGTCTGGTCATCTGTCCGACCTAAGGACAAAAATCCTACTGATCCGCCCGCTGGATTGCAGGGACTTGAATACCTTTAGCCCGTCGAAAAGTGTTCGTAATCTACTTGAACTTTATTTTAATTTTTATCAATATTACCATATTTACTTATCATAATAATAAAAAACCTTCGCTTGCTGATTGACGCGAAGATTAGCTTATTTGATCTGGTCCGGGCGTTAGCTGATAAGGCTGCCGCAGGAGAGTCAGTTCTCGGGCGCCTCATGGCCAACACTGGAAGTCGAAACTCGAGAAAAACAAACATTCGCACTCTAAGTCTGGAATTATGTTGGGTACCGAAAGCATCTCGTACAAGTATAGAACAACAAGTTTGCAAAAAACAGTTGCATACCGCACTGTCTCTGAGTCGGCGGTGTTGAGTATCTCAAGGGTGCTGCTGAAGATTGAAAGCAAGTCTACTCGAATAGCGGGGAGTCAGAGAAAGGAATAGTTAGCCGACTGGAAATAACAAGGACCATTGCTTTTTAGCAGGAAATGTGTACACAAGAAGAGCAAGGTGGATGGACCGCACATCTCCTTAGTGACCTGAGGCAATGATTTTACACAAATCATGTTGACACTGATTATTACTGGATGCAACTACTTAGTGGGCACGAGTATTTCTAGTCTGACCTGCATAAGATAGAAAAATCACCGTCCCGTGTTTGTTGGTTTTTTTTTTGTTGTTGTTCGGACACCACTGATGATGCCAGCTTCACCTTTTTCGGGTGTTCGGGTTCGAGTGTTGTCAGATAGTCCGGAATCCGTTTGCATTTTTCCCAGAAAAAAGACGTGCTATCCGCTACAAATATAACGGTAAATATACTGACATCTAAAGGCAATTAGTTCTGCGAGTCACATTACTTGCGGAGGGTTCTTCTTACAAAGAAAGACATCATGGCTCGCACTCGCGGTGCAACAGGAAGAAAGTCTCCCTGAATGCAATCCTTCTCTATCCGAAAAGAAGGATTTCCAGAACCTGGTGACTCTGCTAGGCAAAACCAAAGAGGTTTAGTTCGAGGTAATGTGACAATAATCCCAAGCTAAGTTCTCGGTGTGATAGAGGAGGTGTTCAATCAGTAGTACGGTTGCTCCTGAGAGCCCAAGACTCATCAAAACAATATTCATACTATACCTACTAATCTTGCTCTTCTAATACTCCCGTTTTACAATTATAGTATATCCTTGATCTTATCACCACCTGACATTTTTGAGACTTTGCATCTCCCGGATATGCAGGTGACCTTAAATAATTCCAAAACTGACTGAAAAGTCCTATAACTGAGCCACATTATCCTATTGCCTGCTGCTGACTCGTATCCTTCTTGTAAATTTTACGGCAAGATAGGTGATATCATGCGCAGTTCGGTTCGAGTTTTGTCTCATTTGGCCCATGAGCTTAATTTTTGTGCCGTCGGTTACTGGCAGTTCTTCTCGCTTTATTAAGGTACAAAGTTGACCAGATTTCTGCAGCAACTGTAGAGGACTGCACTATCATGTTAATATCAATATTCTTGAGCTGCAAAGGCTGACATTCGCTTTGATTTCTAGAACTTATACACATTCCACAGGTAGCTGAAACCCTAATAAAATGACTAGCCCACCAGCTTGCTTCAGTCCGAATTTTGTGGAAAGGATATTAGTCTTATGGTTGTTTCTTTGGACTGGTATCGAAGTCAATTGATGCGATGCCACAACCAAACATAATTTCCTATTGTCGTATGTCTGTTTGACGTCCTGGGAAATGTAGTGGAAGCCGATACAGAATTTTCCGCATTCTCCTGGATTTTTGGAAAAATTGGTTTGTCATTGGCCAATCTGTCAACTACCTTTTATCAAAAACGTACCGGAAATTTGTGAATAAATTTGTAAACTTTCAAACCATCACCTTTAAAGTATTCCCCATGAGACGCTGTACACATGTGCCATCGTTTTTCCCATTCTTCAACACATTTTATATAAGCACTTTCTGTGATGGCCTTCAATTTACTCGCGTAATTCTGGTTTATGGCTCAAATTGACTCGGAACGTGTACCACGGAGGGACAATTTTAGTTTCGGGAACAGTAAAAGTCGCATGGAGCTAAATCAGGCGAATACGGTGGTTGATCTATGGTGCTTATCGAGTTTTTTGCGTTGTATTCGTTCACAATTGTAGCTCGGTGCGACGGCGGATTATCGTCGTGAAAAATCCACGAATTGTTTGTCCATAATTACGGACGTTACTTCCAAATTCGTTCACGTAAACGGCTTATTACGCTCAAATAAAAATCTGCATTTACCGTCTGACCCCGTGGCATGAAATCATGTTGAACGAGACCACGAATATTAAAGAATAAGTTAGCACCACCTTGATTTTTGACCGACTTTGACGTACTTTATTCGGTTTCGACTCAATTTTAGCGCGCCAATTGGTACCCTGTTGTCTAGTGGGAGGGTCAAATTCTTACACCCATGTCTCATCACTAGTTATGATCCGCTCCATGAATGGAGATTCGAGCGTTCAATAGCGTTCACGATACTATGCACAACAAGCTATGCAGCGACCCGTCTCATGCCTAAATGCTCAATCAAATGGTACGAACACACCCGTGAGAGATGTTGAGGATGATGACTTTCTCTATTAAGCTGGCATGACAATTTTCGACCACGATTCCCTACGCTACATCGCCGTTGATTTCGGTTAGAGTGGTCGAAGGTCGTCCAGACCGAGGCATGTGTTCGACGATTGCGATGCCCTCTTGAAACGCCTTGTGCCACTCATATGCATGGGTCTTGGATAAAATTGAATCATCATAAACCTATTCCAACAATTTCAATGCGTCAGCACAAACAATTTCATTTCAATTTCAATTCATAAAATTTAAAGCAAAATCATTGTTCAATAATTTCATTCATGTTAAAAAATCGGCACGCAATAACGAAGTGAACTGACTCAACCAGCTGCTGTAAACAAACTGGTTAACAGATCGCGCTCAAACTTGACATAATGGATGACAGTTCTATCAACTTAAATATTGAATCAAAATTTATTCAACGCAGGCGTTTTAAATAACTAATTCCCGGTACTTTTTTGACAGAAGGTATAAAGCTTCAATGAGATTTACCAATCATGTTTTTGGCTTCAGCAGTAAATTTGTGTTCACAGGGCTGAGAAAGTCCTTTGAACGATGTGTAGTACAGCAATTTTCCTCCATATTTTTCACTCTTAAGTTTATTCGCTTAAACGTGGATTAGGATTACAATTAATTTGCACAGATCCTATGGTCCAGGGATTATGTTTGTAATTGTCCTGGCCTTCAATGGATGGATTTAGTTCTTTCTGCGTCAGCGCTTCCAACTGATGAAGCCAAGATTCATGAGACGGAAGTTTATTATAAGTGTTGCTTTTATTACAAAAAAAAAATTGGTATTTGCTATTGAAATAAAGTAAGATCGTCGGTGCAGCAATTTTCAGGATTGTTCGCTTTCCGCAAAAACTGATTTCTTTGTTATTAATAAAATTTGATTCAAAGAAATTTTATTTAAATTGTGGCTCTAGTTAGGGGCTCTTCTCGCGCCAGGTTTATGTTCCGACTTTAAATTAATATAGAGTGGTTTCCCAGGAAGCGAATGCCCAAGAGGAGCTGCACTGCTAAGAAGAAGAAGAAGATTTCCCATTCAAAATCGTGACTAAAAATAGAACTTATATCCTTAACTTTACAAACTAGAATCATTCTACAAGAGATAAATGTAGTTTGAATTCCAATCAAAAGTTTTTCACTCATCCTTTTTCAAGGGTGAGGCTGAAACAAATGAGAGAATAATTATTGTTGACAAAATTGATAGAATTTCGTGTTTTAACAATTTTGATTGAAATTTTGTTTCTAACTCAAAGTGGATTTGAAAAGTAGTGGAAGTAGAGACAAAATTTTTTGCTTTTGTATGTAATTCCAATGATTCTATGTGGCTTGGCGGAAAATAGGCGTTAGATGTTCTAAAGTTTTATTCAGAAAATGCGCAGAATATTTATTTATATATGATTGTTTCCCATTTGCTGCCTCGTTTATGGATTCTTGGCCTTGGATATATGGAAAATTATTTATTCCCCCAGTGGTATCCGAGAATGGTAAGTCTTAAATAAAACCAGAAATTAATCCCAGAAAATTAATTTAGGCGTGTCTATAAATCGCGACACGTTCCGAACCAAATACGAAGAAAGAAATAGCGCTGCTAGTAATTGACTTTGATCCTGGTCGAAAATGAATGCAATTGCTGATTGATTTTTTTCATTTCTATAATGATTATTTTTTAATAACGAAATGATTTAATTTAACTACTAAAGTTCCATTCAAAGCTGATATTTCAGATTTAAAATTAAATGTTCCTGGTTTCTCGATTTTCTATATTTCACATTAATAGCGCTAACTTGAACTTGGTCCCTGCTAATTTGATTGATATTTATTTCCAGCTACGACTTGCTGCCCTTAACGAACCATACACAGGAGATTTGCAAGGCAACCGAGGAGCTGACTTTGCTTGCTATCGACAAGCGAGAAGAGCAGGACTCTTGGGGACTTTTAAGGCGCTTTTAACAGCCAGGTAATTTTCTTTGAATTTTGGAGAAGCTCTTGGAGCACAGGACTTTTAGTGGACACTTCAACCGACTTCCCTGTCGAAGTCAACCTCTTCGTATCGACGGATGACTACATTACAAGAACACACCCACACACTGACATGTTCAGTAGGGAAACTTCACTTTTCGTTTCCTAGAAAATTGTACAAAAATATTCCTTCCTTCTCAGATTTTCAGATTCATTTCGGTGTAAAAATCTACGTACTATCAAGTGGAGCTCACAATGGCCATCTGACAGCCACTGAATATTTTCACAGACGATGCACTTTTTCCTTTTCGACTTCCGAATTTATTTAACTCTGAATGCCACTCGAAGGATATGTACGGAATTTCTCGTTATTTGTTCGAATTTAAAGGTTTATTAATATGGCATGTTTATGCTCGGTGAGGAATTGCCGCTTTGAATACTCACAGCTGTTCTCTTTAATCTGATGAAAATGTTTGAACATATTAAATTTCGGTTATTTCTTTAGTTCTTCAAAATGTTGCTAATATTGTTTCTTTCTTATGACTGAATCCCACACAATACAGATGAATTCTTATGACGTTCGACGCTAGGAAGATTAGTAACGAAAAAATACCAGCGATATCATCAGTCTTAAAAATAAACTTTCGCCTTTGTTACTTTCCCCCTAGTAATTAATTGAGAAGTTAATTGAAAAGGTTTTGGAAGAATTAACAATAAAAAAAAATCCAGCAATGTTAAGTAACATTAACTGATGGTTGATGGTGAAGAAAGAATTCTGAATCTGTTTCCTTGGAAGTAGAGTTTAACGAGGAAGGGCTTTTGCCTGCATTCTTTTAAATTGATTGTTTTCCACAAAGTCCCATTCAGTGTTTCACCTTTTGATGATTCTGAGAAAAGAGGAAATGTTCTAAGCAAAGAGCTCTTCTAATGCTCAGAATTGTGTCCTCCGAATACCGCGGAATGGGTAATGAATATTTTAGAAATGTTAAATTCAGGTAGTGCCATGTAACTTCATTGAGTTCTGCACAATTCTGAACACAAAGAAACATTTACAAAATACCATGTACTTGGGGTTTGTTTTTTGTTTGTTAAATAATCCGAAAAATTAAATATTGACACGTTCTTGGTTCACATGATAGCTATAGGTATGAGGAATATGTGGTCGAAATTTCAAAATTTCAGTCGTTTCGAAGAAATCTGTCGTACCGCATGGAAAAAATGGATTTAAGGAAAACGCATTTAAAGTTTTTTTTGTGAAAAAGTATCACAAAATAGTACTTACGCCTTAAGCCGTACCCATTCAAAATCCCTTCACTTACTTCATATAACTCATTTTCATGCGATCTGTCATCTCTTTGCTTTGTTCTAGCTTCCTTTGAAGTTTCAGAGCTGTCGGGTTCGTTTACGCAGGCTGGCGTAACGCATTATTTGGGCCGATTTCAATACCCAAAACTTCCATTATTTTTCATATCGGTACAAAATCCTTCATTAAAAAAGCAATCAGTTTTTTCGTTACAATATTAATAATTTTGTTGGCACAAAGCACATGTTCAGTCACCATACCGCAGAGGCAACTATTGAAACTCTTGTTATTATGGGTGAGGTCGCTTAAACAACTTTCTTAAGAAATTGTCACTCGTCAGATGACAGAAAGTGCAGGAGGGTGATTATACCCCTGTAAAAGATTAACGGCTTCAAGAAATCGGTGATTGCAGCACGATTTGTTGGAGAAAGCGTATACTGTGGTTTGGTGCCTGTGGTATATATTTTGATATTGTGATAGATATTTTGTGGTGATATGTTCTCCAGATCGGGTTGCGTATATCTTCGACTGAATCTTTGTTTCTAAAAATGGCTAATAACAAAAAGCGGACAACTCTTGCATTAATTTATTCTTACATAATTTATTAATAAGCACTTCGTTCCCTTTTACTTGCGGCTTTTTCCAATTGAACTTTATTCTTCAACCTATTTTCCCGCCTCTTTCAAGGGTTTTTTTTTTGTTTAATCCTTTTTGACCTTAAGCTGCTCGTCTATTCAGTCTTTTTCTACATGGAGCACTCACCATAACGTGATCATGTGATCACGTGATGATAACGTGATCATCACCATAGAGGTCTTCATCAAGCAACATTTTGAAAGCTTTGGAGTCACCATCATCATTATCATAGCAATATCAAAAAAGTTAAAAATTCAGTAACTTGACGTTTGTAAACCCTTCATTGACTTTTGTTTACTCTTTATGTCAAATTTCGCATCGTATGATTGACTCGGGTTTTCGGGTTTATTACTCGTTTCGTCAGTACGCTGATTTTTCATGAACTTTTAGGGGATTATGATGCGTTTATTCGCTGCAGTCTTGATTCATTTCGATCCATTGCTATAAAAAGAAAAAAAAACGCACGTGTACAGCGATGACTTTCATGCGAAATCCAAAACACGACTAGCGAGACTTCAGTCGAAGTAAACAGCGTGACTTTTTCTTTGAAAATTCAATGTAACGGTATCGGTGTATATAGTTTTGCACAGAATATGATCATCTGCTCGTGTACATATAAGTGTTGTGCAACTGTACTGTGTCCACCGAAAACGAGTTTGAACATTCCGGAACGAGTTGTAGATAATTTCTATCCTTAACACATATTACCTTCATTCCGAAAAGAACAAATATATACAAGACTATATATATAGTATGTATATAAGAAGAACAAATAACCTCTTCTGAATCTTTTCTTTGATGGCTATATGCTGTTTTCCCAAACCCAAATGATTTTCTTAGAAATATTGGAAATACTTTGCAAGTACACGAAAATTATCCTCAAAACATAAAACTCGGAGAGAGATAAAAGGCAATAAAATAACCTTTCTAAATTTTATTTGGGATGTCTTTATGGCGGGAACCTAACGTGCAAATACCCTGAAATGTATGAAGGATTTAATGAAGAATAATATATAAAAGGATAGAACTTAGAGTTAAGACTCAGGTTTTTAAGATCGTTATGATCAAGGTTCAATAAATTACTTATAGTAAAGAGAACGAATCTTTTTTTTATTTTTTTTTTTATTCAAACAAATCTTAATTAGCGCGCTTGTATTAAATTGAAAAACACTCTACTAAAGTTCCTCGATTCGTAATGGAATTTATAACCATAATTTCGAAGTCATTAACTTTCGAAATCTGTCGAAAAAATTTATTTTCTCTTGATAAATGAAATAACTGCCTTAGGAAAAAAAATGAAAAAGCACAAACTTGGTGAAAAATTAAAAATTAGAATTGAAAATTAGAAAATCTATCACATACTCCATATTTACTGTGGCAGTAACATTTTTTCAAAATTTCTGGTTAAATCTAGGATTTGATCTTACCTAGAAAAACACAAATTATTTCGATATAATTTGTTAGTCTTTAGAAATGTATTTCTGTCTGAAACAGATTGTTCCAGATACTAATTGACACACTTTCTACAAATCCAGAGAGTTTCTAATTGCTAATAAAAGAATATATTAGGTTGGTTTGTTTCTTTCATTTTGTTTTATGACCCTTTGCCATCTCTGTGACAACTTCAAAATTCCACGCTCATACCAAGTCTCATCCTTTTCGGCCAAAAACTGAGTTAAGTGAAATTTTACCACGTCATCATCATTGATAGTTTCACCACCAGGGGAGTTCGTCCTGTCACAGAAATAAGTGGCACGATATCAATGGCACGATGTCAATGGTACGATATCAGGGCTATTTGGTGTGTGTAACATCGGTTCCCTACTAACATCCATCAATTTTTGCTGAGTGGCCGAAGACGTCTGTGGCCGACCATAGTCCTGTTGGAAAAAAGCATCCTCACGATTGACGAATTTTGGCCGCATTTCCTTGACTGCTGCATTCAATTTGTCCAGTTTCCGAAAGTAGAGTTCCGAAATAATGGTTGCTTCCTTGGAAGTAGTTCAAAATACACTGGACCTTGCAAATACCACCAAATTGACAAGAAATTTTTTTTTGCTGTATATGTGCCTTTCAAGTGGTTTGCGATGACTCATTTGGCGTGCTACACGATCGTTTTCGATTGACATTTTTGTCCACAATCCACTTTTTGTCTCCAGTTTTGATTCGTTTTGAAAACGGATCGAATTTATTGCATTTAAGCAATAGTTCGTAAGGGCTGATGCACTTTTTCAAATGGATTTCTATCAAATCGTGACGAACTCAAATATCCAGCTCCTTAACGAGCCCAGTCATTGTCGTTAAGAGGACATTCTCCAGAAGGGAATTTTTCAAACTAATTCCGGCATTGCGTATCTTTAAGAATTTCATTACCATTCACATCGGTGGCTTGCACAGCGTTCTTTCCTTCACGGAAATAATAAAGCAAAATATCGCGAAAATGTTCGTTTTTGCCCTCCATATTAATTTGAAGATAAAAAATTCTTTGAGTAACTATCTACGCAATGAACTTGTAAAGCTAGGTAAGAATGACAGCAAACATGTATAAAAAGAATAAAATCATAACCTCTACGGATGTCATAAAATGGGAGTGAGAGACATCTAGAACTGAAATCGGCAATTACTTAGTTGTCAAAAATTTCAATATCTGCAGCACTCAAACAGTGCAGTGGTTTGAACACTTGATCATTTTGATGTCAAGCAAAAATGAATTGTTTTTCAGAAACTATTTTGGTTTCTTTAAAATATGCTTTTTTGTCTAATTGAATTGCTATGATAAATTTTAGACCATAGCTAGTTTGGTGAATTTTAGTTAGACAAATTACGTACTTTCCTGTCTGGCAATTTCGGGGCTTCAACTTTAGTTCAAGAACGTGACGAGATTTTTGAGGTCGTCGGTAATATTCTTCGATTCTTAAGAATGTAGAATTTCACGTTGTCTGATTGAAAAACAATTAGATTGTGACATTATAGGTGGCAAGCTCACTGTTATATAAAATTAATTTTAATCGCCGCAGGTGCTCCTCTTTAGGTGAAATGCAAAACTGAACAGAGTTTTCTCTAAATTACTTCGCCTCCGACATTTAAATATATTTAAAGCTTAATTTTTTCCTATCTTTTCATAGATGTGTCCATTTCAAAAGATTTCATTCAATACCTTAATATACATTATTTTAATTCCAAATATGTTGGATAAATAAAACACCTGATAACGCTTATATAAAAGTCTCCGGTGCTTTCATTGATCTTATCTGGTCCTTTTTGCGGTGTCACTAAATTTAAAGTAGTCCACCATCCTGCTACAACGGACGTCTCTTCTGAAACTTCTATTCATTCACCTGCTACCTGTCAACAGAATAAAAACATTAACAAGGCCTCAGCAGGAGTGACGACGAAAGAATGATGGAGTAACGAAAAAGACAAAGTATACATTGAAAACAACATTTTTTGCGAAATTAGTAGTTAGCACGGTTGTCCCTTTTGCGTTGGAAGATGCCCAGTCATCTAATTTCTTTTGTTTTCTTTAATGCAAACACATTTTCCAAGGATGGATAAGTCGACAAAGCATACCTAACACAAACGAATAAGGAATTTTTTGTTTGTTTTATTTTTCTTTTGCTTTACTTAGCCCAACCTCGTCCTCAGTTCATCTTTGAAGGAAGGAAGATTAAGATTTGTAAGATTCAACGCTGCTTGTACCTCAACTAAGAATATTATTACGCGTATTGTTGCCATGTAACGTTAAGTGGAACCTTTTGTACTAAAACGAACAAGGATAAGACTGAGATGAAGATAGACAATCAATATTACACAGGAATTTCAGATTGTGTTAATGAAATCGCAAAATTATTGTCCTTTCATGATTCCAGCATAGCAATAAGATTTCGTTGAATCGATAAAACTTAAAAACTTGCAGAAGATTAATTTTGACTTCTGTGTAGAAACTGAAAACATTCCATCGTTGGAAATATTAAAATCGTCGAAACGAGTTTATTTAATGACCTTTTCCGTGTAAAGTTTCTGCTTTGAAATTATTTCCAGAGAAATCATTCAATGTCGGTTGAAATTTTCCACCAGCCCGTGGAATTTAAAGTCATTCGAAAAATAATTTAAAAATTTATTATTGGGGTGGATCATGTCAACGAATATTGTACGGGTTGATTTTGAAAACTCCGAAAGCATAAAGTTAGATTTAGTATATCAATTAATACTAAATAACAACTGCAACTACTCCTGGTAAATTATTGAAAGATTTTTTGACGTTCCCTGTCACTATTATCCGTTTTTGAACAAACACGTTTCGGCAAAAACATGTCCATCAAAAACAGAAACGTGTGAAAAAGTTATGGGAAACTTTATGTATCACAGTGGAACGCTGTTCAATAAATAAATAAATATCATGAAACAACATGTATCGGTATCATAGCGTTCATTGATTTAGATTTCGAATACTTGTAGAATCTTCTCAACGATTTTCTTTTCTTGAAGGTTTATTTGTTTCATATTCTAATTTGTTAACCAGGGGAAAATTGCATGCAATTCACTCCAAACAGAAGACCGTAGAAACCTTAAATGAGAACGCTTCATTGAATTTTCTTTTAAGTTTAAAAACCCAAAATTACTGGCTGAAAATATTTCGAATTGCTTATGTCACTACAGAACGAAAACAAAAATTATTATAAAATATTATGAGATATGAAACCAAAATTTAATGAAATCGTCCAAATTTTATGAGATATGAAATCAACACTAAGTTGAGTTGTCTCATTACAAAAAATCGTTCAAAAATTCATTCAAATCAAATATTTGATTTGGGTTGCCTTACCGTAAAAACTAGCGTCAGCGTAAAAGTCATGGATTTCATTGTACCAATTCTACCATATTTTTGGAAATATTACCGGGATATTACACCATTGTTCCATAAGGGTTTTATAGAAAGCCCTCCTGTTTAGACAACACCACACGTTTTCTAAACATTTTCGTTAAATACCTTTTCCCACAATTGTTTTTTTGCTCTATGTAATGGTCTTGAATTAGTAGGAGGCGAGGAGGGGTTCATTGCCGTCCAATATCTTGGGGGCTCAATAAACAAACTTCACTCACAATACTGGAAGTATTTTCAGATCTTTATCTTGTCGGAGGATCTGCTTCCTTATCAATTCCATTGATGCGGATCCCCCACATTTTTCCGCAAAAATTTTAATCCTCCTGATATTGTCAGGCTCCCCAAAACTATTACAAATCCTCGCACATGCTTTACTGCTGCCGATACTACCAACCATATTTAAAGTTTTCCTTTTTTTTTGCTGGCATGACCAACAAATTGTTCAAACTTGCTCTCAGTAGCATTTCACACGGTTTTGCAAATGCTTAAATCAGATCTTTAATATATTTATAAATATGTTCTGGGCTTAATTTGGTTTTTATTCGAAATTTTTCGCTGTGTCATGTCTTTGCATTATTCTTCTAACCGTAGAAACTAACTTGAATTTCCTAAAAAAATAAAAATAAAATTCTCCTTTTAATTTTGCGTTTTGTTTTAGTTTTCGAATTTCGAACTTTGAAGAAGACCGAACGATTACAGACGAAAGTTGAAAGTCGAAAATTAAACCAAAACGCAAAATTAAAAGGAGAATTTTATTTTTATTTTTAAATATAATTTGCAAAGATGGAATCAATCACACATTTTGAATTTCCTATTGTTTTTCAACGTACTCGAACATAAATATCCTATTTTCAAAACGTTTCAAAACATATTGCCAAACGATTTGAACTTCTTGTATTTGTATTTGATTTTGCCACTCTCGTTTTTTACAGTCATTGTCTACCAGAGGACCAAATCAACCCCCCTTACCATGGCATTTATTGAATCATCCGCATCGTTACCCTTTTGATAATGAAAGACTATTTCTTGTTGTTGTATGGTAGCTAGGTGCAAAGTAATTCTGGCAGCAAGAATGCACACCATCGAGAAAACAGTCATAGATAGTCCTTATTAATAGTCCTTATTAATAGATAGTCCCTCACTTTGACATGACAATCATCAGTTGTTCATTGGAATGCATAGTTCTTTTGAACTTTTAATGCCAACCCAACAAAGGATTTCGCAATAATACGCCTGAGTAACAACATTTCGAAACTGGCATCTAATGAAAATTTGTTGCTTCCAAAGAAAGGCAAGAAAAAAAAACGATTTCTGCTCATTAGCAGCCAAACACGGGAAGTCTTTCAAAACTCACTCCAATCAATATAAAACACAACTACTCATCAGGATTGGTTTAACGTTTGATTTCGCTAGACGTCCTTATTCGGTGGGAAGTGCGTTCAAAATTCTGATTGTTGCTTCGGTTCAGGGTTGTCACTGTAACACCTGTAAATACTTTGGAGAAAGAATTGGAGCATTTCAGAACTCTTTCTTCAAGGCAATGTTTTTGTTCAGCAGCCAAGGCGTGAATGTAGCAGAAAACTTTCCCATTCTCAAATCTGCTATTAAAATTGGCAGGACTTAATTTGAACTCCCTCCACACAGCTCTACACTTCAATAGTGTGACGTCGATTTCTCCTGGATGATTTTGCGATTTTCCCAAAATTTTCGTCGGACCTGGCCGTTGACGAATGACCCGAGTGAGGTTTTCCCTCAATTGACATTACATGATTTTTATTACGAAAAAACCAGTCAAATGCTTGAGTTTTCCCAAAGACATAAGCTTCGTTGGCCGTGTTTATCATTTCAACAGTTTTTGTATCAGTTTTTCAGAGCCAGAAACAGAAACGACAAGCACATAAAGCAAGTGTCACTGGAAAATCCACACAAACCGTATATAACCTTCTTTAGCCACGCGCATGGCTCACGGTCTCGAAAATGGTAGCTCTCCACGCCCCAACGTTAGAAGGCGGTACTGCACATACTCGGCACACCACACGTCTTTTCGGTGTCTTTTGGCTGCACCCTCGTAAGCAGATTTATTCAATTGAAAGAAATATTAGTCGTACTGAAAGGGATAGAACAGAGTAATGTTGCGTTGAGATCCAACGTTTCTCTTTCGGCAGAGAAAAACTATCTTTGGCATTCTTCTTCTTAGCACTACATCCAATCTCGGCTAGCGCTTCCTGGAACAGACGCCTCGAAATGTCTTGGTCCATTGACCGCGTCCTCCAATTTTGAAATACGAGCAGCGATGAACTGCGTCAGACCAGCGGTTTTCAGTTTCCCTACTGGAAACGCCCTTCAGTTCTTTTTTGTATCCTTTCTTGGGTATCCATTGAATTCATTGCAGCTTCCGCAATCTAACAATCGTTAAGACCTCCTAATCCTCACTAAGACTAGTTTCTCGAAAAAAAATCTGCCCAATAGATTGCGTCCCAGTGATTCAAGGAGCCACAACCCTTGGCCTATAAAAATTCAGCTAAAAAGCTTAATTGCACAAAAAGATATTGCACACACATGAGTAAAATGCGCTTTATAATAAGCAAAATACTGCTCAGTAAACAACACACAAGAATTCGAGGAGATACCATTCTTCATCTCACAATACAGAGCACACTTAAAACTTTTAAGAAAGCATTTCAACAGGACGACAACATGGGAGGAGAGAAATACCTCAATATTGATGAACCTTCAAAGTTCGCACGTATGTGGCTTTAATTAGCTTTTGAGTTCATATCCTTTTAATCGCAACATGAATGAAGTTTATGCAAAATCAGTTGCATGCAAATTGTTTGAGCCAAACATGTGTTCGCCCACATATTTTATACTTGCCACCGAAGCAAGGATATTAGGAACATAAATAAGTTTCAAATTCAAGTGTGTAATTTCAACCAATGTAGCATTTTAAAAAAGGGTGTACATGAATGATTCAATTATGAAAACTGAAATTTCTTAAATCTAGGAGTGCCTTAAGGCAGTTCTAAAAATATAATTGGAACATTCTTTTTGACAGGATGACCCTTACAAGGTTTATTATTCTCAAAAGGACATGTAAAATTTTTTATGAATCCTCCCGAATAAGTTACTTTTACTGTATTTCCTAACAAACTTTCCCCTCTTAGAAATTCAGCCTGCGGAGAAGGAAGCGTGTTGATGTATTTAAAGGGAAGTTGAAAAAAAAAACCAAAAATACCAGCGCGATTTATATTCCATGAATACAAATACATTTTTGAGTATGATCCTGGTGAGTTCAGAATCAAATACGCAATGTAGGATCGAATTGATATCTATTGACAAACTTCTGAACTATCGACCCCGTAAGGATGGTGATTGGAGTGATGGAGTTATAGATTCAAATAAATGAAATATGAAATAAAAGCTCGAAGGACTAGAAAGTATGTTTACATCCCCTATGCCAGCCAAGCTGGCAAGTCATTAATTATATATTAGCTGCCTTGAACATTCCCAATAGATTGTCTTGCTGGCTCTTTCCTTGCTTCGTTAATTCAGCTGACATAATTTAGGATATATGTTGTGGTTCAAGGATTTTCTCCGAAATGAACGCCTTTCTCCGAAGAAAATATAGATAAACATAATCTTACCCTGGGCCAGGTACGTAGTATTAAGTCCACTGATGATTATCCAACAATCTAAGGAACGAAAGGTTTGAACAAATATCCGAAGGCTTTTATTTTTCCCACCCCCAACTATGCAGCGAACGTGCACGTAGTGGAAATGTCTAGACACTATCAAGGACATTCAGGACGAACAGCTATTTTAGGATTTTTACAGGACTCGACGAAATCTCGATAATTATGACCACTCCAAAAATGTTGAGCGTGTATTTAATCATGAGTTAGCAACACACGCAATCCACATATCAGCTAAGAAAATTACTTGTTTCATACTTTGAGTTGATCCTGGATAAAAACTGCCAAGCAAGTATGACTAAATAAACACAAAAATGAAAGATTATATTTCAATTTAAGTTCCCATTGATGTACTTAAATGCGTTACCAAATCAATCAATTGAATAAAATAAGTTGGCTTGGCATGTTTCAGATAATTACATTGATTGGAAAAGAAAACTTTTGAATACAAAGGTGTAATTAAGTGTAATACAGCATAAAACTCTTGTCAGGTGGAAAAATGGAAAAAGTTCACATTCAAATTAGAAAAATTTAGTTCGAATAAATTTTGTTTAATGCCAACCAAGTCCTTAGTATGTTGGATGTAATGTAATGGGAAATAAATCAACAATATCGGAAAAATTGCTACAGTCTGCGGACGGAACTTGGCTACAATCAGCAAATAGTATGGAGACTAGTATACATTAAATTTAAGATTTTCCCATATCATCGATATGTCCTCAAGCCAAATGATTGCTTCTACTTACTATGAAATCGGTTCTACAAGATTATTCGTGAAACACTCCTTATGAAGTTGTACAGCACCAAGGGACCGATTAATAAACAGATGAATTTCAAAATATTTTCATTGCTGCTAGGCATCTTTTCACACCCCCCTTGTCATCTTTGCATACCGCACCCTTTCATCCTTTTGTTCGATATGAGTTGAAGTATAAGTTTGTAAGATGTTTTGACATTTGAACGGCTACAGTCAAATGTCCTTAGAATTCTACGCTTCGATACATTTTTATATGCCCAGCAATCAGATTTATTTTTAACTTGCAACTAAATAGATGCTACCTACAGCCCTATCCTTCTTGAACTCGTAGAGTCTCAATAAATCGTTTTGGTCATGAGAAATTCCAGATGTTGTCCTTCGGTTCGGATATTGAGTGTTGCGATTAGAAAAGTGGTCAAAAACGTTTTCTGATATTGAAGCTACCATTTTGAAAAAATTAATAAGTTTTCAACCGTTCGAAAATTATTATACACTGTCACACTTTTAAATTGATATTTAAATTACGTTTTAAGAAATACTTGCTTAAATCAGACCCCTCTTTGTATCAGACCTCAACTGAAGAAACAACATCCTCAAAAACATTAGTTAAATGCTGTATTTTTTTCTAATTTATTTGTCTCATGTTTGGTAGGATAAGTAATATCTAGTTCAGAGCCGCCTCCAGCCTTATTATTATTATTTGTACTGGGGTCCACTTGCTGGAAAATAGCATAGGCCAGAATCGGCCCTTAGCTCCCCATGTGCAGTACTTTTGTTTACAGATGGTCCATCCTGTTGTCCTACAGAAGCCAAGGAGTTCCCCCAGTTCTTTGGTCGCCAAGTATTCCAATTATATTATGCCAGTACACCTCAGCCAAGTAAGGCGTTTGTTGGCTAGACTCTGGCAATCTAGGAGGAAGTGTTCTGTACTTTCTTCCTCCTCGCCACAAGCTCGGCAGGTTTCATCCGTTTCATTCTAACGCCATTATTGTTTTTCCCCAGGAATTGTTTTGTCCTCGTTTTATTAGGGTGAGGCCAAAGAGCTCGGCTTATCCTGCAGTCGTTCCTGCCATTCCAATCCGCCTCAAGCCTTAATTACAGCAAAGCATCTCCTATTCAATCTTTCCGACAAATGTTTTTCTGGATGCTGATGATATCGATTCCAAGTGAATACTCTAGGTTTAAATCCAGGGAATGAATTGCGTCAATTAAACAATATGATCGGGAACATATAGTTGCCACTTCACGCTTCGGTTTAGTCCAAATATCTTCAATTCGATTCAAATGTCGACTGTCTTGAAGCTGAGGTCGGAGAGAAATTGAAAATTTTGAAGCGTTTGGGCTCGAATATTTCTTCCCTTATAGCAAACCGGTTGCTTAAAATAGATATAAAGAAACTCCCAAAGAAGGCGCCTCATCTGTGATTTCTTTAATGCATACTTAGAACAGTTGCACTTCCTACTTCTTTGGAAACAAACCATTGTTAACCCATTACTCAAGCCCAGCAAGGACCCTAAGGAGCTTTCAAACTATAGACCGATTCGGAAAGTTTATTCTGAAATTAATTGACTCCTTTTGAAGAGAACAACAATATATAGCCAACCGTTCAATTTGAGTGCCGATACTGATATTAAAAGGTACATAAACCTTACCGCGTTTCAAAGAACAGAAATTCAGCTTTGGAAAACAAGGAATTGCTTGTCATTGTCATCATAAAAATTGAAAAAGCGTTTGACACTGTATGCCATGAGGTTCTAGTAACTAAACTTCTAGAATTCAATACCCCACCTTTTGACTCTATCTGATTGTGCCTTTTCTCAAAAACAGAACGTTGATGGGAAAGGATCGAGTGACCCCGTTGAAAAGTATACCCGCCGGTATTCCACAAGGTTCTTGCATATGTCCAATGCTATTTAAGATATATGCTCCTAATCCACCAACAAATAATTACTGTTGATTGTCCGTTCTTCTTCTCCTCCAGAACTAACCCCAACACGATAGCCAGGAACCTAGAGACAATGCTAAAGAAGCCTACCGGTTTTTCTCTATGTTAAAAATATAAATGAACTTCAGCAAAGCAAAGTATATGTTCTTCGGCAAAAAACGTAAACCTGCTTTGATTCCGAATAGACCAATTTACTTCATACGCTAAAACCCTTTGATAGTTCAGAAAATTTGGCTGTTCTGGCTATGACCTTAGACATGAAACTCATCTTCAGCGAACACGATAATGATCTACGCGTCAAGGCCTTTATTTCCGTGTTATGATTTTATTCGCTGCTAATCTGAAGATCTCCCTAGAGTTCAAAAAATTAAACATTGAGAGCCTCCTCGCACCAATGCATCAACTACTTCAATTTAAAATCTCGAGCCTTTTCATAGGCTTTGAATAACCCTATTTATTTATCCTCCCTTTTCATTTGTCCTGTTCCCTGCATTCACTGACAACAGCCCCATCCATAAACTCGCAATCGTATCCAAGCAAAACTTAAATATAAGATACGAATGCGACTGTGCGTCCAGTAACTAGCGCCGCGACATCGTCCGCATGGCCTATCAAAGCCATTACCTAGCACTCTCCCAGTTTCAACCCTTTGTACTAGGTACTGGAAAGCGTGCTTCTTACATCACATGTGAATCACATCAGGTTTGGTTCAACATAGCCTCATTGACGGAATGTAGGTATGTGGCCTATGTTGCCCGGAACATCTGATTGACGCATGCCCCATTCGACTCCCCCGACGAGCACAAGGTACTTAGGGCTACTCATTTAGCTGCTTTCATGGTAGCTTTGGACAGTGCCATTTGAAACCCCTCATCTATCGCGATTTGATTGTTCGACGCTCCGTGCTCGTCCTTCTACTTTTTATATTGATCCCCTTTGGTTGGGCTACAGGCCAACTTTTTGCAGGTGGTCGAAATCGACCTTTGCTCTTCCTCTGCCTCCAGACTTGCTAAAGCGACCAGTTAGGAAGTCTTCCAACTCCTGGACCCCGCTTTTTAATTCCTTGCCTCCACATTCGGCAATGATGTGATTTATAACCCATTCCGCTTTATGGTAGAGCCGCTCTTCCTCTTTAGGACCTAAGATAATCGAAGTGCTCGCTGGGAATAAGGATTTCTGCAGGGATTCCATTATTTGTGTCTTGTGCTACAGTCACTTTGGTAATGATGGCAGCAATCATAGGTTTCTCAACTGTTTCGCTTTTTTCTATCGTACGCTTGTCTCTCACAGTTTACAAGACTCTCCATTTTCTTTTGCTGGTCGCTCTCAGGTGCACGTGGTTTTCCTGCTGCGCTCGAGTGCAGTAAGAATCTCTGGATGAACCAAATTTTCTAGTTTTCACCCTTCCGTTTTCGAAAGTTACTTCTTCGTCGTAACTTTTGAACAGTATTATAGGTCCCCCTCTCGATGTATTCTCCGTTCGTTTGTGTAGTCACCTTAATGATCCCATGGTTGTCTTTAATAAGTAGAAGGGCCACGCGACGGTTGGCTTACGGGAACAGCTGCTCAGGGCCAGACTGGCGCCTATTAGAAGTTCGTCTCACCCGAACCTACACCACCAATGGTGCGAACTTCAAACGACTCCGAGGCCTGTCAAGGTTTTATCGGGACGAAGACGGTATGATCATTAGATTGGAGCCGTTCAAACTCCGGTGTCACCTCTGTGCAATCATGTGAAGCTACTTAGTCCAAAACGTCAAATCTGCCAGCGCAAAATGTCAACTTCAGTTAATGAGTCCAATCGTGGTCTATGTTTAGTGCAGGATTATGTATCGTTGTATCCCACCGTTCCTTCAGGTACGTGGAGGCGGATTTATGTGAGTTGAAAATGGATGAAATAGAGTTAGGCTATAAAACTAAAAGTATTAACTAATTTATATAACAAGAGTAGACGTCACACATATCCCAACTAAACTAGTTCGAGAGTGTAAAACATGAAGTTACGAACTAGTTTGAAGGCTGTCGCCTGTCCTAGTCATGGGATTGGTCGAAGTAAGAGTGACGTTTACAAAGAAAAATACAACAAAAATTCCAATCAGTTTCACGGGAAAATGTGACCGAAAATGGGTTATAAGGCCATTTATTTATTCCTGTCATTTTTTTAATTTGCATCCAATTTAACTAACACAATTATCTACTCATGCTAAAAGATATATTGGATTAATCTTCAAATTCGTGACTGACTTCAATTATCGCGAAAATTTTAACGCCCCATTTTCGGGCATACGTGATGAAAAAAACAAGTCAGCATAACCAAAAAGGACTCAGGTGAACACAACAACTGTTTTAACTTTCATAAATCCTTTTTATGCTTATTATCGCGTGGTTAGTTGTTGCTCTTGACTAAATTCTACAAAATATGGAGCCAACCATTTAGGGGCTATCCATTGAATACTTACTCAATATAGTGCCAACAACTCTTGTAACATTTTGAATGGATTGATTTTTACATTTGGCTGTAATATGTTGCCTCAATGGACCCATTTTGCTAAACTCCTGACAGGTTCCATCGCGTTCTTAACACAAGAGCATAGAGAATGTGGAAAAAATATCACAGAGCTACTCTGAATTATACGCCGAAGGAAAAGAAGGACGAAATGTGTTCTGCCAATTTACCTGAATTGCATCCAACTGACATAATGGGAATAGGGACCGTACAGGATTGATAGTTGGTTAAAGAGGAGATCGGAAATCGACCGAGGCGTTGAGATTAAACACAATTCCATTCAAACTGAGGTACGATTGAGGCTGCTCTTTTATTACAAAGGACATCATCATATATAAGATGGAAATAGGTTTCCTATCAAGGCTAATTAATGGAAACTTTCAAATAATTTCATCTCATGGATGTTGGCATCACAGAGTTAACAAAAGTCCACATCGAGCATCGTTTTCAGAATGCATAAAATGAATGCGTTTCTTCGGTCTTGACAAAGCATGGAGCTTAAACTTTTTATACTTTTTTGAATCGTTTAACGAGATTCAATTCGAAAATTTAAAAATACAATGAAGAAGACCATTTTTAATCCCAGAAAAAGATTAAACGTTGGATAAAAAGATTAAATTTAGATGAAATATAATCGAGGCAAAAAGTGCGGTCTTGTGTTATATTCTGTTTCTAATTTTTTTCAATTTTTTATAATGTATTTAGATATATTATCTGATGCCGCGTTGCATTCAAGATTCAAATGTGGGGCGAAAAACGCAACATGAACGAGTTCAGGTATTTGAATCGTTTGAAAGAAACAATTTTCAATCCCATCTCGTCGTGTAAAGTCAATACTTTCATAAATCCTTTTCTGCTCAAACTTTTCAAATCATCTATTAAACACTCAAACGAAAGTACTTATAACTTCGGAACCAACATCCTTCCATCTATTTTAAACTGTCAAACATAAAACCTGCAATCACTGTATAAAGTTTAAATACGGGACTGATGAAATGAAGATTCCTGCCATGAGTCGTAGATATCATTGAAATTATTTTCATGTATTTTCAATTTAAACTTCCATCAGAGTGGACATTGTTTCACTTCACCTGGGCATTTCGGGCTCCCAAACCCTTACCTAAATTTCAAATATTTGCTATAATCCTATCAGTCGTTTGCTCTTGGTATTGGCTTCCTCCAATAAATTTGCTTAGTTCTGTGTTCACGTGCAAAATGAAATTGAGTCGTGACCTTTAAAATGTATCTGAAATGTTTGTTTATGGCTGAAAACAATTAAATTAAAAATGAGCCCTTGAAGCTCGTTCAGATTGTTTACTTTTTAGATTTTGTTTTGTTTTTTTTTTCGACTTTGGCGATTAAGGACAATGAAATATTTCCGGGTGAAATAATTTTTTCAATTCGCTGGAACATTAAATATTTAAATGAAATTTTTGACTATTGAAAAACGCAATTGAACTAAAGGTATTTTATCCAAGATTCCTGCGAATTGAGTTTTCAAGTGAATACAGTCACAAAGCTATTCACATCAATGACGAAATTGTCCAATAACAATAATATAAGATTATAAAATTTAAGGCATGCCATAGTGTAAAAGGCGTATTAATATTTATTGTACAATTGACACTAATCGTACGCACCAAAGCTATCAACGAGTTTTAAAGTATATTTTGAAAAAATCTTTTGTCGGCGTTGGTAATTCTTATAGACCCATGGAACTTGGAGTCTCCCCGAAAACTAGACAAATGACAATACGAGTGTAACTTACTCAATTTTTTCGTACTTTTTGTCCCTTTATACCTAGCTGATACTATTTCCTTTTTGTATTTAATAGAGTGCAGAATTTGGATGCAATTGTCAGGCCAGCTGATCGTGAGCTGCCTGTTGTGAATACCAAAGGAGACGTACTTTTCAATTCATTCAAAGGGATTTTCAATGGACAAGGAGGATTCTTTTCACAAGCACCACGCATATATAGTTTCAACGGGAAAAATGTGCTGACTGATTTAACGTGGTAAGTAACAAAATTTAGTTTTTTTTCTTAGTCCCAAAATTAAGTTGGCGACGCTTTTAGTTTGGCAATTTCAACAACCAAAAATGTGCATACCTTGAATGTCTATTTTGTGTCTTCCCTGAAATTTTCTTGGTAATAACTTTCTTAGTAGAGTTGGATGACCTTTTTCTTTCTATCTGCAGCATTTGTTTTTTGTAATAAAAAGTTCGGAAATAGTGCCTAAAATCAACTGTCAAAAAATATTCATGATCCGTTAATAGCAATCATGTCCTACTTCTTTCGAAATCTATTCATCTTATTTGTCGGTGAAAACGAATTTGAAAAATCTCGAAGGAATTGTGACCTCAAACATTCAGCACTGCCCTTTTTGAACTCTTAAAGGACACAATAACGAATGATATCATAAAAGACAGAAGAAGAGGGTTCCTGTCATTGACAGTGACACAACCGATCGTTTACAACTGGTTTCAAAAGAATGTCACTGGATGACATCATTCACGCTTGAAATGATCATACAATATTGTGGTACATTGACAAAATAACGTTGTAGCGAATATGGACAGGTGGATTTTCATTTGAAATTTGATTCTGCTACTAAACTAATTTTTTTCGCAAAATGTAATAATGTATGTATATAAATTGAGGGCATCGGTGAGCTACGTTTTTTCTGTACATGTTGATTTTTGGTTGTCATTTGGCAGCTCGTTGTGTATTTCGAAAGCGTGCTAAAGCCATTTTAAGGTTATTGTGGAATTTTCACTCCTAAATAATTCAAAATATTACTCTTCTTTGCAATGTGGGGTGAAAAGGAGCGTCAAATATCAGAAGTGATATCGTGCATTGTACGCTCTACGAGTTACGTTAGGTAAGTACCGCAATAGTTCCGACTTAAATCATGTGCGATATTTGTCCACGTACATAAGACGTTAATAAATGCTCAAAATGCCTAAGACCCAATAATTTTGCTTCCTCGGACTCCTGTGGATCAGAACGGCCAACAACTTCATACAACGACCTGCTGACGGTAGAAACGGAAAAAATGTTTGCTAAACAAACGAGGAACTGTCAAATACCCTTAATCGACCTTCTTAGACCATCCAGCAACATTTACAACAGATTGGAAAAATAAACTGAATAGGTGTTTGGATATCCAATAATCTGCAATCCAAGGACAACTGATTCATCATGTACAACGTATTGCTTCAATTTCACCACAGTGAAGTGCTCCTGATGGTTTGTCAAATCAAAAAAGCAAAATGCCTTGATTCAATTCAAATAAATTACCACAAAGGACTGCGAAACCAGGCTTACATCCTAAAGAGAACTTCTTTGTATTGGTGTAGTATTCGCGGAATTAATCATTTCGAAATGCCGAATACAGGACAAAATTTTAATGCAGACCCTTCTGTTGAACAGTTAGATCTAGCGAAACAATCTTGAATTGAAAAGTATGCGGTGATTGTCAACAGAAGGGGACAAAGCGACAATCCAAGATCACACTGTGCAAGTCGAAGACTGAAAAAACACCGATTACAAATTAAAAAGTTCGGGTGGGAAGTACTACCTCATTCATCATACTCGCCCGATATCGCACCATCAGGTTTCCCATCATTCCGCCCTCTACAAAATTTTCTTAGTGGCAAAAAATTTTGAAATTTGCATGATATCCAAAATGCCATCCTCAGATACTTTACTCGAAAACCAATCGATTACCTTCGATCCAGGATTGACAAATTTCACACCAGATGACAAAAGGTCGTTGATAATAGTGGTAGGTTAAATTATTGATTAAAAATAAATTATCAATCAAAATTAATTCGCTTGAATATAAATTAAGAAAGCGACATGACTTTCGTGTCCGCCTAATACAATTTTTTATGAAGTTTTTATTTAATTTTTTTTTGGCAAAAATTAACAAAAATATTTGTAATAGAATATTTTTTTTTCCTAAGTAAGAGAAGACTTTTTATGCCCGGAGAGTGAGCCTCTCAGATGCGAAATGTTTCTAGACCAACTACTGAACGCCTCCCCTGTCAACCTGAGAACCGAGTCTGGAACCGTTTGACATTACTTTGGACTGGTCTTCGTGTTCCTACGCCTAGAGGCGCCTTCAGATTACGAGAATCTCTTCTCCAGCGGGAGGAAAATGCAAAAAAGGGATCCATCTACCCAGTATGTCTTTCGTACAAGCCAGAACGACACGAGCATATTGTGCCAGATGATTCCATTTGTCAACCGTTACAAGTCTTTCTCTGAACATAGTTTCCGGGCTTTACCGCGCTGCTTACTCCATTTGTGCAAAAGAAGAATGGGTAAAGGCATCATCCACCTCACCGGTACCCAGAAGGGAGACCGTGACCAATATTGCGCATGTACGACTTAAAACATACGTGCCCACTTAAGACCTAGATCAAGTAGGAATCAGGCTCACCATACGATCGATTGAGCCACGGCCTCAGGTCGGGGATTAGGCGTGCAGTCCACTTTCTCCGTGTTTCATGCTCCCAGCACTGTTACCAATCGCTGGGAAAGCTATGTTCCTCTGCCCTGGTGACCTCTTCTCCGTTGTCTTTCTTGCTGCGCAGGACAATTTAACTGCATTCTCTCAGAAAGAAGGCGATGGGTATCATTCCTGCGATTACCAGCACTACCCTCCGGGAACTGTTCGACACGCGCATGCAATTTGCAGCGCTGCTCATCTCTGCCGCTGTGTCTGAATCTTTGATTCACATAAAAGTGAATATTAGCCTATGAAGGCTGCACAAAAATAAGCAATTTTTATCATAAATGTGGTGCGATGAGCATAGCTACGATAGCTTTTCTTTTAAGGACCAGCTTTGATCCCATTGGCAACCTATTCATAAATACTTGTGAAGAATTTCTTGAAATTTGTGTAATTACCAGTACAGGGCTGCTATCTAGTACAGCGAGTGTTTTCTAATTTTTTGATGCTAGCGACTAGAAAAGAAATGAACATAGGACACTTTTGTCTCTTTCAATTTCAAAAATAACCCGACGTCAAAGCCAGCACGTAACAAACTAAAGTATGTCTTTCAAAGGCTACAGTCATAGTGCAAGTGCCTCCTTCGCCAACACGTCGAACAAACTCTTGATCTAACAGTATTCAATGAAAATAACTGTAATTACATTTGTATTGGTAAATTTTTCCTCGTTTTGCATTTAAAACTAGTATACCCACCGAAAACTTTTGTTTGAAAACGGAACCCAAACATAAATGTATTCGCACTTTTTCTATCTCCTTCTGAGGGCAGATCGCCTGAGAGTGTTGGCACTGTAATGTGGCTATGCTATGCTACAGCCAAGTGGAATACGCGAGAATGATGCAAACAGAGTGTTTTCTGCGAATACTGATTATCCCTTCGTCCACCCAAATCGACAATTGTAATTATTGCTAATTTTTAAAAATAGTATGACGTTCCAGTAAGGCTATGAAAACTTTTTCATGCATTTGAAAAATCATTTGCACTAAGGCCGTTTTTTAAATAATGGCATCAACAAGATTGACTGAAAAAGATGAGGTACCAGTTAAAATCGAATAAGTTTTTCCCTGCCCATCCAACGAACTGAATCAACTTAAAAGGTGTGAACCTATGTATTGGATTTTCGAAGCTAGAATAAATAGGAAGTAGCCGGTCTGGAAATCTCATCATATGACCCATGTACCTTTGCTTCGAATAACTAGCCGAAAGAAAGCATGTTGCACAGAACAATTCACCATTTTCCTTCCAAGTTTCGCCCGCAGGACGAACTTCAGATCTTCCTTTTATCAATCGTACACGATTCTAATCTTGAATGTTTTCTTTATTACCAGAAGCTTACTCTCATTTGCTTATTTCTTGTCTGAAATGAACTACTCACTACACAAAATTTCGCAAAAGAATCAAATTAATCTTATACTTGGCTACATTTTGTAATTAGTTTCAAAACTATTCAGAATATTTCCTTTTTCGCAATTTAGAGCAACCTCTCAAAAACAGCATCCTAACTTGACGCAACACTAGCAAACTCTTAATAAACTTGGTGCCTTGTTCTCAACTTTTACTTATTTACAAACTTCTTTGAAGTTGCTTTTGTATACATTGAACAGCAAAGTACATAAATATATGTCTGTCACATATCATTCGATTTTCATAACATAAAGTTGTCCAATTACGAGGCATAGACAGGTTGTTCGTAAATTTGCGCATCCTGAATATTTCTTACTTGGTAAATCTATGTTTAGGTATTTTGCGATGAATCCTGCTTAATTGTTTTGCTTGCTTTTCAGTTCAAGATGTAATCAGTATCCTTTTATGCTAGAGAAAGCAAAATATGAAAGTTCAACAATCGGGGCTCCAATCTTTGGACCAAATGAGTAAAAATCTTTGCGCACAATCAATTTTCGCAATTTTTAAATGAAGAACTCACGGAAAACAAATCGGAGATCTCGTTGAGTTCTAGTGCCCGCTACAATCCAATTGAAATGATTATCCTTGATAGCCTGGCAAAACAATATAATTAAACCTCATCTGTTTTGCGAACATTCAATTTATTTTTCCCGTGTTTGTCAGGGCTTGGCAAAGATATTTGCATATTTGCCGCAACTTGCTCTCTTTACGAGAGCTATTATTACAAAATGCTTTCATAGTTGCATCAGGCTAATGTTCGTTGTAAACTTTACCGAGAAAACTTTAGCACTTTAGAAGCAATTTACAAGAGTTGCATGGTGAGAAAGGTACTGTTGCAAGCCACGAATATTTTCCCTAGAAGTTGGTTCATTAAATGATCTGAGATGTAATGAAAATTGCATTTGTCAGGATTTAAGATCTGTCACGGGTAAGCGAAACCATCGACGTCATCATGCATATGGTTACCGTTCCGCCAAAAGCCATTTGGCGACATATGCCGCTGAATTAATGAGCTTTAGAACGACAACTTCAGCTCCACCAACCACATTGACGAAAGAGTAATTTGTCTGCCAGCGTTGGCATAAGATAAACAGTTTGCAAAACTCCTCTGAAATGGTTGTGCGAAAAAGGACAAGATTTGCCATGCCTTTAATTAAAACCATTAAGTAGAAGTTGAATGCACAAAGTCACGTTTCTAGTTCACAAGCTTTCAGAAAGACTGTACTCGAACCCATACAGAAAAAGGATCAAGGGTATAGAATAATAGAGAATATTATCAAGAGATAATTCCTGAATAAAATATCGAATGATAAAAGTTCCGTTTTAAGCTAATGAATGAAATATAAAGTTTACATTAGACGTGTCCTGGAAGGGATATTGCTAATCGATTTAGACGCTGTGATTGAATTGCAAGCAAAAGTTTGATAAGTGATGAGTACAGTACTTTGAGTACTTTGGGAATTAGTTACGGATAATAATCGGAATAATTTTCTCCTTTTCTGCTGCATAAGAAAGTTGACATGCATTAATGAGCTGAGTTTTGGATTAACTATGAAATAGGTAGAAGCTGAAGACTGTTTGAGTTCGTCAACATGCATAAAATTTTTTCTAATGAAGGTTACAACAAAAAAAATAAGTTTTCCAATAATTAAGGTATCAACCTCTGCAATCGCTCTGATTCCTAAATGAGAGATCAAACCTTCAGCAAACCCGCCTGAAATCAGCACAAATTCACTCCTTACAACTATTTGATTTTGCTCTACAAAATTTTCTCTCAATGTTTCAAAAACATTTAAGAAAGAACTGAGAAGAGGTAAAAGGCAGGTTGCTCTAAAATCTAAGATAAGAAACCAAAATCAAATGGTTTCCTTTGACGTTAATCCCCTATTTCAAATGTGTGCAGAAATAAAAATATTCAAAAGATAATCGCAGGTACAGTCATGTGCAAAATAAAAGCATCAGTCATGCAGGGGTTAGTGCCTTAACGATTTCCATGATGCTATCATTTCAAACTTAATTTACACATGTCAGAATTATTCTTATTCTATGGCAGCACTAAAACATTGGCATTCAATCATTTCCGGCTTGAAGAAGGCATCTGTCAATGTCATCTGATCTCTTCACTTGGTCACAAGTTTTATTGTGCGAAATAATAGCAGCGTTAGTGAAAAGATCCACAAAACGTGAAAAAACTTGGTACATATAAGATATTTTGTCTGGCTTAGTCTGCGTGAGAATTCTAAATAGCGGACGGTATCAAGAAATAATGTTTTATCATCATCCTTTAGCGTACATTGGTTGCATAGTTCATTGTACCCCGGAAGAGCGAGAGCAAATTATTAAATGACAAAAAAAAGGGAAAAACATATCAGGAAATCCAAAACCTGTTAAGATGCTCTGCAAAGAATGTATGAAACGCCCAAGATTTTTGAGATCATGTTGAAACTTGAAGGGGATTGACAGACAGCGAAAGTATCAGAGCAGCGACATAGTCCAGTTATGAGTTCTAGAGAAATTGTGCATGCAGTAGGTCACAAAATTGAATCTTCAACAATAAAAAGACGTTCGTTAGGAGCCGGTTTACATGCAAGAAGTTCAAGAAAGGTACAATTGTTACGGCCACAACGTGTGAGCAAAAGATTAGACCTTACCAGTACCCATGTCAATTGGCAACGAATTCAATTGAGAGACATTCTTTGGAGTCACGAGACAAAAGTTACTTTACTGAGAAACACTGCATCCACAAAGTTCGCTCAACGATCAAGAAAATCAGAACACCGCCCTTAATACACAAAAGGACGGTTAAGCACGTAACAAATTTGATCTTTTATTGATTCCAAACAATATTTTTTTTTTTGGATTAATCAAAACGAAGTACTCCTGTATAACAATAAGAAAGAATTAATTAAAGTTAAAGGCAAGACCAATAAAAAGTTATTAATTTTTACATAATGGTAATATTATGCACATGACTAAATAATATAATACTCGTATATATTCGAAAATCTTCGAAGATAAACTTATCGATTAGAAAGCAACGAAAAAAAGAAAACAAGAGCGATACCTAATATGGGAAAACAATGCAAGTGGAAAAATTCCTGTATCTCGTCGGAAGGATATTTTCACAAGAAGAATCAGGCAAGAATTGCATAGCAAACCCTCTGTCACAACTCCTAATTAAATTATCCGAGGGATGGATACAGGTAAATATAGAATACCAAAAAGGTATTACTTGGTCAGATACATCGTTGACTGGATTATTATTTTCTTATCCCTCTCTGTTGCTTCCAAACAGCAATAACAACCAGAGAAACTTACTAAAGAGGGGAAGTTGCTTCTGACATGCGCTTATGTGGAAACAAACAGAGGTTTTCTAAACATTAGCTGGAAAACCAAGGAGGAAATATTTTTATCATCGCTCTGTTGGATCAATTTTTTCGAACAGTTAAAAGGCAAAATTGTCGGTATGTTCAGCATCAAGTTTAATGCTACTTTCTTCCTCAATCTTTCATTCCTGGTTGAGTAAGTCTAGCGAGAATTATTATTCCTCATCTTCTGCCTCTTTATACTTCGACCACCTTCTTAGGTTGAGGGTTTAATGAAAACTCAAAAATTTGACACACCCAGACATGTGAAAATAAATTTTCGAAGTTTCTTATGTATGATTGTAATAATCTAAACCAAGGAACACACACTCTTTTCGAAGGCGATGTGCTTCTTCCGATCAGTGTTGGAAATGGATCAGTGTTTTATGCATTTGCTGCATATCAATAGACAGAGGAGTCTATAGATCGACAGAATATAGAGAAAACACACTATTGAGGCATTCATTGTTTTTTGGAATCACATATACTTTCTTGGGGCAATTAAAAAAAGAAATGTTTTTTAACGTCTTGCAAGTTCGCAGAGCCCGCTCAAAAGGGTATTACGAACTATGAAATTAAACCATTTTCACGTTATGTTATTCTTAAAACGATCGAAAACCTAAAGTTTTACCATTCAGTAAACTATATAAGAAAGAATGATACACATCGTTTAGAGACATGAAGGTTGAGGTCTAAAACAACCATAAAGGTGGTTAAAAAGGTCAAATATTTTGAGTGTTTTGACAATACGAAAGTGAATTTTCATGAAAATTTTGGGAATTTGAGAATTTCCCCTCAACTTAGTTTATATTTATTGGGTTGTTCGGAAGGTTTTTTCGTTTTTTTTTCTGAAAATGAAAGACGATTTTCATATGACGAACAAATACTTTATTAAATTATATATCGGCTTTTGGGGAGCGACCAAACTTGTATGAGGTTTCGGACTACACCGTTTCTTTTGATTAATTCTGCCATTTTCGGTTGAAGTGCATTATTCAGTTTGTTCAGTTAATGACAGTAGGCTTCCAAATTTATTGTTGTATTATCAAGTAAAAGCTCAAAAAAATGATCCCACCAAAGAGAGAGCATCACCTTTTTTTGATGGAAATCGGCTTTGGAAATGCTTTAAGCCGGTTTATCTTCTTTGCTCCATGATCTCTTCCTTTTGACCTTGATCTATACAACCCATTTTTCGTCCCCAGTAATGATGCGCTTCAAAAATGCATCGTTTTCATGACGTTTGAGAAGCGAATTACAGGCGTCAACGCGAGGACACAAATTTCTTGAAGCTTCGAGGATAAACCCAGGCTTTTCAAGTGGTCATAAACACTTAAATTTGATAAACTTAACCGCTCACTGATCCCACGTGTTGTTATTCGCCAGCTTGCATCAACTGATGCATTTATCGTGTCTTAATCAGCTTCAACAGGTCTTCCAGAACGTGGTGCATATTCGACATCAAAATTGCCGGACCGAAATTATCTAAACCAGTTATGGCACTGGCATTTCTGTCAACAAGTCTTCTCCATACCCATCGGTTAATTTCTTTCTGGCTTGAAAAGCATTTTTACCTTTTCTATAGTAAAATATAGTTATATGGCGCAAATGTTGCTTGTAAAAATGCTCTCCGTATTTAAAAGGGCACCAACCAAAAACTACTGCGTAGAATCAATTGGACTTTTTCACACACAAGCTCACACAGCTCTGAAAACTTTTAATGATTCTGCGGCTTAAGTGTGAAGTTGGGTGCAAATAAATACAATTAAATCCTCTGTCGGGAGGAAACGAAATTACTTTACGAACGACCCAATAGTTCGATAAACTTCCTAGCGATGCAACAACTTCTTTGATCAGTCTGAAAAATACGTTTTATCTCGATGTCTGCAAAGTAAGGCTCCATCGCGGTGAAAACCTCCTCATTCGACTCAAATTTTTGCTCGTGGAGTTACTTATTCAGATTTTGAAACAAAAAGAAGTCGCACGGTGCCATATCTGAAGAACTCTGTGGATGTAGTAGTACTAGTAGTTCGTAGCCCAATCTGACCGAATTTGCCGTGGTGACGTTGGAGGTGTGACCCAGCAAGCTGTCACGGTGGAAAGAGGACTTTTAGTTCCGACAAATGGGGTCTTTGGCCTGTAATTCGACGTCAAATTGTCTCAATAATTTGGAACAATACAGCCAATGCTTCGCCCTTATCCAAGTAGTCGATGCAGAGCACACCTAGCAGGGAACGGTGTTCATCGCCTTTCCGGTCAAAAGGTTAGACTTCTCTAAAGGACTCCTCTGTGTATCAGTGGACACCAGTTTCGTCAACGCTCACCAAACGATGCGGAATCTCCTTCGGATTGCGCTTAAAGAGCATCAAACACTGCTCTGAAGTAGTCTCACGATTGCGCTTGTTGTCCATGAACAAATGCGGCATCCATCATGCCGACAGCTTTCTCATACCCAAGATTTTATGTAGAATATGACCCACACGATTTTAAAAGATGCCTATTGTCTCTGCTTTGCTCAGCGTTGCTCATCAGAAACTGACGTTCGACAACGTTAAACCTTGTTAAACCATTTTTTAACGGTCACTGTCAGCTAAGTTATCGTATACGTATATAACGGTCACTATCAGCTTAGTCATCGTATACAGATTCAAGCATTCTTTGCTTTCGCTGCGTGTGTTCTTTCCAAAGAAAAATCGAATCACTAACCGATATCGCTCTTTCTCCATTGCTTCAAAATTCGCGGACACGACAGCTGTACACGCGATCAAAACAAAACTACGTATCCGATTCGGCGTAAATTTTTTACACAACAGTGAATTTCTCTTGTGATGCTGGCGCCATCGGGTGGTAAGGCTTAGGCTATCGAATTGCCCTCAGAGATATTTTTTCCATTACTTTTCAATAATGTTGACGTATCTTCATCTGTTGACGTTTTTAGAGGTCTTTGACATTAAATAGTGATTTGGCTGGAGATTCCCTAAGACCTCTTTTTCAGCACTTCACCGCATGGAAGCTCTTCCCTGAAATTTAAAAATAAGTATCGTAAGCCACAGAATTTGGATTAAATCTGATAACTGCCTTTTTTATTACGGTTTCAGTGCGGTTTACTAATATCATTTTTTTGCAAAAATAGCATATTTTTGATATAAAAAGTGGAAATCAATAATGTTAACATCAATGGTATTGTGAAGAATAAAAACTCCAGCGCTTTGCCACAGAAGAGGCAACTTGAAGACATTGTGAAAGTTTGAGATCAATTTGTAAACAATTTGAAAACCTTCGCTGTTACCTTGAAAAATGATATTTCAAGTATAAGTATCAATCTAATAGAGTACAGATAGATTCAGTACACCATCGATTTGAAATAAGGACTCTTTATAATTAGCATTCAAGGTTCTTGTCTTTCTAGTTCATGTCCAGCTCTCTGGAGTAATCCCAGACCGATTCCCATCTTTCTTACGTAGTCTCAGAAAGCACACACTTTCGGAAAGACTGTAATCACACCCTTACACGTTTCTTACGTAGTGAGAAAAGAATTCCTTCGTAGGCGCAGCAAGTTTTCTTTCAAAAATGTAGAGCTGTATCATTGAGTAACAATTTTCCGCCTGACATTTGTTACCGGGCCAATGCCCATACAGTAGAATTGAAACCTTCAGTATTATCTTCTGCATATCAGTCTAAACATCGATCACAGCTTTACTGACAGTTCTTTTATGGGTGCAACAATAGACTTTTGCTAGCCTTTGTTCTCTGCCAGGAACCCTACGACATTTATTCAGATTCTATTATATATTCATCTATCATGGAACGGTCTGGCGTTAAACGATTTGTTATAGTATAGCGTAACCCATGTTCCATGTTTTCTTCTTTTTTGTTAACTCAAAGTTTCGACACATATCTGAGTCTTAATGTACTGAAAGTTTTTCAATTGCCCACGGGTCAATTTACTTTTTCCACCAATGCCTTTTTGCTGTTTCTTAATGTTTCACATGCAAGTAGCCACACTTTTTTGAACACGATCTTTACTTTTTTTATGGTAGTTTCATTCATTCTCTTAAAAGTTTTCGATTTATCATCGATGACGTCAACTGCGTATTTTGACGTTGACGTTGTTGAACATTTTGCCCACAGCACTTCCTACGTCCAGTGGGGATGCCCATTCCGACTATCCTGACGCCTTTATTGCATGAAATATTGTTTCAACTATTTTTTAGCTGATGTTATTGGCTTTTGCCATTGTTCAGTGAGTTTGAAATCTCGAAGGCTGCGTCCACTTCCAATTTGCCAGCTGATCCTTCGTAATTCCCTTGACACTCGCTGAGTCTGTGACCATTCTGTATATTGCTGGGTTTCTGTCTTCTAATTCCAAAATTCCAATGTGTTCTAATCCTTTAATTTTTCTGCATAATTTCTTCATTCGCCAACATTACCTCCAATCATGGACACTAAACCAAATAAAACAGAAAACCCATATTTCGCTGATGTTGCATCACAAGATGATTTAATTCTGGCTGTCTCTTGTTTTTCTATAGCAATGACTTTTACTTCTTTTTCAGCTCTGGAAATACGATCCTTGCAAACGATTTCCGTAATTTCGTAGTATTTTTTGACGAAATTATAGTAAAAGAATTCAAAAAAAGCTTACAGAAGTTCCATTAGTTTACAAAATGTTTGAATTCCGTCCAATCTACTGGCAAGGAATCGCATAGAAAGAACGTTGTGTGGGTTAATTGCATAGCCTGTATTTAGGATATCAGGACACTACTTATTTAAATCGTAATCGTTTTTCACTGAGCTGCACCTCTAATTTACAAACTTTGCACACTATTAAGTTCGTATTATTAGAAAAAAACTATGATAATTTTATAAAACGGTGGTCAAAAGCTAGTTGAACATTCTGATTATAAAGATTTTTTACTACCTTTGATTTTTTTTTTTGTGCAAGTACTTCATTAATATCATCCGGAGCCTCTATTTCAGTTCAGCCGGAGTCTCGTTTTGGTGATGATTCAATTGCCGCTGATGACCACTACTCGGCCGGTGCCCAGAAGTAGTTATTAGTTTTCTACCCCTTGTTCACAGCATGAACCATTTTTTTGACCCATTTTACCAAAAATTTATTTCAAACAATAAATATAAATTTATAATAATTTAATTTAAAGGAATATTAAAAACCAGCAAGAAGCAAAAGCCGAAAATACGTATTACAGCGCCTTTTCAAGCGTTCAACTGACTGACAGATGTACGCGCCCTTAATTTCCAGATTAGGTCTCTCAAAAATGCCCTATGTAGTCCTTGAGATTCTTTTCAAGATCGCAGTTCGCTAGTAAAGAAATATAATTGTTACTATCTACGAAACAACAACTGAAATAATTATTACCAGTTGCGCTAAGAAAGGCGAATAAAAAGGGCCGCGCTATATATTATGCAGGAAAACGACCACACTATAACTATCCACTATCGGAAATAAGAAAGTCAGAATTAAATATCCTCTTATTGTCCGTGACTTTGCCACGATACTTCTATGATACTAACTCGCAGTATTAGCAAACGAAATCTGTTTTTTTTTTAATATTAAAATTCTAGGTTATGTTAAGGCCTTAAATGAATTTCATAACTAAAGCATCACTTGGAATGCATGTGGCTTGATTTTTTCGCAGGCTAGTAATCCCAAAAATTATTTATTACTTTTATGTACCGATGTTTGGCATCATTAAATAAGAAAAAAAAAAAACTTTTTTAAGCCCAAAACACTAAATCTCCCGGAACAATTGCTGACTCTCAATCAGAATTTTAATTGGAATGATTAATAATTATTTTTAGCTCATCTAACTGATATTTTATCGATTTTCGATGTTCGATCAATTAATTCCGGATTATAAGCTAACCAAACATCTGCAAGAAACAATTGACATTCTTCAGAAAGTTGATGGGGTTTTTTTTCTGAGTTCCGAGTGTTCATTAAAATGAATTAAATGCAAAAATCAAAATTCATGTTAGTAAGACTTCAAGCTATTTTTTGAATAAATATTTAACGAACATCTGTTCGCCGTTTCATCACGTGCATATATGCATTGCTCTAGATTTTTGAAAATAAATGCTTCGGGGTCTCCAAAAGCTGCCAAAAAAAGACTATCCAAAGTCAAAGCTCCGAAGAAAATTGCCTTAAGGACCAATCGATTACTTTGTACAGTTATAGCAACAATATCTCACCTTAGATCGGCCGTTAGAATGGAGCTAATGAACATTCTTTAGCGCTAATAGTTTTTTTTTTCCATAAATAATTTGTATGTGAAACAAAATATGCATGTGAGAAAAACTGTTAGCACTAAAGAATTTGATAAGAGAAATCTCTAAAGAATTTCGTTCACCTTTCAGTGTATTCATCTTGAAAAAAATATCATGGTTTTGAAATTTTCATACAGGTCTGATACTACTTCGGCAGTCCAAGTAAAATAGTTTCAGCTCAAATAAGGACGTACGTGAATGCTGAAATCAGATACGTCTTGTACAACATGCCATTATTCAGGGTGTTGCGAATAACCAGCTATTTTCAAAATAATCCAAATTCAATTCGACTTTCAATTGACAGTCAGAACTTCTTAGTCGAAAAAAATGAGTTGAACAAATGAACATGAAAAAATGAATTTAATTTTTTTATGTTAAAAAATATTTTAGGTTTTTAATTTTCAACAGTGACCGATGACATTCAGTGTTAATTATAATATCGTTTAAATGTACTCCTCTGCGCCGTTGGACCATGGACGCAATTTATTCCAAATTTTCTACTGCTTTCTCGCTCATATCACGTCGTTAATTTTCAATGGAGCGCTAGATGATGTATCTAAGATCACAAATCATTCTTAATTTCTCTCCGTCGACTAAAGATTTCAAAAGCCCTCATTGAAAAAAACAATTTACAAGTGATTTCGCACCACGACGATTTCTGGAAAACCTCGCCGAAGGAATATTTTATGTATTCCTCAAAAGAGAATGCTTTTCCTTCAAAACTTTGTTTGTATTGATAAATTGGCAACCAAGTCATGATCACTTCCCAGACAGTACTGAGCATTGGGGTATAAGATTAGAGAGAGCCCCTACCCGTGTGTATGACTCAAAATTTTTCCCCTCATCAGCTGTGTTTGATACCAATTTATAATTTTCCTCATTCCATTCGTGCCTGAAGTTAAATGCAACATGAGTCTATCGAAATTTCAATGATTTTCGACCAAAAGAAGCACACAAACTTAAAAATTGTCAATTTTCACAAATTTATATCCAATAACATGGACAATAACAAACGATAAAAAAACCCTTCATAAATCGCTAAAATCAGCTAAGAATCATTTACTTTCAAATTTTATGCAAGAGGTTTTATGACTTTTTTTTAAATTTTATTAGGAGATTTTGTTTTATTCTATTTAATTTCATTTTATTTTATTTTATACTATATTATTTTATTTTATATTATTTTAAGTTATTTTATTTTATTTCATTTTGTTTTATTCATTATATTATGTTTTATTTTACTTTATTTTTTATTGTACTTTACTTTATTTTATTTTATTTTTTGCACTTTATTTTATTTAATTTATTTTTCATGCTTATGGAAACTATTTCAGAAAAATATTTACCTTTATCGTACTACACCTCGGTAAGATGTCATTTTTGACTTTTTCATTAGTGCTGCCATTACATTAGTTTTAGCGTCCCAGCAGAAACACTTTTAAAGTACTTCATATTCTTGTATTTATTGGTAGCAACTTTCGTGTAATGAGTGATATTCCTCTAGCAACTGCATTTTGATACACCGAACACTTTCTCGTGGTTACCCACTGGTCAATAATTTACTTCTTTTTGAAATAGTTTTCTCGTCAGAATTAAAGAGACACAAATAATGACGAACAGCCATAACGAATGTGTACAATGCGTAGGGAGCCTAGTTGAAATTCAGCCACTTAATATACAGTAGTTGAGCTAGTTACTAAGTACGGAGCGACAAAGTGATGTTTGGAGCAAAATAAAAACGAACTACCAAAGGAACTTTAAAAGCTCGAAAAAGATCCTAAAAATTCCTGATTTACTGAGGAATTTGACAAAAGCTGAGGACTATGACAAAGTAAAACTCGACCTGATATCGCTCGAAAGGCATAACTTAAAGACCTATGTATAGCGAGCAACAGTTCAAAACCGAAAAGTACAGCTTAGGATTCTTTGACCAGCCATCTCCATATTATCAAATTCATTGTGACAAGCATAGCCTAAGCACTTAAGAACGTTAGAAATCTGGACAAGCAACACATAGAAACAGATACGAATGCCCCACGTAGGATATAAAGAAGCTTTCCAAGATAGAGAGCTTTCGAACTAAATCACGTTGTCGAATGGAAAAATCACGATGGCTAACTTTCTAAGCCTCAATGTTTGTCAGAAAAATTTTTCCGGTGCAAAAGTGTATGCGATTCATCGTGAATGGAAACATACTTTAAGAAAATGTCAATGTACATTTTACCAAACCTTCGTCTGTATCTCCGATCTCCGACAAGTTTTGCTTACAAATAGCAGTGGATCTGGAAAATTCAAGTCGGTAGATTGAGAATTTGTTGGTAGTTTCGCCGCTTCTTAGTTATCACCTTACGATTTCTTCTGACTCACAATTACATTGAGTTTAATGGTTATGCTCTTAGGTGGTTAAGTTTTAAACCTTAAGATTTAACCTTTAAACATTAAGATTTAAACCTTCTCAAAGTTCCACCTACCTCCAAATTGCTATGCTGTAGCTCGAAGGAAATGGGTAGCTCATATACTTTACATATGTAAAAGGCATTTTCTTCGAGGGATCAAAGTTTTAAATCAAATAAAACACAGATATATTGTGATAATGCCATGAATTTGGTTTTCGCGGGAAGATATATCTTTGCCATTTGTATTTGAATATTATTTAGGGCATGTGAGTGCCACGGTTGGTGCGCAGGAATTCGAAACGAGAGGGCAATTTTCGACTACTCTAACCAATAATTGGGGCAGGATCTCGCCAATAACATGACGAATGTTTTCGTAAATGGGATTTGGAATTTGGAATCTTACATACATTAGATTTCGTAAATCGAATGTATGTAAGAATAAATATGAGAATGTAAAAAAGTCGACCCTCATTGCACAAATGCAAGAGGTATAAAAAAGTGGCCCGACTTTTCTGCAATTTTTTTTATCGCCTTGAGACTCAAAAGACAACAGGAATGTCCTCGGAGATTCAAATTCTCTGATTCGGAGCCCTACCTACGCTGCAAACTCTGCAAATGGCTATGTATCCCTATCTTCAAGAAGTGTAGTGGTTCATTGATTGCGTTTCGCGCTATAGCGTCCAAAATCATCTGAAAAAATGGATTAGGACAGCATTAGATCCGGAGTTCATTCACAGAGTTAGACCTTTTTTGCGTTTTAGCGTTGCGCCAAAAAATCGTCTGGAAATACACTTGAGTTAGATTGACAAAAATGTCTGGAGGATAAGTCAAGCCTTTTGGCCTTATCCTAGCGAACCGAAGGCCAAGAATTCTGTTGGGGTACGATTGCGGTCGATTTCTTTAAGAGTTGCTAACCGACCGCAATGTCTCAATATCAAGGGACAGGAAGAAAAATGTAAAGCATCCTTTCCAGGACACTACGAACCTGATCAATAAAGCATGAAATCGGTGGAATCGACTAAAAGAGTTGCTACCCCCGACATTCACAAAACATGAGGCTAACTTCAGCTTACGTGGGGTGTTAGGATGGAAATCTTCAAGGGCTAGAATAAATGCCGAGAGCTATAGACAAACTCAGACCTATAAAAAGGCGCCATTAAAAAGGTATTTCATGCAAAAAATTATCATCATCTTCTGACTTCTAAAACACATCATAGTGCCACCGAAAGTTTAAATTTTTATGGGACCTAACAAAAGAGATAATATATTGTTACGCCAAAAATAAAACAAAGCGCAGATTTGCCCTTAGATGACAACAACAAAAGCGGACTCTGCATTTTCGCAGTGTTCCTATTGACGTTGTTCTGAGTACTTTTGTTCATTCAGCAAACGGCGATAAACATGTGAAGTAGTGCTCAATACTCAAATTTTTACTGGGGATGATTAAAATACAAATTTCGAAGAGATTTTTTTCAAACAAACATTCCAACTAATGCTTTAATTTCAACTGAGCTTATTACTTTGCCCTCGCTTTATCACGAATAACAGATTCTTCAAATTCGTAGTGGAAATGTGAAATTTTACGAAGTAGAAATTTTCGGAGTAAATTTTTTGGAGTATTTTATTTTTTCGGAGTAAATTTTGCGAAGTAAATTTCCGAACAAACTTGGTAGTTAATTTTACGGAGAACATTTTGCGGCGTAAATTTTTTGGAGTGAATTTTTTGAAGTAAATACCGTTAAGTTTCCTATGTCTTCTAAGTATTCCGAATTCTGTATTCTGTGTTCTGTTCTAGCTGGGGAATGTGTTGAATGTGTCATGACATTTCTCAACTTTTCAAACCTCTCAACTTTTGTGTAAGGGATATTTTTGGAAGGTATATTTTTCCCTTTTTAAGTATTTCAGTAAATTTTCGTTATTTTGCTAAGTTCCTTGCGTCTAACGTTTCGGAACTTTTAACATTTCGAACCTACCAACCTTTTAATTTTTCGAAACTTGTAACTTATCGAAACTTTTAACTTTCCACTTTTCGAACCTTTTGCGAAGGGGCAATTTTTGGTGGTGGGCGGGGCTATTTCACGGAGGGGAAATACCTTTCAACTTTTCGAACCTACCTGAATTTGGAAAAACTTGGAACTTGGAAAAACTAGATGCATTTCAGGCGCGTTCCTGCAGTTTTTGATGGATTTTTGACTTCTGGTTGGAACCAACATTGAAGCACGTCGTTCACATACTACAGGAAGATTAATGCTGTAGTTATTTTATGTACACTGTAATTTATGTTTTTAGTTTTATATTTAAAAACGTGAAATTTTATTTATGGGATTGAATTTTGATTGTGGGATTTACAGTTATTTAATTTTAATGTAGACATGAATTAATGAATATATGTGCGAACGTATGGATTTAAGCACAAAAAGTTTCTAGTCGAAAAGTCTAATCTGATGTTTTTTTGTATCCTCTAAGGTAAACAAACTAAAAATGTTGGCCATTAAATCTACTTAGACCTTCTATTTTCCCAGCAACAAATTTATAGCACTTTGATAAGCACTTTGAATCTAATCTGGAAAACCGTAAAAAAATCATGCAAATAACGACTATCGCCTTCCATTACTACCTTTCAAGATAATTCAGGAAGCCATCAATATTCCATTTAAGTGCAATGTAGATCCCCATTTCACTTGGTTTAAGATAAGGAAGGATTCATCCCTATTTAAATGTTTCATTGATATTTTACGTTCCTTGAATCGGTAATTTAGAGGGTACGAGAATGGTATACGTCCGAGGAGTCAGGCCTCCGAAAACCAACAACAAATTTATATCATTATCCACTCAGGTTGAATATTCGCCAGGACATGTGTCCTGGTAGTCGACGCATTTAAAAATAAATTTTTACGATGGGCTGTGCTTGCTGTTTAAAACATACACTCCCATTTCTTACTCGTATATTGTTAATGTTTTCTTACAAACTATTTTTATTCCTTCTAGGCCTCAAAAAATCGTGTGGCACGGCTCACTGCCTAATGGCGAACGTGCAATGGACACATATTGTGACGCGTGGCAGGAATCATCTCCGGACAAGGTGGGTCTGGCCAGCAGCCTCCTGGGCAATAAGTTATTGGATCAGGAACGTTACTCTTGTGATAATCGATTTGTTGTCCTGTGCATTGAGGCCCTGTCGCAGGATCGACGACGGAAACGAGATTTACGAGAAAGGTATGTTCGTTGGTTTTACTTATTTGAAATGTTACTGTATGAACTGAAAAATCGCAACGAGTGGAGAAAATTGAAGAGAATTGAAAATTGAGGTGAATTTTTATTGGAAGAGAACTTTCCAGAACTTCAGAAAGATATCGCTAGGTGCATGGGTTAATTAGTTGACTCATTATTCAAAATTGTCATCTGAGTCCTTACTTCTTTTATATACTTGAAAAGTGACGAAAACGTGAATTAAAAACTTTACTTTTCAATTGTTACTCAATTGATTGAACGAAAATTGAATCTTTTTAGAATAACTTATGCATACCATTTTCAGACAAATCATAAACTCTTCAAATAAATTTTACTATCCAATTATATACGTAAGCATATGATTCATAAACATGACTTTCCCCATACATTCATAAATATTCTTTACAAGTGCACATTCAGTACGCACACGTGACGTTAATGGAATATTTTTTCGCGAAATTAAAAGCTGGAAGGCTTCCATTCAGACATTTTAACTCCAAATCGGCACCTTTTAGATGAACCGAAATATGACATTATGGCTTTGAACGCGTCACGTCATTCAGAAAAAAACTCCATAAAGCTGCCAACAATCATCACATTCACCTGAATATATGCATTGTCATTCGGTATATCCCAGCGGATGCAAAAAAGGAGCGAAAATTAAATCTGTGATGCTAGCACAACTATTACTTAAATCAAGTTGAGTGGAACGTGTTATGGACAGGCATAAAAACCGACGTTTAAAAAACACATTGAAAAAAACTATTTCTCTCCATTAACTATTTCAGGCTTTAAACATCCCATGAATACCCGAGCGATATATTGTCGTCCTTTCATCGAAAAATCGTGCGAGCCTGAAGCGTGAATGGAATCGATATGATAATGAAAATCAAAGAGCTTCATGCCCGGATATTTTGATGATGATTTAACAGCTCATGTCTGAACGTTTTTTTGAATCATCATTTACCGTCGCTACAATTTTCAGGATATGGATTTGTCCTTACATTCTGTGGTTGATTATACACAACCCTTCTCAGTCACACTTGGAATGTAATAATGATCATCTTCCGTTATAAAGAAACTACAATTTGGTTTCTGTCCTAGCGTAAATCCTTGCCAACTAATTCGTGAAGAATCAGGTGTTGCAAAACGCCGATTCTTTTGACCCAATCTTTATCTACATCTAGCTCGGAACTCTACTTATTCTACAAGATATGTTATTGGGAGTCTCAGAATATCCAGAGTAGTTTTGAAATTTTAAGTTTTTATCCTTTTATATTCAATCCTTTAAAATCTTTTTTATATTCATTCTTTTATAGTTTTTATATTCAATGACCATATTGAAAAGGCTTTACGTGTTTCCAGCTAACATGGTTTTTCTTTTTGATGTATCTAAGCCTTGACTTTGGAGACAGGTTACTTCAGCAACCTCAATTGCAGTCAGTTTCAGTTCTCAGTTTCAGCATTCCATCGATTGGCATTTCTTCTAAAACTTCCAGACACCAAATCTTCCCAGCCATTCTAAGGCTTATACAGTGATGGGACAATAAAGAATCAATCCTCCTTGTTCGTGTTTACCACGTTCACATGTAGGTCTCCCATAAAGATTTTTCTGCACAATCACTTTTCTCTGGTATGTCCTTTTTTCTCCCACTTAATTGCGAAGTAACTCGTGAAAATGGTGCTTAAGATCCTGCAAGATAAGGTATCGACTTCCTAAATGTTTTCTGGTCACAAGAAATATTGGACACCTTTTTTTGTTTGAGTATGGAATTCGACTCTGTAGGATTTAAACGATTCCATCTTTTCAACAGGATAACTGCAAATATACTTTTTTTCAGGCTTTAGCTGGTTTGAAAGTAACTTCTAGGGACCGTTGCAGCAAAGCATTGATGTGTTAGCCACTCACCACATCATAACTGGCGGAGACGAAGTCCAAACGAGATAATCAATCTTTGCCTACTTTAACCAATAATTGGGGCCGAATCTCGCCAATAACGCGGTGAATGTTGTCTTTGAAATGGTCAAGCGATTCGATCTTGTCAGTGTTAGATGAGAGATTTGACATATCTCCATAATAAATAGTTCAGCGGTGACAAATCACAAGACCATGTTGGCCAGTTCAAAATTCCTAAATGAGATGCGCTCATCAAATACTTCTATCAATAAATCGATGCTAATATAAGCTGTCTGGCATGTTACCCCACCCTGTTGAAAACAGACATGTTCTTTGCATTACAGCTAGTCAATTTCGGAACGACAAAATCATTGATCGTGGCTCTTTCGCTGTCACTTTGGACTTCAATATTATTCCCAGTCTCGTTTTGGAAGGCACATGGATTAATGATTCTGTCGGCCTGTGACGCACACCAAACAATGACTTGACCAGAATGCAACGAAATTTAGCAAACGCTTGTGATTACTCATCTTTCGGTAAGAGACAGTTTTGATTATTGACATATCTATTCAACCAGAAATAAGCCCCATAGCTAGACAAAATTTTCTTATGAAATTCGAGATCGACAGCAATTTGTTCTTGAATCCACACACCGAATCTTCGACGTGGCCGGTGGTCGTTCAGCTTGAATTCTAGCTAGTTGAACTTTTTAAGCCCGCAAACCACGATCCTTGCATTAAATCGTCCATAATGTGGATGGTCGCAGGTTGGATTGTTGAGCATTACTTTTTCATTCTTCATTACGCACTGTATGACGTCTGCAGGGATGTGATCAGTGATATCAGTGAGAGTAAACGTGGTGCGTAAACAATCTATAGTTAATCGAATGAATTGTTCTGATGGACGATTATGTCAATCATAAAATTGACGGAGTGCGTGATGAACAGCACAGAACAGAACAGCACAATTTTTTTTTATTTCAAAATAAATCTACTTCTAATAAATCTGATGTGTAGTAGTTGCTCAGGCGTCAACCAATTTATGACAAAATGATATCATGTGAGGTATTGAGAAGTGTTGCCAACTTAAAGTTCGATACCTCTAAAGCACCCTTTACGTGAAACAAAATATAACATTGGCTTCAACATCACAACAATTCTCCAAACAACACTCGATGGCGTGAAATAGACAGTCAGCTCAAACTCCATAGAAATTCAAAACAATATTGTCTGCCGCTGATATCATGGGCACATATTTTGGGAGAAAGTTTGTACGTAGAACAATTGTATTTGTTCTAAATCAATAATAGTTCAATAAATTCCTATTCCTATTATTTAGGCTATTATTTGTCAAACGAAGGAAAATTCCAAAATCATTACTTTTAAAAATCAAAAAACATAGCAAACAAATTTCATTTCTAAACGTCACCAATTTGATAGTTGTCATATGAACATTATTCTTCCTCGCATCACTTGCATTGTAAATTGAATGCGTTGTGCGGCGACTAGCGAGAAACGCATCGCACTCTAGCATCGCCGTCACGCAGTATTGTATCTGGGCCGTCATCTTGCGTTTCTGTGCCTGCATCACTGCGTAGCTCAATATAACGTTGACGCTCAGTTACGTCATAACATTGCAATGTGCAACCAATGTGTTGGCATCGACAAAGGCCGATGCCGACACAGGAATATGTAAATTAGTATTTTAAGCAATAAATGTAGGACTAAGTATTTTATTGTTCACGACCTTTTTTCTAGGACATATTACTAGTCATAAAATTAGCACCTATTTGCTAGAAAATAAGTTTTGGAAAAGGACACGAGTAGGATTTAGAACAATAGATAATATGCAAATTAAGATAGATTGTTAGCAAGTAAGAAATAGATATAAAAGGACATATGATTGTAGATTTAAATGTAGTTGCTGTACAAAATTAAAAGAGTGAACATCGTTTTATAAATTTTTGTTTGATGTTTTCATTTAAATAAAATAATATTTCACAGCCGAAAACTTGTGAACATAAGTGGCGCAGTCGGATTGCGAATTTTTTTTTTTCAAATCGCTTAAAGAACCTCGACGAACATCACATCGAAAATTAAATTCTCATATGCTGGATAAAAGCATCAAAACATCGATAAAATTATCATTCACAGGATAAAGTAACCTGGAGGAACTCGTCGAAGATTTTTCGCTTCTAACGCTGAACAACGACAGAATGGACTTCAAGAGCTTGTCTGGCTATATTGCAGCTCTTTCAACTTTCGACGGAACGCAGCTGGACTTATTTCCTTTTATTGACGCAGTGGACGCAATAATAAACGAGGTAAATAGCAGCTCCTCCAAAGTCATCCTTCATCAGCTGATATTAGGACGTATCATCGGAAAAGCAAGGGAAGTATTGCACACCCATATTACAGAATGCTGGTCAGATGTTAAGGCGCTCCTCATCAATCATTTCGACACACCTGAAAACGAGATTCAACTCACCGAAAGATTGCTAGCAGCTCGATTTACAACAGCAGGACAACTCTACGAATACATATGTAAGTGCTTATTCAAAATTAATCATAAGATTAAGTATAATAGTGCATATTCCGTCTCTCAAAAGCCCGAAATGATTAAATTAAAAAATCAAATTGCAAAAAACACATTCATTAACAAGTGTCCTGAACCTATAAGAGGCATCTTACATGCCTACAAACCGGATTCACTTGAAAGTGCATATAAGGTGCTAGTTGAAACAGGGTAAGTTAGTTACAGTGGTGTCAAATATACAAATAGCAATACAAATCAGTTTGTCGCAAATAAAAATTACTTAAAAGTGCAGGACGTACCTCCTACAAGAAATACTAGGATTCCAAATAGGACAGATCTATCTCTTTCTTCTGATGTGTCTATGAACACAGCTACTTCTCGCTCTACTTCTCTTCATGCAAATGCGGATTTTCGGCTACGTGCCTCGGAGGAGAGCCTCAACTACCCATTATTCGACTAACTATGGAAAATAAGGAGCTCCGTTGTTTAATCGACACTGGCTGCTCTACTTCAATATTAAATTCAAAGTTAGTAGCCGAACATAGGCAACATAAATTATTTAAACCATTACAAGTTTGTTCTGTAAACGGAATTTCATCCACATACAAAGGATTTTACACCGAATTTCCACAAGAATTTCAATTTAAGGGTACAATTGAGTGGAAATTACTACCTTTTGAAAGTAAGACTTTTGACTGCATTATAGGACAAAACATTCTAAGGCCAACGAAAGCAATAATTAACTTTGAAAATAATACAATTTCAATTAATAATATTGCTTTACCTATAAGTGTCCAACAAGAAGTGGTGTATACGGCCCAAGCAGCACACTTTGAGCCAGAAAATAAAACCAAGACTGTCGATGCGACACATCTTACGAAAGAAGAAGTAGAAGTCATAAAAAAAATAAAAAGGGAATTCTATGATTTAGAATACCATGAAAACCAAAAACTGTCTTTTACCCACGAAATTAAGCACGAAGTTAAATTGACCACCCCAAATCCAATCTACCAAAGAAATTATAGATATCCATATGCACTCAGAGAATTTGTGAAAAATCAAATAAAAGAAGATCTTGAACAAGGTATAATTCAACCCTCAAAATCTCCATACAATTCTCCTATCTGGATAGTTCCTAAAAAAGGAGAAAAGAAGCATAGACTTGTTATCGATTTTAGGAAAATAAATAACTTCACTGTAGAGGACAAATATCCGATACCACAAATCGATGATATTCTGGGAAAGCTTGGTAACGCAAATTACTTTACAACAATTGATTTGGCCAAAGGTTTCCACCAAATCGAAATTAAACCAGAAGACAGAGAAAAAACGGCTTTTTCGACCGATGAAGGTCACTTTGAATTCACAAGAATGCCTTTTGGATTGAAAAATTCGCCAGCAACGTTTCAGAGGCTCATGAATTCTATATTGCATAAGCATATCGGGAAAATATGCATTGTGTACATGGACGATATATTGGTGTTCAGTACATCACTAATAGAACATGAAAGCGCACTCAGAGCCGTCTTCAATACACTTCGTGAAGCAAATCTAAAAGTTCAAATGGCTAAAACTTCATTTTTACAAAAAAGTACCGAATTTCTTGGACATATTATAACAAAAGACGGTATCAAAGCCAACCCTAAAAAAATAGAAGCCATCAAAAAGTTTCCTATACCCAAAACCCAGAAAGATATCAAGTCATTTCTCGGATTAATGGGTTTCTATAGAAAATTTATAAAGGATTTTGCGAAAATTGCAAAACCATTGACCGCGCAATTAAAAAAAGACTCTAGCATTAACCCGAACGAACATGATTATATAGAAGCGTTCGAAAAACTTAAATTATACATAATGAATGATCCGATACTAAGGCATCCTGACTTTACAAAGCATTTTACTTTGACCACGGATGCCTCCAATTTCGCAATAGGAGCAGTACTGTCTCAAGAAGGCCGCCCCGTCTCTTTTGCAAGTAGAACGTTGAATACACACGAGATTAGATATTCAACAATTGAAAAAGAATTGCTTGCAATAGTGTGGGCGACACATTACTTTAGACCCTATTTATTTGGGAGAAAATTCACTTTACAAACGGATCACAAACCACTAAGCTTCCTGGAAAATATAAAAGAAGATAATGCAAAACTGCAAAGATGGAAGTTAAGACTTCTAGAATATGATTTTGTCATAAAACATGTCAAAGGCAAAGACAATTCCGTTGCAGACGCATTATCACGAGTCGAAATACACGCACTCAATAATAACGAAAATGAATCGTTAGCCACGCAACACACAGCGTTAGAAGATAATAATTATTACATCTTCATATCAGAAAAGCCCATTAATGCATACAAAAAGCAAATTATAATACAAAGGGGAACAAATAATCAAGTCAAAAAAGAAATAAATCATAATAAAGTTAGACTTATATTTCAGTTTGAAGATTTTCAAGATAAAAATGCAAAATATATTTTGCAAAACCATGTACTAACAGAAGGTACAACTGGTATAAAATTTTACAGTAAAGAAGCAATGCTTATTATGCAAAAGCACTATAATGATTGGAAGAAAACAAATCCAAAAGGAACTATTGTACAAGCAAGTAAGGTACTATATGATTGTTCATCCCAAGAAATAAAAGAGTTAATTGCTAGAACCCATAGAAATAGCAACCATACGGGTATTAATAAAACCTATATGCAGCTCAAAGACAAATATTATTTTCCAGATCTCAAAACTGTTATAACGAGGCAAATAAATAACTGCAGCATTTGCGATCAAGCAAAATACGAAAGAAACCCGAATAAACTACCTTTCAAGGAAACAATAACACCCAAAAAGATTAGGGAAATATATCACATCGATATTTGGTTTAGAGATAGGAACTCGCCCTATATTACCTGTATAGATAAATTTTCGAAATTTCTCAGCGTAATAAAACTTCCCAACAGGCAATGGGATTCAGTTAACAATGCGCTAAGAGCTATTTTCAATAAAATAGGAAAACCCGAAAATCTTATTTCGGACAATGAAAGCGCGTTAAATACCGAAAAAACTAAAGAATGGCTGGAGAAAGAGAATATCACTTACCACTTTTGTAGTCCACATCATAAAACTGGTAATTCAGATATTGAAATTGCACATAGGTCATTGAATGAGCATGTAAGAGTCTATCTACTTAGGCAAAAGTCGGAAAACAAAGATCTAGCTGATTACAATCCGGTAGAGGAATGTGTTAACTATTACAATAACACGATCCACTCTACACATCGTCTCAAGCCAATAGAGATTTTTCAAAAAGAAACAAATATCTCTGATAGTGAGGTACACAATCGTTTATATGAAACAAAACGTAAAATAATACATAAAAGGAACCTTAATAGAAGGCCATCCGAGTTCGATACACGGTTTGTTAAGAATCCGAATGCAAAAAAATTAGACCCTAGATATGTAAAAGCGCATTCTGGCAAAATACACCCACAAAGATACAAAAAGAAAAAAGCATATCATAAATATGTAACTAGCGAAACCAAACGCAATTAACAATTACGCACGATTAGCAAGTAAGAAATGTTATAAACTAGAATCTTCTTTCATTTATTAAATTAAATGTCATTAACCAAATGTACAATAGCTACAAAGAATCTCGAGGACGAGCTTCACACCTAGAGGGGAGGAGTTACGTCATAACATTGCAATGTGCAACCAATGTGTTGGCATCGACAAAGGCCGATGCCGACACAGGAATATGTAAATTAGTATTTTAAGCAATAAATGTAGGACTAAGTATTTTATTGTTCACGACCTTTTTTCTAGGACATATTACTAGTCATAAAATTAGCACCTATTTGCTAGAAAATAAGTTTTGGAAAAGGACACGAGTAGGATTTAGAACAATAGATAATATGCAAATTAAGATAGATTGTTAGCAAGTAAGAAATAGATATAAAAGGACATATGATTGTAGATTTAAATGTAGTTGCTGTACAAAATTAAAAGAGTGAACATCGTTTTATAAATTTTTGTTTGATGTTTTCATTTAAATAAAATAATATTTCACAGCCGAAAACTTGTGAACATAAGTGCTCTCGGGCGATTTATTTGAAAGAGAGATGGGAAAAGCCCCAGGATATGTGTGGTTCTAATACGATTTAACGTATAAAGCTTTGCGAGGTGTATGTTCGTTTTAAACGACAAATGAGAAGAAACTTACCAATCCATATACAGTGGCTACAAAAAGAATTCGTTCACCGGTCAATTTTATAAATTTAATACTACAGAATCCAGACTTCAAAGCGTATTATCCTAAAAAAAGAAAAGGTTTTAGTTCACATTCACATTTAGTACGGACCATAAAATATTCTCTCGCTTAAAGGTCTGTCTCACGGAACTGAAGATAACGGTACTTTTTAGGCAAATAATGAATGCAGCATCTACGGAATTTATTAATTTCGTCCTAGAGAGGGTATTTATTCTAATAGTAAAGTAAATTCTAATCGCAAAGTTTATTCTAATCATTTTTTGGCTGGAAACAAAACGAAGCATAAGCCAACAAACTAAGCCTTACATGAAAGGTTAATTATTGAGAGCTTTCGTTGCGAAATTTATTGAAGTTGATTCAGAAAATTGGAAAATTTGTTTACAAATCTTCATTCGAATGTGAAAAATACTATTAAGAGATATTTTTTGGCAAACGTTCAAGGAATGCCCTAGAGCGACCGCGAAACTTTACAGCGAAATAAAAACTCTATATGCTGCGACAAATAAAAAAGGACCCTAGAAAAAACTGTGCGAAAATTGTAAGTTAAGTTCTTACTGAATTCTTGAAAATTATGTGTGTTAATACAGTGAATACTGTGTTAAATGACGCTGGATATCACGGTAGAGCAGCAGAAGAAAATCCTTGGTGAGTGACTTAAAAAAGTCTCTGGCTTGCTAAGGCTTATAAATGTCACCAAGAAGCGTTTTGGAACAAAATAATTTGATGAAAGATGAAAGATACTATGAATGGGCGCAACAGTATAAAAAGCTACAAAGGTCCAACTTAAAGCCTCAGTGCTCAGAGATTTGCATTTTGTGGATGAAAGTTTGGAGCACAAGGAGTGCATCAGAATTCTCAAAGAACACCTCCATACGAGTATTGAAAAATGGGCCCAGGTACCAAGTACGTCTACACCCAGGACATCGATTTCAAGGATATGGCATGGACTTCTAGGATATAGCAACTTCGTAGTATCATTGTGACTCTACCACCATCTCCGAATATCATTGTATAATTCCACTTATTTGATTGCATACCGTTAGAATAGGAGTTCGTTCAAAGTGTATGTTCACTGTATGTCCTTACGCTATGTTTGCGCTGTGGTAGAGTTGACGAAATATAACAACATTCCTTTTTTTTCAGTAGATTCGTTTGAAAGAGCCAAAAATTAAACTGAGTGATGTTAATTGTATCGACTTGATTTAGCAGCATTGAATCCCTGTTCCAGAATAAAATTTAATTTGAATTATCTTCATATTAACATGAATAACTAGCAAAAGAATGCTCCTTCACTGTATTAAATCTATTGTGACTGTACTCGTATTTAAATCACCTGCAAGGATGAAATGTTTCGTCAACAAAGCTCAACTCTAGTCCGAAAATTCTAAATCCAGGTATCCCGGTGCTCGGAAAGAGTTCGCCCTTAAGAGCTTCAATAATAATTCCTTATCGTTCTATGCATCACGCAAAAGCTTACCGCCTAAGCGATTCTTTCTACTTCGTGGGGTTGCTTATTCACGCTGTTCAATATCTTCATCTTCCAGGACTAGACCAACACGTATTATCCTAACTCAACCAATATTGGTTATATGGGCAGAACGCAATAAATTGTATATTTCGTGACAGTCGTATGAGGAAGTTTCGATTTATCGAAAATTTATAGGCAACTAAGTTTCGTCCCCATGGTGTTGTTGCGAAATCCTTCGGGAGACTTTGGCCCTCGTTCTCTAAATGAAATGTCGTTCATGATACTGCGATAATTGTGCAATGGGACGTAGTCCGTTGGAGTTCTAGGTTCGACGGGTGAGGGGACAAGACTTTTAAGTGGAAACGTGAGGAAAACTTTAAAGCAAATAGCATTATAACTTTTTTTTTGTTTGTTGAAAAGGGTTTGACTTTCCAAGCTTGTATGCCATTTGAATAGTCTCCTAGGGAATATAAATATCGATATCCAAGTATTTTGCTGCTGAGACTAAAATCCAAATTCACCTCAAGAATTATATTAAGAGCCCTGATAATGAAGGATATAAATAAATTGCATTTAGTTGGCAGAATCGATTGATTTTTCAGGATAAAGTTGAGAACATATTCACTTTTATTTTTAGTTTTTGGAAATATATCTAAACAAAATACTGATTTTGAAATACATTTAATCCGGACGATTATTAAAAAAAGTTACGAATTGTGTCATTGCAGAGACGATGATGACTTCACATCTCAGGAGGAATACGAAAATCATTTAGAGGAAATCTACAACAAACCACACTAACTCGCAAACAAGGAAGTCATTTTCTCTAACAGTAAGATATACTTATAAGGAAGAACGTTCTTACTTGTGTAAATTATTAATATATATATACTTGATGAAAATGAAGAGTAAATCAATAGGTTATAATAAAATAGTCAAGAATCTGAAACAATAATTTTCTTATTGATTAAGAAATATGGAAGAGAATGTTTGATTGTGCTATAATTACATCCGCCAGTTGAGTTTAAACAATGCATAACAGTTGAACCGCTCCTTTTCGAGGGATAAATGGGATTGCAGTAAAAACCGTCAAGTCGAACCATGTTACATCAATGTAATAAGCAATAAAATCACTTACTGCATCGAGGAATGAACTCTACAAAAAAAAAAACAAACAGAGATTCAGAGCATTTGAAAAATGGATCTTATTCGCCAATTTTTTATACCACTTAATTGCAGCAAATGGCAAATATCTCCGAAAATAATGAAATAAAATTTCATGTGAATGTAGTTGTTTATGTATTCATTTAAATAATTACAAACATTGCGCGCCGTGAAGACAGTATAAATGGAATTCACTAATCACGAAAGCAGAATAATAATGCAGGTGCGAAATTAGAGAAATACGAATAACAGAAAGCACGACATAATTACTAAGATTTAATTTTAAGATTAAAAAAGGAGAAATATATAATATAACAAAAATTAAATAAATTTTTATACTTACATAGGACACTTAGTTAAATATTATTGCATTTTTGCTTTTGATACTTGTATAATTCCACTTAATTAATCAGCATTTCGTTGAAAACGAGTTATGGTGAAGCAATCGAGTATAATGTAAAAAACGAATTATTTTAAAATTAAACTCATGACAGAATATTTTAATTTTATTGCTTTTTGCAAGTCCTAGATACATGCAAGGAGATCATTTTACTTTTCACTTTTGCCCATTTACTACTTTCTTACGTACTTACCCATTGTTTCGTTTTTAGTTTCACGCGATTCGGTCAATTTTTTAATAAGAATGTTCCCTGCTCTTCACTTTGTGTTTTTAGATGATCTCATCCCTTAACACTCTAAATAAAGAAAAGCATTCTTCATGCTTCTGTACAACCCCAAACTCTAAGGTAATATACGGGTGTAGGAATTTCGCTTCTAACACGAAGGCAGCATTTTCATTAATAAATTTGCCAAAATCATCCACAAATTTTGAGATAATTTACATACGGATTGATATTGGATGAAAATTTCGACAAAATCCCGTACCTTTTTCCTTACGTACGTTGCCATTAATTTTGAAAATATTTTAAATGCAATACCTTCATGTTCAATAATAACATTTGGATTCTTAAAATTGTCTAAAGGTAAAGGAACGCGGTCATATGAGTTCTATGAATTAATTTCTCTTTGGATTCACTTCACAGCGGGTCAATATCAGGCAGACACAAATTTTTGACATATATTTTGGGCGAAAACTGAATTATGTTACTTAAACTCTGCATTAGTTTCCAAGGAAGAAACAAGACTTTCGTTATTTCGTAACATTAATCAAATAACGCGGCGTTTCTCATCGGCAAACTACAGTTTCCATATTAATTTTACCAATAATCAAGTTCTGGGATAATGAAAACAGCAAAATTTATCAATTCTGAGAAAGTGTTCTGCATATTTCCGTTTCTTTGGATTCAAGCCCAAGGCATCTCACTGTTGAGATGAGCCTTCTCTCAACAGTGAAGGCTTCTCTCAACTTTTCCCTTTTCTCACCTGGAACCTGGCTTGTCAAAGAAACTCGTGTGATCCCTTAACTTTCCAACAAGAGAATACCAACCAAATCAATTGTCTTAAAGAGTTTATAGATCTTAGACGAAAAGTGCTTTGTAAGGAGGAGCAAAAGCAATGCAAAAGTGACTGAACGTCCACGCTAAAAATGTTTTGAAAATATAAAACGCTTCTGTATCTTTAGACCTGCCTTTACACATGCTTGATAAGACTTATGGAAAAGACTTATAAGGCATAGGTAGACATTGGGTGCACTGAGTATGCAGATGCAGAGACTAAAAATTCGGAAATCGACTCAATGCTGAAAACCAGATAGCTAAGGATGCTAACCAATCAACTTCAACTCGTACCGCTCACGGAATTGGCTTCGGCAAACCGTATGTGACCAATATCTTCCGTCAACTAAAAAAAAGCCAGCAGGAACACTACTTAGAATCTTACTTTTTAATATCCGGTTCCAGGCTAAGTTCTTAGGTTGACAGGAGAGATTTTTAGAGGACAGTACAGCAGCATTGCACAATACTGCACCACACTCAGGGCATAAACAGCTTTTACCTCCATAACACAAAAAAGAAACGAAAAAACTATCTTATGAGGATGTTTCTGACATTTTTCCACTTCCAGAAAAATCCCACAAGTTTTTATTGTCAAATGAAAAGAATATCCAAAGAAAGTAAGTAGCGCTATCAGGGGATATATTTTATTGTATCAGGGTATTGTGTTCACCTGAACAATATATACGATGGCCAATAAAGGCACTTCCTAAGGTTTTTAATGAATGGAGAGTATAGTTAGAAATATTTGCCACATGAAATGCACTTCATTTAATAATATAATAACCTTTTCATCGTAGAAAAAACATTCTTTTTCGGTAATAAATCAATCTTCGACATGGTTTTCATCCAAAATCTTCGTCTCCATAATGCCGTTTTTCAATTTTGAAAAAAGAACATATCACAAGGAGTCAGCTCCGAACAATAGGGTGTGTGATGGATTTCTTTAAGCCGCATAATCCTCAAGATATCTCTAGGAGTGCAGCGATATGAACTGGTGCGTTGTCTTGCAAAAAAGGGACCCCGCCTGTCAACTTGACATTCCTCGTTTGCAACTACTTGTTGTACCCTCTCTGGTAAATGAACATATGATTAGTTTTGACAGTTAAATCCGTATTCATTTAAGTCCCTTCAGACAATTTCCTCCAAGAAAATTATAGCCATAACCTTGGAACTCGATTTCTCTACTTTTTATGTGAATTTCCTCACTTTCTTACCAACTTTTTTAAGTCTTTGCTAGGACTTAGGGTCTAATGACTTCATAAACGGTCAAGAAAATTATAGCCATAACCTTGGAACTCGATTTCTCTACTTTTTATGTGAATTTCCTCACTTTCTTACCAACTTTTTTAAGTCTTTGCTAGGACTTAGGGTCTAATGACTTCATAAACGGTCATACTGCGGTTATAAAATTCATTAGTGTGTTTTTTCGATTTATTTGTCTGTATACCGAATGTGTACATGTACATGTGTACCGTAAATGCATAATGACTTAAAATGTGCAAATATTCATGTAAGATATCTCCAACATCTTCTTTGCTGATCTATGTGTCTTTTTGGCTTCTTGGATACTTTCTTCAGTCACCTTACTGTTACTGTTGAAATGGCTCCACTTCTTTTTCACCATTTTATTTCATGTATTTCTTCCATCAATGAAGTGTAAGTTATTCAAATAGGAAAAGACTTCCTATTTGTACTAGCAATAAGACACACAACTAATGCTTTCAGTGAAAAGATGAGGTCGCGGTCTCCAGGTCTTAGGGTTTCCCGTACACATATCAAAGGGCAGTTTTGAGATAGAGCTCAAATCGGGATGGAGATTGATAGAGACAGATACTATTAGATAGAGTGCTTAGGTTTTCCAGTACACAAAATGATGAGGACTTGTTGGATGAAGTTCAAAAAATTATACAGGTCCTATTACGGAACCGACAGGTTCACTGAATAATATGCAAAGCCAATAGGCACTTGTCTGGTGTTGCTGATTTTGGATGAATTTTTGTGGTATGCATATCCTTTCTACTTCATCATATAGCAGACATAAGACACAACAGCTGGATCATTTTTTCCACCTTTCAAGGAATATTTCACGGATTTAAGGAAAAATTAGTTTATAATTTATCTTGGACGACGGTGTACATTGTTAAATGCTAGTGACATAGGCAGTGTGAGAATTTTTGACGTTGCTGAAAGTTTTGACGCTAGAGATATGTATCTTCTCTTTAGATATCTTTTTATTAGTAGTGATTTAGATGTGGTGTTCTGAATGACGGGCCGAAGAAAAGCGTAAATGAGATTTCAGATGTTACACAGAACGACATTTGTTCTTAAAATATTAGATGATGTACTGAATATTGCAAGACCCTCTCCTCATTGTCCAGTTGTCACGATCTTGAAAGGAAATTTTAAAAAAATCGAATAAGACGGTTTCATTGACAAGAAATGTGGTTTATCTGTGAATACCTAGTGAAAGTCAGAACAGAAGTGAAATCTTTAAGGATGTCAATATAAAATGAAAGAATTGCTTCCATTTTATCTAACAAGACCAAATCCTGCCTAAATGTAATACACAAATTAGAAAGCTCACGTTATTATGAAACAAAAACAGATTTTGAATTATGAATGCATTCAATTATTGTTTTATAATGTATTGCTGAAAAACAAAATGATATTCAAACTTAGTCTCTTTGAACTTTAGGAATCTCCTTACTGCTGCAGGCACTCAGCATTGATGCACGTCTGACTTCAATTGTAGTTTGAATTGAATTTTTTCGAAGCCTGTTCTTAAAGTTGCAATTTTTTGAGGAGGCTAAGCGCTGGGTTTCTCTTGTATATCTTTCCAAAAAGCAATAGTCTAGTGAACATGAATCCTCCCAACGGCTAAGATTAGCTCGAATAACCCATGATAAGTTGTCTCACACAAGCGCTACTACGTTCTTGCCTTAAAAGCTGGTAATGAATCATCCTGCAACATCTTTTGCTTTCTTTCAGAATGCCACATTTATAGTCATAATTTGTCATTATCGAGCGTTTTTCTCAAAAATCCAACTTGATTTCAAGTTCATATGAAACCCAATGCCATTATCTCCACCCGAAACCACCACTGAAGCAGATATTTTGAACAAAAGGGGGCGGCATTTTGAACTTTTGAGATTTATTCGGCAGCGTCATTGAAATAACGAGTTAAAACCCTGTCTTTAACTTGTACATTTTTTTACTTCAGCAAAGATTTCTGTCCCTGATATCCCTGTCCTTAAAAGAGAACTTATCAATGATGGTTGTACTCGTGCGGCTGGAACAGAATTATTGCTCTTGGCTAATAAATATCCTTAGCAGCAGCCGTAAAACACTAGCCAGTATTTCAACGATAAGAGAAGTCGCTTGTCTTGTTTTATATTATTCGAAATTGTCCTGGTAGGAACATATTCTTCTGACGAGACATGATTTTTCACTACACAGTGGGTCCATGCGAAACTTTTACGTTTATCCTTCACGTTTTTGAAAATTGCTGACGTTCCGTTCGTACTTGGATAATCTCTGAACTTCCTTCCACCGATATCGGACGTTTTATTGTATTTCTTAGTACCGCAAAGGATGAACTTCTTCAAAAAACTTGGCAGCCTTTCTAATTTGAAAAAAATTTCGGCTTGTTTCTTGTCACATAAAAATTATTTATTTACTATTTACAAAAGGTTGTCGTGGAAAATTTGTGACCAGAGAACGAAATAAAAATATTCGATGATTTATCTTTTTCGATGTTTGTGCAAAACTTCCATCAAGATCATGGAATACCATCTTCAATGTCCAATTCTCCATAGAATATGCGTTAGGAATATTGATGACCTTAATGGGGGACTCCATATTTTTTTACTTTTATTTGATTTTATTCATTTTATTTGTTTAGTTTTATTCATTTAAACATTTCGGTTAGTATATTTAGAGCTCGTTTTGTGTATTTGGAACCGGATTAGTTCAACTGGGTGATATATTTAGCAAATATGTAAGACGAACTGAGAACGCTTACTTCAAAAATTTTGGCAAATATTTGACAGTATCAGGCATAATTTGACAGTATTATGATGATTAATGGGATCTTCTGCTTAGGGCTTTCATTTTTGTTCCTGGTTACTACCTAGGTTTCTCAGAAAATCGATCTATCTTTGCAACATGTAAAAGGATACAATTTCGACACAAGGGATCCCAACGACAGATAAAGAAAGGGTTGATTATAACTTTAATAAATATTTAAGAGAATTTCCATTTTTAATGGTTTAATCATTTCATTACTTAAACACGGCTGCAACTTCTTCTCTTTTGATTTTTGATGCTGGCATTAGAAGCTAAGCTTGAGCTTCATTAAAACCTTGACGTTAACGAATAACTTACTTAATTGAACTGAACTATAAAATACGTGTTTAAATGATTGAATCCTATAACTAAATTTTTTTTACCTAAATTCCTTAGATTTTGATTCTGATATAAGCAGAGTTGGATTTCGCTTGTTGCACTTGAAGTTTTTTGGGCTTATTCAGAATCACGTTAAATAATAGCTCTTACCATGCATAGAGATCAAAATTCGTCCTGAATTTCGGCAAAATTTGTTTAATGTCTTTGACTGTTTTAACACGACTATTTATTCATATATTTATGTGTTTTGTTCGTATTCTGAACAATACTAATTATAAAATAAAAATAAATTCTTCCCCTTTTATATAAAACCATATCCTTCGTTTTTAATTGTTATTGGTACTTTTTCTGTTAATAAAATCGCGAAATTGTCTCAAAATGAAGAACTCTCTCAACGGGGGCAGCGCATTTTTTTAAATCAAATAGAATAAGAAAATGGCGGCAATTTTTTATTTCATTGCTTGATTTGTAAAATATCTAAAACTACTGTTGATTTTCATCCCCTCAAAATTCAAATTTCCTAAAATCAGCTGAAGACTATGAATTTTCATTTTTGGCATTTGATGATGCACCTGATTTTAATTTAAGTAGCTCATCATAACTCAAAATTTGATAAGATTTCCATCATTATTAAAACAAAAAGAAAGATGAAAAACAAAATCCTTAGACAAGGCAATTACCCAGCTATAATAGCCAAAGCTACTTTGTACATAAGAAATTAGAAAATAAATTTAATGAAAAAAGAAATGTAATGATTTGAAGACATATCTGTCTAACTCTACAAAATAAATGAGATTAAATAATGTACTCCGAAATAAAATGCAGTGAAAACTAGTGAAAAATGTGATGGAAATTCGGCTCAATTAAGTTTTGTCTTTCCACAAAAATAAACAATAAATTTCTGTTGAAAATTATTGGAATCAAATTGACTTTTTCATTCCTATTCTTAAGTCAAAACATATCAGAATTATTTTTCAAAATATCTGCACTTAAACTCATTGAATTTAATTTGAATATAGTTCCGGAGAATTAAAAGCAGTTATTGAAAATCAATAACGTTAAACGTTGCAAGAGAATTCTCATCTCAATGGCAACTGTCCATCGTCCTTTTTCTATGTGAAACTCAACACATATCGAATGTTTCAATTTCAATCAACAAAATCATATCAACAAAGAATTTTTAATTTGAAAATAATTAATAAATTTTCATCCAGTAATTAAGTGAAAGTAAGTGGTGAAGACCTCCACGTCTTGCTTTCTTGCGAGCGAACTACTTCACGTATTTTTCACGTTACACTGCTACATGTATCCTTAAAAATATGCTGATTAAATCCCTTATTTAAAATATACCAAAGTTGTAACGCATAAAGCCATTTGACGACAACGCATGAAGTCCACTTAACAGCCAAATTGGACCAAAATGAAATAACCAAGCTGAAATAATTCCATTACGATGGAAAATTTAATTTCCTTTTGACTAGTTCCATTCTATTGTAAAATTTTACAGAAATTAAGAAAAAATTACAAAACGAAAAAACATACATTGACAAATAGCAAAATAAAGAGAACTTAACTTAATTACAGACGAAAATTTGTTGTTTGATTAATTTTTAATAAATTTTTTATTGCAACTAATAATAGACGTTTGAAAATTGCTTTTGAGTCAATTTGGAGAAAACTGAATATGGGTATGAGATATGTACACTTGATGGGTGTCAAATGGCGGAGAACTCAATCCTGTGTAAGTATGCAACAGTCAATGGTAGCTAGGAGCATATGTTTCATGTATAGTCATAATCATTCCTAGAAGAACTGGCCGGGAGAACTGTCTAGGAATTCTTTCTTCTTCAATTATAAGAATAAGTCACAAACTACTTGTCATCATCGTGACGAAGGCTGTGTGGCCCGTCAAGAGTCTCGGCCTTCTGAAAGCCTCGCCTCCAACCTTCTCGATACTTTAAGGGGTCTACCCTCTTTAGAACGTCAAAAAACAGGCTTTTTTCAATAATTTTTTGTTGTTGTTTATATTATAAATATTGATATAGGAGGTATTAAACTCAATAAATATAGTCTCGAAATATATAAAAAAATTGTTCTTATTCACTTTTTTAAGTTTTTATGAGTGAAAATTCTACATGAAGAAAGGTCCAAAAAAAAGAGGGTTGTGCGCCGTTGATGAGATTTCCGTGATGAATGGTCTGAAACAAAAAAATCAAATAGTTTTAGACTCAGTATGTTAAAAGCTATCGCGTGAATTGGGCGATTTTTGATTTTTGAAAATTTGACAAAATGGCGGACATTTTTCCAAAAAAAAAACAAAAAAAAACACGTTTTTTTTCATCATTTTGTAGTAAAAAAAAAACAAATACTTAAAATCAAAATTTCGAAAAACCCTCAATTCACGTGATAGCTATAATCGTAAAGAATGTCTGGTAAAAATTTGGTAAGGATCGGTTTAATAGTTCCCGAGATTCGATCAACGCGCCGTTGACGAACCTTGTTTTGAGAAAAACGCGATTAAAGTTTTTTTTATGAAGAATCGTAAAAAATCCTTACCTATGCTTAATCAGCGATGCCTGCGCCATACAATATGCCTTCTGATTCCTCAAAATGAACGTTTTCATCCAAAATTGCTTTCCTACGATTTGTTCTGGCTTCCTTAGACGCATCGGTGCTGCGACGGTTTGCAACTCTTATGCGATCTCTGTCGCGTTCAGCGGTGAAGTGTACAGCAGTCGGTCCGATTGTAACACCTATTACCTCCAAAATCTTCAAAACTGGTGAAAAACCTTCATTGTATATGCAGGCAGCTGTTCGGCAAGAGATCTCAACAATTTTTTTGCTGCTGAAGATGTGTTTAGGAGTCATTGACCAAACACAGTTATTGAATGACTCGTTGTTGTTCTGTGTGTTTCCACCTAAGCATCTTTCAAGTAATTCTGGCTTGTCAGATCTTCATATATTGGCTTTAGGATTTCTTGAACATCATAAGCAAGAGCAAGAGGATGTTTGAATTGATCAACAGTACCATACTTTACAGCTTTCAAGTATTTGCACAACGAATCGGAGCAGTATGAATGCTGTGGATTATTATCAGTTGATATCTTATGATAATATCCGGCCCAGATCTCTTTCCGCATTTCACCGATTCTTCAACAGAATCGGTGTATCTTCTAATTGCCAAATCATAATTAGTCGAGAGCTCTTTCATTAGCTTGATCGTTAAATCTTGAGTTTTTTTGACAGGAGCTTTTTTTACGACGGCTTTTTTTTTCTTCATTACAACTTTTGTAGGTCCCTTTGTTTTTTCTTCATTTTCTCGTTTTTTTGGCAGCTTTTCTTGCCTGTGTTAGAGCTTTTTTAGCTTCACTAGCCCGCTTAAAAATTCTCTTCGCAACATGTAAGACGCACTCCAATTTTTTCACAACAAAGTCACTACCATACGGGGCTGTATCGAGCAGAATTTTGAATGTCTTAGTATCACCGTCACCTATGTAATAGCCATAACGCACTTTGAATTTTCGAGAGATTCCCTAAACATTTCACATATGCTGTCAACCTCCATTTTTCCAGCACTTCCTGAATGATTAGCACTACACTGTTCTTTATGCTCCTCATACCACGCATCTAACTCGACCGTGCTCAATTTTGCATTCATTTGTTCACACGCTTTGCAGTGGCTAGATTTAATAACTACATTTGCAACTTTTTTACAGTGCTTATATACGAGAACGACTATGCCAATTAGAGAAGTATGCCCTCGTCTTTGCCAGGAACCATCACCATATGGACGATCAAAATATCGTCCGGTTCTCCATGCTCAGCGTTCAAGAGTTTTTCTTCTTTTACAGCCTTGAGCATTGCTATATCGAACACACTTTTCACAGCGATAATCCAACTCCGAGTTCCATAAGATCACTAAAAACGTTAATACCACTGAAACCAACAGCAATCAAACGCATAACATATACTAAACGGCGATTGATCTCAAATCCAGTTGCAATTAACGGACCCGAATTAATATACTTTTCTCCACACTCACACGAAACACAAATCTTAAAACCGAAACCACGTTGCCCATACTTTGAAAAAGATATATCTTTATCACAGACTTTACACTTTACAAACTGTTGTAACGTTGAAAAAACTAAGAAAAAATTATTAAAACTATATTCAGATGTTTGATCGACTTTTACATCAAAACTCGTATCTTCAGATTTTGGCAGCTTCTCCGCCGATGTACTGGCATAACTTGTATTTGACTCAAGATTTTGTTCTTGTACTCTGCGAAAAACCTTTTTCCTCGGTTTTGAGATCGTATTTGGTCGTCTCCATGGCTCTGTTTGTCGTTTGAGTTTCCTTTCCATTGTAGAAGTCACGAGCACAGATGTTGTTACATCAAAATTTTCAACTCGACTGATGAGAAAGAGCGTTGAAAAACCGGTTTTAGTGGCCAACTGGCATTGACTCGTAAATATTCAATTTCGAGAAAAAAGGCCGAAATCAACAGATTTAAGTAGGGATAATATTATATAATAGAATACAACAGCTACTCTACGCAAGAAGAGCAAGATGGGCGTTACCGCTTAGTGCGGAGCAGATGAGCGCGCTAGAGTGACAAAGTGAAAGTCGACTAAAAATACAGTTAGAGTGATCCGATCTTTATGAAATTTTAATATGATACTTCTGTATATATATACTTTCAAAAAATGCAATTAAAAAATCGATTTTTTGAAAATTCTAAAGAGGGTAGACCCCTTAATCCCGTTTACTACTTATGGAATCCAAGTAGTTGGACCACTGTCCTCGTTAAAATATTCTTCGTAGCGTTTGAGACATTTACGTACTGACCTTCGTCCATCAAACTGTCCGTCAAATGCCTTTTCCGGTACTTACCTTACAAGGCACCTATCGATTAGAGTCTCTATAAATAGATTATTTAGACTTGTATACAAGGATCTCCGTTGGTTAGCACATGCAGCTGCTTTTTAAGCTCTGTAGAACCGAATAAAACGCCGTTTTCGCAATGTGGCTTTGTCGTTGAATGCTGACAATTTCATCCTGTGTTTCACGAATTCTGTGCTATGGTATACCAAACTTTCCATATATTACGTTTCCTTAACATAAGCTAGTTTTTTGTTTTAACAGACAATTATTGCTTCTTATTTTCAATTTATTGCCAGGATTTATTAGGTTTTCTAATGATGTCATCCTGTGACAGACGAATTGAAAAGAAGAGCCACCAGTTTCCCACGCTGCTTGAGTCTCACATTAAGACATTTCCGTCAGTTTGAAAATCAATCCTTCGCTGTTGAGTTTCACTTAAGAATTATATTGAGTCTTTAAAGCTTTCTGGGCAACTTAAAATCAAGTATTATTTTTAATAGGACATTCGAGGGTCATTTATCTTATCCTACCCTGAAGCCTAGCACAATTTGTCAAATGTCTTCATTATGCTTCAGCATTTTTGCAGCACATTTTGCTGCTCCAGCATTTTAAAAAAGTTCTGGAACCTCCTTGCTATTCTCCAATGACAGAAAACATTTGCCTTTTATCAATTCCTAGCATCTTTGTCAGATATGTCATGAAAGAAAAATGTCAGAAAGACCTACAAAGGAATGGCACTTTTGTATAGTTCTTACTTTGCACTTTGCCTCACTTGTTGTGAAAAAAGATCCTCTGGCATTTGATCTCGTGTGTGGATATTGCGAACCAATTGCAAATTTGGGTTTCATACCTGTTTAAGTTTAAGCGGAACTGAAAAGACATTGAATGTCTTTTCAGTTCCGCTTAAACTTGTTGGTAATTGGTGCCGTGTTGTTTTGGCCAATAAATTACACATTCAATATGTTTCACCGATGGTTTTCGATGACATTTACATCAACCGATCTCCTTGGGTTGTACGCGAAGAATTCAGGAGCTCCGTGGTGTAGGATTCCGAGCGTTTCTGTGCTTTTAACATTATTAACTATTCCTACGCTTTAGTCGTGGCTTTTGAAAAGTCACTCTCGAGGAGAAAACCTCAACAACTGAAAACCTGCTTCGGCGGTTCCAAGATGAATATACAAAAAGAATTCAGTTGATTCAGGCAATCCTTTACTTTATTGCTCCATTTCAAATCCAGAAAGTATTTGGGTCTTTGCTTTTGTCGGAGACTGAAAATGACGTTTGTGGCATTATAAGGTGCCGTCAATTTAGTCTCTGCTTGTTTGGGTTAGAAACAAAAATTTTTTTCTCATGGCTGAAAAACGGTTGTTTAAATAAAATTCAAAGGCATGGCAGTATGAGCCTGAGGAAGATATTTGCCTAGGATCCTAGACATTCGTTTGACGTACTTTTATGTGATGCAATTATTGTATGTTGCTCGAAGGAGGCAATTTGGACTTTAAAAACTTTCCCAAAAAGGAAGATGGAGAGCTCCCCATTTTTGAGGTATGCAGCCCGTTCAAAGGCTCCTTCTAAGGCAAACCTCCTCCTGTTCCTCAGAAAAAATTTAGTTCCTCAGAAAAGTTCCTCCGCATCATCTTTTCTTAGCTCCTCAGAAAAGATGATGCGGAGTTGCAAATACTTCACCCATTGACAAATAACTAGATTCCTTACCGAAATTAACTGTCAAAACCATACCTGCTATCTTCTAGAAGTAGAAAAACTTCAATTTTTCCATTTTCACTTACATGATCTACCAAAAACTTCTGAAATTGATAAAGCCAGACCAAAGGCAATTTGGAATATAGGAAAAAGTTCAAAGCTGTAGAGCAATATTCATAACTAGTAAATAACCAGTCGACATCCACCTAAGCTGGTAGTGCCAATCGACGCGTCCCAGCCTGTGAGTTGGCACCTGATGAGAAGCGGCAGGGACGCGTGTTCGAAACCAGCTTGAGCTCTTTCCACAATTCTTAATTAAATTCACTATCGAGGTACTCGAAACATTTGATCAGAACTTCCGCACCCATGAGTCTTCGCTGAGTTAGCTTAGCAAGGGTATAAATCATTTATAAGTTGTAAGTGAAAATGGAAAAATTGATCTACCAAAAACTTCTGAAAATCATTTTTCTTCCTTTTTCGAAGCTGTCAAAGAAGGTGCTGTCCTTTAGTTGAATAACAAAAAAATTAGGGTTACTTTTTATAACACACCAAAAATGACACCAGCCTACACCAAAATCACCCATACATATAGCACTGGAGCCAATCGATGAAACACTCGAGGGTTCCATTAGACCAAGTGCTGATAAGTACCATTTACGAAACGAAAGATACCATTGTGTCGCGATCCTTTGTTCACCCGAATATCAAACGACATATGCAAGGAGCTTACGTTTAAAACAAGTTAGTTCTCTCTTTGCTGTTTTCCTAAAGAGTCAGATGGGCACAGAATACAGCAAAAATGCTCAATGGCCTTAGCTCTAAGCTGATTTTTTAAAGTAGGGAAGCTACTAACGCCCTGAATATTTGATTACTAGCCTGCTGAAGTACTGAATGACATCTTTAATGTCAACCAGAGTACCCAGCCTGCAATTTTGACACATTATTTCATTTTACCACTTGAATCCACTTCTCAGTCGATATCAACATCTCCTTGAGTAGGCAATCGAGGCGGACCCTCCCACTTCGTTGGAGATGTCATCGCGCCTTTTGTCCCATCATCAGCGTGACCAGAAAGTAAACAGGATTCCTTCTCTGTCCAGTGACATTTATACAAACTAAAGACCGACCTGAACAATCCTATGCATTTGGGACTGAAAAACATCGTGTTCGCTCAATAGTCCGTATTCCTTTTCCAAATTTTTTTAAATGTTCATATTCTGTTAGATAAGCTTTATTCAGATAAATCAAATTGAATTATGTATATGCTGTTCTCTGCGACTTGATTTTCGAGCACATAGTTGGAATACGTTGGTAGTCCCTAATTCAATAATATAGTAGTGCCTGTAATTTCAAAACTTCTATGTAACATTTTTTATTGCTAATTTCCCCAATGACCTCATCTCAACATGATTTCAAAATACATGAATTGTTGACAAAAAACAACATTCAATATCGTTTTAACTAGAAGCTGTAAAGAGAATGGACAAAAAATGATCAACTGGAAACGCTCTTAAAATATTTAAATATTAACGGGACTCAATATGAACTCCTTTTTCGAACTTTGAAATTACCACTTGAATGCGATGTGAATGTTACATGTAGTATGCCATTCAGAATATTTACAAAATATACGGTATTATGCACTATATAATATTGGTCGTCGTCAATCATATGAGTGAACATGTCACATGATGAGTTTCATTACAATAGTGACGAAGCTTATCTAGGAATTCCCTTAAAAGGATCTTATAACGGACGGTCATTTATTGAAGTCTGTTGACAGGTAGAAATTATTAGACTTTATTCGTAAGTGCTATGCACGCTGCGGTATTGCCTTCCTTTCAGCAAGAGAAGCCTTGTTGAGTGACATATCCATATACGAACATTTATTGCCCAATCAGAAATTCGTTACAGTGAATGTGAGTTGATGGGAATGTTATTCAATTTCAAATAAAATTATAGTAACACATTGCCCTGTATTTTTTTGGTTTATGTTGGAAGCAATTTACTGCAGTAATGTATTGCAAAGGAAGGAAAATGACCCTCTATGGTTGGAAGCGTACGATTATCAAAATTGATTTCAACTATCGGGGGACGGGTAAGGACAGAAGCCTTTAAACTTTAATCTTTTTGCGTTCTGAAAAAAAAGAAAAATAAGTAGTTTGTTTCCTGTAATTTTCTTTTATTACTATCTCAGTTTGACGTTTTTTGTCAAATATGCAAACAATTGTGCTGTAAAAGCTTCAATTTTTGAGTGACACCAATCTACCCGCATTCACCAATTTTATTCACTTTTTTGAGTTTTTTCGGACACTGAAATGTATTTTGTCGTTGTTCTCGACGGGGCTTCATCAGGAAGATGTTTGAATGATACAGATTTTTTTACATTTTGGATGAATACTTCTTTGGAAAATATCGATGACTTATATCGGACTTCGCCCAAACCGCGAAACTACAATATTTTAAATTAAATTATGCAATCGAGACAAGCCGTGAGTTTCTCATATCATATACTAGAAATGTTTTGCGTGTTTGCGATTCGGGTTCAGTAAAACAGGGATGCCATAAAAATGACGAGAACTATGAAATAACTATAACTATTACTTCAGTGTTGTGAAAATAAATCCAATTGATCCTGGAAACCAAAGAAGGTAGCCTAACATATCTTCCGCTAAACGAACTCATTTTAAAACAGGAGGAGTACAGCTCAGCATAGCAACACACTCTCTGCACAACCCAAATCTCCATGAGCCCGAACACAACCTAAGACTTTCATACAAACCATAAATGTAGCTAATCAGAACCTCAACCATTTAAACAAAAGGATCTAAATGACTTAAAATTAGATTTGAACTTACCCAAAACAATCTTCCGAAATTTGAAAATCTCGATCGAAAGAAAGAATTTCCTTCTTCCGTAAACCAAAACTTACTTTTTATCGTTTAAAAGAAAAAAATCAAAGAAAAGAAACTGTCATTATTTTTTCTTTTGAAGGAGTAGGGATCAGTGTTGTGCAACGATTTTCTTGATATGTTGCATCGAATGGGTTTAAAATAGCACCCATCTAGTGATTTGGGTGTTTCTATTGACAGCAGCAAAGCAGTTTACGAGAATTTTTATTGATATTTCTAACCTATGGCAATACTTATAATAACCAAAACAAACCACTGTCATATTCTTACAGTTTGACATTTTTTAACACGTACGCAGAACGTTGCGACGTACAGGGAATAAATATTTTGTTCATAGTAACTTGGAAAATTCTTCGCGGCCAGCAAAATGGAATTAATCGTGAATATTCTGTTTCGATGATTAACTACGATTTTCGACGTGGATTATCAAAACAAGAGTGGTTCGATCAACTTCAATCGACTTTTCGTGATGAAGATTAAACTTTGAAAATCTCTGTTTGAAACTGGTATGACGAATTAAATGACGCTCACTGTTCATCTGCTGATAAGTTTCGTACAGGTCGTCTGAAATCAGTGATTTAATCTGAAAAGTCGATTCAATCGGACAATTAATTTTTGAAGATCATTATGTGACACACAGTGAGATTGAGGAATTCCTGAGCCTTAGTTATACCCGCGCTCATGAGATATTATATGAACATTTGTCGATGAAAAAAAAATTTTCACTCTGGTTCCCACATAATTTGACAATCGGTCTAGTACTCCTGTCGATGGTTGTATGGAAATGCTGAAAAAGTTCAATAGCGGATCTTAGAAAGAAATATATTAGACCGCGACAGGGAACTTATCATGGATTCATGCGTACGAGCTTGAAACAAAACAGGAATCTACTGTCTAATTCTTTTAAAATGAGCCAAACTCGAGAAAAGTTACACATGCGAAAAGCACTGCAAATGCAAAAGTCGTCTTATTTTGGACGTTCCAAGCAGGTGGAGACAGTTCCACCAAAGCAACAAAAAACGGTCGGTTCTGAATGATACACAACCGTTCATTCACCTTAAATGTTTGGCAAAAGGAGACGTCAAATCGACGTCAAATCATTCTTCCCCGTGTTTATGTGATCTCTTACCCATCTATTGAACAAATGGCTTGGTGATCTGTCAAAACGTGAAATTAAAGCATTGTCCACTTTCTAGTCCTGATTTGCCATCCAATGACTTCTTCCCTTACACCAAAAATAAACTCCGTGGGCAGCAATTTTCGACTCCCGAAGAAGCTGTTGAACCGTTAAAAAACCTTGTTTTTTGTATTTCTCAAAGAGAATGTGAAAAATGTGAACCTATGTAAAAAAAAAGTAATGGTCTTGGAAGCAAATTTTCATAGATTATTTTTTTTTTTCATTTTAAGGACAGAAATATGAAAAAACCTGCCTATGCTATGTGTATTTTCGTTTAAAAGATTTCGTTTAAGTAAATATGTTTTATGATGATAATGAATGATAATTATGATAAGTAAATATGTAGTATGATTTTAAATATGTTAGCTTCCTTCCAGGTCAACAAGGTTGGCATACAAAGGTCTCTTGTTTCATGCGTCTTTGGGAAAGTCGTTGCAAGCAACGCGAATGTTAAGAACCTCCTGGAGGGTGCAGAACAAGTGGAAGTTAGCACAACCAATTTTAAGAAAGTACCTTCCATTTATTCCTATTTTCTTAGTCATATTTAGTCCTATTCACCAATTCCACCACTGCATGTAATCCTCGGCATAAGGACGGAGGTTTTTTATAGGCACTTGACAAAAGTGGAGAATGTCTCACTTTTCCTTTATCAACCAAGTTTCCAGGATTAAGTATTGAGAAATTGAAAGCAGGTTTTTTGAGAGACCACAAATTAGGCAACCCATGAATTTCACCCTAATTTCGTCAAATCGTTGAATGCATTTAAATCGAAAGCCTAGAACTGCTTTGTTTCGGTTATGAGAAGCTTCCTAGGTAACACGAATCCCGAGAATACACTGAACTCACTACACGTCACTGAATTGTGACGGATGACGAAAAATGGATTTATTTTAAAAACCCGAAGAGGAAATAATCGTGGTTTTCACCTGGCGAAGTGGGTCTTTCAACACCAAGGCCAAATCGCTTCGACAATCAGACCATGCTCTGTGTTTGATGGGACCAGAGTGGTATTGTCTTTTTCGGAGTCAAAAGAACTCATTTGTATACTTTCCGCAGCAATGTCATTACATTTCGCCACTCCTTGGGCCTCATCGTCTTCCTTATTCCATTCCAAATACTATCCAGAAATCTTGAAATTATTCTGCTATTTTGCACAAGCATAGGTGGTAACTACTTCGCATATTCAGGTCCAAAGATTTTCTACTAGAATACGCTAGAAGAATTGTTACTTGAAAGGAAATTGCCGAGAACCTTTGGAGGAACGAAGAATTCTCTCTATTTTTTCACTCTTTTTTGCAACAATAATCAAAATCGGTATTTAAAATGACGTTGATTTGATTGAAAATTCTCTTATACGTGGCCCCAGTTAACTTTCTGCCATTGTCCATATAATTTCAGTCACTTGAGGAGGACGGTTCTGCGATTTCACTTGAATCCAGTATTAATCGAAGGGTTTAAATTAGAAGATTGAGATCCAAGTTCTCTGATTCCAGTTTCTTCAAATTTTACGCTATGAGTTTCGAACATACCCGGAAAAAATAAACGAAATGAAAAATTCAAGGACTCGAGAAAATTGCAATCGATTCACTCATAGATACATCTTGTCGCGTATGCTCTTTGATCTCCATAATCCAAACCACTTTTTTCATTATACAACTTAATTTTACATGGCTTACTGCACTGTCTGTACGATCGGTATCTGCTGACATTCCATATGTGAAACGGGTTAAATTTTGTAGCAAATAAAATGAGCTTTGAAAGATAGAGAGCTTCGAAATAAATTGGTGTAGATGAGAGGAGAGATCACAGTGGCTGGCGTACCAAGCTTAAGTGTATGTGCAAATAATTTTTCCTCTGTAATAGTATTTGTGAATGATTTTGTATGCATACAACATTGAAGAGGATACTATTATGTATCTCTTCGTGCCTTAGTCTTCAATTTGCCATTTTTTTCCTTACAAATACATCAGACAAATTGGAGTCAAACATCTTTAGACCAGCAGTTTGTTTAAACTGTCCGCGCTTGTTAGTGACGAAATTATGTTTCAAAGAGTTAGAGTTACGTAGGTCAGTAATTACGTAATCATGTAAGAATTACGCTACGTAATCAAATAAAACGAACATATGTAGTAGAATTGCGCCCTACCGGATGTATCCGTGGCTTTACGAGTAGAGAATCTGAAATTTTGGCAACGCATTCTTGGGTATTTAGAATAATGAAATATGAACTTTCATACAACTAACTATAATAAATATCAATTTTTGAGCCTGCCAATTGGCATTTGCATTTTTTAAGCCTCTAACAAGATAAATACTCAATTTTTTCGCATATAAAAACGTTTATTTAACTCTCATGGTAACTTTGATTACTCGTATTTTATGTAATAAAACATTACAATGACAATAATTGTTTTCTTATTCATTTTTTTTCCGCACATTTAATTGGTCATCAAAATCCTTTGTTGGTTGGGAAATATTATTATAGATTTATCTGCAATATTATATAAGACATTATGTTGTAAGAGTAATATTTGCATGAAACATTTTTTTAGGTTTCGTGTGTTTTAATTTGTGTTGCTATGTTGTACATGTATGGTAGTATAGACACGGTGGGTGCAGTAGGTTTTACTTTAGCCATATATAAATTGTATTTATAAAAATACACATCAGGGATTACTGATTCGCACAAATGTTTTCGAAAAAAATTAATTTACTTTCGTTAGTTTGGATAATTTTAGGAAGAATGTGGTCTTTTAATATTCAGCAAATCAAATAAAGTTCGCCTTCTTCAATGAAAAAACCACGCGTATGTTAAAGCTACGCAACACAAGTTTTTCGTACCAAAACGTCTTTCAATATCCGCGCCAAATTTCGAGCGTTTCCTACTAGGCATCAATAAGGACTATCAATATAGACAAACTCCCTTGACGTGGCAGTTTCTCTCGAGATGCTCAAGTTTGAACACAGCATCTGTTTATTTGCGTATAAATTTTTGTTTTTGTCGGATTTCTTTATTGCTAAATAATACAAAACAGTAGCTCAACAAATTCCGCATCAAATTTTAGTCTAATCTTGGAAAAATTAGCTTAAAAACAAATAATGTGATCAGAAGTGCATCGGGAGAGGAGTGTTTAAGCGGGCAAGAATAAAAGATGCACCAATTTATTCGGTTTAAAGATAGCCGTAGTGATACTCTCTCCGCGCGCGCTCTCTCTCTCTCTCTCTCTCTCTCTCTTCTGGAGCGCATGATTATCAGAAAATATCAAGTGTGGTAACTTGCGATTAAATGATAACGCCATGACGTCAACTGAGGGATCAGTTGACTATACGTGAACTATAAAGTGATTTTGAAATACCAAGAGTTTCTGTTTGAAGAGTATTAGCCAAGAACTTGGGAACAACAGTGTCAGAAAACCCATACCAGGATTGCCAGAGACAGAAGACTCTTCGTTATGAAAACTCTCAGCAAAACTAGAAAATGGGTTCTAATGACAAAAATGATCTCAAAAAGATTATTATTGGTAATTATACATAGATTCACGACTATGATCCAGGAACAATGTGACAGTCTCAACGACGCAGCCTATTAAATCAACAAGATCAAAAACCCACATCAATCACAGAGCGACGTTGAGTGTCTTCTTTGATTATGATAGTCATGTTCCAAGGGGTCAAATGATCACTGAAGCATACTAAGTTGAAGTATTGAAAAGATTGTCTAATGCAGAAAGAAGAAAACGGCTATTGGCTTCTTCAACAGCGCAGTACCCCTGCCAAAATAGCCTTCATCGAAATGCCATTTGAAAAACATCGGTTGGGTACCAAAGAGACGGGTAGCAAAGAAACGAATGCGACCATTTTACTAAAGAAGATTCTGAAAACTGACTTCCAGGACTGCTTCAGGAAGTGGAAATACCACTGGAGGCGTGCTTTCCAATCAAATGGGCAACTCTATTGAGGGATGTCACTCGCCGCATGATAATGATAAATACTAAAGCCGACAAAATGAAAGTAGCCTCGATACTTTGTGGATAAAGATAAAAATAATAATGATAAAGGAATATTAACCGTTTATTTCTTGTCTTGAGAACCTTGAGAACTTAATTTATACTCTAGAGTCTCACTTTATCGAATTTCGGTATATCAAATATCGTGACATCGGCTAATGGCAAAAAGTTTGTGTTGAAGCGATTCTTAGTCTTCACTCTTCTCATATATTTAACATATTAAACGACAATTCTGTTTGTGAAATGTGTTGTTTGACCAAGGTTTTAAATAATCAATGGTCGGGGCGTTTTTAAAGCTTCCTCCGAATTGAGTATGACTATATTCTGTCGTTTATTTCGTATTTCTTATTTATTCAAATGCCTCTCAGCAACAACATCATACCAATACACATTGGCAAGATATTTTCCGGGGAGTTCTCGCTAGAGATGTGTAGTGTCATTATCAAGAGTGAGAAAAGGCTTTTAGTAAGACAATCGTTTGGCTTTCCTTTAAGTAGTATTTTTAATAACTATAAAAATAACCACTTTTTTAAAAACAAATTTATTCAAAAAAGATAGGTGAAATAAAGGTCTGACTTGGCTTAGTTAAGATATGATAAGCAATGTAAATATTTTCGGAGGATATTCTTGTTGGATTCGTAGCTTGATAAACCCAAAAAAGCTGAAACCTGAAGAATATACCATCCGTCCAATTGGATGCCACATTCACTAAAGATTTGATAAATCTAATTCAGATACAATATTCTATGACGACATCTCGGACTCTCCATTGACGTCAAGCTTTCCTTGAACTTCAATATTCCAATAGGGCCTATAGTATGTTATAATCTTGCAGGTCTAGAGATCAAAATTCTGAGTGTGAAAGCTCCATATTTCAAATTCATGCATCTGCAACTCTGTACATCAAAGTTTGGGTGGGAAATCTCTCAATATCGAATTATTAAGAGATATTTATAAACTTCAATACGTAGCTTGAAGTTTTTCTAGAAGCAGACATCGAATTCGATTTTAAAAAAGCATCCTCATGGATTACCTGCGTTTGGCTGCAATTCGATCAAATTCTTGTTAAATCCTGTTTAAAAGTTGTTCGAATATAGTCGAAGTGAACTTCCGGAAAAAAATTTATGAGTTCTAATGATCGTTACAAATCAAAGGTGGAATTGACTTTGATCAATTCAATGTTGAAAAGTAAAACCTAAAAAGTAAGTCATTCGTAGGGAAAGCAAAGACCACACAGGTAGTAAAACCAGGCAGTAGTGAATCAAATAAAATATGGTGTACTGGCTAACACTCTTTCACCAACTGGAAAAACCTACGATATCTATGAAAACCAAGCATCTGACTCAAGCAAGTGACTCAAAGGACCTGAGTGCGAAGGCATCGGAAAACGAATTTTTTAGTATGTGCACCATTGAAAATGTACCCATAAGTGGGCCAACTCTTCAGGAAAAAGCCACTGAATATGGACGTCAACTTGCAAAACCACACATTTCTATGATCATAAGGGGTAGCCGCTGAATTTTCAAAATCAAAAGGAATGAAATTATTTTCGCAAAAATTACTGGCGTGAGTGCAATCCTTCACAATGTGGTGATGCCGAAAAAAGATTTGCCACCAGACCACAGCAAAAGTTGTATCCCCGAAGTGTATTCAACGAGAATGCAACTAGTCTTCTGCAACTAAAGTTTTCCATGTAAATCGTTTACTTTTAAAATAAATGCAGCAAGCGCAAAGTCAGAGTGCTTCTAGGTGCAAATCAATAAGGAACAGTGAAACTGAAGCCTCTAATAATTGGAAAGGCAAAAAATCCAAAATCTTCTATAGGTTTTCTATAGGTTTGCAGTATGCTTCAGCCCAATCCATCATTGATGAAGACAGAAATATTCGCGAAATGGCTGGGTGACCTACACAAAAAGATGAGGCAAGACAAGGATGTAGTGTTTCTGTCATCAAAAATTATGCAAGCCTACTGCCATTGCATTAAGGAATCTTTAAAACCTTTAAAGTTCACTACATCGGAGAAGTTGTACGACAGTCCCCTTGCGATATTGAAGAGAGAAATCCGAGAAAATTTACAGCGCTATATCCCATGCGGATGGCGCCAAAAGCTTGGGCAAATGTACAATTGCGAACTCCTTTAAGAAAAGCAGCGTCTTGAAAAGGACAAAGAAAGTTTTAAAAATAGATAATACTGTTTGGCAATGTGAAAAGGCAACGAAACAATTTAAAGTTTATGTGGTCAATCTGGCAGACCATTTTGCAATGTAGGAAGGGTAGGGATTCAGGTAAGGATGATGGTGAGCGTAGGAACTAGTTAATGGGGGTGTTCAGCTGAACTCTTCTAGATTCAATCTACGTCAGTCGATTATTCGAACATATGGAAACTGCTCTCAACAGAATGCTCCAAGGGATCCTCTCCATAAAAAAATCCCTTCTGATGCTAAAAATATTGTAAAAATATTGTAGATCCCGATTTTTTCCAAGTAGCTACTTGACCAACAATCTCATCAAACGTGAGCTTCAAAGAAATTTTTTTTGGCTTAATAAAATCAATTATTCTTGCTTTTAAAGATTTTGGAATTTTTGTATCCTTTATTCAAATTAAGTGCCAATATCATTTTGGTTTGTTGTTTAAAGTCACATCTTTCTTGCAAAACTTTTGCTCTGCATTTTCGTAAAATTTCTTTTCCGTGTCATATTTATTTCGGTTTTGATGCAATAAATACGTTCTAATTTTCATTTTTGCTGATTTTATCCATGTGTCCTTTTTCTAAAATTTGTACTTCATATTTGGAAGTACTATCCCAGTTTCGCAATATCATTTATTATGAACTATACCTGAACCCATGAAATATAATATTAAATATTATAAAAATTACAATTATCTGAGCGTATTGAGAATTTTTCACCTGTTTTTGTTGTAATTTTGTCACAGCTTGTTTTCAACTGCTATTGATGGAAGCAGGTCACAAAACACCTCAGTAAAATGAACTTCGTCATATTGCATCACTGAATACATCAAAGTTTTTCCTTCCCTTCTAGGTTCTTCATATCGAAACTTATCACTGTACTTGCGATGGGAATTGGGAACCAACGATTTGCGGAAAATTCAAAATTTTGTTCCGAAAACTTTCAGTGCGAATCAGTACCTTTTTCGAGTAAATAATCACTGTGTATAGATTTGATATAGATTAATCGCTTTCAGGATACGGTATAGTATACGAAAATAGTAGCAATGCTTTAGTTTTGGGTTGTGTTATAAATATATGGTTCGGTGGATTTCGTCACTTTTGTTATTACAGAGTAATGTATTAGATATTTGACAAGCATATGTTTCAAATTTGGTTTTTTTACGGTTTCCACAAACTTCAAGCTTAATTCGTCCTTGCATATCATTTCAGCGTAAATATTTCATGTTCATATTTTAGAGATTGAAAGGTTTTTTTTATTTTGGTTAACTAATCATTACCTATCTAACCATGTCATATTTTGTTTCCTGAAGATGACATGAACTCCTGCAACTTTTCTTTTTACCTAAAGCTATCTGATTCAAGGGAAGTCCAAAAGCAATGGTTTATGGTTCCATGAAAGTTGTGTGAAATAAACTTGTTTCATTTTGCTCAAAAGACCAATATAATATCTTAGTGATAAAAAATAATGCATGTAATAAGGGTTCAGAGTAAGTAGTATATTCAAATCCAATCATGAAGATGCACTGAACATTCAATATAACAGTCTTACGACATCTACAATGATTTAAATGGTCGAATTAACCATTGATTGGTCTTAGCAGAAGCCTTCAAAAATGATATTTAAAAGGTATGTAAATGAAACCTCACAGAAGTAAGTAAATGAAACAAAAGTATTTTTCCTGTCATAACTCAATAAAACTGTATAACCTAAGCATAGCGTAAGCGCGAACAGCAAATACACTACCAGGCGGCTACTTACAGAAAGAGATAGAGAGGTCATAAGTAGAGTTATAGTTGCAGTGCGTTGTTGCATAAAAGTTTGGCGAAGGATGTTCTTCTTTTGCGCGAAATTGAGAGAAAATTCACCAGTAGATGAAATTTCACCTACTTTCATTGAATTCCGTTGGAGTATTTTCTGAGTACGCTTTGGGCGTCCAATACGACCTAAGGTCCACACTTTCTATCAAACAAAATGAATCAAATGACGAGTAGACCCGTTCAGGGACGAGATAAAAATTGTATCGATCAGGTAAAAGTTTATGTTGTTTGCGGGTCGTAACCGGGTCTTTTTTGAAAATTGAAAACGCTATCGACATTCAGCTTCCCTTTTCTAGTTTGAATTACCAAAAAAGCTCAATATGAAAAGATAAATAGTAAAGCATTCCCCGTGGTGTTATTTGTCCAAAAAATTCTGAATTATTTTTCTTTCTTTTTTTAATTCCAGTTTGGTGATTTACAAGTGGACATCACTGAGGGCAAGACCTGTTGTCCTTTTTTTGATAAAGACAATTATTTATTTTTATTGGACTTCAATTGATTGAATCAATAAAAATCAATTTATTAAATTCAAAAAACAACACTTGTTTTCCTATTTAATTCAACATGATAACTTCCTTTTTTAATCGGAGGGCATGATCATATTACATTATAAGAATATTATCAGAATATAATATAAAAGAAAAAAAAACATCTTTAATATGCATGGTTAATTTTTGTGCTTTGTTTCTTATTGAAGTGGGGGCAAGGACCTTCAAAACGAATACAAGCGTAGAAGTCGCTCCTTTTTTTAAGGTTTGTTGATTACTAAGCACAGTTACATTTGCATATAACCATGGTATGCTATACATGTGTCAAGTGTCCACCATCATCAACACAAACATTATTATGAAGAATATTGACAGGACTAGAAAAGTAGTAGAAATATTCTCAATTAAAAAATCATTCAGAACTTTCAGATTCATTACAGTGATTTGTTTATTGGGCCGAGACGGTTCAATTGGTGACTTATTTTCAAAGATTACTTTTGACCTGACAGTAGTACTTCAAGCTTATGAAATGCTTAATGAAAACGTCAATACGTGAAAGACCCCAAAACCAAATGTCATCGTTTGATAGCCAGATAAGGCAGAAAAACTCGTGATGGGCCGTACCTACTCCTCCCTTTTTCTCTGAATAAGTGAGCCCTTTTGGTAACGAATAAGCGAACAATAATTCAAGTTTAAATATACTTAACACAAAAAAGTTATTATGACAATTTTTCAAATAAATCTCCAGTTTCTAATATGAAAGAAAAATGAAAACAGTACAGAGTTTCCTTTAATTTTATAGTAAATCTCCATTGCTTTTGAATCAAATGCCAATTTCTGTCAGTTTCAACCTTGATAAGCTGTTTTTTATGTGCTCTAAGGATGCTTTTAATGCTGGTCTGGTTTGCCGAAGCTGAACTGGTCTAGAATTATATATGAGAAATTTCCAATATGTCTGATAGCTTTCATTATACGAGTTTATATGTGTTATTCTGCCTAGAAATTTAATTCTAACTTACTTTTAGCTTTATTAAATTTTATGCGTGTTTTCATGTTTTTTCTCTTACAAAGTAAAATGTGCGTTATATAAAACGCTAACGTTTCATCAGTATATTGAAATGTATTTCAATCCAATTAAATAGATTCAATAAAAGACAAAATGGAAAAATTTAAATATAATTTTCAAAAACTACGAGTAATATGAATATTTGAAAGGGATTTGACGCAAATAGTAGGTCATAAATGATATTTGTCTAGCATTGCGTCACATTTTTATTTAAACACAAAATGACTTTGCTGTCGAATTACAACTTGCATTAAAATTTAAGGCAACAAGATTCGATGGCGGATTTTCAAATGCAACAAAAGTCTTCGTGTCCTAATTATAAGTATGTTCTTGTTGCATTTAAATTTTAAATATTTTAAGACTACAATGCTTATGAATTAAATATAAATTCGACGCAAGATATGAATAAAGCGAGCTAAGATTTAATCTTCTTAACTGATATGCTGGTACAAAGGAAATTTCAATTCAAGAAGGTTAACAAAAGTTTCTTATTGTCACTCAAATCTCTTAACGTTCATCTCTTAAGCTTAGTTTCATTAAAAATTAAATTTTCTTAAACATTTTTATCAATAAGCTACTTGAGGCGTTTGGAACATTTTGAAGACTGGAGACGAGAACATATTTAATGTCACTCGGACCTGACTCTAAGCCGCTTATACTTTTACATTATAATTATATTGATTAACAACCAACATAAAGTACGCACAAACAAATAATAGAGCTCAGAAAAAAAGTTATGAATTCTTCTTATATAAAATAAGTTTAACTTTGGACCCCAACTTAAGCAAATTTTCAGGACGATTCGAGCTATGACCGTGGTCCATTTTGCGTTATGTCTTCATTTGTGAACCAATTGAACAAGCTAATTCAATACGAAATTTCCAATTTTCAAATCAATAAAAATGTAAAGACCAGACCAGTAGCATTGCTTTATAACACTACAGCGATAAAACTCCGAACAAACTCCAGACCTAACCTCCAAAACCAAACTCCTCATTATTTTGCTTTATCAAGCTGACGTATACACTAAACAACCTAGTATCCCTTCCAGCGCATACTGATACAAGATAATAGTCATCTCTTACTCTCGTCTGATCTACATTGCTAAAATGTTGATGTTTCACTTTAGTTCACTTTACGTTAGAGTTCACTTTATTTCCTTCACGTGTCACTCAAATCTCTTCTTTTATGATGCCCCTTGGAGGGTCAATGCTCATAAATGAGCACCCTGTGCCAGTATTATACAGGTTTTCTAGTAACTACAGTTAAAGTGGAACTGATATGATATGTTTCTCGCCAAATCTAGAATATTCACTGATTTAGAGGACATTTGCAATGTCTGCGTTATCTAGCAACCGTCCGCAATTCTAATGCACAATGTGTGCAACATGTTTTGTATTAACGGCTATAAAATCGATCTAAGAACGCGTGTGTGATTTCGTTGTTTTTGGTTGGAGAACGAAACCATACACAAAAGATGGCATACCACCGAAACATGTATGTGAAACCAACAATAAAACAGACGCAGAACCACGGAATCTCATTCCAAAAACAAACAAACAACATTTCAATGACTGCCGGGAAAAAAATACGAGGTATAGCGAAACCTAACGATATCTTTAGAACAAATTACTAAGCTCTTCCTCTTTCATGAAAAAAATATTGAATCCTCTGGAAAATTTTATTGAATCATATGCTATTGTTCAAATTCATTGTTAGTAACGAAGTGAAAACGAAAAAACAAAGAGCATGTGACCACGAATATCACTATAAAACCAGCAGAAGCGCCCTGAAAACAGTTTTTGTACAAACTTTTCAAAGACTGGTGAGTCTCCAGCAAAGGCTGTAGAATCTGTTGAAGACAAAAAAAGCAGGGAATGAACATGTACCGCAGAAAATGGTAAAAAGACATCTAGAGTTGCTGCCTTGATAAAAGACTATCCTATAGCAAGTTACAGGTGATAAAAGAACTAACCAAAAAAACAACAAAGGTCAAATGATGCATTCCAAGGGACAATGTGAAGAACAGGAAGCTAGAAAGATAGCTTGGTAGAAGTTACCACCCATGATTACTTGAATATTTTGTCAGAGGAGAGGAAGCTCGCTTTTCATAAACGAAGGGCTCACGAAAATTCACTGCATACAGTCTAAAAATTTGGGTTCCCGAAATTCAGAAATTAGAGATTTTTTTTGTATAAATTTTGAAGGTATCTTACGCAAAATTTAAGAATCTCAGACCCGCGATAAGCAAAGATCGCTATATTTTCTTCTAGCGCAATTTCGTACGGCCATTCACTATGTTGGTTACTAAATTAAATTATTCAAAATTATTGGTAAGTCCACCACAGTACTCGCCTGATTTGTGTTTTCGCAAAGCAAAGATGGGCTTGAAAGGCAATCATGTTGCATCAATATTTACTGATACAAAAATCCGTGGCAACGATTCGAATCGAACGGTATTTCAAAAAAGGATATCTCGAAAGTCATGAAAATCTTGACAGATTCCACTTTCATATGAATTACTTCAAAGAAGACGATTTTCGATACAACTTATGTTCAAACAATTTTCATTGTATTTTGTCCACTTTGAACAGTTTCAAAATTCATGGAACATTTTGTCATATATACTAGTGTCTTTAAAAATTGTTTGCTTCTGGAAATATTTGGTTCGAACTTAAATTTTTAATTTAAATTAATTTTTTAATTAAAAAAAATATTCAACTCAATAGCCACGTGAAACGGGATTGCTGAAGTAAATTGTACAAAAATGACGGTCCAAATTACAACAGTGTAGGCTAACAAATAACAAAACTCAAACCCAAAATATGAAACTTAAAACTCCAGGTAACAAGAAATATTGCATATCATACCCTTAGTTAGAACTACATCGATGCAGCCCCTACGTTTAACTAGCATCGAGGAAAACCATTTTGGCACTACCTTTGACCAACCTTTCTCAGTCAAACCCGATGTCAAATACCGTCCTTGGCTGCTTTCGTTGTCCTAGTAAGAATAGCTCTAAACGATCAAAAATCCACGGTCTAAATAGCAGATATATAAATGCTATAGGAAACTTTTTGATAAAAATTGAAAATTTTTTTGATTGAATGATATTTTTCAAAAATGGGTGCAAAGAAACGTTCAGGGTTGTTGAATCGGATAGATCACTCAAATGAAAGAAATTTTTTTTTTCAAAAGTGGACGCAGACTCTGGCGCCATCATCTAATCAAACAAGAAAAGAAAAACGGCGGCATCAATGGCGGTAACCAGAAGCTGTACAAACCCTTTGGTAAGCCACACATCTCCAAGAATTTAAAACTGTGGGCGCTTTAATGAGCTGGCCAAGCAGATGAATGACGAAACGCTATTTAGAAAGTAGTTCGCGGATAAGTCAGAGGAATGAAAACCTGTAAGAATGATCGCAAAGCGTTTGCCGGAGCCAACTGCTAAGGTCCTTAAATCGCTTTTAAGACTTCCCAATGAGAGTACGCATTCGATGGACGGAGACTATTTAAAGGTGGACATCGAGAGAGGTTCTAGCCCCAAGATTAGCTTCCTTGGTTGAGTTATTATTTTCCACAAAAGTGGGTACGTTCTCGTGACAAAAGAGATAAATCCAGAATAGAATACAAAAACCGCTGAAGGAGTTGACATAAAAGACCAGGAGTAAATCACGAAGAGACATTAAACCCTAGACCCTAGACATTAAAGTATGTTCTGAGGAAAATAAATATATTACGGTATATGCTCTGCAGCCAATGAGCATTATTTTGAGTGTAAAAAATGAAGAAAATTTCTATCACATTATCTAGGTACAAATCAATTCGAAAAAATAAAGTTTGGAAAAAAATTTGACAAATTCTAAATCTAGAAATTATCTCTAAGCTGGGATATCCTTCATCAAGACCTCAAGTAGCATGTTAGAAATGAAACGATTATTGCATTTTTTTAATACTACGGTTTAACATCATACTGTCACCTTGTAGCTTCGAACATGTTGAATTTCACACCAATGTGTAAAAGGACAATTATTAAATTCACCTAATAATTATAATAAATGCATTATTATCAACCATAATATCAACAAACGTTTCAACGCTGTAGCGATTTGCAATAATTACACCAAAAAAAGACATACGGTAACAATGACGATTTACTTTTAAGGATTATAATAAGACCTAAATAATTTGTTTTTACTTGCACAGCAAGAAAATCAATTAAGTATGATTTAAAATACTTTTCTTTTATTGCTGCTTGTGTTCGTGAACAAATTATCATTATTCTTATTGAATTAAATTATTACGTTTATTATTAATTATTGCGTAGCTACGCTGTAATCTAGAATTTTGTATCCCTGGCTAAACAACCGAACGCAAATGAAATTGAAATGAGATGAAATTGAAAGTAAGTTTAAAACTTCTCGGAACACATTAACAAACGTTACCATATGCCTTTAATAGTTTCTGGCATTAAAGTATGCCTAACGTGTGGTTATTTTATTGCAAAACACAAGCACTCGAGTTTCTTCCTAGACGACCCGGTGATTCGTTATCACCTAATGAACAAGTTTTGGTCCGCATTATCATCAAATCCGTACGGATACTAGGACGACGCACATTTGGCGCCACAACACCGCATGCATCACTCAACCGCCTTTTTATCGACAATGTACACTTTTTGGATCGATTCGAAGGATTATGGGGTGGTAAAGTGCACGGAGATCCAAATGCTGTACTGACACGTTTATGATGATTCGGAGCCATTTCCATGGGAAGATTCGAGGCATAGAACAACTCTGCGAATAAATCGTCTATCCGAAGATTTTTCTTAGCTGAGCACTCTACAAAGCGGCACGACGCATCTTGAGTGGCACAATACGAAATAGCCTCCTCCGACTGAACTGTCCTGCAAGAATAAAAGACAATTTTTAAAATGGCTCTGAACATTTCTGCAATATGTTGGAAAATACTTCATTTCCCGGTCACATTTATTCCCCGCTAAAACCATTGGCACTTTTGGTAAATTCTTCTTCGACCGTCCTCCTGCACCGGCCATTGCACTGCACTTGGTCTCGAGTATTTGCTCTCGTACCCGAACTACTTCCTCGAAGGACTCCCTTGAATCCATGCTGAAAACCAGCACAAACAAGTCCCCTACGGATATTAAATAAGAAAAAAAAATCAGTATAGTATATGAGCCACTGAACCCATTGTCAGACTATGCTTATGCTTAATTTCTTTCATGATTCTATTGATCAAAGCGTCGCTTCGGAAAATACGCTCAACGAAGGTCCACTTGACCAATAGAATATCCTTTGAAGGTCTTCCTATTCAAACAGCATCCGTTTTAGTGAGTAGCCACAAGCGTTTTGAAATATTATTTTAGTGTATTTGCTCATATTTTCCTTTCAATTCTTGTACAGGATATATTTAGCAGATTTTTAAATGCACACGAGACAGTTTAGATCCTCTTTGATGAAATTGTAATCGGTTGATAGGATGTTAGGCAATTAATTACATTTAATGGCCGTTTGAAATATAAAATGTATTGCAAAGGAAACGCGGACAATTTAGAAGTAAATAAGGATGCCTGAAGAAGCAATCGATCAATCTGAAATGTTCACATTGACATCTATATTGTGAGATTTTTTTTAAATCCTAATCAATCTTATCTGAGATATAAAGATATTGAAACAGAAGCGGTGGGGGTTGTTAAGGGTATGCATTTCGGAATGAAATTCTCGAGTGCTTACTTTAGAAAAGTATGACATTAATGCTTAATTATTTCATGTAGCATAAACCATTTCTGATTTGGTTACCATCTTTGACTTGAAATGGGGGCGTACTACATCAGATGATTCAACAGTAGACCATTCTTTGATGCTATGGGGTCAACTCCCCACCCAGGTGAAAAACGAAGCGAAGTGATCAGAAGCAAAAGAAAACAAATATGAAAGCAAATAAATTCAAGTAACTTCAGTATCCGCATACGGAAGGGAAATATCGTTCATTGTTCAACTGGTATACTGGCACCAATCACTCGTTGAAAAGAGGTACAGGACCAACAATAAGCGCGATTGAAGAGACGTTACAATCCCGTACAATGGTAACTATTGATCCCTCTACGCAGGTGTCAGCATCAGCAACGCGGTAATGCAAGACGAGGTTTCAAATGTTGGCACAGCTTAGGCAAACAAATCCTCGCAATAAAACCAGCAGCTGTTCACCTAGAGTGACCTAGAAGGCCGCTGTCACTCCAAATTATATTGGTCTACCATCCAAAAATAAAGAGGGAATAACGTTTCAGCACCTCGAGCCATCCCAAGTGCCCGATGGACAGGTACAAAGGAATTCAAGTATACCCTAGACTTTACACTTAAAGAAGAAATCCCTATAAGGGTCATGGGGGTAATTGAAAACAAAATTCCAATGTTTGGCATTAAATATGTTCCCTACCCCGTGGTCAATTTTCGATATGAAATTTTGTAAATTGTGTTCAAAATTACACTCCATCAGAATCATCAGGATTGAAAATTGACGGTATTTCAATTTTAAAATTAAAAGATTCTCGTTTACATTTACCATACTATGTTTTAAATTACCCCAAAGACTAGGGGGTAAATGGAAACAGCGTATTCATTCTGATGTTAATAGAGAGAACAACCGGTGGCAGTCACATTCATTTTGGAGGCACTTAAAGTCGTAGAAATACTTCAATCACGTCAGCGGCATGTCGCCAATCGCCCGAATCGGCAACTTCCAATTACTCCAGCTCATATTTCACCGACGTCAAACTCCCATCTACGACATTTAATTGAACTTTCCACTGGAATAAAAAAACAAATAGAATTCAATATACTGCATTTCAAAGTAAATTTGGACAGTAAAGTGATGACTTGGAACAGAATGACAATATCAATCAAATTGACAAACGGAAACACCTAAATATCCTTTTCGTTCACACTTCCTTGAAAGTTGAAGACTATTTTACGTCCATGTTTTTCGATATTTGGACTTTGTAGAATGGCCTTCGTATGCCCAACGTTAATTGAAAATTGGTCGTTCTCCACAACAATAAGTTTAGATTTCATTTGGTTCGGGCCGGTTACATTAATTTCATTCGACTGGGATATTCCATTAACCTAACTAGATAATGGAATCGAAGCTATTGTCGGGCACCTCCATTTCACCTCCTCCTCCGGGCACCACACCAAGATGCATTTCAGGTTGGATGCAAACGACGGAGGGTTCCGAGGAAAAAAAAATAATTCCATCCCCGTTGATACACAACGTTTCAGCGAAACATCCGTATAGGTCATCTTCCGCAAATGCTGCCTTTCAAGGACTTCAAGATAAGAATCAACTTCTTATTTTTCAACGTCCTTCAACCTTTCAACAACTTCTTCAGTAGTAAGTTCGTCTCCATGTATGTGGTGTTTCAAGTGCGTTCCTGTTTCATCTTTTTTAACTCTGCTTGCAGAAGCAACTGTGCTCTTTGATATACTTTATTAGAAAATCCTTGCCTTGGCCAGAGTTTCCTTCTGTCTCCCTCGTTTTGTTAAGACTGAAATCTAGGACTACGTCGATATCATCATTGTCAGAATCAATAATGTCACCAACTCTGGAAAATCCATTGTTTACAATAACTTCATTCAAAGCTGAAATGCAATTTTCATTATCAGATTTTCGGGTTTTTATACTATGCTGAGCATCTCTTCGCACTCGGTAACGAGCTAAATGTTGAGGACCAAAAAGATCTTCTGGAACTTTGGTCTCACCTTTTGGGGAACAAGCCTGTAGAGATGAAACCATTGACAATGTTTGTACACTTTATCGATGGCCATTACTCATTTTGGTTTTTCTATGGTTGACTGAAACTCTCTCTCAAGCTGTCTTGACGGATGAAAAGACGGATTTATCTATGGACTTAAGGTGATCAGTAAGATGGCATCTTATGAAGATCGTAGAGTAAAACGGCTGTTATTTCGAATTTTTGAAAAATTCAATTGTGCTGAACTGCCGCACCTTTGTACACTATTAGAGGAGGTAGGAGGCTAGCACCGTAGATGATTCAAGACCTGCGCCATGTGAGATGCGTTGAAGTGTTTGTCTCTTTTCTACTATGGCTGTATGGCGTGAAGGATCACTTGGAAAAATTGGTCTCGTCTGTATTGAATCCTAGACTTCCTTGACCCTCTTCATCTATTCTGTAGGTATGACAGACCTTCTTGGCGGTTCTAAAAAAGCTACACACTATGAATGGATCCCGTGTATGTTTTCTTGTCTTTACCAAATTTTCAGGCTTTTTCAAAGAGTATCACCAATAATCACCGCGAGGGCTGTTACGTGATTTGTTTCCATTTCCCCATGTTTTAATTCACCCCTGCTGAACCCAATACGTTAAAAACAATGTGGAATGCAATACAAGCAATGGTGGGAGACGACATTAATGTAACAAGGAAAATCAATTAACGAAATTACAGATGACCGTGTAAATGGGTGGTAGTCCCCAAATTCCAGCCGAAAATACAAGAATCACAACAGGACGAATGATGAAAAACTGCAATGCCAAGCAGACTCAGTCGAACCTAAATTGGCACTAACCTTCACATGAAGTTTCTAATCAATCTTATAAAATATCGTGGTTTTTCATCGTTAAGGTGAACATCAGTATGGAGCAAACATCGATATGCTGAAGCTACGAAACCCGAAACACGAAACACTGACACGGAATCTCTTCTCTTCAAAAAATTTAACACGAAAAGCATATTCCTAGCAAGAATAATGAGATAAATGACATTGGAGTACTAAAGATAACGTCATGTTGCAAATATTCGTCATTGTGAAAAATATTCGAATTTTTTTTTAACCAAAATACTGGCCATCGACTTCAACACGTTTCGCCCATCTTGCAGATAATTTATGAACACCATGCCAGAAAAACTGCTTGTCTTTTGCTGCAAAGTATTTTTCAAGCCACTCTTCGATCACTCTGCTCCATTGATGCGAAGAGTTGTGTTGGAAAGAAGACCACTGTGTTCACTGTGTCTGGTCCCATCAGACACAGAGCATGGTCTTCTTGGCGAAGTGATTTGGGCTTGGTGCTGAAAGACCGACTTCGCCAGCTTAAAGCCACAATTTTTTCAGCTTCTGGTTTTCAAAATAGACCTATTTATCATCAGTTGTCGAAATTCGGTGCAAAATGATTTCCTTTCGTGGCGCCGAAGTAGCATTTCACTAGTGACTGTACCCTTTTCCATTTGACGTTCATTCAAATCGTATGGAACTCATTTACCGAGTTTATTGATGTAACCAATCGCTCGTTAACGTTTTCTGATCGTTTCCTGTGCTACATTAAATGCTTCTGCTATTATCGTTGAGTTTAAGTGGGGTCACCATCCAATAACTGCATTTTCTTCGGAATTTTGTTGTATACCAGAGCGCTGACTGTCTTTCACATTGAAATTACCACTTTTAATTGCCTAAACCATGTCTCACATATTCTAATTGATAGCGCGTGCCCGCCATATATTTTTACCAGCAAACGATGACTTCCAACAGCCTTTTTCTTTTGGTGAAACGAGAAAAGCAATGCGTACCACAAATGCTCTTTTTCAGGCACAAAATTTCGAAATGATTGATCAACACGATAAAACGAATACACTAGCTTTGCAATTCTGTGCAAGTTGTGTGTTTGTTGCTAAATGTCCGATGATCGAAATGGCATATATGTCAGATTTATACACTGCGTACCTTTCGCTGGCGCCATCTCTTAGTAATACCAGAAACTTGCCTGAATTACTTGTGACTTGCTACTAAGTCAAATTCACTCTGTTTATTACATTGAAGACATTTTTGCGTTTTCTAGCAGGTCCTCAAAACGTACCTTAAATTGGTTTGTTGATCAAAAATTTAAGCTCATAAAAAAAGTGAAAAGTGGCTCAAGAAATAAAAGTGTAGCTATGAAGTATGATATTCCGGTAAGTACAGTGTGTACTATTATAAAAAAATAAGCACTCAACTATCAGCGCAATTGAAAATAGTGGAAGTGTGAGTGTCAAGACGTTAAAAACGTCTACGTATAAATATGTAAATAAACAGTTTCGACAGTTTTTGGGTTTTTGGGTAAGGCAGAACTTGCCCATATCTAGGCCATTAATTAAAGAAACTGCATTGGAGTTAAGTGAAAAATTAGGAGAATCAAAAATAAAGAATAAAAATAGAATAAAAAAATCAAGCTTTAAGGCAAGCACCAGTTGGCTCTATAGTTGGAAACACAGGTGTGGTACGTATAAAAGAACTTATCTTTTAAAATGCATTCTTTGTCTTGCTTTCGTATTTAAAAGCCAGTGAATAACTAAAACATATTTTGTGTTCGTGACGATTTCTTTAATTCTTTAATTTGCAGTACGATAGAGTAAAGAAATGCAAAAAAAGCTACAATTTGAAAAGCAAATTGAGATAAAAGTGAGACGCTGATCTTCTTTATTTCAGTTTTTTAGTGAAATGGGTGAAGGGACGTAAGGGACTGAAGAAAAAGCACAAATCACTACCTCCAAGGAAATAGGTTTGACAAGTACAATAATCGGCCTAAGGATATCACGGCCTAAGACGGTTGTCAAGACATTTCCAAAAAAGGCCTATCGTATGGATGCAGCAATAAATCTAAGCGAGATTCGCTAGGAGGCACATAAGCAGGCTCGTCTTGACTTTGCGAAGGAACAACATTGGACAAACAAATTGGAAAATGTCATATTTTCGGAAGCGAAGACATTCAATTTAGAGGGGCCGGGAGCTTCATGATTTGGGCAGCCTTTTCTTTCTAGGAAAAAGTCCAATTATGTGTTGCCCAAAAAAAATGAATTCAGAGAAGTTTACAGAGATTCCCGACAGGAAAATGCTTGGGTCCATATTCCATAACCATAAAAAACGGTTTTCGCAAAAATATATTTTCATTCATAAAATGTGAAAATTATATCAATATGTAAATTTAAGCAAGCAATTCCTGTAAAGGGTAGGCCACACATATTATTTGGATGTTGAATCATGCGGAATTATTGATTTCAGCGTCTTTGCTTCGTGTAGCCATTAGCTTAGTGTAGACTTGCTGCCTTTACGGGTTTTCGACTATAAACATTCTTTTGATGCAGTGGCCGGCTTTAAGCAAACTTAAACCCAGTTGAAAATGTTTGGGATATAATTTCACGACAATTTTTTTTCAATTGTTGGAATGAACTTCCCATGAGCACAATGAAAAATCTCATTGAAATATGCCCAACCGAATTTTTGATTAAATTCAAGTCAAAGGAGAAAAGAACAAAATATTGAATGTCTTAGTTAGAGCATGCGCGCACTACGAGTTGTTTGCCGCGCGGCGAAAAAAACCTGCGACATTTTTACGTACGGCAAAAATAATAAAAAATAAGCACTACGGCCTAATAACGCATAAAAAATCATTTTTAAAATGGATTAAGTAGAAGCAGCTTGTATTTCTGCTCTTGTAATTAGAGCTCGTAAAAATAAAAAAAGATTTTGGGTACATCCTCTTGTCAATGAACGTTTATCTTCGAAATCTTCATCTTCGAAATAAATTTTGGCAAACTTCTACCCATAATCGCTGTTTGATGTTTCTATCACCGTATTGTTTTGGAGTAATGTCATATAAAGCTGGTCTTTTCTCAACTTCAGTAATAAGGAATTCAACATTAAAATCATCACCCTGATCATTACGATCAATACTCAATGAAGTCATCGTTCCTCCAAAAATACAAAATAAATAATTATAACGTAAAAATTGCCGGCGAATCGCCTTAGTGCGCGCAGTCAAAGATAAACTAATGTATCACAACAAACCGATCAACCGCCGCGCCGCAAACAAGTTGTAACTTGTTACAGACTTTTCGACGCTGCGGCGACTTTGTAGCTAAGTGCGCGCAATAAAATTGAAAACTCAATGTTGCAATACTGCGGCGCGATTTTATGCCGCAAAGCATTTTCGCCGCGCGGCAAGAAACCCGTAGTGCGCGCCTGCTCTTATTCACTAGTTTTTACCAAGTTTCTATTTACTTTTGAATTTGCAGTATGATAATTAAGTAATGCGTCTAGGCAAGCTAAATTAATCAGTCGTGTCAATAAATTATTGTTTTGAATGAAGTTTTTAAATTTCAAAAAACAAATTAAATTTAAAACACGAGCAAATAGCATGCACTGTATACAAACAATCTCTTGTATAATAGTGTAAATCGAATTGACTCTCTTTTTGAAATTTTAAATCCAAAATTCAGCCGTCAGTCACCAATATCTGACAGTCAAATAGTAAATAAATACAAAAGTATATGTACTTATATGTACATGTGTACTTATATGCACATATATGTTGAATGTACTTCTCCACTTTTTCGTTATGTTTTTTAACTCAGATATTGATACTTATGTAACATACATTTAATGAAACAAGTACATAAATGTTCGTTCACAAAAACTCGCATATGTACAGTTATTATTGATAGTAGATTCGTTATGCATCGAGCAATTTTAAAATAAATTCTCCATGAAGGAACATATGACCAGATTAGTCTCACTCACGCGTACCACAACTCAATCACTATGACTGAATTACTGACACCAATGATGCCTACAAATTTCCCTCAACTTATGATGCATGATACATCAAATCAGCAAAATCCTATTCAGGGCTCACTAATTACTGTCACTACGTAGGAATTGATCCCATTTACCCTCTACGTAAGTACTCTTTGACATTCCCCAGGATACAACTTCCCGAAAAGACATGGATACCGACGGCTTCCCCACGGTCGCACTAATTAGCAATTAGTTCAGTCCAAATAACGTTTATGGTCCCTGGTACTTCACTGTAGAAGGCTTATTAAATGAACACCTCATTCTCACACATTGTTCCCCGGAACACCATATCCCAGATAGGTCAAAACCCTCGTTAGCTGACCCGTAAGGTCACGCGATATTCAGAACATAATCCCTCTCGTTTATTATCAAGTGTCAGCAGGCAGGTGAAACACGCCATCCTATTGGCTTGGGCATCTTTGTCCTTTTGCTGAACTCATACAATCGATAACGCGATATTAAGCAGCATTAGACCAGATGGTACGTCAAATGAGTTTCGCGCTTCTAAGTAGGGTGGATACGGGTCCAACAAGGATGAAATATTGAAAGCACTGGATGCGCACATATATAAGTGTTTATGATTAATTGACACTGTTGTTCGACATGAAACAGAGCAAGCTTTCCTCTGTATCAGCTCCTGTGTGAAGTGTTACGGAAGCTGCAGAGCAACGAAACGGATGACGGTCTATTTTATCGTGGGAAATTTGTTTTAAAGAGAACATCGCATTACATCCAAACACATCGCGTTGTGGCAAGGATTCCAGGCAATTTTTTAACGGTTTGTTGCGAGAACGTTTCAGAATAAATATACATCAAATGCAGAATGTACATATGGTGTGTGTTAATTTGATGTGTACATATTTCATATTTACATCTATTGAATACCACACATGCTCGATTTTTCCCAACCATTTTGGCGGAAAGTTTATGTTTGCTTTGAAAGAGCATTCAGCGCCAGCCCGCGGCCTTCTGTTATCACAAATTATTTTAGCGTAGTTTTCAGTACGATTTGAGTTGAAAATCAAAAATTCAAGTATCAAATTGAATAATCAGAGACACGCGTGGGTGATTTCGAAGTTATATATGCAAAAAAAAATCATTTAATATTCCTTACTTTCATTTTCCCTCGCACTTGAATTCGTTCCAAAGTAAGCATAGTAAAGGAAGTTAGACCGTTTCCCAAGAAAATTCAAGTAAACAACATTTCCGCTGTGAATATTGACTTTTCCAAGAAGTAACTGGCAAAAGTGAAAAACTCACCACCTTCAAACAACAACCGGAGAAAATATCCGAAGAAAATGAAGAAAAAAGGGAAGGAAATTGAATGCTTCAGTAAAGATAAAGTTCTGATTTGTTAAATGCATTTCGTATTCTATTGCAATAACTGAATTTCGTGAGTATCGTGAACAAATCTCACGTAGAAGCTTACGTCAAAGCGAAACTAACTACTTATGAAAAAAAAAAACGACACGAAACAACATTACGCAGCGAACGCTCACTGCCTCCGTCAGCTTAATCAACTTATCCCTACAATTTATTCTTAATTATTTATTTCATTTCATATCGAAGACATCTTCAGGACCAACCTCAAAACCCACCTGTTAGAAAAGACAATCGCCGCATCGCCGGAAAAGGATGGTTTCCGGATGTATCCAAAATATCAAGCTGATACACTTCACCTCTTATTCTATACAACTTCCGATGAAAATCTTCAATTGTTGGCGTGTAGGACTCGTGAAATTTTCCACCTAAAAATCTTGTAACCAAGGCAGTTTTTCCCACTCTGGCAGATCTGCAATGGAACAAAGGTTCATCGATTAATTTAATAATTAAATCTTTATGAGCAGCTTATATGCATATACTAAAGATTAATAAATTAAAGGAGAGCATAACTTAATTTGTACTCGTGAGAAATACTTCTGTTGGGAGTTGAAAATTTTACTTTACCCTTTTCTGTATAGAGGGAAAAATTGGTTTATAAATATTGAAACAACCAATATTTGCTGCCACTTTAAAACTGATGTCCGTTATGATTTGTTTAGTATGTACTGGGAAGATTTGTTGCCTTTCAATGGTGTCATAAATTCCTGGAAAGGCATCGCAATTGCTTCAAGGTATTTCTGATCGTATCAGGCCACAGAAGTTTTGAATATTTAATGCCATTCAGTGCGTCAAAACTTTGAAATGAAATCAAAATATTACTTCCAGCCCTATTTATATGAATTGACGCTTTGTTTAAGGGCAATCACAGCTATGAAGCTTTATAAAAGCCTTCTTCGAATTTTCTTCTTCCTTACTTTTGTAAGCCAAATGTGTCAAAAACGCATACCATCTTGATGGCCAGCCGAGATATCTTGAAAACCTCGTCCTGTTCTTGCAGCGATTCACTTTTCAGGTGCTTTGTGTAGAAAGACGCATCTCACCAGGTGCAGTAACTTTCCAGTTCGGACTAGCAATATTCTTTTACTAAATCTCTGTTGCATTCAATTTTCCCAACATATCAGAGCTAAAATTGTCAAGGCTACAGCGCGTGTAACAGCGTTCACTTGATTAATGGCCAACATTGAGGCACCCACCATATTAAGGAAACGACTTTTAATAATCGCTGTGCAGTCAGTTCTACTCAATGGGTCAGAACTATGGCTCAACGCTCTTAGCAAGGAGTTACACCGAAACCGATTGGCACAGGCGCAGAGACAAGGAGCGCTTGAAATCACATGCGCATCCCCAGGATGAGAGTGCGGATAACCGCAGGGGTGATACCCATCGCCCTCCTTGCGAGAGAGCGCAAAAACACTATCTGCGCAGTGGTGAAGAAAACAGAGAAGAGGTCACCAGGAAAGAGAGACAAAGCTCTGTCGTGGCCACATTCAATGGAGTAGGACACAAAGGGACGAGACACTGCGCACCTGATACCTGGACTGAGACCGTGACTCGATCGAGTGCATGGTGAGACTTACTTCTACTTGACCCAGCTCTTAACACATTAAGGACCGCTCACGAGTTTTCTCGTGTTTCGGGTCCCATCTGTAAGGGACCGCTCACGTGTTCTCTTGTGTTCCGCGTTCCGTCCGTTACGGATGGATCACGAAATAATCCGTATTTTCCACACTCTGTCTTTAGATATCACTTACTTTTAGACATTGTATCCTACTACCTAAACGGCCACGGTGGGCGGTCCCAGGGGTATGCCCTACAGATTTCTTTGCAATTCTTAATGTGTTAAGCGGGCATGAATGTTTTCGGTCTTACCTGTACAAGATTGATAGGTCACGGGCTGTTAAGCGTGTGTTTTGTGGAGGAGGGGTAGATGCGCCTGTCAAAAATTCTTCATTTTTAAAAGATGGAGTAAGCGATATGGGCGAACTCTGCCCGGAAACTACAGTCGGAAAAATGCTGGAAACGGTTGGCAAATGGAATCGTGTAGCACAACATACTCGGGCAGTGCGGATACTCAAAGAAGCTATACTGGATCCTTGAGATACACCGGGTGGAGGGATATTTTTTCTACTGCTACCTTCTCCTCCCTTCCTTCTCTTCCCTCCCTTCTCCACCCATCTTTCTCGCTGAGAAAGTGATCTCGTGTAATCAGAAAGCACATGTAGGCGTAGGAACACGAGATTTAGCTCGAAGTAATGAGTCAAACGGTTCCAGGCTACGTTCTCAAATTAACAAAGACAGTGTTTGGTGGGAAGTCCAGAAGCCTTGCATCATCTCCCTACCACAAAACGTAATCTTCAAAATGTAAGGTCCAACCAGAACTGCAGCACATAAACCACACAAAACAGTGATTATTTCCGTATAAAGTTCCGGTTCCTGAATCACTTGGGGATCTTCCTCCAGCCAAATCCAAAAGCTTCATTTGTTTACGAATCCCTTGTGCCTGAAATACGGCTCATTTCAAAGGATAAGTTTTTCCCAACATCAGACTTTGCTACCAATTTTGTAACGTTCGATGCAAACACTGATGAAGGTCTTTACAATAAATTCTCTGTGTAAATATATCGTTGAAACAAGAAGCGGCACTTTTGCTGCATACTTCCGATCTAACGACATTCAACCAAGAGTAGAAGACTTTCATTTGCATCTAATCAAATAATTTTTTTTTCGATATTTCGTTTGATTATAAACACAATATAACTTTAGAACGCATCGTGTGACGGCGTTGGAAAAACAATACAAAGCGGTGAAGTGATGCTTTTACCATAAGAGCAACAAATGAGAAGGAGTATGTTGACGTTATTCATGGGAAATTTCGATTGAATTAAGTCTAATGAAACAGCCAGCATAAGGATAGCACGAGTGAAGAAACACAATGATTTTATCATGCGATTCAAGGGTAAATTTCATAAATAAGAGCATATATGTGAATGCAGTTACGGAGAGTTCGCGAGGCAAGCTGAGCTCTGGGCGCTACTACTAAAACCCTCAGAAGAGAAAGATATCGGTTGTTGGAGGCCTCTATGGTGGAATTTAGCCAAACTTTTCCAATGGCAAACAATTGCAGGGTAAGACTGATTTCTTCTAATTCTAGGAGGCATAAGATTCCATCGGTTCCATCCATAACAAAACTGTTGTCCGTTTTGTTATGGATGTCCTCTTATTCTCTAAATCATTCAGCAAAATTGAATCGGTTGGTTTATCTTTAGAAGTTCACCAAATCGCGGTAATAGTTCCTATCGTCCTTTTTGCCTAAGATCGAATGAGTCTACCCAATTTTCGAAGAAGATAAAGTGGAACAGGCTGTTGTTCAAAAAATGGCGGGCATAAACTCTATAACAGAAAAGATGGGAAAGCGTAGATCGAAACTGGTAGTCTAAAAGTTACCCATCAATCTAGACTGATCATCAGTCAATCTGGACTGATAATTACATGATGGACTTGCTCTTGCTGCTCCTTTTTGGTCTTGCGTGCATACGGAAAAGTCAAGAAAGTCACATGCTTGTTAGTTAATTAGACAATACCGACGTTACCTGGCACGCCTTCTCTTCAAGCGGATGGTAATCAACCTTTCAGTTGGATTTTTCAGGAAAATCTGTTAGTTATTTCCAGATAGTTTAGCAATCTCACGTATCTCATTGCGTTCGGTGGTTCTTTTCGGCAAAAATGTCTTATTTTATGGCTTGTCAGTACACAAGAAAGTGATGACTTTCATATTAATCCTTGTCCTTTGCCTTCATTCTTCCTAGGAGAGAAATATTTCTAGCAAAAAGGCAGAGCCTGAAAAGGCAATGCAATGAAACAATAAATTTCAAACTTTCACAACAAAAAAATAAATTTCAAATTTCAAAGCTGTTATGTCAACATCCAAAAATCTGGACGTGGATAGCTCCAATCGTAATAAAATATAATTTTTAGCATTAATCTCTGAAGACTTTCTTTACAAATTGCGCAAAACAATTCTTATTGATTATACAATATTCAAATGCATGATAGTATTCAAAGTATTAGATGAGACACTCTATGAAAAGGTACACAACGATGCATAAGATGAATACGTTTTATCCATTCCGTTGCGCATGTAAGCGGAGTCGAGTAACCTTATATCCTTTACGTCCAGCACATTTGTCGCTAAAAATGTATTAGCCGGATTCTATAAGTAGTTAATTTCATTCTACCTTTAACATAGACAAGTCGAGAAGAAATTTCTTCCGGCGATGAAGTTACCTTAATAAAAGGACTATGTTTTATACGTTAACACAATATAGTCTGAAATGAAGGCACTGGCTAAGTCAAACAGCATAATCCTTGATGAAGACCAAGTTTCACATTTCCTTTGCATACTAAGCTCGAGTATAAATTACGAAAAAACAACAAAAAATGTGGGATCACCTAGCAGTGCCTTTATACCGACTCCAACTGCCTTCGTCTATTCATCCTTTCAATATGCTTGTCTATGTCCTTGGCGTATCTTTACCGGAATTTCACCCGCACATTCTGCATTTTAATCTTCTCTTTCAGTGAAAAAAACTTTGTGCAAATGAATTACTCAATATCCTGCTCAACATTTCCATTATCGTTCTCCTGTACTGTGCAATGACCTCTTTTCGTAAAGTAAATTCAAATGCCCACTCTAGGATAGAGAACGAGTAACAAAAAAGATTTTGTTGAATGCAGTTTTTCTGCATTAAGATAAATAGATGAAATGACATATTGTCCAAGTTCGGAAATCTATATTGAATTTTTAACTGCATTAAGCGACCAAATGAAGTCGCTTTTGAAATGTTTGTAGTATCTTTTGCAGCTGTGAGCTCATATAGGATGAATTGTAATATCTGGAATGATCAGATATCCTGTACGAAAAGATGAGTAGTACAGCGAATCAAAAACTCAACTATCGCAAAGAAATACAATTGTCAAGATTTGTTCATTTTACGTAATGACGCTCTGATACAATGATTCCACATTCTAAAGCTGATCCTTCCATTTTCCCAAAACACTCATTGACAGCACGTATGACATCTTTGTCGATTTTGAAAAATTTCCCGAGCCATTTTTAAATACTTCAAAACAAATGATACTTGTAAGGTTTCATTCACAGAAGTAAATCGACGTGAAAAATTCAGATGGCAGTTTAAAAATTGTAATTTTTTTAAAGCTCTTTTCACATTACTTTTTCATAAAGCGTTAGAAAACGATTCTCCTTCGACTTCTAATTCATTTGACATCATAACAGCTACAGGTGTCTCCTTCACTTTTAACCTACTGGTCTCAAGCACCATTTTACGATTTGTTTTAGGCAACCTGAAAGGAGCGTTAACGTGGTTGCAGTGAAGATCTCTCTCGACTTTTTTTACGGTCAGAAAATGGATATCTAGACTCTTTAAATATGATATTAATAAGAATGTTCAAGTATGAAATCCCGAAAGCGTTTCATGTAGGTAACTCAAGTTTGTAAATAGAGTTCGTTGATGACCGCAAACATACTACGCTTTCATTTTTATACTAACAGAACAATACATATGTGTAGATGGTGGTATAGATGGCACATACTAGTGCCATCTTTATCACCAATCAGTCATACATAAAAAAGTACTTCATTTGTTACTTGGTAAAATGTGAATTAAAGAAGTGAATTCACATAAAGTGAGAACAACGATCCACACAGAGAGGGAATGTTTGGAAAATTTCATAACGGCTTGTTTTTGAATTACTATATGTGAATTCTGCTGTCATCTGTCATCAGTCAGATTTGCAATTTCATCATTAGTTAGTTCATGTTAGCACAACGTATGAAAGTCGTTCATAAATATTTGTCAGGAATCAAGAAGTTTGTAAGTCACTAGCGTCATTCTGTTCTATCTGTGTTGCAATACGCTACAATGAAACCATTTCGCATCATTTCCAAAAATCTAAAGACGTATTTTGACTTTGGTCTAAGACGAATGACAAACATCTGAGACATCTATGAAGCAGTTCCTTCTTACCTATGATACCTTTTCAATATTTTCTCTCGACCATATTACAAACCAAACGATTAATTATTTCACATTCACAAAATAAAATATTTGGATTCAAGTGGACTTTCCCACGAATGATAATTCTACAGTTCTTAAAGTAAAAACTTCCTCTCAAACACATTTTCGCACTTATTCCTGGAGAAACACTTTATATGGACATTTTAAAGTTTAAATTTCGGATAAAATAACTATCTCTGAATGATTATCGCTCAACTAAAAAGTGATGTAAATTAAAAAATTCAAAAAACACATCACAGGAGACAGACTTATGATATTATTACTCATATATTAAAAAACGACCAAAAATTGGTGCACTCAAGACGTTTGGTACAATTTTTTTATTGTTGCCTAGATGTGTTTGTTGACTGGTGTCTAATATTTTATACTGGCTCAGAAAACAATCGTTATTTCGAACAATTTATTTTGTCCAAAAGAAGCAGATTTTGGGAATAAACCTACAGCAATACAGTGTGATACAGGGGATGAAGTTTAAGTACTTAATGACGACACCAGTCGTTTAAGCCACAGTCTCCACCGACGGGTCTCCACAAATTTAATTCAAGCTATGTGGATTCCCGAATATCACTAGTTCGTGCTCAACACACTTTCAATCTTTTGAAATCACAACCACCACGTTTCAGCCAGAATAGGCTCCTCACCGTAGGGGGGCTGACGGTAACATGGGGGGCTGACGGTATCATGGGCGTGCCCTAAACCCGTGATTGAAATAAACGTTTGATTGGGTTGCTTTTTTCTGCAGTCACACTCTCAGTGTTCGCTCCAGACACACGGGGCTGATAGCCCCACCGCAAACCCTTGGGTATATGGAGACGGCCATCCTGACAGGCTGACGAGATTAAGCCGTGGTTCAGACTTGGCCACCATACGTCATGTACAGGGATACCCAATCGAAGAGAATAATGTGAACGTGGTATTCTCTGACATGTACGGCTGCGGTTTTTCACCAGGTGGCATCAACCTGGTTTAAGTTGAACGTCTGAAACGACTACCAGTACCGTTATTGTGTTCTGTAACACTCAATTTTATGTTGACTTGCACGACCCTGAAATGTGGCTTTAAAAGTTGTTCATAAAAATGAGAATTTAACCGTTCAAAAATAAACGCGTTTTTGCTCCAAAGCTAAAATCTCCTAGAACTGATGTTTAAAATACGTGCGATCCATCTGACGTTTCGTGTCAAAATGATAGTGTTGTCCGATTAGTTTAGCGATTATGCCAACTCTGTACAAAGTGCAAAAATACTAGACATGATTCATAATTGTCAAACATTGTCAAGCAACAAATTTGATTACAGTTTCGCACCCATATCCTGCAAAATGTCATTCAGTAATAGTCGTAAGTCGGTGTAGAAGTGTAAACCTATATGGTTTACGCATACGTATAAACCAACTTTCATTAGAATGGGATGACGAATTCAAAAAGGTGGTTCGTAAAGCAAGACTAATTTAAGATAATTAATTGGCATGCAAGTCACGTGACAAAAAAGATTTGCGGTTGTTCATGTGAAACAGCTGCCGAGGTTAAAACCAGAATGTAGGGTTTCGAACAACACAAAGAGTTGTTTTTGTTCCAATCAAAAATTGTCTAAAATGGTCTAAAAAGTCTTTCCGTCCATTAAGAGAATGCATCAATCTATAATGCCTATGTTTAAAATAATGGTGACAGGTGTCGGAGTGTCAGTTCAACACGTTGTAACAAGTACTTACGAAGAAATATCCAAAGTCAGGCCTAATTTTGAGCAGAGCAACTTCTCGTGTACCGTTGGTCTTGAAAGGAGTTGGATCCTAGGTATGTCACTACCTGATTTGTGTAGTCAATTATTGCGCCACAACTAGGGAACAGATATCGTGACAGTTCCTCGGTTAAGGAACGCCTCGGATAATGAACGTTTCTTGTAACGAACTCAATATTTTTGAAACAAATGTTTGGGGTGAAGCCGAAAATGGATTAAACAAAATTATCTGTGTTGGGAAAACATTAATGCACCACTTGTGGTACATATTCGCCTGCTTAACTGTTGTTAACCATACTATCATGTGCAAAAAAGTTTGAATAAAGAAAGTATTAAAGGATTAAATAAAGAAATGTTTCAAAGGAATTGCAAGAATATATTTCTGAAGATCGCCAATTCTGGATGATGTCGAAAGATTCCTTTTATTATGGATAAACGAGAAGTAATTGCAAGGGGATTCTATTTTGCAAAATATAATTTACGGGAAGACGAAAAAGATCCTCACTACTATTGCTTCGAACACTTTAGGGCCACCAACTGCAATACAAGAGTTTAAAGCTAAAAAACGATGGTTCGAAAAATTCAGAAAATAAATGGATATTCATTGCGCCGTGAGTCATGGGGAGACGGCAAGCTCAGATGCTAAGGGAACACAAGCATTTATTGGAGAACTTAAAAGACTCGTGAACGATGAATGTCATCTGCCTCAGTAGTTTTTGAATTTCGACGAAACAGGCCTTTTTTTAAAAAGATGCCTAAAAGGACCTACGTAACATCAATAGAAGAATGTCTGGCCACAAACCAATGAAAGATCCTCTTACTCTGCTTTTTTGTGCCACTGCCAGTGGTAATCTTGAAGCCTCTTCTCGTTTATTATTCGGAGAGGCCTTCAAAAAGCAAATCCAATAGTAAAGCTTGGGTCACACGTTACCTATTTACCGATCAGGTGAATGAAGTTTTTCGACTCGTCGTTAAAAAATATTTGGTGGATACTAACTTGGACAACGCCCCTTCGCATCATATGAAGCTAGAAAATGTGTTAACACACTTAAAGTTTATAAAAGTAAAGTTTTTACCTCCGAATACTACTTCTTTACTGCAATTTATGGACAAGCAAGTAACCGCCAATTTTTATACACTAAAGAACTCTTTGCCCATTGCTTTGAAGGAAGTAAGAAGGAAGGAAGATTGCATTGTCGTCGAAGGCAGTAATTTATCTTTTACGGAGTTTTGGACAAATCACTTCCAAATTGTTGCCTACCTTAAAATTATTGGAAAGGCATGGCATGGTGTCACAAACAGGACTCTTGAATTTTCATAGATAAAACTTTGGCCCGAACACTTTGCGAATGCTACATTGAAGTACAGATACAATCAGTTGATGAAAAAATTGTGTCTTTGGCAAGTCAAATGGGGCTTATACGTGGACACGTAGGGCTTAAGGTAACCTTGTGACTTCTTCAGTCATCAGTTCCACACTGTGCTCTACTACCAGCTCATCGATGCCCTGAACATTAAATCAATTGATTATTGAATCATCTTGTAGTAGAGCACAGTGCGAAGTTGATGACTGAAGAACGCACATAGATCCCAACTTGAATCCTGATCGGATTGTGACTGTTAACCGATGGTCCATTGTATACATCAAATCGCAATAGCACAAGGAAATTTCGCGATGCTTGCAATGACCAAAACAAGAAAAGCCACATTTTTCAGATCGCGATTTAAGTACAAGCAAAACAACCCGGGAATATAGCGGAAATTAGCTAAAATTTTTAGCCAGAGGACTCAGTTTCCTCACTGTAAATAGAGTCTTAGTTATAGCTGAAAAGGAAATGAGGAAACAAACAACTTCCACTAATACTAGCAGCTAATACGAAATATTTAAATGACATGCAGAGGGAAATATTCTAGTGAAAAGCCGATTCTTCTTGGATCCTGCGGAACTAGAAATTTTCTTCACAAAGATTGCCAACATATTTTCGCTTTAAAGGATTGTCCTCACAAAGACCAAATGTTTTAGTTATAAGGTTAAGCCCTGTGAATAATATAAATTTCAATGACCAAAACAAGAATGTTTCCCTAGTCAAGCAGGGTGATCGGCAGCTACCGTAAGGTAAAAACGAATGGTAGGATATCAAAGTTCCTCTTTGAAAAGGCATTTGCTGATAATTGACAAATATATCCACTCTACAGATTTTCTGATGGATGACGACTTAACTTGTTAAGTACTAAATGCTTAAGAAGATGCATAACACAACAGTGCAGGCCGAGAAAGGGGTTATATGAATGTCTGACGAATGACATTTGACAAATCAAGATTCAATATTTTCTAATCTTTGATCAGGAACAAATTATATATTTTCAAAGAATAACCCTAACTAGTTTAGATTATTATTTCCATATTCCAGTTCAAATGGTTCTTTTTCTTATGCTTGATAGTGCTAGTTTGAGGATCATTGACCAAATGCTGCTACATTCAAATTACTTTTTATCATTCCCTTAGGCGCATGATTTCCACAAATTCAAATGGTTACCAAATTGTTTATTGAATCAGGCTGATAAAACTGAATTTGAAAATTTCAGCTGGCTTTTATTGTAATTCAAAACCAAAAATAAGTTCGCCTTTGTTTTTGAACTTTTTTCAGACGTGAATTGGATCCTTCGAGTTGGGTGCTTTCATATGGTTAGTTAAGCTTGTACTAGATGCGCTGAAAGGTATTTCGCCTGGCGCCGAAAATTCAAGACTCATATGCTCTTTCTAGAGAACCAAGCTTAACTTGATCCTGTCAAAATCTCATGACATTTAGTATACTCATTTTGTACATATAGCATCCGAAGTGACCCTGCCTCTGAGTTTTGGTAAAACAAGGAAAAATGTGAATTTCCTCTTTTGATGACACTTTGTTGCTTCGACAAAAGTCACGGATCTTGTGCTGAATGATTGGAAAATTAAATTACGAGGGATCAAAAGTGAGAATACACATCGGAGGTATCTCAAAAAACGCGTTGGGTACATTATTGATGAATATTTACAACTGCGAAATTTGCGCGCGCAATGGGTACCGCATTTTCCAGCAAATAACCAGAAAGCAAAACGTGTTCCTCATTCAAAACAAAATTTTCAGCCAAAACGCCACAACAAAAAGCAGTTTTTGAGACAGTTTGTTACAATGGAAAAAACATAGATTCATCAGCCATCGGCGGAATAGTCATTGACTGGTGAAGGCCCTAGGAATCACCCGCAACAATCAGCTGGCAAGGTTTCGGCCACTATTTTTTGGGGTGCATATATTATACAATTCTCCAACCTGGAAAAACAATCGACAAACGTTATTACTTGGGATTTTGGGATCGGTTTGACAAAGAAATAAAGTCGTAGCGACCTGGTTTAGGAAGAAGAGAAATTATGTTTCACCAAGACAACGATTCAGCTCATTCTGATCCCAAAAAGTAGGTAAAAACGTAACCAATTCGCGTTATCAGTGACTGTTTTATGGTTACCCGATTGAAAAATTGGCTTACCAGGAAGAAATTTTATTCAAATGAGGAGCTCAAATATTAGCCAATGCCTATTCAGAGGGACTCTGCGCGGAGCATCTGAATCAAAATGTTAGAGGATCGTTACCCGTGCATTGCTCTAAATGGAAATTATGTCGAAGAATAAAATGGTTTTTTCACTATTAATATCATTTTTTCGTTGTCAGGCCCAAGACTTTTCAGTCCATGCAGTGAGACTGCAATAATCTTTGGGACCAGAAAATTTCACAGATAGTTGATTCTTATTAGCAGAGGTAAGACACCAAACGAAATTCTGGTTACTGAGATTCCAAAAAGAGATCATTCGAAGAACATCACAAAACTTCGAGAACAGATATTAAAAAACAGGAAAACGTCAGCTTTTATTTGTTATTACTTATTCTTATCTGTGGGCACTCATAGATCCTAATTAAGTGACGTTAATAATAGCTAGCAAATGTAAACGTGGCATGTTTATGTACATACGTCGATTGTTTCACAAATTTAGCCTCATCATCTTCCTTCGTTCAATTCTACTATTCTTCGCCATTCCCTACACGGAAAGAGTTGTCATAGTTACACCAGCCAATTTTTTCGGTTCTGGTTGGAAAAATAACACATGTACTCGATTTCCCATGTGAAGAAGAAAAGGAAAATAGCATGAGAACGTAGAGAACGTGAGTGTTTCTCCCAAATGTGAAATTTTAGAATGCTTACAGTATTAGTAGTCACGAAAGCGATAACACAAAATTGATTTAAAATTTTTTTTGTAGAAAACTGAGAGGCTGATATTTGAGGAAACTCGAATTCCATGAGCACGGATGTCATATTTTGTAGGCGTGATAAGAATACCAAAGGACGACATTTCAAGTGGGTAGAAATGGAAAAACATATGATTAGCAATCACATTGCTGAAATAAGTTTCAGTTCACGAAGCATATTACGCCAACCTTGTAGAATCACTGCACAAGATTCGGAAACCAAGGATAATATTGAAGGTGTAGCATGCTAAAATAATAAAGAAAGATAGTAAAGCTTGCGCTCATATAAAAATGTTTAATCAAAAATGTCGACTGAACACATGTTTAAGATGGTTAAGACGAAGAATCAGAACGCGTTGGAAAAATAAAAAAAAACACAATTAGCATAGACTGTCCCTGTAATTCAACACAAATATTTACAAGTCACACTTCGTTAAAGTTAAGAATAAAGGAGCCGCGAAAAAAGTAGGAAAACATTCGTGCATGGACTCGATATTGATTTTTCCTCGAAAAACGTTGAGTATTGCCCAGTGAAATTACATTGGACTAACATGCTTAACCCAACTTTGACTTGCATGTAAACGCTATGATGAGTTTCAGCCACATTGTGACTATACCTTCCTCTCAGTACAGGTGTATCATCCAGTGAAAGAGCATAGCCAAGTCCTGTGCATCAGACCATAATGGATGCAATTTACACGGTGATAACTTGGTACGGTGAAGTGCAATAAATGAAAACCTATTCAACTAGTGTATTTACTGGAGATATACCAACAGCCCGAGGCAGCAACATCTGTGAATACATATTTGCAAAAATACGATTATGTTACCAATAGACCAAACGGAAAACGTTTCCGTGAAAACTACTCTCAGCAATACACACAGGCTGATATCCTTGTTGCCAACGTTCAAACTGTAGCAATGGAGTCGGATGTCATATCAATTTGCAATATGAATGTAAATGATGTGCCAGGCAGATGACTGCGGTGGTAGAGTATTATTATTGAAATGACAATCTAGGCTCAAGTCCTGTAGTTGTAGTGTCTATGTATTAAGTTGTCCTGCTCTTATATACAATATTGCTTGTGTACACCAGTTCGGCTAAATCAGTGTCGAAGTTTTACTAAGAGCTAAACTCAGTGATAGGACAACTCAGAATTGAATTCTTGTAAATTCAATAAATGAAAAGATAATATTTCGTATCGCAACTCAATCAATAAGTATGGCAAGAATGTTGGAATAAATTATTTATGGATTCTGAAAAAATAGGAGATAAATTTACAAAAAGGCGGATCTTGTATATTATTGCTTTCGTTGAAAATCCCTTCATCATCTATAGAAAGAATCAGCATAAATTTATCATTCGAATCAACTACTGTTATTGCCTGAATCAATATCGCGTGCATTTCACATAAGCTTCCACGTTTCAACTCGATTAATTACCACTGTCCACTTCCTACCCCAAATAAGACTTTATTAGTTCCGTAAATTGTCGAATTCGTGCTGGGTGACTGACCTCGCTCGGCGCTATCAATAGCTTAAAAATTTGTTCCGGCAATCGAGAACCTTCCTCAAACCCTCACGCATTTATTACGCATTATTCAATGAACGATTGGCTATTAATTTTCTCTAATTTATTCTGGAAAATTGTTGTTTTTTTTTTGTCGGTGAAATATTACTGTGACATTCTAGTTGCCTCTAACTAACTCCATGATTGCCCATTTCTATTGTTTTTCGGAGGATAAGACGAGAAGATACCGTAAGTGCTGTCATTTCTTTATTATTGCCAACAAACACGCTCGTTCACATCGGTTTGCCGCGTTATTTTCTTAACATTTCCTCTCCAGCCGTAGCGTAAGTACCAACAAAGATTACACTCGCGAGTAACTTCTCCCAGATAGGCGTGGAAAGAGTATAAGTAGTTATATGTTCACCTTGCTATTTTATACAGGGAAGGTACTCTTCTTTTGAGCGAAAATGACAGGAAAGTTACAAATCCAGAAAAAATCCCACTTATTTTTGTTAAGTACCGTTAGATCAGGAATTTTTTGGATGTTTTAGTGCTTTTTAGGAGCAACGCGGTACTCCAACTACCTTAGCTTCATTCACGTCACAGGGCACGGTGCTCAATATTCTTCTTTGTCTTTGACATTCGGTGTTCCTACATGCTGTAGATGTACTACAGCGTAGATTCGCTGCATGTTTTGGTACGACCCCATCAATTAAGATCGAAGATCTTCCCTTCCGAAAACGTGATTTTTGCAACTATACTGAATCTCCCTGATGGAATATGAATTCCTTTGCTTTCTGATTTTGCCTGATAAAAAAATTGCAAATACACTTAAGAACAAAGAAAGGTGGAAAGAGCTCAAGCTGGTTTCGAACACGCGTCCCTGCCGCTTCTCGTCAGGTGCCATCAAAAAAAAAAAAAAAAATACACTTAAGAAATTTGCGTTATTTACTTTTTTTAATAGCGAGTATGATGTCCTCTCCCTGCTATTAGACGTTGATGATCCTGCATCAAAAATACTAAGTTTTGAATGATATCGGATATAATTTCGTTTTATTCTTCTAAAATAATGTCTTTCAATTGGTCACGGCTAGTTATGTGATGTACACGCACCTTTTTTTCTAAAACATCGCAAAGATGCCCTATTTGCTTTAAGTCTGGGGGAAGTGGGTGTGAAAAACAGACAAAACATTTTTTGGGAGAATTTGGAAGAATTTTTGGGATCGTCATCTCGGATCATCAAAACCACCTATCATGCCAATTTGCCAACCCTAAATAATTAAATTATTTTTTAGTTTCAACAAATACTAAATTACCTACAACATTCACACTGATTGCACCCCAAACCATTTGATTTCCCTCTCCGTGTTTTATGGTAGATTTCAAGTTTTCTTAATTCCAATCCAGTGTTAACTCTAAGCCACCCAAATCGCCGTCCATCAGAGCCGAAAACATCATATTTGTTTCCATATATGAAAATTACCTTTTCCCAGAACTCTGCATACTTCGCTACATATTCTTTGGCGTATTGAATTCGTTTTTCTATACTCATTGGAGAAATCAATTGTTTCTTTCTTGCAACACAGCATTTGTAACCTTTTTTATGTTAAAAATTTCGTGCGATTCGGAGGGTTCATGAATATTCCACAATTACTTTCAAGTTTAGCTGCTTTTTTCTGACCACTTATTTTTTCATTCTTTTTCACTATCCTTTCAATTTGCCTAACTTAACGTTTACTCAGTATTTTCGTTCGCCCTTTCCCCGGAACAATAACGAAACTGTTATTAGTTTTATAGTTTTTTATACGCTTTGAATGAATGCACGTAATTTTTCTAAAAATTTCCAATGTCTCCTTAACTTTGACCTTCCTCTTGAGCTTAACAATTAGTTTTCTTACTTCAAAAGGAATCTTTTTCTTTGTTTGCGCAAGTTTCAAATGATCGGCGCGAATAAATTTACTAAACACTTTTACGAGAACTTTGGAACTGAAACTATCATTACGACAAAAGGGAGCGTAAACCTGCGTCGAAAATTTAGTACCGTTACTTTTTTCTTTATGTGGATACAAGATTAGTTTAAAGTGTCTGTGAAATTTTTTTGGTGTACTTATAATGACTTATGACGCACAAATGAAAATAGTTGTTCGAAAATTAAATTAAATTTTTGTTCCTTGCATTTATAAGTATTAACTATAAGTATTAAAATTATAAAAACCAAATCAACTCATCTTCTTTGATCTAAAGAAGCACTGAGACTCTATTCCCAATGATGACTGCTGTCTGTGCAATTTTTTGATATAGTTTTGGTTTATCGATCTCCATATTGAGTCTGGTTGTCACTTCTTTTAATGCAAGTGAGTACCTTTTGGCTTTGCATCTTTTTCTTTCGAGTATGTTGATTTATAAATTAGTATACATAGTATAGTATATTAAATATATACAGAAAATGCCTATCGTAACGTGTTTGCATTAAAAGTACGAGTTGATTCAAAGCATGCAAAGAAGGTCGTGAAGTGACTGAGAATTAACGTCTTTTGGAACGAATTTCAACCTCTACTACTGTTGAAAGGATCGACGAAATGGAGAAAATTGAAATGGAAAATTGTACGGAAAATTAGCCATTCCAGCTTAATGGAACCCGGTGGTCTAGCATGCCTAAGGTTAAGGATTTCTTAAAAAAAAATCCTGAGTTGAAAATTGTGGGCTATAATCTTTATCCAAATTTAAAAATCGCTTTGAATTTAAAAAAAAACTTCCTCAATTGACACCCTTCAAAATATGGAACTGAGTATATGATTTGAGAAGAAATGATTTTAGATCTTTTGAAAAAGAAGAGTAAAATAGTCAAATTAAAAGCATGAGTGTTGCTATCGTTGGGCCCAAGGTACTTACTGCTCGTTGCCGTGATGTCCTTTTGCTTCCTTCGCTTCTTTTTCTTCTTTCATTATTATTTATAACAGTATGATGGTGATGGCCTCTGCTGATTCGTGAATTTATTAAATTGTTCAAAGCCAGCGTTTTTACGTTATTTATTTATTGCGTAGTTTAAATTTTATTGAAGGTTAACAGCAGCTGCGTTGTCGCCAACAATGGACTAATACGGGATGCGCGGTAAATATCGTTTCGACTAAAGGATTGTTCAAAAAAGTGGTCATACTTTTACAAAAACAAAGCCTTAATTCGGTCGCTTTGGTCACGCTGGATCGCATCAATTCGGATCACACATTCAGGGGATATTTTTGATAATAAAACATCGGTCTACGAGGTTAGTATGGAAGGGAGCAAACAGTTTGGAGTCATCAATTTAGCAGAGAAAAGACAAGCCACAACTTTTTGGTCGCTAGCACAAGTTTGGTCCTCAATGGGCGATCAAGACGCGATCTTCAACCTCTACAACTATAGAAACTATATGTATGGGGGTAAGCTAATTCGAGAAGTTTTCACGGTTGAATTGCTCCATGCTTGCTGCTCCGCCCTTTCCTTCAACACAGGACATAAACAAAATTTCATCGTAACCAAAAATACAGCATAGACTAGTGAACAAAGAACTCAATATAATTGTGCCCTGCAGTGATAGCAAAACGAATTAATTGAGCATTTTAGTTTTATATTCGATGTCTAGTCTGTTTTTCGACAGAATATACTAATTGTTACTGTCTGTTTTTATTTTTGGTCAATGCAGCCTGTTCTTTGGGTTAGTGCGACGACGTCCTAGCCACTATGCTTTATGACATTTATGTTTTTCAATTCCCCCAATATTTTGTACAAAATAATATGGTTTACAAAATGGGTGTTGCTGCTAAATCAAAGCAATCAATAAACCAATTATTGAACACAAATAATTTACTAAATCATAAATTAACGATTTAAATGTTGTGAAGGTTGCTTTCATTTATCTAGGTGAATAAATTTTCAGCCCCTCTGCCTGGCTTGGATCTCTTTTCTTTTTGGCACTTTATTTTTTACTTTTTTATATTTTATAATAGTTTCCGAAAAACGTGCAATTTTAGTTTATAACAGTCATAGATAAATTGTTGACAACAACGTAATATTTTTTGCATCGTTGGTAAATATAAAAAAAAAATATATAATCCATGCATGCGCTTAGGATAAGATCTGTAAGACTGTTTTTAATAAAATTACCGAGTGCCTCGCTGGTAAGTTTATAGCTTTATTAGCTTACCAGATTGAATGGAAAAGAGACTTCTCTCCGAAATTGACTCGTGCGCCAGTGGCAATAAAAAAAAGCATATCCTACCAAGGTTCCCTTAAACAATTCGATGAATTCTGATGGAAGACTTGATTTTGTTCGCAAAAAAAGCGGTTGCAGATGATTGGTTTCATTTTAGATGTTTTTTAGGGTATACTTTCATATGATATGACGATTTCACGTTTAATGCATATTTTTATGAAATTTCATTTTAATTTATCAAAATAACGTACACTGTTTAATTTTCTCTGCCCACAGACGCTTTAATCTTTTTCATTTTTCACACAGAGGCTTTTATCTATCTCATTTATGTCACATATGCACCCTGTATTGTGGCATCATTTTCGGATGCTGTTGATCTTAGACGTGCCTTATTGACTACGGCCTTTGTAAGCTTTTACGCCTGCCTTCCAAGAACGTGGTTGCTTGTTCCGTCTCACAAACGTTGAATATCAAAATTATAACGAAGAGCTTGGCACACACGTTCCAATGAAATAGCGTAGGTACCATAGTACCAAGAACATTCTTGGGCGGCTTGTGTCAGAAAAAGATAGGGCAAGTAATAGTAGATTTATAGTTGTACTGCGTTTTTGTTCAAGCATTTTGAGATTGTTTACCTTGTTAAACGGAATAAGCAGAATGGAATGAGAAAATAATCACAAAAAAAATCTTCTTATTTTGGTTACGTCCCGTTAGATGGGGTGTTGGTTCGGAGTGTTCACTACTCACAAGCATCAACGCTACTGGTGACACTACTCTATGACATGTAGCAAATGAAACAAGCTCATGCGAAGTAGAGAGAGTGACAACGAAACGAAGCAGGTGTACGGTGAGATGTCGGACCGATGTCATTTTATGTGTACGTCATTAAATAAGGATCTCCGTCCAGTTTTGTTTACAAATACCATTCCATCTAAGTTAAATTAGCTCGAGTACCGCTCGATGGCGAATTAGTTAGTAGTATTAGCGCTTGTCAGTATTTACGCTATGTCCAGTGTTCACTGCACACAGTGTTCATTGCTTAACCATTCCCTCACAAAGTAAAATTTGTGTCGCAGCCCATCATACCCGATTCACGCTTTACAAAATTTCTAGATTGCGTTTCGGACAATGACGCGACAGGATATGATGATTCCCGGATTCATAAGGAGACATGCTCCAACTAGCGTGTGAGATTCGCTGATGTTTCACGAAAAGAGATAATCCACATTTTCTCTTGGCCACTAAGTTGTTGTCTGATTACATTTAATCGACAAACATCTCTTCAAACTTGGAATGCCTTTCACGGTCGATAGTTGTTCGCCTTAAATTTCTCTAATAAAAATGCCAGAAAATTCAAGATTTAAAGCTAAACAGCCAATGGTAAAAGCTAAATTAATTACTTACAATCAGCTACAGATTTCTATTGACAGTAAACAATTTCATCTCAAAAAAGTCTCGTTGGTCCAGAAATAGACGCTTCAGAACGTCGCCACTCTCGTACATCCTGTTGAATCGTACATTGTTCACTTGAGTTTCCTTAAAAGTTTTCATCACTGCAGTATAAGACGCTTCGTAGGAGACACTTTTATTGAATTTTGCTTTTCATTTCCTTTCTTGTCTCTGAGTTATTTGTTAGCGCTGATAAAGCCTTGCCAACTCCAATATGAAAACATTTTTAACTTCCTCACAGACTAAAAGGAAGACATGACCTCGGGACTACGTAAGCCACATCTATTAATAAATAGAATGCTTCCTACATGTTCATATGCCGAGAAAGAAACGAACGATTCATTAACCGAACTACTTCCAACTAATTTTATCTGAATGGTTTAGGCAAACTTAAATAGCTGAGAGCAGAGACCATACTTTCGAGATATTGTAAATAATTTCTTGTTATCCTTGGCGAGCTCATTTTCTGTTCCCAAATGAAACAAGGGAAGACATTATATTCGAAAATCTTGATAAACTTCAAAATGAATTCTGCAAGCTGAACATGGCTTAGATATGTTACTTTTGGATTTTGTCACAGCTTATCAAAAGCCAATTAAAGAATAAGCAATGCGGTGATTGAGGAGGCCAATCAATACCATGAAGGATCTATTTATGTGACAAATATCAGCACGCCAGGCTATAATTAGCAGTGAGGCTTTCAATAATATTATGGAAATTTGTGGATCCGATTCTGGCTCTGTGTCATGGTTTGATAAATGAAAGAATGTCAGTTTTATGAACGCACTCTCGAGTGAGGGTTGCACGCTCAACAACATTATTTGCCATAAGCACCGCAAAATCTCATTATCTACCCACACCTGTGCTGGGATTGTGACATGTTGATGAAACCTGACCATTTTGTGTACAATCATTACATTTGATGTTGCATGCCTGTCCGGAATTTCAGTTGAAATTACCTAGGACGTGGTAGATAGTAGGACTATTCCATAAGAATATGTTCTCCAGACCGACACAATTTACACTCGCATGAGCATGGATGGTGGATTTCGGGTGATGAACGATACGCCAGGTATTTCGCTCATGTGTAGCCGAATTACGATCCTGCTTAGCTATTCAAGAAATTAGCAGAGCTCTCATCTTGATGACATGCATATGCGAGTCGGTTTCCAACGTAGGTGTGAACGTACACTTAATTTGAATGAATACACAAAAAGGATATGGGAATATTACCCGCACAAGAATCACTCGTCTGGATCCTGGAAATTTTCATTATTTCCTCACATTTAATATAACAATCGTCGAGGCGTTACGCTACGCTTTCTAGAAAAACCATTATTGTGTGTATTTCTAAACGTCAGAAGGAAGTGGAAAATGTACAGAAAGCTTTTCACATTTCCACGTTCAAACAATTTACGATGGAGCGTCGTTTTCAGAATATGTCCAGATGTTGGCAAGATTACAAGGGCATGCAATTTTGAGGGTGTGATAACGCAAATAAAGAAATAAAGAATAATAAATAAATACATAGTGTACGAAGAAATGAGTAAGATATTTAGCAGAAAGAAGGAAAGGAGCTGTTATATTTATATGATGCCGTAGAGAATATTTCAAGGACAAGTTTGCTTATTCTCTGTACTTAAAATAAAACGCGAGAATCATTTTGAAAGGTCATATAATACAGGATAAAGAATATAAGAATATATAATTGAATAGATAAATTCGTCTACTCGATACTATAATTTTTCATGAAGCTACAATTTCTCATTTTGCAATCCATACATATATCTTGCTCAATTGCCTATTTTGTTGGATGCATTTTCCGTAGCATATTTTCGTTAATTAATTAGCAAATTAAGTCCTGTTGCATCACGAATTTATCGCGCTCTCTCATATGTTCTTGTAATCTATCTAAAGCGTGGTATCTGACGTACTACAAATTACTTTTCAAACCCCAGATATATCACGATTTACTAGCTTTATTGACTTGTAAATTAGTTTCTCTTTTTATATTGGTTTAGAAGCCATAAAAAATTGTTACTGCCTACACATGCTGCCAACAATAAGACACTGAAAAAGAGCTGATAAATTCTCTCAAGTTTAAAAACGATGAAATTTTTGCTGTGATGTGATATTAAAAACTTATTATATAATAAACCTTTTATATAAAAAATTTATAAAGTTTCCAGAAACATTTGGAAAAATCAATTTATCAGCGTTTATCTAAAACCCAAAAAGCTATTATAGAATAAGTATGTTTCTGAAAGTATAGATAAAATTAGACGATGACTTATCTTTGATTCTTTTATCTCAGGAAAAACATTGAAACTGCGATTCAATCGGTTCCTTTGTACGAAGTGCTTGGTTTCGCAAATAAAGCACTCTTGATGTAAATCTAACGTTCAAATCAGACTTAAAAAAGTGAAATACGACACTGAAGCTTGCGGGACGTTCTGACGACTCTTAGATTCCAACTATAAAGGACGGTCACAAAAATGGCGATTCAACATAGATTCGTAAAAGATACGAATATATTTCTACAATTGCCTAATATTCTTCACAGTAGCTCTCTTGGGTAGCTACACACTTAAAGTCATGCTACTTCCAATCGCCGCGCGTCTTCACGAAGTCAGCTTCAAGAATTCTGACTGCTTGAATGTTTCGCACCGAATCAAACCGATGTCCCTTGGAGTGTCTTTTTATCGAATAAAAAAAAGTCAGAACGAGTCAGATCGGGATAGTAGGTGGCATGCGTTAATTTGGCAATGTCAAATCACATCGATAGTTGCCTCAGGATTCATGGCGCGTTGTCTTAATGCAGCTTCCAGCTGTCAGAGATTCACTCGGCCATTGGTCGAACTGACTGATCGGACACGGTTAACTCTGTCTTGAAGGTGGATCAGATCTTTCTCTAGCGTATTGAATAGTATTCTCACGGTGGCAACATTGTCATCAGGTCGCCTGCTGGGATGGTCACCTTTAACAAGCTCCTTACAACAAACTCCCAAAAAAACTCCGAATAAAACTGTTTAAACATTTGTAGGCTATTGCTTGCCTATTTTCTGAGTTTTACATAAAGCTTTCCCAAAAGCGCTCTCCGAGATTTTTCCCTTTTTGTGGATCAAGATGAACCGGAAAACCACTCTGCACAATAACCGATGTCGGTACATAGCACAGACGCCTATTCATTGCAGCTGTGGTTTTTCTGTTGCCAAGTGTCTCCTTCATCGGTCCCAGGCAGTCAAAACCACTACATAGCTCCACTCACGCTGCTAGAAATCAGTATTACTACTGTTGGTATATTGCCTGCAACTAGCCTGTAATAAGGGCACAAGTTACAAGTCTTACAGAGCAAAGGATAATTAAATTCTTGGCGATCAATTCGTTCATTCCGTGTATCAAAACTGGCTGAAAATCGACAGGATGCTTCTTCTAACAGAAGAAAGCATAAGCTGGAATCTTGTTTTTTGTGTTTTATTCCTTCTGTACGAAACCCAATGTCTGCCTCCTAAATCCCATTATATACAACGCCTGGAATATTTCATTATATCTAACATCCATATGCTCCGGAATATTTCAGGGTGACGAGGTATCTGACACGGATATTGAAAGACCACCTCAAAAACCGGAAGCTCATCTATGACACATTGGAAGGCCGGCGAAGAATTGATTTGACATCAGGGGTGGCGCAAGGTTCCGTTCTGGGCCCGGACCTCTGGAATGTCTCGTACGATGAGCTTTTGAGGCTGCAGTTACCGGGGGAGTCGCGCCTGGTTGGCTGCGCAGATGACGTAGCAGAACTAGTCACCGGACGTACTATCGGACAGGCGCAACTCAAACTGGGTGCCGTAATACGTCGAGTGAGCGAGTGGATGACAGACCGTGGACTTAGTCTAGCGCTGGAAAAGACCGAGGTCGTCGTCCTGACCAAGAAGCGGATCCCTCGTGTTATTCTCGTTCGGGTGGGAGAAATGATCATCGAGTCGAAAGAATCAATCAAATACCTTGGCTTGATGATCGACTCGAAGATGAGTTTTTTCGAGCAGGTTCGAGGGTCAGCGGATAGGGCTTCTGTGCGAGTATCGGCTCTCAGTCGCCTTATGGCCAACACGCTGCGAACAACCTTGAACAAAAGACGTCTACTGATGAGTGCAATTGAGTCTGTGCTCGTGTATGGCTCTGAGGTTTGGGCTGACGCTCTTAGTAAAGAGACGCACCTAAGGCATCTGGCACAGGTACAGAGGCAAGGAGCTTTGCGGATAGCGGCTGCATATCGCACTGTCTCTAAACCTGTAGTGCTGGTAATCTCGAGGGTGGTTCCTATTAAGTTATTTGCAGACGAACGGAAACTTGTGTACTTACGTAGGGGGAAGTCGGCGAGAGAAACCGTCAGCCGAGAGGAACGGAGAAGAACCCTAACCTTGTGGCAGCAAATAAGGGAAAACGAAACGCAAAGCAGGTGGACCGCACGGCTGATTAGTGACTTGGTGCGGTGGTTCTACAGAATGCATGGGAGACTGATTATTACCTGACGCACCTACTCAATGGGCACGGGTGTTTTCACTCTTACCTGTATAAGGTGGGAAATTCACCATCCCCAACTTGCGTGTTCTGCCCCGGGATGACGGATGACGCCTTCCACACGTTCTTTACGTGTACCAGATGGACAAGACTCCGTTCGCATCTCTCGGAGAAAATAGGCGTGCTCTCCCCAGAAAATGTAACGGGAAAAATGATGCAATAAAAAGACAATCGGAACAGTGTGTCGCATTACGTGCCGACAGTTCTTCTCATAAAGAAGGGCATGATGGATCGCTTGATGAGGGAGGGGGAATCTCTGTAACAGCAATTAACAGCAATCCATCCGTGCATAAAGAGGGATTTACGTTAACCTGAAGGTTAAGCGAAATCTGAGGAAATCTGAAATCTGAGGCTGAGCGATGATTAGCGGTGATTGGCCTAGTACGAAGTAATGTGAAAAACAGTTCCAAGCTATGTTCTCAGCGTAACACGGGAGGTGTTTAGTCGGTAGTCCGATAGCGGGAGTTCAACACTCAGGGCGTAAATAGCCTTCACCTCCCAAACAAAAAAAAACTCCTGTGAAGTTACGTGACGATCTGCTTCGATGATAGTTTTGATATCATTGTCATTAAGCTCAACTCGTCGACTTGGAGGTTGGTCACCTGTAAGAGAAAAATCTCCAGAACGGAATTTTTCAAACAAATTCTGGCATTGCCTTCCTTGAAGGACTCCATTACCATACACATTACGTAACTTTTTGGTGGTTTTCACTGCGTTTTACGTTCTTTTACGGGAATAGCACAGCATAATACGGCGAAAATTTTCGTTTGAGCACTCTATATTCATATTGAGATACAATAAACTAAAAGAAAATTACTACGCGATGAACTTGCGAAGCAAGGTAACAATGACAGCTGCCATATGTCAGAAGAAGAAGATCATACCATTAACGGATGTCATAAAAGTGGGAGTGAGTGGCATCTATAACTGAAATCGGTAATTACTTAGTAGCCAACCCGAAACATAATGCAAATAGCATACATTCTACGATACAGCAATCTTACCATGAGTTTGTAAAGTATTTCAGTTTAAGAACATTGACGGGACTACAAATAGAAATAATTTCTCGGCAAATAAAATAAAATAATTCGCACGAATTAAAGAACTTTAACTTTGTGACCGAAATTCAGTTTTGACAGCAAAATTATCGAATTTATCATTCCTGCACTGAACAGGTTCATTAGACTTGCCTACTACCGACTTTTTTCACGAAGCTGGTCCTCAAACGAAGCAAAACTGGCGAAGGAATACAGCGAGAAGGCCTTCTGATTACCAAACAGAGAAAATTGGCTTATCCAAGGACATTCTTCTCATGATATGATTTAAGGACCCCGCAAAATCTTATTTGATGAAAAATACATAGAAGAAAATAATTTTCCTGAAAATTCTAGACAACACAATACATTTGTCTCTATTTGTTTTGATAGCTCGAGGAAAACCTTGTTTTGAATCGCTGAAATCATTTCAATTAACCCTCTCTCATGTTGCAAACGGTTTTCAAGAAAAAAATACAAAATTTAACCATGAATGTTGTACCCATACGTTCTACTCGTGTTGAAATTCTCTAGATATGTGGAGACGGACCAAGTAAATGGATAATCTTTTTACACAGAGTCAAAGAATGGCATGCCATTTAATCTCTTATTTTTTCCTATCTTGTGTGGTCTTTGTGTATATTCCGATGTCCTCCACAAAATATTTGCCTACTCCTTACTTGCCTATATTTTCGGATGTCCTTCCTTTTTCGTATTTCGTATTCACTTTCGAGGATATTCAAACGAAACAATAAACCTACCAGGGCACACGAACTTATATAAACCAATTTCAATCGGAACTCCAGCTGTAGGCAAGTCCATCGTTGATATAAAATTATTTTGATTTTATCATCGTGCGTGCTGAAATTCTCATATCGAAATTCATCACAGACTTGAAAGCATACAAAGGAACCACTGAACTCCCGCTCTCCTTACAATATTCCCCCAGTGCAACTTAACATAACCATCAGCATTTTCCACCATTTTAATTCCAAAACAGATGCGGGCAAAAGTAAACTTGCCAAGGCCAGGTCCTGTGCGCTCTTACCCCATTTATTTGCTTGTACTCAGTTTGTAACTTCTTAAAATAGAAGTAAACATTTTAAGCAAACACTTCGTTGGGCTGCTGAATCTGGTAATGGTTTCCCAGCGATAAGCTTGTTCCACATGGGATATCAAAAAGTGGAAAATCATGTCATAGTCGTAGACGGGACGTGCGTAGTAAAGAACAAGGACGCCGCACGAAATTGTGAAATTTCGTGGACAAGCATTTTTCTGAAAGCTTCCCAAGGCTATCTGATGGCTCTAAAAAGTGGTTAATTTCAACGGAATAGGGACATCAACTGCAACTGATTGCCTCGTCGTATAAGAAAGAAAGCGTTCAAGATCATGCCGCGATATTATCCTTGCTGGAAAAAACCAACGAGGTAAAGTGAATGTCGACCCACTTCGTATTGAAAGGCCGCAAATTATCAAGAAGATGTTTCGGAGCTTACAAGCATATTATCCCTTAAGTATTCCAGATTACGCAACAATTCCTGAAAGGTAGCTTATGTTTCCACAAGTAGCAGAGCAAAGGACATTCCGTTCACCTGCTTAAGCAAAACAACCGATAAACTTGTTATAACCTCAACAAATAACTTACCCAAGCATGACTAGCCTGTAGCAGTTCTTGGAGGGTGGTTCGCTATCGTCACACGACCCGGAACTGCCAGGACTCGGTCCAGGGCCATGCATTATCTCACTGGTGGTCGTATTGGGATGGCTATTTGATTTTGGGCCATTTAACTCGTTGCTACCACCACCATTATGGCTGCCGTTTGTCTTCTGATTGTTGTTGTTGTTCTTGCCGCCACCTGCGCCGCCATCTTCCCCCGGCAACCTCGATCCGTTATTTCGACTGCAGAACCACGTGCCACATTTGTTCAATCGACTGGAGCACTCCATGGTGAAATTGCCAATTTTATCGCTCACCTCCATTAAGTGCCGTTTGGTTCGATTCCATGCCGAATCGTGCGTAGAGGATATCGTTGTGTGATGAACAGTGCCACCGTTGCGTTCAGAATATGACGTGCACAAAATGGAATTGCCGCCATTTGTATAAAAGTTTGCCTCGCCGCCATTACCACGCGGAAACGGTGGCTTTTCATTTTCCGGCGTGGGTTCTTTGATTGTAAGCGGTATTTTTGTGAGTCTTTAGTAGAACGGCTATTGAAACAGCTTTGTCCTGTTCAAAGGCTACGGAGCACGCTCTCCGGCTATTCGCGCCTTCAATCTAATTTGCTTAGGAGTAATCGATGGTGATGACTTGCTCCTAATCTTCGATTGTTAAGTGCACGTTAAAATGAACACGCTAATCAATTATTCGGGATAGGATATGCGGATCTGTCGGTTTGCGCCTTGCGTAAAATGTCTGTTACTCTGACAAATTATTCCTTGTTCATTAAAGCTTTAGATGAAACCATAGATATTTCGACTTTTTGAAGTTTTCTTATTGGTGATTTTATTTTCACTAAGTTGTATAATTGCTGAGTTGACAATTAATAGCGCGAAACTGTAAAGATAAAAGACGGATTACACTATTTTGATTTATAACAACACAAGAATATTAAAGAAATGATGCTTATTAAGTTCCATGAAATGTCCAAGTTATTTCTCAGACTAAATTTAATTTGAAAAAAACTTTCTAGAACAAAAATTACTTAAATCAGTATAATAGCTAAGTTTTTTCTACACTAGCCCTTAACGGCCACACCCCAGCGAGGCCACACCGTCATTCCGTCATTTTACAAAATGGCGGAGAGATGAATTTCCGTCGCACAGTAAGCATCTCCTTGCTGGGCCATGGGTTACTCTTTTCAGGTTGAAACTCTCTTGATTGTAATCAATATTCAGGATGATCTTGGTGTCCATCTGCAACTGTTTCCGAAGAAATGGTCCGAGCAATCTCTGGTATAGCATCGGTGTAATAGAACTTTGCTTCAAAAGGATTCTTCACCGCTAACTGTATCTACGTGTGGATTTTTCGTTTATTCTTTGAAATAGTTCCAGTCAGAGACATGTTTAAAGGTTTACGAAACATTCTTGTCAGAAGAGGGACCGTGATGATCCAATTAAGCCACGTCATCGAGCGATCACTACCTTGCATTGAATCCTTTACAGCTTGAAAAAAGTACTCTCCACTGGGTTAGCTCTTACAACCATCAATTGTGGTGTCTTTTCAATACCAACGGAAAAGTGTGAATCAAGTAGGCAGTTGAAGTGTCATTGAGAGTTAATAACTTTAGTTTGTACTTGTCCGACCCCTGAATCCAAGCAGCCCTTTGGCGATGGTATATTCATTACTTGGATTATAATACTTAGTAAAGTTGCTGATAACAAAGAACCAAATATTTCAGACGGGCGGATATCTGTCATTTTGGTCCATATTCTCACTTGCACCGAAACCGGGATGGGAACCTCTGTAGAAAGTGATTCCGTTTCTTTAGTCCCGGAGTTCGTTGTTATCCACCTTGGAAGACTTCCATTGGCCAACATAGTACAAACCGCGATTCAAGTTCTGATGTCAAAAGGGTCAGGTAGATTGTAATAGACCTGCGCTTTTTCTTCTACAACTAGACTGGCGGACACATCCTCGATTTTCTTGTTGGTGCTGTCGAGAATTGTTTCGATGATTTCTTGATTGAAAAAGAAATCCCGGAAATTCTCTAGCAAATCCCAATTTACAACATCAAGTCCCATGCATGCATCATACGGAACTTACACGATCTGATCCTCGTTCAGTTGATTTCCTTTTCACAGGCAAATTAGGACGATGAACGAGCTCGTCAATATGATTTTGATTGATTTGATTATTTTCCATTGTTGGTTGACATTTTCAAGATGCTAGAGCCAGTTGATTTTCAACTGCATCTTGCATGTCTTCATACCATCTGATTGGTAACAGTGTTTGGATTCCGATGATACATCTTGTTCTACCTCTAAGCAAGATTTTTCGTCCAATCAGGATTACTGTGGAAAAGGCATAAGCCACACACAAAAATTCACATCACGTTAAATCTCACACTTGTCTACTACCGGCAGATGTCGCACCTTGCATCAATTTGGAAGGTTTTAGACATATAACCCCACTTTTTCTGAGCCTGAGAAAAACATTCACCATGTAAAATTACAACAAACAAAATAAGAACCAACATAACTTTGTCTTTGACGTGAAAATTTCCCGTTAAATAAAAAAGTTAAATAAAACACAATTTTCCAGCTAAGGAACTTGTATTTTATTATATTTCTTCTTTTTTAATTGTTTTCATTAGAAATGTCATCAAACCGATAGGAAAAAAGACTAGTTAAAACAACTAGCTCGAGCTAATTAATCAGTTAACTCTTTCTGGGGTACGACAAAACAAGTTATATACTTTTAAAAATATTACGAGAGAGCTGACTGTGTTTTTTTTTCAAAGAAAGAACCTTTAAATCTTCTAGTTTGAATTGTATAAACGTTCGACGGACGAATTCTAAACAAACAGCTCTCATTCAGACATAATCTTTGAGGCACTATGACATCTGTACAAAAAACAAAGGCCACACGGCACATTGACAGCAGAAAAAGGAACGTGGGATCAAATCAATGACCCTCTCAAAATAGAAAAAATAATGTATTTTTTCCCATCCGCGTTAAAAAGAAGACTCCTTCCTCATAAAGTATGCTTTGTGTGAACAAAGGACCCATGAATAAGGACTCATGACGAAACCTTACAACGAAGATGACACAACGTTAACGTGTTTATTATGTCTGTATTGCTTTCCACAATTCTTTACGTATGTGCTTACGTGTCACGTTAGTTCCAGAGTAGTATAATGAGTAGGAAAACTGCGGCAGGCAGAAAGAGAGAGTATCTCCAGTAAAGGTTTGCTGACAAAAGGCAAGACGTCAAGATAAATATCGCCGAACTTAAGTGAGAGAAAAAGGGACCTTACTCAACAACCTTAAGCCCGAGTTTGTCCTTCTTTACGGTGTAAAGCTACACGCCAGACACCGGCCCTCTTTTCGAGGGTTTTCGATATATTGAAGAGGTCATCCACGGTGTTTGTACTGCGATCCTCTTCTCGCAGGAAATTCAGACCTCCCAAATCTTCCTCACATGCCCGATGCAGCTTCCATTGAAACTACAGTTCTCGTGATTGAAGCTCCAAATTATATCTTTTTGCGGCTGGGACGCGTTTTCGAAACCAGCTTGAGCTCTTTACACTGTTCTATCTCAATATATATCTATAATGCTTTCTTTATATGCTTCTTTAACCAAAGTCTTCACAATTTCCATGTCAACCAAAATGTTAATAAACTTACCACCCTACCCAACCCCATAACAAAAACGTATACGTCATTTGCTATTAGAAGAACTACACGCCCAAACACAATGGCCGTCAGTTTCACGACTCGCTTCACAGGTTATCACCTCAGACTTCATCCAAGCTCAATAGCCCCGTTCTTTTAAAATTACCGGCACCTTCCGCTTCCATCCTCATCGCTGTAAACTCATTCACTCTTTCCTTTCCGAACGAACATCCTTAGTCAGAATCGGCAACGATCCGTCTAGCCACTTTTCATATTCATCGGGGATCCCACAAGGATCTGTGGTTTCTACTCTCTTCTTCTAAATTTATACTGCCAACATGCCCAATTCTACCCTCACCATAACCCAATCCATACGATTCGATAAACCGACGACATCATGATTTATACTGCCTCTAGCGATATTTCGCATCAATAACCATCTTTCCCTGAATAACCATCATTATCCTTTAGTTGATGGAAAAGTTTTTTGGGACAATAAAGCCTAATATCGAAGTAAATTTGAACAAACAGCATGAACTGTAGGGGAGTCATCGTATGCTAAATTGCGTCCAAAAATATATAGTTTCAGTATCAGTAAAGGATAATACGGTTTGCTGCAATCGTTACCATGTTATTGCTGAAATGATTTTAGATTGCTTAAGGGAATTCAATTCAATGCAAATAGCAATAACTATGAACGATTTTATAAAAAGTGGCGATTGCTCTTAACCAACAAAACGAGGTAATGGCAGCACACTGTGAAAATGACTCAGCTATCCTTTATACTAAGCTAGGAACCATTTCATATGATGTTGTAAGTCATGATTACATCATATGAAATGGTTCCTAGCTTGGTGTCATTGGTGCATGGTGTCATTTAATAAAGTATTGTTGAAATATTCTTTGTCTTCTTTAACAGTGCTGGTTGCCAATTCAAAAATAGGTTAAACCAATCCCTAACTGTCTTAAGCCCAATATTATTTCATTACTCTTTAGAGAATTCCTCTGGAAATTTTCGCAACCATACATAGAAAAGGGCAAGCTGGTGGCATTGGTGGAAAAATAAAGCAAGATGTTTTGGAAAGGAGTACCGCGGAAGTATCTAAATGTTGTTTTTCAAATACGCAACACTAACACTCGAAAGAACACGGCGAACAACGATCTACTACAACAATCTACTACTGCTCGGTCTATCTCTTTCTTCGAGATGCCCACGTAAGTGTTTTTGCTGTTATGTTACTATGCTGCGCTTAAAGAGTTCCAGACGAGAAAAACAACAGAATGGCGAATATAACATGCAAAACATAGATGTCAAATAAAGACCTTCTTAAGATTCGAAGTTCGAGAAAAAGGAGTATGTGGAAGATATTTCAGAGGCTCCGATAGGTTACCTTATAACCATGTTCTTCACCCAATCTTCAGACTAATGGGACAAATCGAAAACATAATGGAATAATTATTTAAATTACTTGAGGTAAGACTCCGAAATTCGGTGGCTGCAATGAAAAAAGCTCCTAAACAAACAACTTCTATCTAACACAGTTTTATATTATAAACAAATATTAGCGCTTGGAACCTTGGGGATAAAACACGAAGATAAAACAATCTTCTTAGTTTGAATATTAGATTGGATATGCATGTCGAATATACGCATCACTTGTTAAAAATAGCTAAAAGTGAGAACATCTACTACGATCGTATGTATCAATTCATAATTAATCATACTTGGCACCGATAGACATTCTTTTCTTTTCTTTTCTTTGTTAGGAAAGCAATTGTCGAATAATTAGGCGTCATTGTCAAAGTTATTTCATCCGTTTTGATTTTCTCCAATTCAGAAATAATTGACAGTGGTAACCACTGTCAAAGTTCAACACGGCTTAAAGCGCACGTCAAAGTATTTCTAAATAGCATCCTCTTATTAGAAAGATCTGCGTAGATGATTGCAGCGTGTAACTTACGTGTATTATACGTGTTATCAAAGAATCCAAGTTTAATATTTCCTTGAAGCGTACCAGACAAACTTTGCTAACTATAATGTTAGAATCTCGTTCTCAGGTGTTATACTACTCAGCGCAAGTTAAGCATCTATACATACTCGTACATTGGCCGTAGAATATATTGCAGGCTCAATTACGAACTTCCTGAAATGCCAACACGACTACTTCGTGTCATCATTGCCTCCATATACTTAGGAGTATCTTCGCAATTCGGGACACTCCCGTCTTAAATTAGATTTTACTTATTGTTTCAGGACACGTTTCAACGGTTGCTCCATAAATGCTACGCGACTGCTATTCAGTTCCCTTCTATTACGCAAACGAATATTCTCTGAACTGCAGACGAACGAAAATAAAAAAGAAACGATAAATACTATAATAAGTGGATATAGATATATTAAAACTTGGGAAGTTTTAAGGACAAGCAAGCTTATAGCCCGAATGTTTGTAGGAGTTGATTTCCTTTGTCGCGCTGTACAGATTTCGGAGATAAAAAGGATTAAGTGAAAATGAGGAAAAGTTTTGCCAAGACAATCGTATTTGTTTTCAAGATTCCGATCAGACCGAAAAAAATGAATCAGTTTTAATTGGAGATAAAAGTGTAGTTTATTCGTGTGAGAGAATCAGGCGTCTCTTTGTAAGAAATATTCTTAGAGGATCAAAGGAATGCGCTTGGAATATTCTCTCAACTGTAGATATGTCTAAATGTATACGCAAATATATATTGAAATGGAGCTGGTTCGGCAAAGTAAATCCCAATTCATAATGTTAAATAATGGTTGAGTACGAAGTAGAAGAGAACACGTTTATCTCCGTGTAAAAAAATCAAAGACACCAAAAGCACTCATTTCGAGACTCAACTTCATTTTCCGGGATTTTTTTTCTCTCTGAGACATCCTATAAAAACGCTCAAAAAGTTGGCTTGGTTAAAAATAGGCTCAATTTTCGGTGGTGGAGTAAATTGACAATGACGACTGCAGGTATGATCTCTTATCATGCTCATCTGCAGCTTCAATTTGGTCGAGCTTAATCGACTAGTTACTTTGTGAAAGACATTTCCCTTTTTCTTTTTCTATAGTGTTATGAATACAAAAAAAGAGGCATATAATTGTAAAAAAATTTTATGGTCCCTTAAGATTTGTGAGTGACATATAGATAATAACAGAAACGTGTATAGTTTTTTAAAGACTAAAATAATAAAAGTTCATTAATTTACAAAAGATGTTTTTCCTTTAGTTTTTGAAAATCTATTTTAACCGATAAATGCACTTAGAATAATTCCAAAAAACATCATTTACTTAAAAGTTTATACTTTGGCTTGTCCTCATCTTTTATATCTTGTACTTCTTCCACTGTTTTGACACACTTTTGACACTTTGACACACTTTTGGCTCAATTTCCACGAAGCGTGCCACCGTTTCGTGTGTTAACTTGACGCGATTTATAAGCTGCGTTTTCTGATACATGCTTAAGCTTGTATCTTGCCCCTTTCTTCTTATTACGCCGTTTAGAAATTTAGAGGGGCGCAAAGGGCAACATTCGATGACGAAAAATATCAGAAACCCCACATATCGACGATTCTAGACTGAAAAATTCCTTTGGTCAACATATTTTGTCACGAAAAACGTTCAACAGTTGAACGTGGTTAGTGATGATATAATGGTACCCTATGTAGTTTGATAAATGACGTAATAAAACACAAGAGCGCCGAAACTCAAAAATGGAAAGGTCTAGTAGGACACTTTGACTTTGAGCTAGGGTTGGCAAAAGCATGCTACGCAAGAACTCAGAAAAATTTAAAATACTTTCAGACAAGACGCAGTTTGGTAACTGCAGGAAACAGGACGAGAAAAAGGGATTTTGTATTCAAATGAGGTTTCCAATTGAAAGAAATGCTCTGACCTCTGACAAATATATCGTAATAGCCAAGGACTCGCAGAAAAATATTATCACAAGCGGTACATTATATGGCAACAATTAAATAACAAGGAGTCGTTTCAATAAATGATGCCAGCAATAACGTACAATTTTGATCTAGGAAAAAAATTAAACAGAACGCAGAAAGACTGTAGTACGATCGTGAATGGGAAAATCTGAGGATAAACAAGGAAGGATTGCAAGAAGTAAAGGCCCGAGAAGGATTCTGATGCTAAGAAGAAGAAGGAAAAGAAGGAACGGTATCACAAACATACAGGAATAACAGAAGGAGAACAAAACAAAAGAGCAACTGAAACTCTGATATAACACAGATACTGAAAGAACTCCATTTCAAAGAAGAATCAGCAACTTAGCGCAAATAATGTAAGACCTCCAGTGAAGCCTATAGCACAAATATGTGTATTTCTTCTGTATAAAACAACGATTTCTTCTTCTCTATAAAGAAAACATATTAAACTAACAAATTTAATTTAAAAAATTTAATTAAATTAAAAGCTTATTAAAATTTTTTATCTTCAGTATTTATCTTATTGAAATCTTATAGGTATCTTGGGAACCAACACACTTCTGTGGATAGTACAACTTGTACAAGTAAATCTGTCATAAATAGCAAAATCTGGAGTAAAATTATCTTCAAGGATTGATTTTGACGTCTAAATTAAAGAAGATTTCCGTTTTTTTCTGACGTTTTCAGCGTTAGGCATGGTAAAGTCAAACAAATCTAACGAATACATCAAGCTAAAAGCTGGTTTTAGCCGATTAACCAAAAACCCTGTGTAGGCAAGTCTTTTTTTATAAATAAATTTCTTTTTCACTCTGCGCAATATACTTCAAAAATATTTCATTGCAATTTTTAACAGAGAACAATGAGAGATTATCAAATTTGAAAAGAAAAATTGCTCGAAAACCAGCAAAATAAGGTTAGTGGAAGGGGAAATCTTCGATGCATGGTACGCGGAACCTATCATTTGCGATGAGTTTTACGTGAAAACTTATCAGACATTTGCTATTAAGCAATGTTCAAAGTGCCATTAGTTCGTGGTTACATATTAGTGCACTCATCTCAATGATATCAATTATATATGAGGAGCCAAGCTTCCAACCCTACTGAAATAGAAGTCAGTACAAAGATCTGAACGGCAAGAGACAGTCGATAACGTCAATAAGTGGGTGTGTCCATTACTAAATTTTAAACAATCTGTGTAATTTAATGCGAAAGATTGCAGCCTTTACTGGACTAAAAGAGTTGAATTATACGTAAATGAAAAATACAAGCCATCATACCCTGTAAAACATGCAGGATCTCAATTTAAATGACTGCTCACCGCAAGACAACTTCGCAAGAGCTGCAAACTATTGTATAACATGGCAACTCCTTTTCATCATGAGTCGATGAAAAGTAAGTAATTATCTACTGCAAAGAATGCTCTAACTATTGGTAACAAGATTGGTATTCTCTGAAAAAACATCGGTTGATCTATAAGTATCGTCAAATCTGTTTATTTTTCAAAATCCTTAAAATTCTACGTAATTCATGGCACCAATTAAGAACCGTGTTCAAAAATTAATGAATACGATAAATTTTTTGAGGTTAATTTGAGAAAATAATCAATACTTGTCATAGCTTAGATTCTTATAGGAACATCCTCAAATAATAAGTTCGTCATCGAAATGCGGATCAAAATGACACGCATTTGTTTGTGACTTGTCGTTGAGTGTTGATAAAAATGGATAAAACGGAAATTTATGCACTGATAATATACTTTTCCTTGACAATTTCAAGAATTACTGCAAACGGAGACGGTGAGTAGGTAGGAGACGGTGCTACATCATATTCAACACAGGTAAGGTGGTGTGCAAAATTTGACATCGATTCAATGCGACTTTGACGCGGGGCGCCTTTCGACGTCTGTTACCTAAGAAATGGTTAAGAAAAAAGTAAAAAAAATAGTACTGCATGATCGTCGAGTGGCAATACGTTATATAGCTGGAGAAATAAGGACCTCAATAAGAAACGTACCTAATTTTTCACATGATCATTTGGGAATGAGAAAGGTATCCTCGCGTTGGGCTTCCAGGATACGTACCGACGCACAAAAGCGAATTCGATTCAAGATCTCAAAGAGCTCATTGGAATATTTCAACAAGGTCCTAATCGCTATTTCGTTCGATTCATAACAGTAAATGAAAGATAACTTCGCCATTACTATCCTGACATAAAACTGTAATCGATGGCAAATAAAAGCCAGTCATCTCCAAATCCAAGGAAATTCCAGACAAATTCGTTTGCCGGTTAGATGATGGTCAGTTTTTTTGGGACAGCCGAGGAATTGTTACGATAAAATACCTTGATCATGGAGTGACTGTAACGAAAAGGATGTATGCAAAACAAATAAAAAATTACGTCAGGAAATTTGTGAATTCGAAATTTGTTGTCAGGAGAAAACTCGCAATAAAAATTCTTTTCCATCAAGAGAACGCACCTGTTCACAAGTCTACATGGAAATAAGACAAGATACTAAGTTTGAAATTTTCGAAAACTCATCAGAAATAGCTCCTAATGATTTTTATTCATTTCCTCGGGTAAAGAAATATTTGAGAGGCAAAAACTTGAAGATGATGATTTTTGATGAAGGGATGATGAAGGGATTTCGGAAGACAAAAGGTTTTACAAAAAGATTTTTTAAGGGGTTCATCCCATGTGACAGCCTGTTTTTTGGGCATTCTCTCAGGATTTTTCTGAACTACCAGTAAAATGGTATAGCTTACAGATTGTTATCATTTATCAACCAATATTTCAACAGTATGAGTATAAATTTTTAGCTTCAAAAAATGAGTAGAACGTGAGTTACAGAGTTCTGAACAAACGTTCCTTGCCTCGAAAAAAATGGGGTCTCGTTTCCTCAACGCTCCCGGCTGTTTGGCTTATCTGAAACAAAAGAAACTAGCGGTGTTATAAGCTTTAAGCCTAAAAGCACGGAATGAACTCTTTTTCACATCAAAATACCAAAAATTGAATTTCTGCTAGACTTTTGAAATCAAAGTAGCCAATGTTGCGTTTTTTGTTTATTTTTTCTTATGAAAAAATCAAAATTTTGGGAATTCGGGGTGTAGAATAATTTGGTCATGGAATTCATAATAGTCCATTTCATATATTTAAATGCGCTGAGTACCTCTAAAATTTCAAGTCATTTGTTCAAGCCGCTTTTCAGAGTTGATGGCGGAAAGTTGAAAAAAAAACACAATTTTGAGAAAAATGGGTTGAAGATTTAAAGTACGGTTAGACCTATGAAGATCTCAACATGTCTTCAATCCTGCCTAGTGCATTGAGTATTTTTTTCTCTTCCTCTTGGAACCTTTTCCAAGCTGATTGTTCATCTCTTGTGTTAATCCAGGCTTGTTTCACGGCATCACTTACGCGCCACTCAGAACGCGAAATTCGTTTGTCATAGCCCAGGTATGGACTTCGTGGCTCACGAGGCATCCCATAATCAAAATTATTTTCAGTACACCTGTAAAACTTTCATTAAAGACAATGACTAAAAAGTAGTTTCAACGACATTAAGGTCAGAATGAAGAAGCAAAAGTCCGAATAAACGAATTCAAAGATTCGCTATTGTTTTGTGCCTCTGCCCCTAAACAACGAATCAATAATTTGTCTTTTACCTATTTGTCTTTTACTACCCGAAAAGTTAAAATCGCAACAGGTTGAGTGCTCAAAGTAGAGAAAGAATTTACAAAATATGTTTCATGGACGAAAATTGGCGAATCATACCGCTACTAAAAATGTCCTTTATTATACGAATGCTTTTCGCTAATTAGGTACTATCCGAAATCTGTGTTCGGAATCCTATAAGAAATGGCAACATACAATATCAATGACGGCTTTAAAAGTTATGACTTTAAAGTATATCAAAGCTTTAGAAGATGTTTTTCCAGGAGCAAAATCCTAAGTCCTAAATCTTTCAAACCAAATATCGTTTACAGAACAAGCACTTTCCAAAAAGATCCCTTAACATTGCTGCGTACCAGATATGATTGATTCAGACACAGTTTTTTTTTTTTGCTTTGAATTGAGAAAACATCTTGGACTCAGCCTGGAATAAAACGATTTCATTTCAAATTCATACCCAAATCAACACACAGCTAGAACTGATTTGCCACTAGCATTAAAGTCATAAATTCAGTTTTAATAATTCAAGAGTCACCCGAGAAGATTATTATTCTTCATTTCCTACATCACGACTTGTCCTGATATGCCAAGTTACTTTTCTCCGCCATAAATCAATCCTTGACCCGGCAGCCATACTGTATCTTCTTACGTCCAGCATTGAATAAGAAAATATGAAAACATTATAGAAAAATCGAACAAGAATATAATAGATAGATTTGAGTTTCCGCTTGATTACATCGCTCCCGGGATCCTTTTCAGAAGAGATTAAATTTTATGGTGACACATTTTTTCAATGCACTTGTCAACTTTTACTGTTTCAACAAACAATCGAGTTTGTCTGAAATATATCTCTAAGCTGCAAACGTTATTATCTTTGTAAGTTAACGTATGCTAAACACTGTGTATAGTGTAATTATGTTATTTTAAAGGATGTCATTTTGACATTTTCAAGAAAATCATTTTCATGCTATGAAGTTAATTTCACTTTGAATTAGTTTATTTTTATAATGATTAATTATAAAAATTATAATGATGGTGCAAAGTCCTTGCGCGCACCTGCCAGCCTTTTTAGAGTTGTTTTGATACCAAACGTACACGAGAAGGTAATTTGGTCAGAAATATCCTACACCTTCACGGATTAATCTGAAGTTCCTTGAGAACAGTTACTTCAGTAGATGTGGTCGTCGTATGTCACAAAATATGCAGAAATTTATTAGAAAGCCACCAGTGATATCTGAACTCAAAATTCGCAGCACAAAAGGCCAGTGCTCTTGCTACTATACCATCTGGGTGTCAACGGACCGTCCCCAGCCAAAGAATTACAATCACATACAGATTTCATAACTTCCTGCAATTGTCTTCGTCCTTTTCTCATAAAAACGTAGACCACGCCGTAATGTTTATTGGTCGGACATGCATAATCAGTTAACCACAAATCAACGATGGTTTGACCCTTTTTTGGGAACAAAAGTGTAAACAGACGAGCAAGAAGTGCTAGTTGCTGAAGTCCCTGTAATATATGAACTTTCTATCATGTGTTATGTGGAGTATTTCCGTGAGTTTTGGTTAATCCTGCAGGTTTTGTTGAAGTTGACATTAAATCAGTGTCTAAATACAATAGTCAAATTGTTGAACTTTTCAACATTACTACGGTACCAAGAACGCAAGATTAATGAATATTCGAATATTGTTCAGGTTCCGTAATGGGACGCAATCCTGTTAATGCAGATACTAAAAAAAGTGCAATCACGCATTTTTGAGGACGGAAAACCACACAGTTTGAGAAATTTCTCGCTTATAGCGAGTTTCGGCGTATTTTGTGGTGCAAATTTCTAAAAACAAATTCAGGAGAATACACCGGTCAAAACGAGCAAATTGTGAACGTGAAAAAAAGACCACACCTACAGCAGACATAGTTCGAAGGAACTATGCGACGAGGCCAGTATAATACACTTTGGAGATTGAAGCACTGCCATATTTTTAAGGATTGACTTCTAGGGATCCTAATTTATATTTGTGCAAAATATGTCAATGCACATTCTGAAACCAATAAATAAAAGGCATTTCCGGCAGAAATATTGATTTGCTACCATCGGTAGAATATTTCACAGATTTGAATTCACATGATAATTTATGGAATGGACGTTAGAGGCTTGCTTGCAAAAAATATAATAGCAACTGTCAGGCGTTGAAAGAAAATATTATGGGGTGCCTGAGATAAAAGAATGATAATATGATGTTGCAATGGTGGATGTTAACTATTTTTGGTGCTATACAATATCACGTACAAATTTTTTAAGCATTGTTCCTTAATACGAATAGAGAAAAGTCTGCAATGGAACGAGATACCCATGTCAATTTCTTTTAAATGAACGTAAGTCTAATGTGAAAGGACACATTTACGACCTGGGTAGCAAATATTATTCAAAACCCACAAAGTTATTGGTGGGAAGTAGTAACGGTGGAATAAGAACCTACCAATAGCATTATGAAATAACAACTGAATGGGCTGCATTATTTTCGACCAATATTGATTCCGTGTATTTAAACTACATTGAAGTATTAACCACTGGATTCAGGAGTTAATTTGAGTTCGGTAAATTTCAATTGGTAAGTTTAGTTATTGGTAACCGTATTGGTTAGTTGGTAATTGGTGGTTGCCATGAGAAATGAAGGGGAATTACTCTATCATTTGCTCTCAATCTAATAATAAATCTCCAAAAAGAGGTGGCGAATATTAAAAGCAACTTCAATGCGTAAATTTATGTTGAGCATATTGATATATAGAAGGTAAAAGAGCACAGTGTCTTAAAAATTTGTTTGAAATTTCAAAATGCTTTCGGCCGACTTTAAATGAGATCTCGAAAAGAGAATAATCCACTACTTATGCCGTCTCTTAAGGATTGAGTACTATGAAAACATCATGTGGAAAAGTCCTGGTAATGGCAGTAATATTCGTGGTTTTAGCTTCGCACAGACCACTGCCGTCCATTACTCTTTGTCGAAGGAGCTCCTTGCAGTAGGGAAATGGGACTAGAGGACAAAAATGTTGACTTAATTCGATTGGAGATGTGCGTCATTGGACTTTAAGAATTAGAAATTACTGTGAATATTGGCTTTATTTGAAATTACAAAAATTTTTTATAAAGCCCTTACTGTGTGTTCTATATATCTCAACGACTGTAACTTATTTCAAAGAGCCATTTGCTTAGAAAAAAATTATCGGAAATTGTGCAATCAAATCCACTGGCCTTTAACCGATACCAGATTAAATGCGTTTTTAATCCAAAATCGCAAACAGGGACTATATCAAAACCACACTTGATCTTTTTAACGTTGCTATTACACTGAATTCAGCAGTGATCCTTAACTTTATATTTATTGTGTACTATTTTACTTTGTATTTTTCAAAAAATTTGTTTATTCTGAAACTTCACTTGTATGTTGAAGTTTGCATTGTGGATCGATTTATTTACGTCGCTCTGCGTTACAGTGTCGTATTTCAAAGCTTATCAAAAGTGATAACTTACGTACGGATTTTTTAATAGGAATAGTCTTCCATTTATTGTTGTTCATTGTGGTCAATAGTTAGATACAGCATATGAGTGCATTATCCTTCAGCTCATCACATGGGAGCTAACTCTCACAGATGGTTTATCTGGTTGCCCTATAGAAGCCAAGAAGGAACATTTATTCTAATCCTACTAAGGGCTCCAACTGCCTTCAGTAACTCTGTTCAAATAATTTGAAGCACTTGTGTTTCGGGTTGTGAAAATACACAAGAAAGTATCCCAGCTTTTTCTTTTCTCTCCGGCAGTCCAAAAATTGTAATACGTCTCATTGCCTATTCGTTCGGACTGTTGACAAAAAAATCTATTCGTTCTGCGAATGCCACGGAAGTGATCATGAACACCCTATTTTTCACAAGGAGTTATTAGTCTATATGATTTGCAGGAATAAACATGGAAAATGGTAACAAGACAAACCAAAGAATACGTGAGAAAGATCCATTTAAAGTGCTTGTCAAAACCTCCTCATATTTTGGAATTGGATGACGTGTTCAAACGATCAAGACCAATGAAGCTGAACTCTGGGAGAGGCCAAGGTCTAATACCGGACTGTAACGACATGGAAAAAGAAGAATAATAATATATCAGATCTGAAAGAATAAACTGGCAAATATAAGGAAAGTTAGAAAAGACAGTTCTCGAGAAATGGTTCTCGAATGTTACAATGCGTTATTGAAAATTTGAGTCCTAGAATTTTCATATTAATTTCAGCAGGTGCCAATATTTGAAAATAGCCTTGCAAAAATAAATGTCAAAAATGGTTCCTCTGTACAATTACGATAATCCGCTAAGGAAATTGAGTTTTGTTGCTGGCTTACCCAAAAAATTCTTTTAATTGCTAAAGCGCACATATTATGTCAATTGATAAAGAATATGAGCAAAAGTATACATTTCTGTAGCTGGTAAATTTTCCTACTACACTACATTTGACGCACGCGCTTCAAAAAAACAAAGTTCAAAATGTTAACTTCATCATTGATATGCACAATGCAGAACATATGACAGCACAAAAATATAATTCATGCAAAAAAGTTGAGAACAATCCTTCAACTTAATCCGAAGAGACATGGAAATCATTTATTTATATTCTACCACAATAGTCATAATTAATATGCTAAGCCCGATCCCATCAAACTATTTGTTCGTACTGCAACTTTTCCCCTGGACTAAACTGCACACATCCTTGCTCTAAAAAATCTTTTTTTTCGAATTTTTCGTACTTCTGAAACATTTCAGGAATTCAATGAGGGGGTCTCAGTAATGTGGCTCATATCTTCATAGCCTTAGGTCTTTGTTCCACTCTTTGGTTATCGGTTTGTCTACCTGCCTGCGTTTCACCACTAAAGCTTGAACATACTTCCGCCTTCACCTTTTTGGTTCTTGAAAGCAACTACAAGAAATTTTTCTATGCTTGTACTCCTCCCGATCCAATCGTTTAATGGCTGAATGGCGAATTACATCCTGGCTGGGTCAATATTGCTCCAACGACGTCCTACATCACAAGTCAATGATTTAGGAATTCACTTACCAATGAATAAAGAGACAGCGACGATCCCATGCTGAAAATATCCTCGACGATATAGATTGAGTATTTTGGTTCCAGACAACGAACTAAAAGTTAGCTGGCATAAATTACAGGATACACGCAACAGCCATATCTCTTATTAATACTCTTCGTTTTTAGCCATAGCCATTTAGCCTCCCAAACAGAAATCAAATACTCACACTCCTCCCTTAAATATTGGGTAGGCCAGCCAACCTACGACATTATGCTTTTCACTTAAGCGTCATAAATGGTGTGCAGATCGATTTGCCATCCAGGGATAAGAGACAAACCCTTTAACAGTGGAAGAGAGTGTGTTTGTGACGCGATGATGTTATCGACGGCCTTTTTCCATTTCTTACGCAACACAAATTGGGCTCGCATCCTCAACCATCCATAATTTATGACCTTGTATGCTTCCTTCCATCCGTGCATTAGGATTTGAAGTTACGTCTCGTACATAAATCCTTTTTCCATAAACGTACAGCAGAGCACAAAATTTATGTTACAACTTTATATAGAAGGGAGCAAAGGGATCACCAATTCACCGTAATACAATGGCAACGCATGTTCCGTAAAAGTATTTCATAACTATACAAGAAAGCTTGCCTACACTCAAAGGCGTTTAGCATCGAAATAACGTGGAAAATTTTTGTGATACCAATTGTGATTCAGTATTTATAATAAAAAGACTTATTATTACCATTTTCATCACGACGCAAGTGCTTTATTACTCTCTTATCCTCATCACTCAATTGAATGGGTACATATAATAAAGAAAGTGATTCAATCGAGATATCGCACCCGAAACAGGATGATAGCGGGTTTCAAATAGCGAAAAATTGTTCTACAGGAAAGTATCATCCACAACCCCTATAAAATTAAAGGCCTTCGTTTTTGTTTTGTTTTTCTTCTCGTGGAGAAGGTTAGTGGGTCTTCCGTATCAATTTCTACAAAGCCAGCGTTCACTAGACTTAAGACGTGGTTTTTAAAGGAATTCATAAATGCGTTCTATTATCAAAGCTGCCTACATATGCTTGGAAGCAACTAGTTGTCCATAGCAGACTTTCAAACATGGAAACACCATTTTATACCAAACTTCCACCTTGAAGCCACTTTATTTGTGAAAATTTCACATATTTTAATGTTCAAGCTTGAAGGTGACTTTATCAAATTGACTTTAGTTTGAAAAACATAATAAATTCATCTGTTTAGACAAGTTTTGATAGGAAGTTCAACTGGTGGATGGGATGATTTGAAGTCCAGCTTGATGATTTGGAGTCCAGTTTATAAGAAAGTCATGATATCCTCAGAATCTTTAAAAAAACTGTTCATGATTTTGGTTGAAGGAACAGTCACCAATCTTCATGAAACCGGATAAATGCCCATGTTCAATGGCAATCAGTAAATCCATACTTCAGAAATAAATAACTAGCAGAGCCCTCAAGAAAGGTATATGATTGTATTTACTTTAATTCACGCCTGTAACACTTTTGCTTTCCTTTAACTCCCCTCAAGTGTGCAAACGGAGCCTTTCCATGACCTTTTCTTCTACTTCGAATCAATGTACGCCTTCAGCCGCATAACAAACAAAGCCCACAATGAGTTCCTGAAAAACTGACCAATCGATTTTGCCCTTGAGAAGATTCTACCATTTAATTATGTAATAATTTCTGCTTGATTAAGCATTGTTGATTCTACCCGTCCGGAACAAGGACAAAATGATACTGATACGCGGAGCAAAGCTAAGGAGATTACTGTTCAGTCTTGCATACACTTAAGTTTATCTCTCACATGAACTTTATTAGATAAATTCCTTCAAGTGTTTAGTGGACCAATATTTTTTTTCGTACTTAAAGATTATATCCTTGTTATATTTGTGAAGTTATATTGGAAATGAGAATATTTCATACTTGTAGGAACAAGACAGTGCTATGAAATCATATAGTAATTATATAATTTTACGTATCGAAATTAGAAGATTATTCACATATTCCGTGTAATAACTATTCATTTTACTCTTTTATAGCTATACCAAAAGATTTTGGTATGAGATGTCAATACATTCTTGGTAATATTTGAGCCACAGACTATAACTGACTGACTTGACTCTACTGTTCAATGGCATTCGTTTCTAAAATAGTAGTATTAGCAGTAGTAGCAGTAATGGTAGTGTTAGCAGCAGTAGTAGTAAAAGTAATACTAGTTTTAGAAGCAGTTCCATAACAGTACACGGTGCTCTGAAACGTTGTGCTGTATGAGATCCTTTCCCGTCGTACATGATACTCTCTCCTGCCTAAAACTCTAATAAAGTCCTGGATTCATGGCCTTGAGAGCCACACAAAATGTGAATTACATAATGTGCATAACATAGTTCATACATTTTGAGGAAGGAGCACCTAAACAGGAAAAAAGGCAACATGAAATCTATCTCAGAAAACACCTTCGACAGAAACATTCAATTGTTTTATACTTGAAAATAATGAACAAAATTTCCGGGAAAAATCGATAAAGGAACAATTTTGCGAAATAATAATTTCTGTTTCATAAGCTTGGAAATATTCTGAAATTCGTTTTGCGACTTTGTTTCAATAAAAATAAGCAAATAATTTTATATTCAAGCTGATTATTCCCCTCACTTATTCTCTTATGCTCTTGGACTAGCTCGTCCATGACTTTCTGCTGAAATCGAAAAGTGAAAGATAATACAAAGCATCTGAAATTCTAGAAAATATTTCAATTTGAATCACCATGGATATTCATAAGCACTACTAGAGAGACGCTCCATTCTCGGAATTCGTTCCACGTACTTCTAAAAAACTTTCGCAGCTATAAGAAGGTGGCATACGCTACATGTGTAAAAATTTTCAGAGTAGTTTTTCATAGTAACAACTTGGAACTACAGGATTCCAACAATAAACAAAGTTAAATAGAAAATATTTGACCGCCGGTATTTAGAAGTGCTAGATATAAAAAATAATGCTTCTGTGTTCCAAGATACACTATCTGCTCAGTTGACACTGAAACCCTACAGTTTTTATAACATTTCCAAATTCTTTCATATATATTTCAATATTTCAAAATATTTCACAAGGACTGCCTGAAGTCAATTTAAACGACTCGCACAATGTCTTGCAAAACGTCTTGCAATTATCGAACTTCATTTTGAAAGCAGACGTTCCGAAGACGTTCGAAATAGACACTTTTGAGAAACTTAGACAAAAATTAATCCTAGAGCTGTGTAACGTACAATAATTGTAACGTCAATACCTAAGTCAAAGTTAACAAGGAGTACTTTTTTTCAGCTAGCTCAGCATGAGTAAACTGAAAAAATTCGTGATTGAACAGATACTTACCCAGATGAACACTATGGTTGCTTACACATGCTTGGGAATATACTACATAAAATACTGCAGTCCCTCTGTATGGGTTATTACCTGCTTTACATAGACTGCTCATTTCACTGATAATAACATAAATGATATATCTTAAAGGTCTGACTCATTGTCCCGCGACTTCTTCAAACACATCTATTTCGCTTTCATAGAAGTACCATCCGCATCCTGGGAATTAATGCCACCTCAGTCTCGTGAACTTTTACATTTGAGCTTGTCCACTCATTGATAGGTGATTTCACTCCCGTCGATTATAGAGGGCCTTAAGTCATGATTTGTACTTGCGAAGATGTCACGAACAAGGATCCAATAATTACCCGATAATGATAGTCTATTCACTTCAAGATGCAAATTTATAATTAATATTTTGGAAAAACAGAGATCCCTCCCGCCATTCCCCAGACATTTTTGAGACTGTCTAGATTATTATTTGTTTTATTCATTTGACGTCAAATCACATCGTGAGCATCTTTGGCAATTTTAAAGCCAGAGCCATTGTTGTGAACCTCAAACAAGAACTATGTACCTATGTATGTAACGACGACCAGCGGCTCATACACCTTCAATATATTAAAAATCTTGTGGTATTCATGAGCATGCCTCCCACATAACTGCATCTTCAAAAGGACATGGGCAACTCAGCTGACGTCAGTATTAATCGCATTCGGACCTAGACAAAATAGTCCTCCATTTTGAATATTGAAAAGGATGGCTTCAACACTTAACTTTCAAGTTGGTTCACAGCATCCGCTATCAACCACCGATTGAAAAAAAGTATACCAAAATTTTAGCCCACTCTTTTCACAAATAGAAATATAAGCTGCAGTGCGAGAGAGTCCTACAGAGTCTCGACAAAAATTTTAGATAGTACGAGGTCTGGCTATTAAATAACGAGACTGCACATGAAAAAGAGGTTTATTGTATAAATTATTCTACAATCGAACGCTCCCATTCAATGTAGTCCCTCCCCTCGCCACACACCGTTCCATTCGTTTTACCCATTGGTCAAAGCAATGCTGGAAGTCTTCTTTTGTGAGAGCCGTTAGCAGCTCCGCCGATTTTCGCTTCACCTTTTCAATAGTCTCGAGCCAGGTTCCTTTAAAGGCAGACTTGATCTTCGGAAACAAGAAAAAGTCACAAGGCGCTAAATCAGGCGAAGGTGGCTCGTGTTGGAGCACTGGAGATCCTTCAGTAGCTAAATAACGCTTCACATACAGCAAATTATGGGTAAGCGTGTTGTCCTGGTGCAAGATCCACAACTTGTTTTTCCACAACGGCTATTTTTTACGAATTCACTCCCGCTGTGTTGCCGAAACTTTCGAATAGTAAGTTCGGTTTACCGTTTGATCTTCTGGAACCCATTCAATCATCACGATGCCGTTCATGTCGAAGAATACTATTAACGTGGCCTTAAATTTTGATTTGGACATCCTTGCTTTTTTAATTCTTGGTAATGACGGAGTTTTCCAGTCCATCGATTTCCATTTAGTTTCAACATCGAACTGAAATATCCAGGTTTCGTCGCATGTGATGATGTTTTCCATCAATTCAGGCTTTTCATCTAAAGTCTCGAAGAAATCTGATCAGGTCTATAGAACACTGCGACAAAAACGTGTTTTCATACTGACTTAGCAGACACTACACACTAATCAGCGCTCCATTCGTTTCCCTCCCTACCCCTTTAACGCGCCTTTTGCGCCCGTTGCCTCGTTAGTTAATACCCACACCTAGTAATACGAAAAAAGTGGGCACGCCTCTGGAGAATAGCAGCTCGGTTTGGAATTAAAAAGAACTCGTTAGAAGAGTTTGAAAAAAGTTCACACTGTGAAGCATGACATTTTGTATTTCTTTTCTATTAAATTTAGCCGTGGATAGTGTCTTACCCCAGGGCCAAAGACATCAGAGCCGTCAAAAAGAAGCTAATGTATGTTACGCAAACATTATGTCACGCTGCTGTTCATCTAGAACAAAAACTTGAACTACAAAAATGGTGTGTATAACAAAGACAAAACAAAAATGATGATTCAGACAAGAAATTAGAAGCAACGAAAACTATTAGAACATTAGCATATGTGTACAAATAAATACTTGAGACGACAAGTGCAATTAAAATTTCCGAGAAAACATCTTCTTCTTCTTAGCACTACAACTCCTCTCGGGCTTTCGCTCCCTACAACAAGCGCCTGTCTCGTTCCATTGATCGTATCTTCCAATTTTGAAATCCGAGCAGCGATGAAAGTCAAACCAGCGTTTCTTTGGTTTCCTCACTAGCCTCCACACTTCAATTCTCCCAACGAATACATTTGTTGGTATCCTGTGAATCCATTCGATTCATATGGCTAGCCCATTGCATCTTCCGCAGTCTTACAATTGTTAAGACCTCCGATTCGTCACAAATTTCATACAGCTCATGGTTGTATCAAATTCGCCATCGGTTCTCGTCTAGCTTCGCTCCAATTAGCTGCCTCAGAACTCGTCATTAAAAGGCGTTCAATATATTTGCGGATGCTTGGGTAACGGTTTATGTTTCCATAGCATAGCAATGGTGTTCTCAACAATTTTAATATCTGGGGCTTTATTTTCCTGTGCTACAGCTGGTCTTCATAATCGTCGGAACTGAATAAAAGGATTTATCTCCGAGCTATACTCTTCTGTGTATTTCATCTCTTTCACTCGCCTTTTTGTTATTTTGGCTTTACATACAAAAATTCCCCGACATTTTCAATGCTGTATTCGTTAACTGTCATATTCTGGGCGTTTAAGGTTTTGACTCTTAAGTCTGTTTTATTTGTTTTACCTACTGGTTTTTTTTTCGCCGTCGAGTTTCACGAAAAGTTCTTTAGCGGTTATAAGCAACCGTGACAAAATATTGATCCGCATAGGCTACCATTTGGTACCTCTTGTATTGCCAAGTAGCTTTTTTTAGTCCAGCCCACGTCCCTGCTTTAGCCCGTCGGTGAGTTGGTTATTGACATGGACTTGGGAGATTGTCGACGTTATTGTTATTTTGGTAAGACGGACTAATTTGGTTGGAGTAACTAAGTGAAGCAATATTTGATACAGTGATTTACATCTATAGATTTCGTACAGTAGCTTATCACCTTTTTCTTGAATTGGGAATATAATTTAATGGCTCAAATCGTTCGGGATACATCCTTCTTTCCAGATGAGCTCGATTATTTCATGGATGGCTTTTTAAACACTGCTGACACCATACTTGATGAGCTCCACTGGCATCACATGGATGCCCGGCACTATATTATTTTTGTGAACTTTCATGGCGGAACAGACTTCATCCAGAGTTGGTGAGACCAATGGAAGCTGTGCAGGAATATTTTTATCTACAAGCTCCAATATTCGCACAGCTCTAGGTGCGAAGGGTTAAGGAATTTCTTGAAACATGAAGCCCATCTTTGCCCTTAAGCCCTTACTTTATATGCATGTTTTGTGTTGTTGCTCGCTTGGCTAACATCGAAGCTCCTTAATTGGTCGTCATAGGATTTTCTTTTCTCACTTCTAATGATCATATTCCCCACTCTTCTGAGATTTTCATACTCTTTCTCTTCGTCCTGGTTAACCTACCTACATATTTTTTGTATGCGTGGATTCTTTATATCAAATGCATCCTGACATACGTCCAATTCTTTTACGCTGGGCTAGCTCTTAATTGCTGTTTTCACTTCCACCAATATTTCGGTGCTTGTTTTCAACTTGATATCTGGTACGATGGGAGCTAGCTAGTCCAAAGAAAACATGGTGAATTCAGTTCGGAAATGAAGAATTTATTTTTGGAACATATTTCCGTGTTTAGAAGTGCATAATATACCCTTTGCCATGCTTGGCATGCGTGCATAACCCACACGAAAAAGTGCTCATCTCCTTTGAAATAAAGGTTTTCAGTCAAATCATCGGAATGAAGCCTGATCGAGACAAATAGCGAATCACATACAACAATGAGTGGTTAATTTTAACCAAGTGAGAAGTCTTCAAACTAATGAAGCTGCTGAAATTCCACAGGAAAGTTTGCTATAATCGGCAGACGGATACGAAAAAATCATTTGACGGAGGCGAAGGTGAAAAACCTGTAACCACAAATCAAAGTCCTTGGAGAAAGTTAGTTGAATCAGACAAAATTTAGATGCTGCCCTTTCAAAGAAAGAGAACGCGATGAATGGATTAAGAAGAGTCCAGGTAAGGCTTCCTGAAGACCAAAGCCCGTGATTGGCTGTAGAAGGTCGATGACGACTGAATTGATCTCGATGACAAAGCCTGTCTGAGACAAATTTGGTAAAGATACCACTAATTTATGCCAGAGAAAATTCGTTGTTAACAAATAAATTTACACATGTGACCATCATTTTGGAATACTTCTATAAAATATTGTTATTTGAATGCAAACACATCCAACCAACTTATGCATATATCGTTGCTTATTTAGTATTATAAAAGATCACAGGAAAATCACAGTAACACCTTATTTGGAAATTTGCGGACGATTTCCGTTAGAACCCTCAACGAGTGCACGGAACTCCTTCTGGAAAACTAGATTCGAGGTATAAGTCTTCTATGCACATTAAACACACTTCGAATACCCACAAAATGTCCTTTGTAACTGCATTAGTACGCCCAGTATTTGGCAACAGTGCAGCTGCCTGTACACAAAAATATAAAAGTATAAAATCAAAAATTTACTACCTCCAATGGCTGATACCAGCAAAGTAATTGACGGATTCCTTTTGAATAAAAATAAATCATGTTCCTTTAATGAAATGTTGAATGTTTTTGAACATTTTACAAACATATACTTAACAGAATACACCAATGTCAGTAATGAAAATGTGATCTTGACTAATAAAATTGATTTCATGTTGCGTTAACAGCTTTACATCATATTCTTCCATCAACTTCGAAGTATGTCATGTATATGGCGACATTCTTAAGCACATCAGCGACATGGGTTTGTACGGAAGTGCGCAGTAAGTGGTACGTACGTACGAGTATATAAATACATATGAATAGGAGGTGTGGATACATCACACGCTAGGGAAACATCAAATGAAATGTTCCAAGTCAGGACATTTACCCTTATTTTAACACATCCTTGAGCGGCCTTCCGAGTGCAATGACGGTGGTTTCGTCAGTTATATCGCATTTAACGGGAGCTAGGTAGCTTGATAAAGTTATATGGAAGGATATTTGCATGCTGTAAATTAATTATTTCTTTTCACACACCTTCATTTTTGCGCATATACGTAATTCGAAGAATTCGCAAATTTGAGTACCCTTATGCTCTCATTCGTCCTTTAAGGAACCTTTTTATATGCACATAGTTTAACCAAAAGTTTTCTCATAAACAAAATGATGCTTCATTTCAAATCCAAGATAAAAAATTCATGAATATCATTACATATATCCTTCAGTTCCTAGAAAATTATATGAACAATAAATTCCTTTTTAAACATTAAACATTAAGCAACATTCCATCGATGCCTCAAATGCCGAAAGCACTGTTTCAAAGGACACTGCATAACTATTTACCAGCGCTAATACATCGAATATATGCCAACTCTATTGAGGCCCGACCAGAATTTTCTAAATGCATAGGTTTTTTTTAAGGAAACATGAAAGGAAATTGAACGCCAAGTACAAAACGTGGTCAATACAGGGCCGCCGCTACAATTAGCATTAATACTTCGAGCAAACCACAGATGTAACGGTACCCAACCAAATCAAAAGCAGCATTATTTGCACTGGTCGATTTTCTCTCATTTTTGCGTATAACATGAATAGTTATCTCGGAAATAGTTATCTCCTCACACAAATGTAAATCTAGTTGTGCTTTTCTATATCTGTCTAAAATAAGGTATTTACGCTATTTCATACGCCCAAATAGCAACGTGACGCAATGTTTCACCAAAAAAGGGTGTCCGACTCCGGTAATAATCTGTTTTCACCTCAGCTACATTTTGTGAGCTTTAGAACAGCTGTGCTCAAAGGTCGTGCGATTTTAAAGGTTGACTTTTTCCTATACAAAAGTGGTTATTTGGCATTTTTCTACAACAACTTCCTCGCTCTGGTCGCTCTAATACGCGTTCATCCGTCATCAATCGATTCCCAGTTCTTTTTTTTATAAACTTATCATGCGTTTTGAAATTATGCACGCCATAGTCTTAGGCTGAATTCTCTTCTTTGTAGACATTTATCTTCTTGGTATTTAAAAAAGGTTCTCACTACAGACGTTATTTAATCACGGAGGTGGCTCATTTAGGGTATGCCACCGACGGAAGACATCCTAATGAATCTTTGAATTCCACAGTAGACGACATCTACTTTGTTAGACTGGAAAATTTGTCTGGCATTTTGTTATACTTTTTTTGTGTAAAAAAGTTGTGTTTTGTGTAAAGATTGTAAAGCTTGTGGCCTATCATAATAAAATAAATGAGTATCATATGTCATTCCATTTTCGAAATATCTGAATCCAAAGTGTAGGACAGAATTAGTACCCTGTTTAGCTAAATAATGCTCATTTACGAGGGTGAGTCAAATAAAAACCGGACTTTTGTCTTTATGAGTCTCAAATTCTGCCGAGCGGTCTGGTTGGGTGGGTGGTCTTAGGTTGGTTTGTTAAGAGTGGGGACGGCCGCTCCCAGGCTACTCATCCTCCCAGTTGATCAGTAGGAATCATTAGTGAGCAAGTGGTTCCTTTATCTATTGAGCAACGTATTATTATTAAATTTTTAACAAATGAAGATGTTTCACCGTCGAATATTTTGGCTTGGTTGGACGACCAGTTTGGTGACAACACGTTTCTACGGACACAAGTGTTTGATTGTGCTAGAAAATTTAAAAGTCGACGAGAAAGTTTAGAAAATTTATCTCACGATCGCGATCAAGTGATCGAGCCGATCACTTGATCGCGATCAAGTGTAACTGTTGACAATATTCAAGCGGTTCGAAATCTAAACGAGGGTGAACGCCGATTCACAATTGATGAAATCGGTTCAGAAGTGGATCAGCAAAAGCCGCCTACAGAAAAAAAAGAAGGAAAAATCCCATCAGAGAGGCCATTCACCTCTACGACAATGCCCGACCTCACACAGCTGCATTGACAAAGGATAAATTACTTGAGCTGCATTGGGAGACCCTGGAGCACCCTCCCTATAGCCTACACTTGTTCTCGCACGACTATTTTCTGTTTCGTCCCATGAAGGAAGCTTTGGGAGGCAAAAAATTTGAAGTGAATGAATAAGTTGAGGAGCGCGTGCTCAACTGGTTGACAACTCGACTTCAAACTTTCTATGAGCAAGGAATTTCTAAGCTACCAAAATATTGGAAAAAATGATTAAAGTCTTTTTTGAATATTACTTGAATATTATTATAACTATTACTGTTAATAAATGTGTATAAAATAAGTCCGGTTTATATATGACTCACCCTCGTAGTAAACATACATAAATACTTTCTAAGGATCACTTCAATAGGTTTTTCGTTCGGCCCTCGAACAGCTTAGAATGGTAATGTGTGGTCGTGTAAGAATAAAAAAAACTGGAAAAAAAGAAAACGGAAAGAAATAATCTACGTTCCCTTTTGTTTAAAAGGACTAAAATTTCTTGGAAACATTAAAGCGTCCTCCTGCTATCTCTGCAGACTTTCCAGAATTGTTAAAGGCCATATATTATGATTTGACTAGAGACGTCTTACCTATGCATCTTTCGCGACTCACGCAAGATAATAAAGAAAGTTTTAAAAGCTGCGTGTGATGAGTCGTGGCATTGTGTATGGAGCTGGCACTGTTGACTAGCCGTAGGTACCATTAACTTACACTTTTTCAACAACAAAAATTTAAATTCATTTAATTCAAAATCACTGTTTTCATGCCAATGATTTTTCCGAAACGACTGAGCCAATTTTTCTCGAATGTTTACGACTCATTGTAGGCATATATAGTTATCGTGTGAACCCCGGGCGTATCAAAATACTCATTTTTTCTAATTTTATAAGCCCAAATATCACAAAAAACACGAATTTTGAAAAATTAGTTTTAGACATTTAGACATTAGACACCTTACAGTCAACAAATTTCCGAAAACATGTCTTTATTGGACTTTTTGTCTATTGTCTATTTTTATTGTCGATTGTCTATTTATCAACCTTTTCTGTATTAGCTTTTTTATCGTCATCATTTCTTATTTTTCGAAATGATCTGAAACCTACTACTAGGTATCTTAGTCAATTAACATATCATGGGGTAAGTTTGAAGTATGATTCAAGGATCACAAAAGAATATTTAGTAAATAACATCTAGTGTTATTGTTGTATTACACTTATAATGAAATTGAAATTTTGCTGTTTCAAGTTTTCGATGTGAGTTGCTGTCATCAAAACTAAATCTTTCACAATGTAACATATATGCCCAACAATTATGTCCAGACTCTACAACACTCCCACCAGCGTCACGGACGCCTATGTCCAATTATGAAGTATGTTTCACAAACGAAGCTCGTGACCATTCAAGTAAATTTCCTTTCATGCAGTAGCGTATGAAAATTCAATAGATGCACTTTTTGACGTTTTCCACTTATGGCCTTTTGAACTTTTTACAATTTCGGAGAACTATTGCTGTAATGCCTGAATGGTTTGAACAACGAAATCCTCTTAACCTTACAGGATAGATATGAAAAAAAAACACACTGTATATTGTAACTTCTCTTCTAATTTCTAAGAATCCTTTAAACATAGCAAACAAGCTATGAGAACAAAATATTGTAAACTTTAAGATTTTTCTGGCCCCTGAAAATGTTTGCAATGCCAGGAGATTTCCCAATCGAGTCGGCAACATGCTGTTCGCTATTGTACCAAAATCATCCAAAAATACCATAGCATACATTATTTAAGTACTTTGTATTTTTATATTAGCGTATTTTTCCGCAGTAAAATTTTATGTCCTCTGATAATAAAAGCAGTCAAAGCCTACGCGTTCTCGACGTCGTATCCTCTTTACCTTGCTCATACTATGTTGCGACTCCCTACACCTACAAAAATTAAAGTACATAATTTTTGTAGGTGTAGGGAGTCGCAAGACCTCTTCCTAGTTTTTGTCAAATAATTATAGTTCTTCAGTTTTTCTACTACCAAATTTTGTAATAACAATTTTCCTCGTGAGTTAAAATTTAGAAAATATCAGAAAGACTTGTCAGGTCGAATGGAAATTTTGCATTCGAATCACCAACTGTATTCGCAACTTGTAATCCCTTATAAATGAAAACAATATTATAAAGAACATTCTCACTTACTCGTTGAATCAGTTTCGCAAAGATTCGCTCATATTTCGCATAGGAATATTGAATTGGCATCATTCCTATGTATCGCTATACAAAACATCATTAGACGTCATTTTTTATTACACGCTTTGGTGAGCTTTCACCTGGATACTGTTATTTTTCTGACATTTGATTACCCATTGTTAAAAGGCCGATGCATAGATGTATAAGATATAGAGAGCCCTCACCCGTGTACATTAGCGTAGGTGAGCGTCCGATGTTTTAATCTTGTCAGCTGTTCAACTTCATCAGCTGGTCAAATTTCGGGGCTACATTCGCTCCTGCCATTCCGGTCATGTGCAGCATGATGCCCGAAATTCTATCGAAACTTCAATGTTTTCCACGCGATTAGAAAATTCCATTCATAAATCATTAAGAACAGCTGAAAACTGCATTAACACTTAATGTTTTGTTGGAGGGCATATATTTGCCTTGAAATTGAAAATTATTCATCAATGTTATTACCCACAATTTTACATAGAAGTTAATAAATTAATTGGAGCATATAATTTACCAATCGAAAACATTCGCATTCATAAAATGTTATAATATTATCAATATTTACATTTTCCAAAATCTTCGGCTAAGTTCTAAATTTGACAGTGACTTAACATTACAGTTAGAAATGCAATTTCTGTAAAGGTGTAGTCACGCATATTACTAGAATGTTGAAATTATTATGAAATCGGTCGCTGAAATTGGTCGTTGTATGAAATTGGTCGCTGAATCATGCACTTTACTCAGTCAACGTTAATCAAAAATATGAAAATGCTTATATTGAGCATTTCTGATTGGATATGCTCATTAATGACATTAAAAACGGAATTATTGATTTGAACACATTTAATAAGCTACGTGTAGCCTTGATATTAGCTTAAGATTGCAATTTCCCCATATTTATTTGGCTCGTGGAAATTAAATCCAAATTCGAGCATCTGTCAAAATCGTATGGAATGTGCGGGGCTCAATTCTTCGGGAAATTATCTTCGTGAGAAGTTCCCGTTGTCGATTCACCTCTGCTCGTGTGCAGCAAAATTTGTTGATGATGGGGCACTTAATGTGATGACAGTTTTTTTGGAATTTTATTGATTTGAGGACAAAATATTGTTTACAAGTATTTGAATAATGAAATGCGAATTAAAACGAAACATTTGCTTGAAGTATAGCAAGCAAATATTGTAATGCTTGTGCTTCAAGTTCAGATGACGAAAATTTCGCCCATTCATTTGTACCACCTATGATTATTTTTCAGTAAGTATTGGTGAATTCGTGTTAACATGAGTAAATTTTCCGGAAAAAAATTGGGCTTCGAAAAAATAAACGAATCTTTTTGGCAGTCTCCCTTGCTTCTACAGTAATTCTCCTGTACTTTTTATTTATTTGAAGATTTATTTATCTGAAGAGTTTTCTTGAAAAACGTTAGCGTACAAGTACTTTATACATTCGCCTTGCATTCTCGCTTCTCAAAGTGTCATAACCCTAATTTAAACTACTAATTCTTTTTTATGTCTTATGATTTCGCTCTTTTTTCTGATTTAATATGAAACGCCAGGAAGAACTAGACAGGAAAAATGACGCAAACAGACATTATATCGGACAAACGTCAATGACAACCTGAGCACCATTTAACAACATTTGAATTTTGTCTTTTCAACGGATAGCACATGACAGAGCCCGCCTACAGACGTTTTCCCAGGTAACTGCTACAAGTATTGAAAACTTTGTATCCTAAACTTGCGGATTTGGCTGGCGTTTATTCCATATGTGCTTGAAATTGCGTGACCGCTAGGGCATGTGACATTTGTGCATACGCGTAGGTCGGGGGTACAGTCTAAATTTCTGCTGCACACAAAATCTACGAGGAGCAGCTCGTTTTCACTTAAATGTTTTGTGGATAGCCTCCAGTTGTTCTTCTGCAAATCTCATCGCTTTCGCATGGAAATCATGCTAAGGATGATCTTGAAGTGGATCTTGAAGAACACGAAAACCTTTCAAGACTGTCGTAAAAGAAACTTGTTCGAAACCAGCTTGAGCTCTTTCCACCTTTCTTTGTAAATTCACTTTCGAGGTATTCGACAAATTGATCAGAACTTCCGCACCCAAGAGTCTTCGCTTAGTTAGCTAGCAGGGGTATAAATCACTTATAAGTTCTAAGTGAAAAATGGATAAATTGATCCACCAAAAACTTCAAAAAAAAAAAAAAAAACTTTAACGTTATCGCCTTTTAGCAATCCAGTCAGTCAGATATGTTAATATGGATCGAAAAAATTCATTCGTTCATCGATTTGAAGTCGGTTGTGTTTTGTTTCAGATCCCCATCTACTATGAGTATACGTTCTACTAAAGGCAGTACCCCGCGAGTGTTGCTAGACAGAAGGCACTACCCTGCGAGTAACCAGACATTTGACGTAACCAGACAAGTTCTCACCAGACATTTGTTTTGGTCTCACAAAATGACAAATTTTTTAAATTTATTATGCAATAACTATTAGTGTCCCTAATGTTCTCCCATCTCTCCGGCAGGTTAACAATTTATCGCTGGTAAAATATAGTTTGTTTTGTCTGCAGGAAGTTTTCAAAAGCGATAGTGACTTACGCTTCAGAATTAAAGATTTTCCCATCTAAGAAGTTTCGTAAGGTTGTTTCCTTACAAAACTTCTTGAATGGGAAAACCTTCGGTAACAAAAGGTAACGATATGGTAAAACAATATGGTATATTTGGTTTATAAAACGATATGGTATATTTCCCTTGTTGTAAGTGGTCGGGCATTTCCGTATGGAAGAATTACGTTTTGCGATTAATGAGTGCACGATGCTTTTCATTTAGTTTCAACTGCTGAATATCCCTATTTGTAGTTATCGGTTAATTTGATTTCAACAACACGCTGTATCATTCTGGACAACCCCACCAAACACACAGTAATATCTTTTTCCCATAGAAGTTTGCTTTCGGATCTGCTAAGAATGGTTTATCAATACTAAGCCAATGTTTTTTAGTACTTTTGTTCCACTATAGACTGACTATATTCAAGACAGTCAAGACAATCCATTTTTCATCGCGTGTTACAATCGTGTGTTTAAAAAAGGCTCAACTTTCACCCTTGAAGGCAAACTTGGGTCAATTGACATGCGATCTTCATTATTCAAATCACTGTAAAGGTTAGGTTAGCATGCTTCAAAACTGCTGCCTTCACTGATTACTCCAAGTGACAGTTAAGAGTTGATTGTGATGTATTAAACCTGTTTGCTAGGCCTCTGTTGATTGACTTGATTTTCGCTCCTTATAGATCCCGCCTTCGGTTCATCTTTTAAGATTGTATCCCTCAAACGAGAAGTTATAAGCCAATTTCTAATTGTCCGATTAGTTATAGGTCCTTCACAATATGCACTGCATATTTTTCAGCTGTTTACTTATAGGCTTGTTAATATTGCTAAGGTATTACTAGGTGTAGAAGTATGAAAACAGATTTTTTATATAAGAAATACTCATGCGTTGTTTGAAATTTTTAAAAAATACTTTATTCAAAATAGTTTTCATTAGAATTTATATATTTTTTCCACCACTGCTACAAGTTAGGAAAGCCACGCTAAAAAAAACCCCATTCTCCTTGGAAGCAAACCAGTTTTCAAGCCATTCTCGAAGATTTTCATACGAATCGAAATGTTGTTCGGTGAATGCATGTTCCAATCAATCGATCAGATGGTAATTAACGGAGCCACGTCTGGAGAATGAGCTGCAAGTGTTTCCCAATTGAATGTCTCGATCGTATCAGTGATCCGTTTTGCTGTCTTTGAGGGGGCATTATCATGAAACAAAATGCCTGTATGTCGCCTTATTTGATTTTCCAGTCGTTTTTCACGTTTTGCTCGATTCAAATCGACCAGTGTTAACGGTTTCACATCCTTTTGATCAAACCAAACGCAGAGCATTCTTTCTTTCTTTCTTTCCAAAACGATTAGGTCTTGCCAGCAGCATTTGACAAGTGTTTTTAGGAATACTGTTTTCTGCGTCACATTTAAGCGTTCGCTTAAACTATTAGCCAGCATCATTATAGAGAAATTCTGGTTATATCTTCTACATCTTCTACATGATAAGTATTCAGTTTTTGACCCCATATTTTTGAGGATTAAAAACCAGTTTAACGAAACTTTTATCAGACAGAGCAGATGATAAAAGACAATCTGAAGTCTCTGCTATAGAGTGAAAATACAAACTCGTTATGATGGTAACTCATGCCGGGTAGACACGAACTTTCGTTTCTACATATCGGTGTTTGAGTTACTTATTGACCTCATACGTATGATCAGGACCCATTTCAAACAACGCCATACTTGATATGCGATCTGACATTCGAAGATTCATTGAACTCGTCCCTTGCACGATTGCATTTTCATTTTTTGAATCTAGTCCGATGCATTCCATTCTGTCTCTGTACAATTCACCTTTTACTTGAGAAAAATTCCAATCCCAACGCTTCAACTCCAAACCTGAAAGAGGAAGAAAATTTTGCCTCTAATTTGGGGAACACTATCCGTCACACTCGTTTATTGATAACTCCTGAGAAGCCCAGCCGTCACCACGTAGATGCTGAGGATAGGTTTTTGTAGCAGAGCTGTAGGTTTAAGCTCCGTTGCTTACTGGTAGCCAACTTGTATCCTTTACTAATATTATCATTGATCTCCCACTGTTCCTCTGCTTTAGGGGCATGTTCTTCTGTGAGAACAATCAAATGCACTGCACAAATGCAAGTCCTGTGGTTTGTTTGATAGCCTTTGAGGTTTCATGTTAATAACCGTTTAAAGATTTTTCCAGGCCGCAAAACGTGGTTGATGCAAAACGGGTACCGACAGAGTTTGTAATATTTAAAATCTACCCTGTTTTACTTCATGAATTTTCACCATGCGTAAGCTTGTATCTTGCAAAATAAACGCTCTATGAATTGACTAATCAACGTTTTTAAATGAGCTCCTAAAGTTGAAAACTAGTTTCAATCATATTTCGATATGCGCCACCCACTTCGACTTGATTTTTCAATCAAAATGAAAATAAAAACAGTCATATTTACTGCCGGAAAATGGATCATAGTATTATGCATTTATATATGAATGGTTTTCAACTCGTAAAGTTCCTGTTTCGGAAAAAAAATCAACTAATACTATTCTCTGTGAACAAAGTTTAAAAGATTTTCAACAAAGAAAGCTCGAAATAAGTTTCTTTCATACACCTTAAAACAAATGCTTAACTAAATTCATATTGAGACCAAAAGACCTACAAAATCACTACCTACAATGTAATATCCTTGCACGTGTGTAGTTACAGTCGCGAAGAAATGTTTCTTCCTATGCTATAAAATCATTATATGGATGATAATATATCTGATATTGTGCCTAAGAAAAAAAATTAAAACAAAATAAATATGATGTGGGCGCCATAATGCAAATGTATTGAATTGATTACGAAGAAGACCTCCAGCAGTCCTCACACAAGCCCTCACAAACCCCGTCAAATGAGTTTTCCTCCTCAATATTCGCTGATGGCTACTTGCTAAGCAAATATGATATATATATTTAAAAGATGTATAACAAATTCTCCGAATGCTAACAAATACCCTACCATCCACATAATATTATGCACCATATCAATTTCTCCCAAGGCAGCCGAAGTTATTCTTGGAAAAAAATGAAAATGCAATTTTTTGTTTGAAATTTGCATTTTTTCTCCATTCAAATGTTTAATAAAGCAATTTTGGATTCCTACTAATGAAATGAAAGATGCGTTGATTATTTCATGAAAATTTTTGGAATATTCTGAGTTTTTCTTCGCAGCTTTCAGTAACAGATTGAAAATTGCAAAATGCGAGGTTGCGCACGATTTTTGCCATTGTTAAAATATATCCTTAAGAGTTTTGTTCGTTGGAAATCAATCTTCGCCATCTCTTTCATAGCCTTGAGTCCGAATAGTATACACCATAATTAAAAGTTCAAAACTGAGAACTTTTGCTACTCTTCCAGAGATATTAACTTAAATGCATGAATCTGCTTGTGTAAAATAATTAAATATTTCAATACGAAGTATACGTTTATTGAACTTTGTAGAAGTTGTTTTCACTAAAGGATCCACTTTAATATTCTTAATTTTCGCACACAGCAGCACAGGCGGCAAGGTTTACACTCGTTTAGCATTCAAGACCAACCATTTGCCTTCATTACCTCATCATGGCACCATATGTGTAAAGTAAACCGTCAAAATTTCAACCCGCACAGACCCATTGTGTTTTTTGAATGTTGCCAAGCAAAAAAACATAATTTTGTGAAAATGCATTTAAAGTTTGTCTTGTAATTTTTTCAATGTTTTGTATTATCAAAGAATGTATCTTACACTCAACGAGAAATTTTCGGCCGATCGACTCTACCTTCTTGCTTTTCGTTAACTCAGGTTGTTGCGACTTCGTCTTTCTGAGCTCTGATTTTGTTCTTTTGAAGATGCAGCGCTAGATAAGCGGCTGCATTTCCAAAACTAGCTCACATAACGTCATCAACAAAGTATTTGTGAAAGTACTCACATCTTGGAAGGTATTTGTTCAAACTGTGCCTGTCTCATCTGTCCCCCAACAAACACCTTTACAGCTAATGTGTATGTCCACATAATCGCTAACAGTTCATGTCCCACTGCATTTAAAATTTCTACCGGTTTGCTGATGTAACGAATGTCTTCACTACAGATCTTAAGACGAATTAGAGTCGATTCATTTCGAAAGCAGAAGCACACAAGAAGATGATCTGGACAGAATCACGCTTGACCTCACAGAATTTCACAGATATGTAGGCTGACACAATGTCATCAGAAACACAGATACAAATATCATTATCAAAGACGTGACTTGATTGTCACATCTGTTACACGGAGGTCGAGTAGTCTAACTAAGCTGTTGAATTGGACGAGGATGAAATTTTAATCAACATCAAATTTCAGTGAAGGCGTAAAATTAAAGCGTTAATATTCGCAATGACTTTCCCATCGAGTTATTGTATATTCAGAAAGGGAAAAGTTTCCACTTCGTTCCATCTCCAACTGTCCAACAATCATTCCTGCCAGGAATTCCATAATTTAAGCCATTCGTCCCTGGATTAGTAAAATGAATTTCAATCTACATAATTGAAAGATTATTCCATTTGATGTTGAGTAACAATTATTTAAAGTGCATAAGTCGTCAGAGTTTTGAATAATCAAGATTCCAAGCACGAGTACTCCTAACCTAATAAATCCCACCGTAAAATTTAAATCTACCTGGGACGCCTTCACAGCATCCAAAATTCAAAGACGCTCGACTTTCTTGGAGTGGATTTACCATCTCAGCCTACAAATGAAATAAGCTGGCTCCCAAGCAAAACTTTACTCAGATCTACTCTGCTCGCAAACGAAATTATTTTTTGCTTCATTTAATAATATTAAACATCTGTCAATGCAGGACTTAAAAACAACGGAAAGCCGTTGAAAGTGATATAAAGTTGAGGACGACAGAAAACTCATGGAATGAAGGCAAGACCAGATTGGGCCAGGACGAATGCAAGATGACGTCAACAGTGTAGAAAGGCAAGCCGATAATCGGTGATTTACCTGACAAATGTCGGCTTATTTGTTCGAAGTGGAATAAATGTTTGAGATAGCTCGATGGCGGCGAATAATCTTTTGGCACTTTCAATGCTACAATCAAGGACACTGACTGAGAGAAGTGAGCATCAGAATTTTACGCCAGCGTTAATGCTTTTGATGTTTATTTCAAACGTCCTGTTTCTCCTTTAACAATTTTTGTTCAATTTATGGCTCTAATTAATAAAATGTTTGTATAGAATTCGAAAAATTTGCAATTGAAATAGAATTGAAAGACGGGAACAATTTTGAAAATTTTTTGCTTACTTTGTCCAGGTATTGAATTCACATGAAAAGAAAATTCAAATAAAGTTGACTTCAAGGAATATCAAAGAACAGATTAAGATTAAAGCAATTTTCTTCAATACACTTCATTAAGACGCGAAAAATCAAGCAATAAGAGCTTAAGGAATGTGCGTCCTAGCTAGGATACAGAGAGATGAGTGACAACGAGAAAATACATCCCCGGCCAAAAGTTACAGACAATCTTCAGCAGGTTGCTTTAAGAATCGATAATTCATAACACTGCAGATTTCCCCATGTGGATATTCTGATATTATGAAATAAAGTCTAAAATTACAACCCTTTGTATAATTGATTGGATGTAACAACAAATGCGACGAGAGAAATACTTGGAATATTTAGTTTTTTCATTATTTTGATCGTGTTTCTCGGTGACTGACATAATGAAACATTTTTATTTCAAAATTATATGTTTTTATGTGTTCCCTTATTTTTTAACGGAAAATTATTTACCTGAAACATTCCTCAGTGTACGCTTGTGCATAAAGATACTTTGACACTGAGTAAAACACTTGAGATTAGTACTGCAACGTGGAATGTCATCCCTATTTTACATAAGGAAGCCAAAGCAAAACATGTGTTTGCCTCTGGACTTGAAAAATCATAGACTTGTGTTCATGGCACAATCATAACGTAACCACTATGAAGCACTGACATCCCCGGGGGCCATCACATAGAAAGAGATTCGAATTTTCCATGTAGTAAGAAAAGCAAGCTTTGTAAAATAGAGAGCTTTTTAATGAAATAACGTAGGTGAGTGGTACAATCGCAAAATCGGGTTTTCACAGCTTAATTCTATTTGAGAATAATTTTTCTTGGGTATTAACATATGGGAGTCACTATGTACGAATACAAAATTTATGAGAAAGTTGATAAGCATCTCCTGTATATCTTTTCCCCTAATAAGTTTTGCTTACAAATACAAATGCATCTGGAAAATTGGATTTGAATACCATTATGTAGGGGGTTTGTTCGAAGAGATAGCGTTTGTAATGGTTAGACTATGGCAAAACCATCAAGACCACCTATGCTCAGGAAGGCCAAGAGCTACAACTTCCAATGGCGATCAATTTATCTCCGTTACCATAAAGGGAGACAAAGGGTAATGTAAGGCAATCTTACACAATGCCTTTACATATCATTGAAAATGCTGATGGAAAGACGTTTAAAGTGATTCCTTGTCTTGTCGTCTGCCAAAACGTTTACTTTGATCACTATACAAATGGTCGTACCTATCAAAATTGAGCAGAAAATAATAACATTATAATATAAAATTAATAATGACATTATATTGACTGATGAATCGAGTAGGAACGTTTTTTTTAAAAAAAGAAATATTTATGTTGGACGTTATGCGAAAGAAAATATTATTCGAGATTAAGTCTTGCCAATTTTCAAGAAAAGTTGTGGTTCCTTTTAGCTCTTAGGTTTCTTTTCGAGTCACGGCACTGCAGATTCGGTGCCAATTGACAAAAGATTGAAGTAAAATGATTGAGTAATCAATGTCAATGTGCTGCATATCAATGAACTATAAGATGAAACTTCTAAGATTTTAATTCAGAAGCTGTAGAATAATAGCAAATAGAGATTTAATGAGTAAAATTATAGTCTACTAGTGAATCAAGTTTCATGATATGTACATACGATTTTCGTGTAATTTTTTTTCATTTTTTCTTTGAATTGTTGCATATAACAACTAATCCCCTTTTGCCCTCGTTGCCAACCCCTCAAAAGAAGATGAATCTCATCATTCTTCACTTGCGTAATGACAATCATGTAGAACTAACATTTACTTATTTAGGCCTGAACTCTTCAAAAAAAAGGAACATTATACTCTTCAAGCCAATGAAAAAAAAGCGACGGATAAGGGAAGAGGAGGAACGCTCTGATGAAAAATTTCTACACGTCAAAAATCACTTTAAAGAATGCAAGCTGCAGCAATATCCTCATGTTAAAGTGAATCGTCTTCTCAGGTGAGATATCTTCTCTAAAGTAATGATGAAAATGCATAATTCTTTCACATCCGTTTGCGAGTAGGCATCCATCGGTCATTTCGATAAATCAGATGGCATTCCTATGTCTTCAATCCGAGTTTTGCATAGCTTATAACGAATTTTTAAATATTTTAACGTTCTAATGAATTTACAGGGTCCTTCACATTTCGCTTTAAAAAACAAGAAGTACATGAAAGAGTAAAGTGAAGGACCATCGTTTTACGAGCGTAGATAAGATTAAAAGTGCATCACTGAAAGAACTCAAAATTACAACGAAGAGAGACCTCTAGAAGTGTATTGACTTTGACAAGTGCTGTCATAAGTGTATGACATCTTAAGTGGATCACTTTGAAAGAGATAATAACGATGTAGACGCGGAAATAAAACTGTGTCCAAGTAAGTATTCTAATTTTATCCGTTATTTTTGAGTGCACCTAACACATTTATTGACTTCCGCTTGTTTTGAACTTGCCTTTCAGTTTTTCGTTACTTGGCCTTCTGAAAGTTTTGAAATTCTGAAAGTTTCAATCCACTTTTTCTCAAGTTCAACATTCTAAAACCCATTTTCTTGAGCTATTTGTTTATACAGTTTACATCACACCAAATTTTACTTACGCTAGTTGTTGTCAATTGTAAGGATACGCCCAATGAAGCAGCCGAAATTTGAAAACTTCCTACACTTCGTCACGTCTGAAACGAGAGTACGTAGACCAAGCAAACGTAAACTTATTTGCATTATTTTCCGCCAGCCTGACTACTAAGCTGTTACGGAGACCATTAAATGCTCGTAATACGCAACTACAATATAAGCTTTTTTCGCCTTTTCGTCTATAGAATTTCAATGAATATAGTAGAGCATAGAACAAGGCTTACTGCTGGCTCACGAAGTGCTAACAGCCTAAAACAACTACGCTTCCAAGAATTCTGTATAGCGTACGAGGAAATAACATTCATTTGTTCATTTTGGAACATGCAACTCATGTTTAAATGATTGTGCGTATCTTAAGCAGATGATGCTATACTTCTTGCATTTTTCACAAGCCCTCAAGATGATTTCACAATAAATTAAATATTTATTTCCATTCTTTAATTCTAGCTAGCTACTTTTTTCAAAATGAAACAATATGCATGCTGTCTCAAGTGGAACGCTTAGAATGTAAATGCTTTTTATGAAAACGACGATGCCATTTGACAAAATTTCTGACATGTCTTGAATGGCCTTTTCTTAATCTGTATTGCAAAATATATTTGTGCCTCTTTCTCAGTACAGATTCAAATTATTTTTATGCATCAACAAGGTTTTATTTGACGTCTGCTCTTATAAATTGAACTGATTTTTTGATTTGAATTTTCTATGTCATAAGCAAATGCAAGGATTATTATTTCATCCTCCGCGTTTACTTTTCCTAAATCTCAAACTTACGCGAGACCTTTACAACAGTCTTCTACGTTCGTATAAAAGCTTCTGGCCTTGTTCATGGAATGAAATTTTTCTTCGAATACAATCTAATCATCATCGTCCTATCTGAAGCACATAATATATTGCCGAAAAAATCGAAAGGCGATTCTTTTTATCGGCAAATGCATGAAGACACAAGGATAAAATGTAGGCAAAATCGAGAGTGAATCCCCCACGTACTCTGTTTGACGGGGTCCTGATCACAGCAAAAATCATCAGCGTAGCATAGATTATCCTTAGAAAAGCATGGGGAAAGCCATAGTAAAATAGATAACTGAGTACATATGCACGTCGTTAGGAAAAACCCAGCAGAAATACCCGCCTGTTATATATACTTGCATCAAAGATTAAAAAACCTACGATTCTGGGAAGGTGTTGCCATTTATTTGTCCTATTAAAGGTAAGAAAACCATTTGAATTGTGGGTTCAGCCAGATGGATCTAATAAATAAATTAACATCTTAATATAAAAATTGTACCAGACTTCATTCCATACATCCAACGGTTCGTCAGGTATGACTTACTGAATAAACGTGCCACTTTGAAAGTTCATTTCGAATTTCGGAATTTTTATCATACGTTTATACGTTAATATGTGCAGCAGTAGAAAATTCTGAGACGAATTTATGAATTAAATGAGCTTAATGCAATCATACAAATACTTAAAACTGCTATAATTATATCGTAATACCAGGACGATGTTGATATTTTTCACATGACAGAAACCTGGTTGAGGGCCCATGATAAACTTAAACGTACCTACGATGAAATATACACACGTAACCCCGAAAACAGCATTTGTGGAGAGGTGGTAATAGCCATCAACAAATCCTTACTACATACTCCTCTCCCTTCTTTCGATTCTACATATTAACAGAAATTAATATAGAATCATACGCCCAGCATTTTCTCGGGACAAAGCTTTCAAAGCGAAAAAATAATAAATTTCAGAAAAGATCTAAAACGATTCTGTAGGGTGGATAAAATAAGTCTACTGTGTGGTGACTTGAATGCTCCACATATGCATTGAAATTACACAACAATAACCGAACAGATTAAGCAAGTTTGGATCTCATTGTTGAGATAAAACTAGTTGACTAGGACAACTTAGTCCTCAACCACGCTCAAAAACCACGATTTTGCTACGTTAAAGGTAATCGGATCTACCCTTGACTTCATAATAGGTGATGAAAATGTGAGCCCCGCAGAACATACTGAATTGCAGGATCTGGTCTCTCCACATCTACCAGAATTCTTTTCAGTAGAAGCGGCGGTCAATTCTCAACACGCGATGAAACGATTCCAGTACTTCATGAGAACTAGTTTCGCGCAAATTTCGAGAAATTCAGTGGAGGAAAAAGAAAGGAAAACAGAGAAAATAAAACATACCATTTGTGGAGCAATAGAAAATAGTGCACCAAAACACAGCAGTTAACCGTGCCCACAACATGGAACTGGACAAGGAGGCTGATTAGAGTGCGTAACCCTCTATGTTGTCAGTGGGAAAAATCTTCACTCGTCCTTAAAGACTGGTTTGATCTCTCTAAGAGAGCTTTCATTGCGAAAATCACGAACGTTTGAAACCAAAACTGAAACAATATTCCTAACAGCCTTGGCCCCACGAAATCAATGCACGAAATGTCTGGAAGCTGACGAAAATACCGAAATGTAAACACCATAATCTTCAATATGGCCTGAAAGACTGCAATCGTATCCAGATTCATTCCATTGAGGGCAAAGCAGAGTTACTTACTGATAATTTCCACATACACCACAATATCTCCCGAAGAATGAGGGTCTTACCACCTTGAGCTCTTATTAAAGCAAACCAAATAATCGTGCAAATTAGGAAACTTAAAAATTGCAAAGCACCTGGATTCGACGGAATACCAAATCTAGCCATCAAAATCTTCCGAAAAAAGGATAATATTATTAATTGGCCTCGTATTAAACGCATGTTTCAATACTTTGCACCACCCAAATTGCTACAAATATGCTAACATTCCTATTCCGAAGCCTGGTAAAGATCCTAAAAGCCACAGGCCAAAGAGCATACTACTGGCGCTAGGGAAACGTTTTGAGAAGCTTATCTTGAAAAATTTGACTGATTACGTAGAAAAGAATAACATTCTGCATAATTTTAAACTTGTCTACAGGAATGGATACTCGCAAGTGTATCAGTTAATACGTGTCTCCAATGACATAAGAATAGTTTTGAAAACAAAAAAGTCGATGGGCCTGCTGACATATTAAGGAGCACAGTACCACACCATACTTGCACAAACTGATTTCATCGTTCCTGAGAGATGAAGCATACCAGATTGAATTTTGGCATTTGTTCAACATCCACTAAGACACGGTTATTGGTGATATTGGTGATTCCGTAGGGTTCATGCCTGGGTACTGCGGTTTTAAATATAATCACGTCCAATTTAGACACAAGAAAAATTTGCAAACAATCAGCGTTTACGGACGACACTTGTACTTCTGGCCAGTACACTGTCCTATTTATCTGCAAACAAGAGGAGATGTTGGAAAAGATCTACCAGTACGTTTAAAAGGTGGAAAAAATCAAGGTTAAGAAAGCTATGGTAATATTTTTCAGGAGAGAATGTAAGCCGCCTATGCTTACTAACAGGCCAACAAACTTTCTAGGCCAAAAAATTCTTTCATCCGAAGACCTGATCTGTTTATCATAATATGAAGTTCCCAGCATCGCTATCGAAAATTGGCCCATTTTTACCCTACCTAAAGAGGGTAGACCCCTTCAAACAATGCAATGAATTTGTCAAAAACTTTATTTGTTTAATTCCGGATTCAACTTGTTGGACTCAAACATTTAAAGTGGTAGTAAATCAACTTTGCGCCAAGAATGAACAGAATGATAAATTCAAAATTTTTGATTAGCCAACGTCACAAAAGATGCTTTTTAAATTCTTCAGAAAATGACATAAAATTTCTCAGACTTACACTTTATCATATTCAATATTAATCGATTGGAAAACTCCTACAGATCCAGACGCAATACATTCTGTTTCGCCACTCACTCAAAGGTCCGATTACTAATACAATCAAGAAATGAGATCATCGTCAGCAACGAAATCCATCTTATATTGAAGTGCTAATACAAGTATTTTAATAAAATCGAAGCGTCCTCCGTAACATGCTTCAAAAATTGCGTATATTCTTACAAAAACAATATTTTGAGTACCATCCTGAGCTAAACGATGCCATTAAATGTGATATGTTATTTCACGCCTTTTGGGTATTTATAATAGACCAAAATTACTAGTGAAACGTTCAATATTGCTACGTCCACAAGTTCTCATGACGATTCTCTGATTGGAGCACTGAAGTATGCTTCAAGGCTAATCAAATTATATGAGAGTCATAAAATTGGGCATACAGGGTCGTAATCGCATTTTTAATACTTAAATTGAGCTATTCATCATGTAACGATGTGAAACCTGCTATAACGCAAAATTTCGGCAAATAACTCACTGAGAACTCATCCATTAAGGACACAATTAGAAACCATTTACAACGACGAAGCATTCACTTCCAAAATGCTTTGCCGAAGAGGATGACGAGATCAAAAATGTCACATCGCCTCGGCAGGAAATGGTAAGGTACGATGGTTTTGCTTTATTACTCGAGCAACGTCCCGAATTTCACGCCAAGCGTAATTTCTTCCATTTCCATTTATTGTACAACACCATTTATTCCATCTATTTTCTACCGATAAAAGCCAAGGGATTCTATAGACACACACAGATTTGAAGCCAGCATGCACTCTCCGCCATCGTCCTTAGCCTAAACACCAGCCAATATAAAATGATTAGATCAAATTCCGGATTATGGGGAGAATAAACTTTTTATGGGTGTTTATAAAAGAATGTGTGCTGACACTCGTGTGGGTGTGAGTCGGTGAAGAAGAGAACAGTCGAATCGTAAGGACGAAATCCCACAGTGAAAGTATACTTGATCGTTTCCATCACAAGCAGTGCTCAAGCTTTGCCGGCTGACTAAAGGACATACAAAACGATATGCAAATTATACTCAACTCTAAACTCTGTTTACATGTCAATATTTATTGATTATTTTATATTACGTATGTTAAATGTACATGTGAGCGGTCTGAATGCTATTGAATCGAAAACAGCTGCAAAATGTGAATTCGAATATTAACACAAAATAAGTTTAATATGACATCTTCGCATGGTACAACTCACAATTACGTTCTTGGAAGTAATCTCGCTGAATCCATATCAGCCACGCCTGGGCCAACGTTATGGCACTATAGGCTATTTGTATTACTAATGAATCATTTAAAGCAGATCCGTGCAGCACCAAATATCAAACGTCTATGTTGAACTGATTTCAACTGTCACGTCATAAGGATACACTTTGACAAGACACAGTGAAATAATTATAGTTTTAAGCTATATTTCAAATGTTTCCTCCGTGATTTCCCATGAGATAAAGCTGGTAAATTAATTTGCTGTGACAGGGCTACAGATTTATTTTTATGATCTTCACAACGATAGGCGATTTGCTAAATCCTCTTGAAGCTATCATTTTTGTTCTTATTTCCTTCCTCTGTAAAGAATTCAAATTCATCACCACATATAAAATAGGATAGTCCATAAAGAAAGTATTCTGATCCTAGAAGTATTAAAAAAAATTATAGCAATGGTCAAAGAAGAGAGTGGCCGTTGAACTGACTGCAAATATTATGACGAGCGACTCTACAGGGACCCCTAACAAAACACTAAACGAGGATGGCCCCATGCAACACAAACCAAGCACAGCAAAGTCCAAATGGGAACCAATCGACGACACCTTGTTGAAGGGCTATCATAGGAGAAATTGTAATCAAAGAAGAGGTTCTACGGATCGTTCATACTTTCAACTCTCACAAATCAACAAATAGTACACTTCTTGACAAAAATATATACAGGACCTCTTATCTAGCAAATTGAACGAGTTGGAGTCAAAAATAATTTTTATAACGAACCAAAGCCAAATTGGCCACCTCCAAAACAAAGGAGTAAGTAATCTAACTTCTTCGATGTTGACAATCTTGGAACATTGGGTACATAAAAAGTACCGCGATCGTCACAGAGGGTTGTCCCAACAGACGCGGATAGGAGATCAAGGAAATTAACGAACCTTCAATAAAATTGGAATAGTTATAATAAATGCAGAATTGATGATATAATAAAATTTTCTGATTTCTCAAGGGACTATTGTCTGTCCGTGCTTATTGTCTTGGCTCCTTTTCAATTGGTTAGTGATAGTTCTGATGGGTCGATCTACTAACTAAAAGGAAACTAATATGCAATGAAAGGGTTATGATCTTTAATGAAGATACAGTAGAACCTCTCATAACGAACACCTTGCATAAAGAGTAATTGGAGAGAGCAAAATGTGTAGAATTTGCCTCTTAGCAAGCGACATTTCGCCTAAAAAGTTACGCAGAAAGAGGAAGTCTACTTTTCCTGTCATTCACTTGTGAGCCAGAACTTCCGCGCCGATGTATTAGTCTGTGTTCAGCACTCGACTTGTCAACGTTTTGTTTTCGAGTGTGACCACCCGTTTTTGAAACTTTGGTATTCAGACAGTGTTCGCAATTTTTCAAAACCTGTGCTTAAGTTTTTTCGAAGAAAACACAACACAGAAGACAATCATAAGAGAGAAAAATAACGGTTGAAATGAAACTTAAAATCTTTGAAAAGCGAGAACAAGGTGTCAGCGTGGCCAATCTAGCACGCACATGCAATCGATCAACACCAACAATCTGCGCTATTCTCAAGAACAAAACAAAATTAAGGAGACGAATTCTTCAAAGGGAGTGTCTAGAATGTCTTCGAAATGGTTACGTAGTCTTGATGATGTTGAGTGAATGTTTCTAGTATGGATAAACGAGAAGCGACACTTTTAACGAAAAAATTATTTAAGAGAAGGCGAAAAATATTCCCGCTGACCTCGTGTTGGAAAACCCCAGGAATAAAGAATTACAATTCAAGGGAAGTGTTCGATGGTTCGAAAAGTTTAAGAGATGAATCAGCATCCACAGCTTTGTGAGGCACGTTGAAGCAGCAAGCTCTGACACAAAAGCAGCAGGGAATCTAATCAGTGACTGCAATAAGCTCAGAGATCTTGGGGTTGCCTGTCGCAACAAAATTTTAATTTTAACGAGACGGATCTCATCTGGAAAAAAACTCAAAGTGAATTTATATTGTTGCGCTTTACCAGGTGCGTGACCTGTTTGCTTCGCAAATGTTGGCAAAAGTGAATTAAACACACACGAACTAATTTAAAATTAGTTGTTTGATAATTTATTCTTTTAATTAATTTCACTAACACTTCACAATTATTTTCACTTCATTACTACTTCACTTATTCACTTTTATTTTAATTAATTGATTAATTATAACAATTACTTTTACTTGCTCTTTAATCCGCGTACGATGTTTCAACCAATGCGGAATCTTCCACGTGGATCATTCTCGAGTTTACGCGCTGAGTCATTTCCTCTTCGAGAATGATCGGTGTATTGATTATCGATAATTGTTTACAAATTTGCCCTAAGACGACCACACTGGCGCGTGACATTATTCGAACGTGTCACAATATAATAGTAGAAGAGAATGCATTTGCAAGTCACAAAAATGGAAGGCCACATTACATTGTTATTTTATACGAATATAAACAGCGATTTGACAACTAAATCGCTGCTTGTTTACCATTCAGAAACTCCATAAGCCTTTAAGAAACGTTATGTTCAGAAGAGCAGACTAAATGTTTTGTGAAGATCCTACAAGAAGGTCTGGGTGATACGTGATACTTTCACTGATTGGATCAATGAAGTGTTTAGTCCATCCGTAAAAAAATTTTTGCTTGAAATGAATCTTCTTCTACATGTCTTGCTTGTTACGGACAGTGCGCCCCCCATCTTCCATGCCTATCTCCAAGATGATATTCATGAAGACTAAAATTTCATCAATATCCATTTCCTGCGTCCCAACACCAGGAACAGGTTTCAAAGATTTAAACAGAAAAGGTTTCAGAATGGCTGCATATGCTGACTTATAGTAATAAGAAGAAAACTCCCGGAAACAATGCACGATGCAGTACAGACCGCTTACTCACAATTGCATAAATGGGGGATGACAAACGGACTAAGCATCAACGTCAATAAAACCTAGCTTTTAATTTACATAAGGCGCCGAAAACAGAAAAACTTACCACCACCAACTATACAAGATAAGCGAATAATTTTGTTGGTAAAGGTGAAATATACAGGAGTAACCCTGGAAAACAATCAGGGTGCTCATACTGTAGAACTCAGGAAAACAGTGACGGCTGGACTTCTAACCAAGACGGGACAAACTCAACGAATTCCCACCACTGCAATAAAAGGGTGACGGTAACTATCAAACAACTATGACACAAACTGATTGTCATCATATGCAAGCCGTCTCCTTCCGTGAACGTGTCAATGCAACATAGAATACATTAACTTTCTTTTATAACTTGGGCTTTTTACATAAAATCGACCACGTGGGTAACGTCTATAAAAATTCACGGAATCACAGATGACGTTTCTTTAGAAGATGCATTGCTCATTGACATTACTATGGCCATTTGAGAATATCTGCAATTTTCTGTATCATTGTACATCATGGTGTTCGTTTCCCTTAATATCACAAGGACATCGAATTTCCTGAACATTCGAATTGCCTCATTTCATAGGCTTATCGTAATAGCTGTTGTGTTATTGCTGATGATTTAGTGGACTTTGGTGAGCAAGTGTGTCATTCCCTTTAATCTATAATTTTTCTGGACAACTTTCTTTTCAGGCGTAACTACTTCATTGAAATACTTTTGCACTCTGACCTAAGTCAATCTTATTGTTTGTAAATATAAACTTCCTAGCAATTGGTGCATTCCACTCGAAATTTTCTAATTTCTCAAGGGCTTTCGCTTGTTCTTTGTTCGATCCATGAATGATTTGGCCTCTGAATCAGTTAACCATCTTGTTTATTGCCTTGGCTCCTTTTCAATTTGCTGGTGATTTTTAGTTCTAGGAGTTATACATTCTTCCTCATATCAATATATTTTCAAAATGTTTTTCTGAATCATGAAGAACACCTAGTCCTTGAAACATGTATGTGAATAAAACAAACTAAACGCGATTGATTTGAAAATAGTTTGCTCAAGTTTTCTCCGCTCTTTTTGAAAATTTTTTGAAAATTACCAATAAATAACAAATGCATTTGCGAATGCCAACGACCGGGCGTACTAGAAGCTAATAGATCTATACAGTAAGAATATGTTTTCCAGTTTTTAATGACACCGAATTTCATTCCTTTCTTGAATCTTCGAATATATGAAGTTTCATTCATATGTTCTGTAATAAACTGAATATGTTTGTAAAATACAAATTTGAATGGATTAAATTATTTTGCCACCAGCACCGCATTAAATTTAAACAATTCGGGGGAAGGTATTTAAATGAAGTACTTTGTAACTCATTTCATGTTAGTTGACTAACATGAAACTTCCCTATATTAAACCACACAGATGCATCAACAAACACAACGTAGTACCTTAACCCTACCTGGTTTTGTCGCCACTTGAATTAGATATTCACATGCTCTGCGAAAGTCGTCTGCAACCTTGTAGAAATTCTTTCAGATTGTTAGGTAACTTTCGGTCTTTATTCAAAATTTCTGTTGTCTCCTTCACTTCTTAAGACGTTTTAATACGTAATACCTCATGACAAAGTAAATACTTCAAATTGTATGGCTCTCTTGAGCGGTGTGTTTCACTCCAAAGAATTTTTCAGGCGTGTTTAGTGCTCGCCTTGTTATCCTTGTTGGCTTTTATTCATACCAGACTGTTTTTAAGCCCCCTTCCCCAACAAACATACTTATTTGATTGAAGTCACACGTGATGTTCAGTTGTAACGATTTCGTAAGAAGTTATTTTGAGAACAAATTAACAGATACAAAAGGGAAGCCTTCTGAAAATGATTTTCACATGATTTTTGTGCTCTTTTTTATTATTCGAAAAAATAGACCCTGCCTACTCCGTCCATTACAGCAACTCAAAAACTTTTCTTATCTGTTCCAAACTTTAGAATTTATATTACAGCGATATTAAGTAATAAAGGCAATCAAAAATATTGTATTTTGTTAGTTCCGCTAAAAGCAAACAGCATTTTCCAAAAAATAAGTAAAGAAGTCATCCGATTTAAAAAATAGACAAATGTTGCAAGTCACATCGAGTAATCGATTCACAAAAATACTATGAAACATTCCTGATTATTTTGCTCTACATTCAGAAAGTTAAACAATTAAATTACATTATTACACATAAGTTGCAAAGTATTTCGGAACTTATTTTAGATTTAATTTTGGTATCCTTTCCCATTCCATGTAAGCCCGGAGCACTAAATTTACATTGATTACTATAGTCGTATGGTAGTATTTCTTACGAACGCTGTTTCTCAACGAGGATAGTATTAAAATAGGACATATCCCTACAACTAAAAATTGGTGTTAAGAATTATAGTCAGGTTTTTCCCTTGTTAATGCTAATTTATTAGAACTTGGATCTTGCATGGATAGTAGGAAAAGTCACCTTGCTTAGAAGAGGAATCCACTCAAGCTGTATTCCACTTGCTTTACAGAGTTACTAGTCCCCACTTACTTTCCGAGTTGTACTCGTACTTCCTTATTCAACGGATGTAACGAATAAGAAATAATTAAGCCTTGAATTGACAATTTATGTTTACTGATAGCAAATTCAACTTTTGATCAACTTTATTAGATTTTTTTAATTCTTTTACTTTTTTTACTTAATTTCAAAACCAAAAATATTTTTAAACATCCAAAGTATGTTTCGACTGTCGCAAGTTTTGAACTTAGGTTTCAACGTTTCATAAAAAGTTCATTATTAATTTGCTTTTTCTTTTTCGTTGCACGAATTGTAACATGAGGATCCGTCAAAATTAATTTGCAGATTCAGTGGAGAAATTTTACCGATTACCTTCTTTACAATTTGACTTGGAAGAGTCATGTTCCCCATGACATATGTGCATTTCCCTACATTTTATTCATACTAGTGCCCAAGAAGTCATATCTTAAATCACGTTTAAACTTCAATCGGTCATCCTGGCATTTGATATCATTCGAAGTACGAATAATTATTTTATTGAAAATCGGTAATCGTGGTCCCTTTCTCTTGAAAATTTTCTTGTCTCCTCAAGCAGATTCATTATCAAATGAATTTTGCATATTTTAACAGATATCTTCATTGTATAAGAAAGCTTCATACAAAAGGTTGCTCGTCTGTAAAGCAAGTAATTAAACTTTAAAATTTTTAAATTTGCAATAATTGAATCCGTAGCCGTCGAAGCGTCTCCCGTCAAGATAGACATAGGGAAAGTATCTGAGTAACTGGTAACCAAATAACGAGATTAGTAAGAACAGCCACACCACAAGGGGGTGTAATGTCTCCTATGCTTTGGATGCTTCTGATGTATAATAGTATGGCAGTATTCGAGAGGGAGTAAATAAAGGGTTTCTTGAGGGTTCTCATATACCAAAACAAGGATACCATCAAAAATCTAGTTATTACACGCACCCACAAAAACACAAAACACATTATACGATCGATGCTACTTTTTCAGTTTCCGTTAAAAAGGGGTTCCACACATCGTTGATACTTTCAACACTCCCAAATCACCAGAAACCAACGAAGAAAGTATCATTATACCGATGCAATTAGATGTTGCTATAGTACGTTTCCTGTGTAAAATATTTACAGAAACTCTTATCAAGCGGTTTCATTCCTTTGAACAGAATGTATGCAAAAATATTTCGTATAACGCACCAATCTAAAGACAAGGACTATGGACTAAGCAACTTGGCGTCTTTTAAGTTGAAAATCTCGGAGCGTCTTGGCTTGGGCACATAAAAAGTACCGCGAACGTTATATAGCGTCATCCCAACAGGCGCGGATAAATGCCAGAATGCTTAACAGAGACTTTACTACATGAAGTAGTGGGCAGGGTAGAAACAGACGTGGCTAACAAAGAATCCACCCTGGTGGACTTCAACGATATTAACAAACCCTTCAATCACTTTGAATCAGATACAATAGTAGTAGAATCGATGATTCAATCAAATGTTCCGATTTTTCAAGGGACTTTCGCTCGTCCTATGTCGATCAATGAATAAATTCTCTTCTGAATGAGGTAACCAACTAGCTCTGATTTTTCTAATATGTTCTTCAATAGGTTTAACCAAATGCATGGTCGATCCACTAACTAAAAGAAAAGTCATATTCAATGAAGGGACACCACATGGTCACTTTGGATTAGATGCAGCAATTAAATTGATCATCAAAGATCTAAACGGAAGGTGTATGAAACAGATGAACTTTCCATCACAAACTATAAAAGGTAAGCAAATAAGTTGGTTGATAAAGGTGAAATATTGAGGAAGAACCCTGGACAGTAAAGTAACTTTGAGGACTCATACTGGAGAAGTCAGAAAGAGAATGACGACTGGACATTTAACCATGGTTGGTAAAACACAGTTTTATAAGCCCGAACTCACCTGATTGTGAAAATCACCATAGAAAAGTCTAACGGCATAAGAGAATTCGAGCTTGATAGCCACTTGTACATTTACAGTTACATGGTTTCGATTTGAATCTCCAAAAATCTTAAGCCCAACCTTATTCTCAACTGAAAAATCACACTAAACAGGGAAATGCTGAACACGAAGTGAAAATCTCTTGAATATTTCTTTTCGCACTAAATACCGCAATTTTGGTTATTCGCAAATCCATTGAATCAGAAATGCACTTCATTGGAATAAATGATTTTTCCCCGAACTCTGAATCGACTTCTCACTGCTCGAAGGTCAATTTTCAGACATTCGACGCAAACCATGATCATGAGATTTAAACTCCTCAGTCAGTTGAACCTTGAATTTCACGCAAAATTCTCTAAGAACTATAGATGCTGCGACCGATGCCGAAAAGGACAGATTTTCATTTTCAGTCTCGCTAACAGCTGCGATATTCTGCGATACACGAGCAGTTTCGCCTCAGCTCTCTCTGTATCTCAAATTTTACACTGAGACGATTGTGAGAACGGTACAATCGGTCGATTATGCGGGCCATTCATTAGGAGAAATAGCTAACACATCCCGACAGATTTGACTTTGATTTTAGTTATAAATTGTGATTTATAATTATTTCTAATTATAGTATATTATGAATTATAATAATTTTTAATTTTTGTTCAATCGTCAACGTTTCAATGATAATTTGCTACTGAGCACGGCGGTCAAAGCTTAAATTTGACTTTTTCATCATTTTTTGTTTTCGTTTTGATAGTTGAGAGATCTTGCGTTCCTACTGATAAACTCTATGCATGCGCGATAAATAACCAAAAAGAGTGACAAGATTATTATCCAATTATATTAAGGGAATCCGAAGGAACCTTTGGACAGACCCGTAGAATTTACTATAATTCCAGACAAATCAAGAGATTATTTCAAAATGAATGAAATCTGTATGGGTGAATGAATAAATAGAATATATAAATAAATTGCAAGGGCTTGTTCCCACTGGACCACTTAGAGTAAAGGTTTTCAATTGAATGTTCAGTCATTAAAGCAAACGGAAAAATGGAACACTAACACATTCCACTATGAACACGATAAAATATTCAATATAAGACTTTATTGCCTACGTTTTATGCTTATGAATGTTTTTCTAGTTATTTCTTGATAGATTGGAACAATTTCTATCCCAACTAGAAGCGGATTACCAGAGATGGCTCTCATAGATAGGCTTCCGTGTACTAAAATTGTATAGAATCTATAACGTTCGACTCTCATAGCTAAAGCTCCCAACAACCATTCACTATCCAGCAACCTTTTCTTTCACAAGAAATTTTACGATATTTCCAGCACTTCTTCACTAATGGATTCGACTACTTTATTACCAAACTTATTAAACATTACTTATCCAAACCGCATACCATAACATGGTGAGTGTTATACATCCTACTTGGTAATAAGTCTAGAATTTCGGTTGAAAAAGAACCCATCAAATGAAATTTGCTTTCAAGAAGCCAAAGCTTCATCAGGCTCCTTGGCCCTTGTTGTGTTTCTTTACCGACGAGGACTTTGTCGTCTTTCAAGTATAACGTGAATACTTCTAACTTTATGAATTGTGCAGCGACAAACGCAAGCAAGACAACAACGGAAACAATAGTCAGGATGATGTTGGTGATGATGGTAATTAATTTACGTTCTTTTTTCTGGGGACGTTTTAAATCATCCTCGCTGACTCTGTAAAAGAACAGGCGTAGTGCTTCTATAGATTACTAAGGGCTGAAAAAAAGAAATGATATAGTATAACAAAAGAAATGAAAATCAGGGTCAGAGGAGCTTCAATCTACAGAAATATCAAATTTAGTACGGCTGAAAGGAATTTTCCGAACATGACATAGCAGTTTTTATATCGTCTTATCGTCGCTATTCTATGGATCTTATATATTTTTGATATTGAAAAAGTTACATGGGGATAAAATTTACAAATCGAACGTACTACTTCTGGCTGGCTATGCAATGGATCGTTCCGATGATGAATTCAAATTTAGGCATCCTAAATTTTTTTTTTTCATGATGAAATTATGATTCATAATTCCATATGTACACTTAGCGGTTTTCCTTTGAAGGAAAATTTCTTTAAAGGATGCAGTACATAATCCAATAGCTTGTTCATAACAGTCCATGATTAAGCAACATTTAATCGTATTCTTACTTGAATTTCACATATGGTTGATGAAAGTCGATGTTGAGCTCTTATAATTTCTCCTGTACCTGCTCAACCAAAAGAAGTTGGTCAATCGTCCTTTTCTAAGACCTGTCTGGTACTCACCAAATACTATGTCAACTTACACTTGTACCTTATGTTCTGTCCAATTACGCTAGGAAACTGCAAAGTAGGGGCAAGCCTCTGTAGTTTCCATATTGTAACTAGCAGCGTCTCCCTATCTAAGGATAGAGCAGGTAACGCCTTTTGAATACTCCTGCAGGATCATTGGATATTCAACACTGTTCACCGTTGTAGGGTGAACATATATAGCAGAGTCGGTGAGTCCCTTTGGCTGATGTAATTCATTTGCATGATAAGTTTACAGGATACCTCTATAGTAAGACAGTATAGTAAGTGTTATCGTGCCTCCATTTTTCCTCGCGTTATTCCCGTTCGGGTAGGAGAAACAATCATCAAGTTGAAGGAATCAATAAAATACCTTGGCTTGATGATTGACTCGAGGATGAGCTTCCTCGAGCAGGTTCGAGCGTCAGCGGATAAGGCTTCTGCGGGAGTATCGTCTCTCAGTAGCCTTATGGTCAAAACGCGGCGACCAACCTCGAGTAAAAGACGTCTACTGATGAGCCCAATGGAGTCAGTGCTCTTGTACGGCTTCGAAGTCTGGATAGATGCTCTTAATAAGGAGTCCCGAATAATAAGGAAACGCGAGGCAGGTGGTCCGTACGGCTCATTAGTGACTTTGGGCCGTGGTTCTGCAGAATGCATGGTGAGACTGATAATTATCTGACGGAACTACTCATTGAGCACGGGTATTTTCAGATTCACTTGTATATGATGGGAAATTCACCGTCCCCAGCTTGCTTGTTCCGCCCGGAGATGACAGATGACGCCTGCCATACATAGGGAAAGTGACATCCTTACATGTGGAAGATGCATAAGATTCCTTTTGCATCTCTCGGAGAAAAAAGACGTCCTCTCTCCATAACACGTAACAGGGAAAATGATGAAATTAAATAATTTTTGACTGGCTGCCCTGGATGAAACGCGTATCCAGCAGAAGAAGGCACTGTCACGATAGCAAATACTGTATTGAAATCCAATAAAGTTGGCATCATAGACAGAGTTTTAAAAGCAAGGTATACGGCCGCCGATAGTTTACGGTGATTCCACAACTCATGATACTGCTTAACAATGAAGCACTGCAATCCTTCCTAAAAAGAATGATGAAAAGAATCTTAGACATGCTTCGAAGTGATAGCAGAATCCATTTTTGATAGGAGTTGAAAAGTGAGACAGTTGACTTGAAATAAGGGCTACGTAGAGCTAGTTCTATTGAGCACTCTTGCAAACTCTTGTGAGTATAAGAACACTCCCACCGCTTACCAAAAACCTCTAATCTTGTCTTTCTTGCCGGACAGAGAAGATTGTCGGCATGTAATTGGTTTTGAATTTCATTACCGGGAACTTTCAGGATTTCCATAGTACGGTTAAGAAATCTTGTTTAACTTGTCAAATAATGTCAGTACTCTATCTTGTATGTATTTCTATACTGTTTCTAGTCGTAAGTTCTAGTGTATGTCTGTTTTCCATGTCCTGGTATACCATGGAATTTGACAAATCCACAGTGAGTCTCTAATCTACAGGAATTGAAGCACTTTTTTGTGGGTATTCGCTATAGGACAAATAGTGAAACTGCTATAGAGTAGTTTCAGTCGTATTGTTTGCTTGTAGATGAGCATTTTGTTTTTTTATATTTGGGCGGCCTAAACAAGGAAGAGGTTGTAAGGAGGAGATTTTTCCTAGGCAGTGGGCACCTTTGTGACGAATTTGGTTTTTCCAGGTAAGTCGGTGGTCGAAGCAGTTCTGCGCTGTGGTATTGTGTTGGTGTCAATGTTTTGAGCCTTGGTCTTTTTCGTCTACGTTTGGTGATCGACTTGCATTGAATTATAGAACATACAAGTGTCATACGTACATAGTGAAAATTTAACATTGTTTGATGTGTTAATGTGTGATATGAATGTTAGATTGTGCAATATTGGGGCAACGAGTCATCCTCAATCCAACTTGAATAGTGCTCGGTGTTGAGAGATGATCTTCTGCCCTATCGACTTTTTAGGTGGGTGAGTATCAATTGAATGTTTTGTAGGGGGACATAGAATTCATACATTTCGAGGGTTAATCCTGTATGCTAGACTTGGTCAGAGACTTAAGATATGTCGAACATAATTCAGCCTGTTCATTCAGTCAAATCCATTTCTTATATACTGGACCACCCTTAACAACTAGAGTTTTGTCGAAAGTGCATCTTCTCTTAATACGGTATCCGTTTCGTCGAGGTCTTCCCTCCAAAAGGTATTTTCCTAAAATGTAGCTCCACCGTGTCTGCAAGGACTTCCAATTTTCGAGTTTGTCATACTTTTTGCCATTTGTTCCGCATCTACACGTTTTTGCCCCTATGTAGTTAAGGTAACTAGGTAGTTTTTACTACCAATAAGTAAGTCTGAAAAGTTTCGACCACAACGTAAAGATGACGGCACACGTCAATGAAAGCTAGTAAATGTAGTTGTGCATCTTTCGACAGTTACTTACAAAAGTTACATCCATTTTGGATGAGCAGTTTTTAGTTGAAAGTCGTTTAAGTGAGTCGAAGTTAGTATTTTTGTGGAAATGGAAAAAACATTTGTAAAGAGCTGTTATTAAATATTTGTTTTTGAAAGGCAATACGCCTACGCACATTAAAGATGAGTTGGACTCTGTGTATGGGCACTCTGCACCATCTTTTATCACAGTAAAATTTTGGACAGCTGAATTTAAATATGGCCGAAACAACTTGGAAGATGATGAATGTTCGGGACGCCTAAAAACTCCAATTATGTACTTATATCTGAATAATATCAATAAATGCTCCAAATTTATCCATCTGATTCAACAGATTTATCCTGACGACGATGACAAACCAACAATCAAATACAAATGTTTTTCACAGTCAAGGTAACTTCAGGATGACGTAGATACTACAAATATTTTCGAATGCTTTTATTCATTCTTGTCTTCACTGGTTGGTGTTTTTTTAAAAATTCTTAAAAATTTAATTCCTTAGGAAGCTACAAGCAGAATACCGATCTATATGCGGGAATTTGCTCTTGTTTAATTAGACGAAATAAAATGAAAAATATTTCTCATTTTCGGGAATCGTTTGGAATTCGAAAACTTTTTATATAAGCAATTCCATTGTACTGCGATAAGATTTTCAATATTAATTCGTAAGGAACAGCAAAAAATGTTTTTTCCACATATACATGGATTGAATGATACTTTTGTGTTGTTAGAAGTAAATAACAAAGATAAACGTTTTTTATTACTTTTTAGTTTTATATACACTTTGATTATTATCATAATATATTTATAAAGCTATGACAGAGCTTAATTTTAACAACGTCGTACGCGTTTGAGCGGCAAGAGCAGGAGCAAAGTTATAAGGACTGAAATTTTCCACGTCACATGATTGATTGATAGATATGATTGATTGCATGAAGGTGGCGGACAAGTGGTGTTAAAAAAATATTTTCCTATTTTATTCAAAGTAATAATTAATTTATTCACGCAGAATATTATTTTTGATTACAGCAGAGTATTGCGTTTTCAGACAGGGATATCAGACAAAGCTAAATGGAATTTATAAAGCTTGTAGCGACTACTCATATTATATAGACTGCTAAGATAAAAAAGAGTTAAGATAGAATGTTAAAAATCATTTAGATTTAGTTTTTTAAACAGCAATTCTTTTGCATTGGACTGAGCACTCAGCACCTTTTTCTTTTAAGCAACTTCGGTGATTTTTAGGATATCTGAAAAAATTACGCATTCCACGAAAAAAATTTTGTAACTTGGGGAAAGGAGCTGTTTTTCGTCATTCAAGCCGTTTTTGCGTCGTTTGGTTAAAAAATATACTACCATGAAGTAGCATCAGCCGTATTATCTGTTTCTTAATGAACAATCTATTTGGATGCTAAACTTCCTGAATCTTAGTTCATTGCAGAGGCGAAAAGTTGTAGAGCTGTGCTCAACAGTGTCCTCATTTGTTCGCTATGTTGTTACTCCACGAAATCCTGTTGCGAGTTGTCTTCCGAGTTCCAAGCATTCATTGTTCCTTTTCGAGGGATGTATAAATTCTTCACTGGTATCATAATTGGCCATCGCATCCTCGTGATAAAATTACTTACGTCTTTTCCAAATCAATCTGAATCTCCTCTGCATAGAAATATTCAATTGCATTTTCGATCAGACTAATGTTGCATTTCGGACTGAGGCGAATAGACAGGTATCATTTTTACATATTATCATATTTTTACATTTTATCATTTTTACATATGGGGACAATGGAGGCATATCTGCAACAAATGATGTATACGAAGTAAAGTTGTATATGATATAGTAGTAGTATATCATATGCGAGATCTATGAGAAATCTCAGCTTTTGTGTCTCGCAGTCGGGTAATTATATGGATTTAGACACCGGTAGTTCTAAGCTCTAAGAATAATCTAAGGAATTTTTGATGTACGAACCATTTTTAATTTACGCTGGCCCTAAATTGCATATATTTTAAATATTCATCCTGCATGCCAAACATTACAGATGCTCGCCCTGTATCAAACAGAACGAGGCCCGTTGACATCTTAAGATTGAACCCTGTACTTATATGTTGGACAACCCTCTCTAATTGAAGCTTTATTACAAATTATTTTGCCAGAATCATGTTTTTTTTTTCTTAAATTTCTGCTTAGTGTCGAATTGCTTCTCTAATTTTTTTTTGTTTTTAACTACCATATGAAAAAGAGTGAGTAGCGTCCTCTCTATAATTTCCAGTAAAGAAAACGACGGTCGGATTGCTTTTTTGAAAAAAACACTATCCCTTTTAAGTCAGTTTCAATTACTTGTCCCAACGTGATCTCTTTTCTCATTTGATTCAAAATCGTTTGCCCTAAGACGGTTACAGTGTGTTTTAAAAACCATCTGAACCTTTGACACCATGTATGGGATTATTTTGTTTCTAAAGCAGAAATAATGAGAAAAATGAATTTTCAGACCCCGGCTGGTAACGTCACAAGAACCGCTCGGAATCTACATACGCGTTCAAGGGTTCTTCAGCAAATAGCAAACTTTCATCTTCAATCTAGGATAACTTGCGTTTCTAAGTTTTCTTCGCACTATATTCTTCCTTCTTGTCAGGCGTCTTTGTGGGAAACATAAAGAAGAGTTAAGACCATCTTACTCGAGTGAAGACCATTTTGCCTTCTTTAAACTGCTTTTCGTTTTTGCTGGCTTGACAATTATAACATTATTGTATTTGGCCGTTTCAATTGTTCGGGTTTTATTTTGCCATCGCAACTTTGTTTTGGAAAGGCTATTTGATCTGATCTGCTCTTTTTTTTTGTAAAATTACATCTTGCATATCGTCTGATAAGAAAAATGCCAGTTAGTCGACTGATAAAACTTCGTAGAGGAGATTGAAACGTCCAAAAACTAAAATGCTGCGGCAAAATCACATGGAACTCTAAAAGGGGAAACCTTTTAGGCCTTCTTCTCTTTCTTTTTCCATGATGCATCTCCAGGGTTGATCGTTTTCTCAAATGACTGTGTCTAACACGAAGCCTAGTTATTTTTGTTCCATCCCGATTAGTTATTAGCGCTTCTCAAAGGCTATCATAAGCCTTCGGATCTTCTAACTTAAAAATAAGGCCCCCGAAATGGTGGTGCTGAGATTTTGAATTACGAGTATGTTTGGCAAGAACGGGCGCGATACACGGACATAACAATAAACTCGAAGGAAAGCGTTCGAACCTCGATATTAATGGCATTCAAATGGCATATTAATGGCAATGGTTTCAAAGTGTACGTGTTGATTTTAGTGTGATAAGTCACAGTCCATCTAAAAAAAATTGGTGTGCCGCCTTCATTACCAGCGCATCTGTCATTCTTGTAGAGAGTTCAATAGGAATACATAAACAGTTTGCGTCCTTCAAACTTCAAACAACCTGGGCAGGAAGTTAAGTGGGTTTGATTGAATCTAATCATCAATGATTAATTCTATCTGTACTCATAATGCTTTTTAGAGCCACAAATATGCATTATACCCTGTATCATAGGATGAAATTTTTTCTACTTACGATATTTGCAAAACATCCCGCCTATGTTCGATATTACATATTGGAAAGGTGTTCTTGTGTTAGAATTTTGATGGAGAGTATTTATGCTATACGCGTTAAGTTACCCCAAGTGTCGTTCCAGTGTAACGTTAGCGAACGTCTTTGTTACTCCTTGCCGACTTCTTTTACATCAGCCTTAGTTCGCAGGATCACGCTCACCACACAAATATTTTTTTTTACTTTGACTTTCTTTATACTAAACAATAATGACACATTGTCTGACTATGACGAGTGATGAATTCACGAAGGATCTTAGTATAGTGCAGAAAATATCAAACATCTTCAACAATGGCTTAAGATAAGAACTGATAAGGTTTCATTCAAGGTTCAAGGTATAAAGTTAATGCAGTTTATTAAATCGATAAATTAAAAATTGTTGGATATTCAGTCTTTTCCGTAAAATGTTAAATATTTATTTAAAACGTTTGTTAATTGACTAATTAAAGGTAAGATTCTAGATTAACTGCGGCACGACAATGAGTAATCGATGAAATTATTAAAATAATTACCCTAATGATGGGTGGCATACAAAAGTAACAATTTATATACATGAAAGTCATAAATACCTCAATATTAAGTAAATTACCTAAGGATTATTACTTATTCTTCAATAAAGCTAGTAAAATTAAAGTGCCGTAGATTTTTAAGACCCAAATGTTTAATTGTGGTTATTATACTTTTCTTCCAGCCTTATGTCGAATATTTGTTGAACAGAACCATTTTAATAAATGATGAGTATCAAGATTAAAAGAAAGCATTTCAAGCAAAAATTACAAGAGTTGGGAAGGGAGAAGAACTGTGGCACAAAAAATGTATAGATATAAACATAGATTTATAAAAGAATTCTTAACTCAGGGACTCAGTTGTTCATGCCTTCGTTTCTTCCTTATTTGTTAGGCATGAAAAAATAACAAAGTGTGGGAACACTCAAATAATTCCGACGAGAGAAATGGCAAACAAGTTGATGTGGGTCAGTAGTTAAAAGATTTAGAGTAAGCTTTAACTTGCTTTTGAGTTCGATGAAAGCTATTTTTCAATTCCATCCGACTGATCTGTCTGTTTGTCTATCCATCTATCTACCTATCTATGTGTCTATCTATGTATCTATTTATATATCTATCTCTCTAAATGCTAACAGGTTAGATTAAATATTTTGCAAGTTTAAGAGATTTTTCTCTATAAAAACTGTTTTTTGACGGGAAGGAATATTGAAGCCAATTTTTACTTGCAAGTGGTATGTGAAAAGCATAATTGTCGGATCTGGTCACCTGCCAATACCAGTCCGACCATCGAACACGCAAAGCGATTAGGAGGGGTGTGTTGGCTTAGAGAAACCATATAAAATTTATGGAATATAACTTAAGATATTCATATTCGAACTTGTATTCTTTAATTGTTTATAAAATTCGTTTAGAGATCCTCAATGTGTCCTCAAAGCAATTATGGCAGGACCACGCGTATCTGCCAAATGAAAAACAATACGACGGTGCAATCTACACATCAAACTTTTATTTAAAAATGAAAATAATAATCATAGTAAATAAAATTATTAAATTGATTAATATTCCATTTCGATATTGAGGTCATTTTTGGCATTTTCTTTGTGAAAAATTTTCTAATTCTCTGTCAAATATTGAATGTTACTAAAGCATTAGATTTTCAAGATTTATTTTTTCTTGAACTTGCCTTTATCACAAAGAAAACATATTGAAAAAAATAACAGAAAAAATTTTCTTACAAAAAATCAGTTCCAAATAACAACCAAGAAACCCAAACCTAAGAAAAAGCATAACAACCGAGAAAGTGGCCCACACCATTGTACTATACTGATACCATTTGACTAGCCAATGCAACCTTCATTTCGTTTAATTTACGTTTCAAGTTTTATTCAAAAAAAAAGGCCAAGACATCCTCGCATTCACAAAGTCATCACAATAGAAACGCACTTGACAATCGAATACTTTTATTTGAAAAGCTTAACAACATTTCAAAAAAAAACTAGAAATGGATTCAATATTCAACAATTCTTCGCTACCATATTAAAATTTGGATTCACATCTGAATCTTATAAACCTATGTCTGCATGCAAATAAGGTCTGAAGAGCGTACGAATCAATCATAAGATATCTAGTTTAGGACGCAATTGCCATAATGATTGAGAGAACAGTCTTGGGAACAGAACATGCAACAGTCTTGGGATGCTCAAAATTTTGAGTGAGTATCATTGCTAGGATTCACATTTCAAATGAATGTGTGTGCAACATTCTCCACCTATGTTTCCTTGTATAGTTGTCTGACATTACATTCACTTATGCCACTTGAAAAATGTTCAAACCGACGAGTAAATATTTCTTTTATTACAATTCCGTCTTAGACATTTATTTATTTTTCAGTGACGATTATTCTCAGTTTGTTTGACTGAATTGATATGTCGCAAAACATATATTGTACCACTATCTAATAGCATGGTTCATAAAGAGTTGTCTTCTGAATGCTATAATTAGGAAGCAGGGTAAGATATTGGAGTACATTTTTAGGTTCATCCCAACTTCATTACTAATTTCGATTTAATGCTACTTTGACTTGTTTAAGTTCCTTCGATCGGTTATACGACTCGCTTATTTTATCACTTTTTGAGAACTACGAATAGAAATATAATTTCCATTGCATTATAATAATTTAATTTCGTCATTTTTCATTTCCATTTTCCTTTCATTTCAAAATGCAAAACTTAACAAATCGAGGTAAAAAAAATCCTCTTGAGCACACGGAAATTGGCACTTAACCTACACTAAGCAACCTTATTTTCTTGTTTTCTCCGCCCTCAATTTATTGTTCTGCTCGTAAAACCAACCTGATACCAACCGGCAACAACACAAATAAATCTTATTCAATATCAAGCCATTCAACGCCTGAATGAAAGAGCATTAACAAGTATTTAAACAAGACACTTACATTTTCTCTTCCAGTAAACAGCCACAGAAGGCAAACATGTCCCTATTGTACGTTCAGGTAATTCTGGTGGCCATGTTTCAACTGAACTTTGACTTATTGTTCGGTCTGTATTTACAAGGCTCAACAATAAATTATTTATGCACACTGTTTGCACTTTTCATGGGACAGAATAGTAAATAAATAGGAACTCATAATGTATATCCATACACCCTACAAATTAGCAATATAGGACGAAGTTTAGCCTTAGGTATGAAAGCTATGACTGCAATGACTAAATCAAATATATATCAAATAACAATATTTACAGTGGCTACAAACCTCAACAGCACTTATTCATTGACAATAAACATTGCAGAATTGAAAATGAATGGATAAGGACGAAACCATAAACCAAATTATTTTCACACGTTTTCGCATAGCAAATTCCAGACGCAACAATACCCGCGAAGCTGTTTGTCCTATCTGACTTGATACGATTTCATTCTAATTCAGTTTCGTAAAAAATCCTCCCTCGAATGACGTCATGAAAATACCTTGCAAAGATCCTCACTCATCCACTAGCTAAGAGTTTGCTCCTAACAGCATGCTGTTAAATTCAAATATTTCATTACAACCCCGAGTTACCTTTTATTAAGGGCACATGATTCCAGGTAAGTGCCTCCTTCATCAGCTCTCGATACCACATTCCAAAAGCAAAGCCAGTTGCAATGATATTTTACACCAGAAGTATCTTCCTTTTTCACATCACCATAGCACACACTCAATAACAACCTTATCCTTTTAATTGCTCTGTGCAATTCCGATTTCCTTAGTTTCTCTATTCATTAATCGCATACTTATAACGTACGATTGTTCACAGTTCAAAAATGTATAAAATCAATATTCTTCGCACTTGTTGTAATTAACACAGATACTTAAACGCTTGAGCAAATTTAATCAAAACTAAAATCAGCCAAAAGCATCAGGCTTTGAGCTTTCCCGAAAGGTAGATACCCGTTCATTCCAAACAACACTTCAAAGCATAATATCCTCGCCTAAGTCGCATACTGAATGTTGGAGTGTTGAGCCCTACCGTATATAACCGTGGTGAATTCCCTATCGGGCTAAGCACGCCAGCATTACTGTGCTGTCTCACCATCCCTACAATCGTCCACAGGAGAAAAACGGACATGCGCTTGGCATGCTATCAATATACAAGCCCGCTAAATTCTTGTCTATGAGCCTAGCTTCCAGGAGGTCCTACTCTATAACTACCAAATAGAAGCTCTATCAGAAGCGCAGTTGTGCTCGCCACTCAGTTCCTCCCTGGGCGCTTTTATTCCCCCTAATTCAAATAGAAATGTAAATGAGGCCAGCTCTATGTGTTCCAAGTTCCTTTAACTGTGCTACAAGATTGCGAGTGTTGTAATGTACGTGAATGGCAATTCAATAAACTGCAATGAAAACAAAGACAATTTAAAGTTCACATAAAAGTACACACATGATGCATAATTGCCCGCATACACACTCAACTCCTTGCAAATGGTGCCGGGAAAATCGGATATGATGTCCTCTCCCTCAAAATCGACACAAAGGAAGTAAATTCAACAGTTTATCATTTCCTATTCTCATTCCATTGCACCCTGATGCAAATAAAGCCAAGAGGCTGAGGAAAAGCTTTTTCGGTATCCTCCACATGTTCTTGCGGGATTGAACGAGGCAACTACCATCGGATGACCACGTGTACACAAAAGGACATCAAGTTAAACGCGGCTGCCCGCCTCTAACACTACCCAAAATCAAGATGATTCACATGCCAAAGAACATAGAAATGATGACGAAGTAACGCTGAAGCAACGCCGAATAACGTTGCAGACAAACACGTGCTTGAAAAATTGCAAATGTCCTCAGCGAAAGGAAAGTCTATTTGCTACCTGAATTTATTCGAACGCAATCAAATTCGGAATATGATGTTCACCGCAGACATTTCACATGCAAAATTTTTTCCTTACTCAATCTCTGGAAAATTATGTTTCAAAGTCAATACAAAGTATTTGCATCATTTACATTTATTTGCATCAACGTAGCAACAATTGAAAAATTGAGAGTCTTCAATATCTCAAAAAGACAATGGACGGTAGCCATTGAAGAGAAACGAAAGGAGGAGAGGAGCAGGATTCAGCTAAAGGCTCGTGAAATTGGTGCGTGTTAGATTTAAACATTTTCTTCCCGTGTCGAACGGCAACCAGATGACTCTTAAGAACGCTCCTCTCAGGATATGGAGAACAAAATATCGAATTCAATTTCATAATAATAGTCTCAGATGTGTCATTAAAGTGACATTTGCAAATCAGGTCACCTTCGAGTGAAATAATGTCTTAAAATTATAACTTAGGTTATATCACACAAATTTCATTTAAATTTATGCTAGTGCCTTGCTCGAATTTGGCTTTTCTCAATTATACATGGAACCATGGAATTAGTCGGGATTTTTCGAAAAATTTAATTCATCAAACCCATTCGATCCTTGATACATTTCTCGATGTGAACATGCGCTATGGGCTGGACTATGAACAGAAACGAAGATCAAATGAATCAATGTCTATTGATTAGGACAAATGGGTATGAGCTTCCGCTTGAAGTGTTTCCAAATAAATTTTCAAGACTCTTGGAAAAAATCACTTCTGCATCCTGTCCAACATGCAGAGAAAATTCTTTCAGCATTGCTTTGTGGCTACGGAAACGCTGTTGAACATCCCTTGGTTTCAACCAAGAGAGTCGGGTTCCTTCCCTGTGGGCAATATTATCTCAAATGGACACTGTTTTTTCCACATGACCATGAAGTTCAACTATAACTATCTCATAGTGAAGTATTCAGTACCAATATATAGACGCTCAAATGAATTTAAAAAAATTTTATTTTAAGAAGAATTTATTACAATTCACAGTTTTACAATTTCGATGACTTTTAATTAAAAATAGATTCCGGATCAATCGTTAGAGATAAATTAATGAAAATTTCAGGATGCACAGTTAAATATCTATATGTTGTTCATGTATTACAAGCTTTAATTTGTTTATCTATTATTGCATTGAAAAGCCCATTCGGCCAGTCCATTTTTTCAGTATATTTTCGATTGTTTGAACCGTTATTTCGTCAGTGGCAACTTCAATTTCATGTTTCAAGTTATCAATCGTCTCTGGACGGTTAGCGCATCGCTTTTCGCCTTATAGGCACATCTAAAAGCCCACTTCACCCCACAAATCAACAGTTCAACTGAATCATTTCGCAGCTTCGAGGTGGCCAACTGACAGCAGCATATCGGCTGATAATGCGATTTCCGAAAACAGTAAACAAAAAATCGATTGTTACGTTGGTTGTGTGGCACGTTACGCCGTCCTGTTGAAAGCAAATGTCGTCCATGTCATTCCCTTCACCTATGGGTAACACAAAATCGCTTAGCGTGGCACCATTAACGGTAACGGCGTTTCCTTGCTCCTTCTCGAAGAAAACTGGCAATATAATGCTGCCCGACCAAAATCAGCACCGAACTGTCGCTCGTTGTGGTTGCATTGTTTTCTCCACGATGATTTTCTGAGCCGCAGATGCAACAATTTTGCTTAGTGGCGTATCATCCGAGGTGGAAATCAGGTTCATCGATGATTTTTCGGTAAAAACGCTCATCTTCGGTCAAGCCGCCTTCGGCCCATTGAACAAACCAATAACGCATTGGATGGTCGTGCGGCTTATTAACTCTTCCATAAATAAAACTTTGTACACATTGACACCAGAGCTTTTAGGTTATAGGATATTATCATAGTTATAGGATCACAGAAGCTATTTATGGATTTTACGAATTTTTGAAAAAATAACCCAAACTGCGAAGAAATCATCTGAAAAAATCAAAAATAAGAAATAAGTTTAAGTTATACTTAAACCTTAAACTTTATACCACTGATAAACAAGGAAATGGCGGTAATTTGAAAAAAATAGGTTTTGTAGTTAGAAAACATTAAACAATCAGAGTGATCGGCCCAATACATTTTACTCCAAGCGTCTCCGCCAACTCATTTCAGTTCTATTGAGTTTCCGCACTTTTTCATATGTAATCATATGTAATAGATAATATATATTTATATATATATATGTATATATATATTATACATATATATAAATATATATATGTATATGAAATATGTAATATATAATCCATGCATAAATCTCTTAATACCTTCAAAATTTCTAGCATCTGTGTATTACCGTCCTTTTGCTGAATTCTAATAGTGTTCTCAGGGGGATCATAAGGTTGTTAGAAGTCCTGCTCATTTTCATCACAGTGTTGTTGTTTTTTCTGGTTTAGCAATTTTCTACCCTTGCAAGTAGATTCTCATCGAAAAAGAGTCCTTCTTTTTCGCTTCCTCATTTTTAAGTTCTATATTTTTTTTATAAAATTACTATTTTTGCACGATAATTCTTTTACTATATTGCCTCCTCGTTTGATTACGCTAATTACACAGAGATATTAAAAGATACACATTTGATAAAGAATTTCTGAAGTTTTCGCGAATAAAAATTTCGAAACGCCGATGACCCCTCGGAAAAAGGTGCATCCGTATTGTCAGCAGAACTCCTTACAGAAAAAAATATGTGTTTTAGTTAAGACAATAAACGAGAAGTGGGACGAAGGAAGAAAAAAGTGAGAATTGAATTTTTGGCAGATCTTTTTACAAAAATGACACTTTCGTTAAAAATTTCTCTACATTTTAAATAGTTGCAATAGAAACAAAATCCTTCGTCCAACTCCTTGTGAATTGTATCTCGACGACCTGTGTACAATTTTATCAAGATCGGTTGAGTGCCTCTTGAGAAATTTGGACAACCGATTTGAAAACACAGTTTCGAGAAAAAATGTGTTTAGAGTTTTGATTGTATTTTAAGAGCATTTTTAGGGTAATAAAACTGTAAAGAAATATTTTTTGTCAATAATCGTCAATTTCTGGCCAATACAGTAAAGAACCTGCTGCTGCTGCTTCCTCCAAGGCTTCATTTTGCTCTTGTCTATGACGAATCCTGGCTTCGCTAGTCTTGCTTGCAGATTTTTTTCTCGGCTGCACATACACGGTTTTCATCGGCTTTTCTAACATAATTCCGCCGAGTTGGATATCCATACCGTGCATAATTAACAATAACGCTGATATTCGTTCATCAAAAGTGCAAGCAGCGATCAATGCAGCAATATCAACGATTTTGGCATCAGTGGGAAGTATTTTGGGAGAAACGTCTCAGATTAACTGATTGACATTTTCGTTGTTCTTATGTGTGAAACCACAAACACACCGCACAAACTTATTCTTACTCAGATTTTTGTAAATAGGGTTCGTTGGTATCATCTGGTTATGAAGTATAACAGTGTTTGAACGATGTGAGAGTGTTGCCGATGCTGATGCATGTTGCCAGGAGTCTGGAATCGGGCAATTTTCGTGCTGAGGTTTATTTTTTCTGTAGATTTGTAATGATAATAAGTAGCCCATATAGCGTCTTTCAATTTTTCCACTGAATTACAGTATTTTCTTATTGCCGAACCATAATATACAGTTAATTTTCGAACTAATTTACTAGTCTATTTACCTTTGCCAGAAAGAGTTTATTTCGTCCTCGGAACGTTCCATTATTCCCTGTCACTTGCTTCGTTTCGTCCACTGACGAAAGCTGTGATCGGAATCAAAGGTTATGATCGAATATTGGAGCGTGTTTCCCTCTGGCACATGTTGTTTATCGTCGCCTTTTAATTTTTTCGCGAACGTACCCATGCATCTCAGGATTTTACGAATTAAATGACTGTCTCCTTTTCCTAGGTCTATCTTTTCTACAAGTACCGCCCTGTATCTAAGTTCTAGAAACCTTCGGCATTTTCAGTCAAAGAAAATTTACAACGGCCACTTATAACCAAAAAAAAATTACATTTTTCTTTATTTGAAAACCAGTATCGTCTGTTGTTGATTAATGGGGACGAAGGCCCTCTGTATCCTGCGGCAAAAACGTAGATCCACCCCTACTGAAATGTGCTCTAGTCAAAAACAAGCTCGGCCTAGGCTATCGCGGTAAATATACCCATCATAGCTTATCGTGTTAGTTGTTAATTTCATATGAGTACAATTAATGAATTTTTCGAAGTCTCGTTATTTCAGCATTTAAGCCTTTTCATTTGGAACTCATAAACTTCTGACAGAAGTTGTTTTAAATTCGAAAAATTCGTGAAATTCTTGTGGCTTTGCAGGTTTCACGTTATAGCTTACACATGCACGATGGATTAAATTCGCTTTTCAGGCTACGCCAACAATTTAAAGACATTTACATCCATTATTGTACTGCTAGGTGGCATGTAATTAATCCTCGTCTAATTGCTGGCCGAGCAACTCCAATTTCCATATTGATAAAACGTTCCAACTAGCCAGGAACTTTTAATCCCTGAAAAATAAGCAATCAATAGTGAAGTAATTTCCATTTCCGCTTAATTGGAATACGCTTGCAATAATCGAGCCGTCAATATGAGTATATTCCGTGAAAACTCACTCGAGCTTTTTGCCCTTCCTCCGCCATTATTTTATATAACGTGTCAAATTCATGACGACGAAGCAGTTTGCAGCACATACTCATATGCATCAACCGTGAATGGAGCATCAGAGGAAAATATTATTCACCTTGATGAATGATCGTCAACGAATCGCCCTATAACCTGAATAATTCTTGCAAAATTTTCGAGATGAATGTGTATCTCTCGGTGGAAATTGGCAATTTTCTCAGCAATAATGGATCCGTTAATTGGTTAAACTCTTAGCAAGAATCATTCTCCAAAGAGTATAGCAACATGGGTACAGACAAGCAAGCTCCGTCGTCAGGAACATTTAATTGAAAAATCTTTCGGGATAATACAGTTAATAAGGGAAATGTAAGAAAATGGAGCAAGTCGTCGGAAATTAATTAATAAATCATATCAAGTTAACATGATTAAGAAAATTAAAATGGGAAGTTTCAGGTTTCGGGTTACTCGTACTTGGAATTCGACTACTGTAATCCTGCATCACATTTAAAGTTGTATAACTTTTGTTTTCCCTCCCTCCTGCTATAAATTTGACATTGAACATTACACGCAAAATTCACCTTAAATACTCTACAAACATAATAGAGTCAGGATGAAATTCCGAGTGCATAAAATAATTATACCTGCAATGTCAATATCATACACATGGTAGTTTTCTATGAAACAAGGATGCAAAAACCTCTACCTTTGTTGCCCAATCAGTGTGGCTAACCCTAATCGGGATAGCTTAACCAGAACGTCCGATATCGGTCGATGCTAGGAAATTAATTAGGTTCATTTGATTCCGTTCCACGAAATTCATCGAACAAGATCTACTGTGCACCGTAGAACTAATTAAATTTCCCTTATACGATTCTCTACACCATAAGTTTATTATTGCGCTAATCTATTACATCATTACAAATTTTATTAATTGATAACGAAATAGCCCGCAATGAAGTAGCCAAAGGGTTCATGTTGGATCTCCTTTGAGCTCAGATTCAATATGACAAATTATGCACAATTACATTGCACTGAGCGAAGTATGTAGTCGTCAATGCCTCAGAGTCATAGTCCACAAATCAAAGTTTGAAACAAATCATACTACACCTAGCTCTTATGAGAAATGAATCCTGGGACCTGAATAAGACAACGTGGACCATTTGGGTACTATTACTGCCGAGACATTGGTGACGAAAATTCCACCCTTACAGATACGTATATGAAGTGTCGAGGGCTATATCGCCACTGATCATTTACATTTTGGATGCTCCCCTGATACCCAAAACACACACCCTCAGTCTCGCGGGATCGACTATAATATGTCAAAATGGATTATCCACACGCTCGCAAGGAATAAGTGAATACATACTTGCCAACTTTTAAAAATCCTCCCGCGGGAATTTATAGGTTCAAATGCGCGTAAGATAAGGAAATTTCGCAAATTTAAACATCTTTTGCGAACGATTGATACTAAAACAACTTTGGTTTGAAACAATAATTGTTTTTTTTATAATAGGTCTACCGGAAAGTTCTGTCCGATAGAGTCACTTCAAGTTTCTATCAATATGCACGTTTCAGTTTGATACATATATGACTATCTCTCTTTATCATAGCACACACAAATTACATATACGCACACTTCTAAAAAAAATTAAAGATGTCTTTTATCAAGTCTGAGGCGACCGTGAAAACGTGTGTAACAATAAAATTATTAACGCTACTGTATTTTGTACCAATTCCAACAAGGAAGAAACGCTACAGAAGCGTGTCTAAATGTAGTGAAAGTTTTTGGTGCAAATGCAATTGTGATAGAGCGTGCAGAAGTTTGATTGAAAAATTTGAAGCAAATGATTGCAACCTTAGTGACAAGGCACGTGCAGGACGGCCATCTTTGATTGCTGACGGCCTTATCAAGACTATAATATAGCAAGATCCATATTTGACAGCATCGGAAATTGCTGAGAAGCTGAGTTTAACTGAACAAATCATTTCCCACCATATTCGGAGGCTAGGGTTGGCCTAAAAACATTTTAGATGAGTGCGTCACAATTTAAGTGCGAAAAATTTGAATGATCTGGTCGTCATTTGCATAGATCTGCTTGCTCAGTACAAAAACGAACCTCTCTAGGACCAAATGATAACTGGTGATGAAAAATGGACTACATACAAAAACATCGTGAAGAAAAGAGCATATCGCGAGCCCGGACAGCCAGCTCCCTCCACTTCTAAGCCGAGCTTGAACCTGAAGAAGAGAATGTTGTGTATTACGAGCTTTTGAAACCAAATGAAAAGCTGAATTTGGAGATAGACTATAAGCAAATGGTTGATTCAAATAATGCAATAAGAGAATAGAAACTGCCGATGTTCAATAGGACGCACGTCATACTGCATCAAGATAATGCCAGCCCAAATACTGCTTGGGCGAATCATAAGAAAATTACAGTGATAGGCTGGGAATTTTCTGTCATATCCACCATACTCCGAAGACCCCGCACCCTCCGATTATCACTTGTTTCTATCTTTGCAGAACATTTTATAGGAAAAAAAATTTGCTAACATCCTAACATTCAACTTTCCGAAGTTGGAAGCATGAAGATGGACGGAAAGTTTGAAGGAGAGAAATCTTCGCCAAACTTATGTTTTTTTGAATAAACTTTACTTACTTTACACTTTGAATATACTTTTTACTATTTTCCATCGCTCTGGAAAGCACTCGTTGTTTATTTAATTGTTTTTAATTATAGTTAAGTGTTTAATCAGGGATGATGGAAGGTGTTTAAATCTTTTATTGGCTCTATTATAAGGCCCATAAACCTTTTTGTGTTTAGTGTTTGAATAAAATGAGACTGATATAAAGTGATTGATTTCCGAGGTGGTCTGCAGGATATTTTGCAGAGAAAACAGTAAGGGAGATGGGGTTGACTTCCTAGTATTTGTAGAAATTGTGCAGAACAGTTTTGAAGTGAGCAGAGTTGGGTTCTGGTATCCGATATTTAAGTTGGCAATGGAAACTTTCGGCAAAAATGTCAACCTTTTCTTGAGGTGTTTCAGCTTGCTCTTCGTTAACAATGACCTCATTCACACAATGATTGAATTCCCCTTCAAAAATATTGATTTCTTGAAAACTGATATTGATTTCTTTAAAAATGCCAGGCAAAGTTTTATTCCTTTTAGGCGTTTAAAAACTCGTTTGTTTCTAAAGATCACGTCAGTTTTCTTGATCTCTAGTTCCAGTTTAGGTCAACTCTCTAATTATAGTGCCGAGCATTTAATCCTCGAAAAATCTTTTTTAAAGTGGGGTTTGTCCTGTTTTCAGACCTATGATACATTATTTTCAGTCGATTTCTCCATTGATGCCTTGAGTGTCTCACAATGTCTTCAGGGCTGACATTGTGTTTTCATTTAGATTGATGGACAATTTTGAAGTTTTCGTCAATCGCTTGATGAATAAGACATAATCACTTAACAGTCAATCTCCATTTTGTAGATTTCTTTGTATGGTGACAGGGATAGGTTGAAACTTCATTCGGATTTCTTCTCGTAATTTTGTCCAATGCATATGCTCGAACGAGGGCGGATGCAGAAAAGATGCAGGATAGTCGATTGTTTGGAATATAACCGTACATACCTTTACGCGTAGCAAACGTAGTATTCGGAAATGAATGAAGAAAGGTTATCCAGCTTCAAAAAATAATCTGAGATTGAAGTTTTCCAAACACTATAAGATTAGGTTGAAGGTTTCCTGCAGAGAAAAAGGCAGATATGTATAAAAATATAATAATGAGTGATGCTAAATTTATAAGTAAGCCAGCGAGAGCAAAGCAGTAGGTGAGACCGTTAATTGGAATTTCCTCTTTTGCCTAGTACTCATTTCCTGAGCACGTTGTTACCTATAAATTTTAATATGTATTGCTTTTTTAATCTTGTTTCCGTGGTGAAACAAAAAATTATCAACTGAGAACCCAGGATTATTTGTTCCACTGCTCTTTGGTCATAAGAAATTATTATTTTTTTAATGTTTGGGATGTGAATGCAGTTTGTGGGGCTCTCATAGCCTCGAGCGACTGGACTACCCACTAAACGCCTTCCGTATCAACCTGAGAACCTAGCCTGAAGCCGTTTGACACACTACTTCTTACCAGGTATCGTTTCATCACGCCATTAAGCGCCTTCAAGTAGGGAAATCACACCCCTGGCGGGAAGATAGGGAGTAAGAGGAATTACCAGAGAAGTTATTCCCCAACCACAACGCCCTCGCCTGCAATGAGTCCATTTTCTTTTCACGACGGTCCGAATATAATGTGCCACAGGGTTCCATTTGTCAACTGACCCAAGCATCCCAGCGATAAGATTATCCGGGATGAGTACTTCTTTAGATTTACCATTTAAGAGATTTACCATTTGTCGGATGAAGTTCAAGATAATACTCTTTTTTGACCCCACGTTAATTTGGTAAGTACAAAATGAGCAAAACTTTGACATTTGATCGAAATTAGCGTGTTTTTTTTTGTATTCACGCACCTGATCTCTTCCATTGGAACGATTGAAGTTTGGTTTTGATATCATAACCACATATCCATGATTCGTCACCAGTTATGATCCTTTCGAACAAATCAGGATCATCATTGACGTCTGTCAACAGCTCATGAGCGATGCTCATGCGACGATTTTTTTGGTCAAAATTAAGCAGTTTCGGAATAAACTTCCGTGTCACACGTCTTATGACCAAAACGTTCAAAAAAGATTTCATTGAACAAGCCAACCGCTACGCCAACATTCGCAGCAACTTCTCTGATAGTGAATCGACGGTTTTCCAAACCAATTTTCTTCACTGCTTCTTCTTTTGTTCTTGACGTACATGGGCGTGCAGAGCGAGGCTCGTCATTGGCATCTTCCCGGACATCTTGGAAGAGTTTGTACCACTTGTAAACATTTTTTTACTCAAAACAGTTTTACCGTAAACCAAGGTCAACATTTCAAGTGTTTTGGAGCACTTAGTTTCACTTTTTACACAAAATTTGATGCAAATTCTTTGATCAATTTTTTTCAATAACAAAAAATCCCCAAGCACGCAAAACACTTCAAACCGTTATGCCTCTCACAAACAAACTAAACAGATTACATAGCTGAAACTGTAAATATATGTTCGTGCCGAGTGTACCAACATGAAAATTAAAAAATCTATAATCGAATGTGCGTTGCCCGCGAAATTTGAAAAGTCACCTTACTTTTTGAACACACCTCGTATATCTCCTTTTGTTGATTAAAATTGCCCCCTTAGATCATGGAATTAGCACAAATATTAATTCTCCCATAGATTTATTGGAAGTCAAAGGTCTTTGTCAACCAGCCGTCTTCTATCCGTTGGAAGAAAGAATTGAAGGAGGAAAATGCGAGCGAGCATGGAAAATTTTATCATAGGAACAAGCTGGCAATACTAACTTGGTCGTTCTCCGGATATATTATTCCTTATGTAACCTCATTCTATCTGCCTCAGATCTGTGATTCTAAACAAAAATAAACAATTGAAAAAACTATGTGTACAACTTAATTCTATATACATGAGATTTTCGGAGCATTTTTCATCTGTACACCTTTTAAATATTTCCATTTAAACCGTAGTCTGAAAAAGACGTTTTAAATAATGAAAAAATCCACTTAAAAATTCCTACATGTCCCCACTATAACCTAATAAATTCTTTTATCATCTATGGAAATGCTCACACTATAGTGAAAATCCTTTCAATGCATATGATGTTAAAGGGAAACATTAGGTACCACTCTGTCTTCCATTTGAACTCCCACATCCTTATCATCTAACTTTTATTCTGCCCGGGTTAAGTATTGTACCGTATCAACAAGTTGTTGCTATGCGACGTGCTTCCTGTTTGTCAACGACGAATTGTCAGAGGCATATCTTGAACATTTTCACCTGAATGCATCTTTAAAGATGGAAATTTGTTTTCCAAATAGTCCCTCCGCCCCGACTTTTCACGTTACTGAAGTAAACGGATCAATAAAATGCTGCAATAGGTGGATGCAAAGTTATATCTATTGCAAATAAAGAACAAAGCCTTGCACTGAATAGAATAGGAGTATTTCAACAAAGGACAAACTCTCGTGATATTATAGCAAATGCATAACAGTCTTCTTATTAGTCATTCTGATATAGTAATTCCGCGCACGTCGATTCAGAGCTTTAACTTTGAAAATTCAATGCTTATAATTTGTTTTAGTTAGATTAGAAACTCTTTCTCAAGAAGAACTAATTACAGATGGATGAATTTAGTTGCAAATTTTACATATTTATTGATTATATGGTTATTTGGGTATATCGGGGACAATGCAATTCAAACCTTAAGGGATTTCGTGTCCCCGTAGTAACTGGAGCGCGTCAAGCAATTCGAAATGATTACGCGGCTTTCACTTCAAGCGTCACAATTCCTCTTTTGACAAGGAAGCTGTTTCCAAGATTGTCTCTTTTCCTGTGGGATTGCGTCAGCGTGTACCAGCAGATAAATTGCTACCTCCTGAAGCTGCACTCACCGTTTACTTACAAGTCCATTTTTTAAGATGTTCTCCGAGTATGGAGTGCCCCGTAAGGTTCCCAGTAAGGACCCTTAGCTTTCTCTTGCTTATTCTGATGCACACTTCAAACATCTTAAAGTCACAAACGTCAAGGAAAAGCTTCAGCTTTCGCAGTCCTTGCAGTCCATTGGCAGTCCAGCCAATTGCATTCTCCATCCTGCTCTATATATGAAATTCATTTGATCTGCCCTAGAGGGTTCAGAACCGATGAATACTGATGAAGTCCTTTTCTTGCTAACTGATCCGACTGGTGACTTCTTTCGATACCTCATACACCAACACATCCTACGGGATAATCTCGTTGTCCTTGTTGAGTAGATTATGGATGCAGATTCTAGTGGCTTTAAGACGAATTTGCTTGAAAATAGATATATCTAGTTTTATCTTTGCGTCCTTCGTTAATTTCGAATTGTGCACTTACAACGTCATCGACTCTGCCAGAAAGGTACTTTGCATACTTATACTTGCGTTGGTTGGCAGTATTCGTTGCCAGGCGCAAATAATCCAATTCCTGTTCCCTCTGATGTTTTGAAACCACTCGCATACCATCTGAACGCATCCGTCTTAAAATTCAACTTCATCTTTGGATTCTTCTTAGTTCGCTTAGTACGCTCCTTAAACTCTAAATTACTTGCAAGTGAAACGAAAATTTGAAGTTAATTGAAAATTGTCTTTTAATCTCATTTGAACACACTTCAATAAATTACACTAACACTTCACTGAATTCAACTAGTTCTTCACTAGATCACTGTCAATCTATCACTTTATTACCTCTGCACGGTTATTCTCTTCTAAATTTCACTTAAATCAATAACTTCCTGTGTTAAATCACAAGATCTTGCAGGTCAGTTCATAGTCAAATGCGGCAGTTTTGTTTATTCACTTAAACACTTACCCAAAAGTAAGCCCTCTTGGCTGAACAAAATTTCTGCATGAAGTACGGTATCAGTAGTGATTTTTTCTTGAGCCTATACACCGAAATCTACGTCGTACTCGAGGGTAGTTTGGCTTGAATTCCACCACGTGTTGAATATTGTGAGCCCGCAAACCAATATCCTTCCTTAAAATCTTTGATAATGTGGATGGGTACAGTTTTAATTGTTGACCATGGTGCCGAATCGACTCACTTGGGTCTTCATTGATACTACGCTCCACAGCTGCTATTGTTTCTTAACTATGGACCGTGCGATGTTTTGATGGATGTGTTTTATCAATGAGAGTAAATATGGTGCGGAAACGATCCATACTTAATCGAATTGTTTCTAAAAACTACAAACTACAATACGCAAAAACATTAATGCAGGGCGCGATGAGGTTCACCAACAGAACACTTTTTACAAAATATGGCTGCACGTTTCACAGACGTTCCTTAAACGTCAACCTTTTTAAGATAGAATAGCACAACTAACTCACCATAATACACATGACAGCTGTCATACCACTCGTAGCATGAAACAGTGTTGCTAAATTTTATAACCTTTAAAAAATCATCATTTGCTAATTTATGTTTTTTTTTGGCCAACATGTAGGTGATTTTCTCTTCCTTCATGGAAGACAATGAAGACGTGGCAATAGAAGTGGCAATAGGTTTAAGATTTATCGAAAAGCTGCTATTGGATATCACTTCATGGCTCTTTCGCGACAGACACACGACAAAGGCTGAACTCGATCGAGTGCAAGTCTCGTCTTTAGTTCTTGGATTTCGTCTACCAAAGCCACCGTTTCCTAGATGATGATTACTATGATTTTGCTGCTTTTGCCCAAGGACTACACGCTATATTTTTGTACACCATCGGAGCTTTAGTAATCTTTCTACATGAGGCTGCACTCCATCAGAATTCCAAAATAAATTTTTTTTCAATTTAATACCCCATCTCAATCCCGTTTAGATATTTTATTATTTTTTGGATAAAAAATAATTAATAAATTAAATATTTATAAAATTTAGATATTTCTTTGTTTTATTATTGTATTAGATTAATGATAGATTTCATTATTAGACTATGAGATTAATGTTATGAAGTCATATCTTCTGATGAATAGTACCATTGTAGTTTTATCAGAATTAAGCCTCAAGCCTATCTCAGGCACCAGTTGTTCACAAATAGAAGTGCTCCCTGCATTTTATCACATAGTTTCCCTTCGTGCTTTCGCCTGGTTACAATCATGTGAGATATCATGTGCATCCGACAGCTAACTAAGACCGTATCTACCATAAGGGTTCATAATAGGGCAGCAACTACAGCGCATTTATCTAATAAATAAAAAGGGGTGAAAAAACACCTCCTTGCGCACATCCATGCTTGCATGGGTCATGCAACATAAATTTTGCTGACGGAGTGATGTTGGGAGTGATTTTAACCTGCACCCCATAGACTTTTGCTATAGGACTTTGGGCGTCGCGGGGGCTGATTGATCTGAGCTACGATTTAGTCCATTCAGTCTTTGAGAGGCGCGGTCCCCACGTATCTGAGGTTTTGACGAAGGTCAATCAGTCCTTGGAATTAGGCTTTAACGACAGCTGTCCACGTTAAACGTTTTCACTTCATCCACCACTTTTTTATCATTTTGATAACATAAAACTAATCGGTCGGCAAGGATCAGCTTTGATTCCAACCCACTTTGGCTTTAACCACTTTTTCTCCTGTTTCCATAGCATCGATATATCGTATCAAATTCGATATTATTATTCTGACCCTTTTGAATAAAAGCCCATCACATCCCATTTAATACCGGTGATTCGAAGGACTGGAATGAGTTTAAATGCTACCTTCGAGATAAGCCTGCCTTACGAGACAGGATCACCGAATATTCATTCATCATTCTAGTTTCCTTCTAATTACTCTGTCAACTCGGAGGTGGATTTTCACCAATCAACGTTTGCAAAGCATATACTTGAAATCGGATATGGCGTGATTGTGGTACTCCCAAACAAACATACGCCAACAAGGTAGGCGGGTACGGCTTAAAAATCAAACAGGTCCATTTATTTCACATAAGGAATTCGCAACCTTCCTTTATTTTCTTTTCAGAGATGGGAACGAGATGTTGAATACGTTCAGAGTTTCCTTAAAATAGTGCTCACAGATATGATCGCTCGATCATAGATAGAATGACTTGCTATCAGTCAAAACTTTCTTACTACCGGGGCATATGTCTCTCGGTATTCTGAACTGTTAAAAGGCGCGACTTTATTTTAACATAAGAATCTCTGTGGGTGATATAGTTCTTTGGATGTTCTTTGGAGCAATAAAACTATTAGTTGGCAACACTTTTCAATGGTACGTTTTCCGTGACAGCTGTCATGCATTTAATTGTTAGTTGTGATTGCCGTTTCGTCATGAATGGGTTAAGACTTAAGCAATGTTTACAAATTGTGCAGATTCATTTCAAAATAAAGGGGTTAGTTTCAGAATTTTGTCGCGCACTCCGTCAATTTTATGGTCGACATATTCGTCCATCAGATTAAATAATTCGATAAATCATGTCTCGTATTCGCACCCCGTTTACTCTGACTGATAATAGGTATCCGTCAAGACGTCACACAGTGCGTGATCAAGACAGCTTAGCAGCTGTAGAACGGAGTGTAGATGAAGACCCAAGTGAGTCCATACGACATCGTGCTCAACAATTAAACACATCATCGTGCCCATCGTGCCCATACACATTATTGAAGATTTTACGGAAGGATCTCAGTTGGTTTGCGGGCGTACAAAATCCAATTCAACGGGCCCGACTTTGATTTGGGCCCTGTGGCGTTCGGAGTGATGAGCGACCACTGGTGATTGATCAAACAACGTTACGTCCGGAGAAAGTAAATGTTTGGTGAACTTGATGGACCGCTGGAATCATTGGTTCATGTGTCTTCAAAAATGTTTTCTGGCAATTACATGACAGTCAACGGTAACCGTTTTAAAGCACGATCAATAACTTTATCGTAAAATGACCAGACGGCCTGCGGTGAAACATTGCACAACAGAGTGGTGGGATCTAGGGGTTGTGTGATGCATCCCGTTTTTGGAGTTCGTTTGGTATTTTTGGCGGAAGACACTTCTAAATGATGTTTACAAGCAATGATACCGAGATACTGGTCTCTTAATATTGAGTCCGGACACCTTTCGATGTTTCTCCCAGAAGATTCTTCTAATTAAGATGCACGTTTTGTGCGCAATTATTTTCGAGTCGTGTTCCGACATGAGGGAGCATCTGATACAATTTAGATTGACATTGTTCAGACGGAACCAGCCCGTTAACATCTGCATGTCAGTCAGTGACGAAAATTCTGTGATCTGATAACCGAGCTGTAGCAATTGAAAATTGCCACGGATTTTCTCACTGTAGTAAGAGTAAAATAAAACTTTTTTCGTAAGTTTCGAACCAGTCGACGCACAATCTCGAAAACTACACACGATTCGTCTTATTTCATGGGGACGATTTGGCTTTAATAAAGATAAAGGATATCCATTGTTTTTGATTGTATTAAAAGCAAGTTCGAAAATACAATAACGACCTTCAGCATATCTTTCCTGAGCTTTTCAAATCTACTTTATATATTTTTTTAATTATTTGCAGATTCGCAAGATTTATTGATCTTCATTGCCAACTTGTTTGTTTGTCTAATTTTACTACTTTCCTTTCCCTTTCCTTGGCCCGAAGTAATGTGTCAAACGATTCCAGTCTAGGCGCTCCGGTTGACAGGGGAGATGTTTAGTCGGTAGTCCAGTAGGTCCGTTGGGCTACTGGGAATCCGAAACTCAGGCCGTAAATAGTCTTCACCTCCCTACCAAAAAAGAAACTACTTTCATTTGAAAACATATTTCTTATCAAAGTCCGGATGATGAGCTTGAGGAACTCACCTTCTACACAACAGGTTCTTAGTTCAATTACCGGTGGTGTGAAACCTAGCTTTGCTAGATTGCTTTGGAGATTTCTCCGAATAATATTAAACCTTGATGTTCCCTCGCAACAAATCTTCGCATTATGCAAATTTTATGCCGAATTAAGTTGCGCTGATAAAACTAATGACAGAAGCTGTAAAGATCAACATTTCACTTCGATAAACTGCCCAAATTTGATTAAAATTACAAATCTGAACATTATTGGGTGCCGCTACCAAAAAGTTTTCTTATTTATTTTGCCAATGAATAGACATCATGTTAAATTGATTGGCATCCTTATTGCAATCACTCCTTGCGAGGAATATTTCCAGGTCTTCATTAATTTAGCATTCATCAGCAACTTCATATTAAATACCAAGAACTTTTATTATTCTAGAACGCAAAGTAATTACTTTTCGACAAAAAGGAGCATGCAGTATAAATTGATTGCACTAATCGGCCAGAACCAGTACCAAATTGCCAATGAACTCAACGAAGTTTACTTACCCAAGACAATTACCCAGTTATATCCTGCATTGAAAATTCTACGTTATTCAACTGAAATCATCGTTCTTTGCTTGACGTGTAGATGTCCGTCTGTATCTATTACTCAAACCTGAAGCTTCTTGTGCGTATGAAAACAAAGATGACAGCAGTTATCTAAAATGAATTGTCTTGCGTAAGTTCCACAGGTTCTGGTCTACATTACAAATAGGATCATGTATTGTACGAAATATGGTATCGGAATTCGTAACTAATGTCCAAAACCATTTTCAAGCCAATGAGCTTTCCTTAACATTCTGGATTTTATTCGACTATTTTGCTTTTATCAAACCACATCGAATGAGTAGAATACGGAATACATAGGAATGTTTACCAGTGACCATTTTTAACCCTGAAGTCAGTAACCAAGTATACGTCGTCGTCTCGTCCCGCGTACCTAGAGATCTAAATATTAAACATTTTGTTTATTTTGTTAAAAAAATTCTAAACTTTTTTTTCTTGAAATATGAATAGTTAGTAATAGTAAAAAATAAATAATCATAGTAACAATAGTGTAGAATTGTGAATGAAATCTGAAAACAGTTTCGGGCACTCCAGGTAGTCGGCCCGTTTTTATTTTTCGGAACTGAACAGATGCCGTTCGAGAGAGAAAAAACTCAAGGTTATTTCGTTTATTTCTACAAAAAGAGTCGAGTTTTATTTTAGTACGTACTGGATTTTTGGTGGGATCAGACGTGTTTAATTTATGTTGTTCTTTTCACAGTGAAAATTAAAGCTATCGAAAGCTGAATTTTCAAAGCAAGTAATGTTTGCATATATTTAACACATGTTTTAATTATAATTTTGTGTTAAAATAGTATTAAGGAATTGTATAATATAATAATTAATTCATTAGGTTAAGTGCAACCGAAAGACATGTATATTTGAAAAACTTCTTGAGAAAATGACAGTCATTCGATTGGGCCGTCTGAACGTGATGACGAAGACTGGATTCCAGCGAATATAGCTAGACGTCAAATTTCAAATCAAGCAGATAATTCAGAGCATGATGAATCAGAAAATTCTGGAGAAATTGCTGAAGGGAATTTAAAAGTAGAAGAAGAGGTTGAGAATAGCGAGAGTGAGGAAGACGTTTTCTCATTCCCTGGCTTTTTTCTGATTGTGAAAATTTGAAACAATGATAACTCCTTTATTGTCCATCCATTTTGTTGCAACTATCTAATGATTCATATTCCCTGTTTTTTCTAAAATTGGGCAAATTTTCGCTCGATTTCAGGTCTACTAATAAATTTACATTGGTAAAATAATTGTCAAAATAAACAGTATGTGCTTTTCCAACCAAATTTGAAAGAAAAGTGCTCACAATTTTCTCGCCAAGGGTTTTCGTTACTTGACTGCCAATTTTTCTAGTATCTACAGGGTGGGCAATATGGTAGTTTATTTTTAAATCACATGTTATTTTGACACTGACAGCTGTTTCCTGTTCAAAATTATCCTAGTGAATCAGTATTACGGAACTTTCCACGGAACGAAATGAATCGTTTTGCGCTTGAACAACATTGGAAAATATTTAAATCTTAGTTCCGAAGTGAGTGTTGTGTTGCTCAAACAATGCGTTTTTTGAAAAGAAGCTTTGGCCGAAATGAGACACCCACTGCGCCTGCTGTACTCTAATTTGTGAAGAAAGTTCGTGAGACACGCATGCTAGTGGACAATACTCATGGTCCCTGTACTTGTACAGTGCACACCCCGGAGAATGTGGCTGCTGTAGCCGAAAGTGAGCGACTCAATCCGAGAACATCACCTCGCCATCGATTGCTGCAACTCAACATTAGTCGCACGAGCCTAAAACGTATTTTTTGGATTATTTGCATACAAGATACAGATGACTCAGGAATTGAAGCCGAATTACCATCCACTTCGTTATCGCTTCGCAGTTTGGTCATTAAAATAGATCGAACCGGATGCCGATTTTTCTCAAAAAATCATCTTTTCTGATGAGGCACATTTTCATCTCGGCGCTTATGTGAACAAACAAAACTGCCGCATCTGGGGCTCAGAAAACCCACTCGTGATTGTTGAGGAGCCAATGCATCCTATATTTAACAAATATTCAACAAACCATTGCTCAGACAGGGCCCGCTACCTTCAATAATGTCTTGGAAAATTGGACCTGAGAGGATAACCCACTGTCCCGCCAGTCGTAGCAACCATATGCCAATGAAATTGTATTTCACAACTAACCGGAAGTTTTGTTCTTGCGAATAAAAAGCCAAAGTATAGGAACAAATTTTGATTTTCGTTCATTTTATTGCATTTTAAAAAAGAAACTTGAATTCGTAGCAATAATCTGATTAATATGTATCCTCTTTTAATTGGTTTTTTTTCGGGAGATATTGTTTTATTGAACTACACCCCTTAGATTTGATCATCCATTCATCGATCGCTAGACTTTGACTTTGAATTTTAATATAGTTTGTCAAAGTTGGTGCTACTATCTCTTCCTGAAATTACCATATTATCATTCATATGAATAAGGCTTCGAAGCCAACCGAAACAATTTAATTGACATATGTATTCATTGCGACATATGGTGTGCCAAGCGTCTTTATAACTGAGGAGTGGATTTATTCCCATTATAAAATATAAACCAATAAATTCGCAAATTTCTTGTTCATTAGTTGGAGGGTATCTATCACTTTGTTGTTCTGCATATAAATTAGTTTGAAAAACAATAGAGTCAATAATGTCGTTTGCAGATCACGTCATAAAGTGTCTGTGATTATTGAGTAAGAAAATGCTTCCGATGGAATCGTGTTTCTGTTGGGGACTTTTCGGCAAAGGTTTTCCTACAGTGAGCTGGTGCATTTTCTTCTATGTCACTACTTGCAGAATCATCTCAAGAAGGAATTAGTGGAATCCTTTTTTTTTCAGTGGGCGTAACACTTCTTCCTCGTCAGTTCCAGAATCAATGAAAGAATTGCCATCTTAAGGTATTTCTTCAAAATATTTTCGTTCAACTTGAGTCAGAAGGGTTAAAAATTACATATATTATCATTAAAATAATAGTTTTCATAATAAAACTTGAATAATCAATAAAAACGTCCTTTAAATTAGTACCACCTATATGGATGTAGTTTCGCCACAGTTTTATCATTTGCAGCAGAATTAAAAGATAAAGTTTCTGACTTTCTAACAATAAACTCTAGTTGCTTATATAGAAGTAATTTATAATTAAAAGCAGCTACCATTCAATGTTTTTTACATAAAATCACCAAAAAAAGTTGCACCACTAAAAATTTTCGGTTTCAACACTTGATGGACCTGTGATGTGATGATAAACCTACCAACGCTATCGAATATATACATAACAGTTTCTAATATTTTTGCCAACCACTTTCAATAAGAAGGATAGCAAAATCATGTATCAGCGCGCAGTTATTTCAATATTTAGAACTGTCCCACAATGCGTTATCACACCTATCAAAAAGGTAAGACATTTTTAATGCCATCGTGCCCAAAATGATTTATTGAAATTATAGGGAATTGCTCATAACTCAGTTCCACAAAAAGTGATTTGAGCAAATAACACTGATCACGAAAGTTCAACATTTATTAAAAGCCCATTGGATTAAGTAACATACACACATGTTAGATGAGAAGACTTCTTTATTTCAGTGGTTAGGCCCGCCCAGGAGCGATCAATGGAACACCATATTTGCGAGGATTTTTCAATCGTTTTTAGACAGATCAGAGCCTACGATTTATGGAAAAGATGTCAAACATGGCTTTATCACTGAAACAAAACCCGTGCTCCATACTGAATTGGAATACCAAACCAGGAGTAAGACCTGTAGTTTCCCCTTCTTCGAATACCAGAATTGGAATACTAGAAACCATGCTGACTAATTCAAGAAGAAAATAAACATTGCGTGTACTATGGTAGGCCAACAATGCCAAACACCTGGCAGGCAAAGATAATTTCGGGCGCCAAATATTTGGCCCCAAGTTTCGGGGACAAACGTCCGAACATCGCGATTTTGCGATAATTGGTGCTCGCGTCCCTTATCAGCAGTCACTTGATAACAAAATCATTTACAAGTTTTCTCGTCGAAGCCAAGTCAAAACTAAAATAACAAAAAATGCTACAATGAGTTCTCAAGCATTTTAGTGGGAATGCCCGCATTCAAAGATTTACTCGAAATACATCCACACGTGTCGGTAAATCACAAAACATTAGATCTTAAAAAATGAATTGTTTTTTGGCACCAACGTTTTTACGACGACATTAAATGAAGGACAAAAAAAAAAACAAAAAAATAACTATAGAACGTTTCTACCTAAAGGGTCGATGACTGCTTCGAGGGCACCCATCACAAAAACAACAACATACTTGAGATTGGCACCTGTCAAATAGATAGGACACTAAAATTAGAATACCGGTAAAATTCGATTTGAAACTCGCAGACAGACGTTTCGCATTGTGATGTTAAAATTATCAGAAAAAAACTCAAACCGCGATAAGTGAAGAACATTCGATAAATTGACGAAAAAAATAGAAATAATATTCGTATAAATAAACATACAATTCCCGTTCTAATGTTTGTCACTACAAAAATGATTTCAACATGAATGCCATATTATCTTGCACTCTAACCTAATCAGCATTTACCAAACAGAAAATTGAAATTGAGAAGAGCTGCAGTGGAATTCGAAAATTAACTATAAGGTGTACAAATAATGTTTAAGGTTTTTTTAATTTTGAAATTTTCATAAGAAAGCATGCCCATGGCATCGGGATGGTTTGAAATCGCTTGTTGAGTCACTTCCAAGGTTTCAGCAAGCTCCTCTCAAATTTGACATGAATCTTGGTCTAGTAATACTTCCAACTCAGCGTCTTCAAACTTTATGGGCCTCCCTTCGCATTCTTTGTCACTAATGTCAAAGTCGCCAAATTTAAAACGCCAAAACCAATACTTATCAGTTTTTATTGATAGAGTATGCTCTCCATATGCTTCACATAGCAGTCGATGTCCTTCAGCTGCACTTTTCTTCATGTTCAAGCAAAAAGTAGCGCTTTCCACAAAAGTTGTTTCGTTGACACAAAAGTTGACAAAGTTGGAGTGCAAAAAAATGCGTGATCTTTACACTTTAAGGAGATGACACATACCATGAGAGGATAATTGTGACATTTTAACATGAATATATAAGTTACAAGGTAGATAGGTAAGATAGATAGTAAGTCCCTAAAAACTTCTTTATACATCGAATATTTTATAACTCGTTCTAAAATATTTACAAACAACTGAGAACAAGAATAATACACTCTCAAAGAGCTTAAGTAGAATCGCTGTGACCATTATCCACAACTCTCAATCAGTTAAAGGCTTGCAAGACATTAATTGGATGATAAACAACCATTGCATTCTCTCCTCCATTCTATGGCGTTTGACTTTTGCGCCCTCTTTACTTTATTTGCTCATGGGTATTTGTATCCCTTTCTACGTGGTGTCCGACGAGAGAGAATATAAAAAAGTCCCGTTAAATAAAAAATTCAAGTAATTGTTTCTTGCCTGTGCATCCTAACGGCTATTATATCATCAAAAATATTTCCTTAAGTCAATCGGGTTGGAAACAGCAACGTCATTAGTTTCCCACTAGTATTTGGAAAGCAAGTGTTTGATTTGTGAAAAACGTTCAGAGGCAGAAAAAATTTATATGTGAAAGCAAAACGATTTTATCTTTTATTTGCGTATAATCGGATACTTACGGCGATAGTGAGTGAAATCGGATGATGAAACAACATCGGAAAGTGTAAAGATTTGTCATTGCAACATAAAGCATCCATCACCACGTTACCAAAAATAAACGGCTTTTTCTCTTTATGTGAAACGGTAGTTTGAGTCAATAAGGCAACCATTTAGAGTCATCATCAAGCTGCCAGCCAACGAAAGAATTCTGACCCGAAAACCGGGTACAGCGACGGGTACAACGAACATAGGGAAGAATAAAACAAAATGTCTGTGAAAACCGCTTTTCAGGATCATCACCCGTATAACGCCGCATGCGTCTAGGTCCAGATGGCGATCCAGATGCGGATCTGTCCCGTCTATCGCGGATGGGACTCAGATGATTAAGAAAAGCGAACTTGCATGTCATTAAAGAAGGCGAATTAACGGTAAAAATGAGCAAAGCTAGATTGCAACTGGCAAAACCCACCATTTCTACAAAATAAGGTTACTTTTATCTTTTAATAATTCCGAATTTTGCGTTTGTTTTCTGTTTGTTTTGCTTCTTTTCCTTAGTTTTTCTATTTTCTATTTTTTATTTCTTAGTTTTTCAAATTGTTTTTGGCTTCAAATGCTGGTTAGAAGCGGTAACATAATGTCACCAGTCCATTCCGGCAAGACCATTGCTTATAACTATTATTGTATCAGGAAACTTGAAGTCAAATACCGTTAGATTGGGAGTTAGTTCGGAATGTTATGGCGGATCATTAGTAGTTATGGCGTAGGTACATTAGCGGGATCACTCCGCGGGCAGACAGAGATGGAAAAAGCAGAAAAGGATTTAAATTTTCATGGTATTTGTAAAGTTTGAAAAGGTATTGAGAAGGGTTTTCTTATCCAAACAGAATGTACTTTTTTTGGTTGGATTCCGTTCAATCGAAAGTTTGTTTGAAGTATTTTCGCTGTTTTGTGAAGAAATGGTTGCCAAATTGGTAGTTTTAAAATCAATTAATATACAGCATTGTTTCAGGAGATATATATTATGTTTGTCTTTTAGCAACATAATTAAACAATAGTATATCACATGAAGTTAATACGTAACCAACATTTTCATATTACATTATTAACTTCTCCCTTGTGCGCGACACACTCAAAATATTTTGAAGTGAAAGAACGGTAGCAGTGACAAAAAGTTTAAAAAAAGCAACGGGCAGGACATTTATTTTGTTATTTGCTCGTGTTCTGAAAGAGCGGTAAATTTTTCCTCGGTGTCGACATTTCGTAGACATAACAAAAATTTCCGTTTTTTGAACAAAATCAAGCATGACTAGGTGCGTTGTTACATTTCCACCCGAAAAGTTGTGCAGGACGAAAAAAGTTCAGCAGACGGTTGTTGGTTCCCTTATTGATTGACGATATGCTTCTACAACTGCTAAATATTATAGTACACTCATCGATACTGTCAAGTAGTAACAATTGGGCCTCAAAAGAACAAGCTATGATGCTTCCTTAGATCATCAAAATCCCTGCACAAATTCCTACTCTGGTAGTGTACGAAAAATTGTGGTCATTAGCATATTTGATATATTTAAACGCTTTGAAGATAAAAAATTGATGTTTGGTATGTTTTAAGTTTGGTAAAGTACGCGCCGATGTTAAAATGTTCACAAATCTAGGAGACACGCAACCCTATGAAAACTTGACAGTAACGGAATCACAATGTTAAGCAAATTTGAAGTTCTTAACCGGAAGGAAGTTCACAGATGGTGCTGCTTCCTCGGCATTTGAACGAGATTAACAATATCCCAGCCCAGTCCAGGCTCATCAACGGAAACGTTTGTATTTTCTGTTCCTTCGATTCATATGGGAGATGTAGGACTTTACCAGCCTTCATCCTCTGCAAACTTGAAATATGCCAGAGGCTTTGGTTCAATCGATTTATTTTTAAGTTGCTTCCTTTGACTTCAAAATCTATTATTTTCTATTCAGCTAACAACAGCTGGAGTGTAGGTCGTATCGCGTACCCGAAAATACTTATGAATTTCGTATTTTTTTCTGAAATTTCTAGGTATAAACTATTTTTAACCAATTTTGCGATTTCTTCCAGATTATCGTTTTTTTGTAGCTTTGCAGCTTTTCATTGCTCGAAGCGGGTAGCAGTTTTCATTGTTTGTCTATTGAAACTTACCTTTCGATTCTTCGTTTTCACGTCTTCGTGGTGGTGGGTAGACGTGAGGTGGTAAACGTCAGATTCCTCCATTTCATTCTACTTCATTCTATATAATCTGAAATAATTCAGCGACAAACCAAAGTCTTTCTAAACAATTCCGCAGTTAAATTGACATGTGAACAGTTTATTTAATTGAAGCCATTAACGGGAACGAACCAATTTGCTATAGGAAGAAATCAGAATCAGGACAAAATCGACCGCAAAACCCCTATCACAGCATTCGTGATCGCAATGAGTTTCACCATTAAATAAGACACTGGTATATGTTTTTAATTAATTCAATTTTTATTCTCTTTTCAGTTTATATATATCTTCCTCGGTTTTGCTTTTGAATATTTTTATTATTTTGATATTTTACGATTTTTTTCGAGTTTTTTGTTTGAAATATTCATTCTCTTCAAATAATAATGAATTTTCACAATATTGAAATAATCTTTCTATTCATTTAAAATATATCTAGCATATAATAATATAAATAATATAAGCTATAGTAATTTACTTAATTTCATATTCTACATTAATCCTCTCTTATATAGGGAAAAATAAAGGATAAATGAAGAAAATAAACAGAATGGTAAATATGATACTAAATAATAGCTTTCAAATGATTTCCCCTCCAGGACTTTTCATCATTTTCGTTTAATACCGATTTATGTAATTCAACCGTTTTCTCCACCTTGCAGGATTTCAGTTTTAGGCGAATACTTTCTCGAAATCAAATTCCGAATGCAACTTAAAGTAACTCGAATGAGATAATTTGCGAAACGAAAAAAAATAGATGATTGAGTTTGCCGCTAGTCGTCAAAAGAAGCTAAAAGCATTTTCATTAGACATATTTAATCCGAAAAAGTGAACTGAGCGAAGAAGGAAAGCGAGTTGTAAGACTCGCAAAATAGGATATTGGCGAGGGAGTAGTGGGTCCAAGCATTAAAACAATGCTTAAATTATTGGCAGTGTGAAAGTAACTCATCAAACACCAGTTTTATAAATTCATTAAATCAACACAAATTAAACCAATAAATTATATATATATATATATAATCTTCGTAATGCGGACTAACACGTTTTATGTACAATGATCCAACAAATAAACCGCTTTGAGTACGAAATCTTTGAAACGAAAATTAAGCACAACAAATTGAAGCAAGAAATCATGTTAAGTAATGAAAAGCAGAAAAGTAGAAAAAAGGAGTGTGTAAAAACAGACAACATGTGTGAATATTTGCTTTTTCTTTAACAACAGGACTCGATGTCCATCAAGCTCAGTTTCGAGCCTTTCAAACAATAGAACTATACAAAGGGAAAACAAGGTGTCAGTGCGAGGAAAATGAATGAGCGACTCAAAAATGATAAATTACATAACTATTTACTTTAGCAAGTCGACTTTGGTACTTGCCAGTTTTATTTCTACCGCACACATATTACCTACGCATCTCGAATCTTTTACAATCGATTAACAATCTATTTTTCTATTCGCGCTCGCATTCACTCTCTTTGCACATTTTGCTATTTTACTTTTTAGTTTCGTTTACAAACGAAATAGCAGAAGAATTAGCAATTTACTTATCCATGATTTGCGCTTTTTCGCTCCAACATTTCTCTTAGGTATTTGCCATTTTTTAATTCTATTTGAAGTCACGTCTGTTTTGATACAGTTTATCTTTTCCATACAATTTTCATGGCTTTAATAAATTAGACATTATACGACCTATGGGGTGCTGCGTTTTACGTTTTACTTTAATATTGGGGTAGCTACTTAACGTTCACGCTCATAAATTATTATTTGTTTTATCATATTCGCCCCGCGAGGCGCTTCACCTAGGGCATGTTCTTTTGCTTCATTGTGAACTAACTCTACTTTATAATTTAATGAATTGTGTTGCTTAGTTTAAGTATAGGTAATTCGTTACTCTATTCCCAAGCATTCCTTCTATTACATTACACATCGCCTACGTTCCCATTGCTTCCCGGCCCGGGAGCAGCAGGTTACAGTCGCAGTTGTATTCACCTCTAAACACTAATTTTTAACATGTATTGTAGATTAATTTATATTAGATTTGGTTGCAATCGTGTGTTTATGTGATTCTGTACTTTGTTTATTAACTATAGCCTAATAAGTCTAAGTTGCAGCGGTTACATTTTTTGTTATTTTTTCTTTTTCTTTGTTTCCTTTACTAAGTAAGATTAGTTTTCCCTTGTCTATTATCTATACACATTGAACTAAATTACTGCAAGTCTTCTCATTGGGTTCCTATTTCATCGGTGCTGCTTTCGAGCTATGAAGGTGCTTTACATTCACTTTGAGTGAATTCAATTCAACTAACGTTTTGCTAATATTCATTCGCATGCCTTCTCACACTTGAACAACGAATAAAAGCGACATAACAGATTAAAGTGGGAAATCTGAACAAATTGCTTTGTACATTCATACATACTTTTGCCACGATGCACAAATCGGAATTCAATTGAATTTATTTCTAAAATTAAAATCCACAGCATGTTTCAACTTCATATTTCGATATTTCTGAATTTGTTTTTCTTCTTTTTCTTTTCTTTCAAATTGTGACTAACTACGCTATTATATTTATTTTTCTTTTAGTAGTTTCTTTTTGTTTCTGTTTTTCTAATAAGTTATCTCACCAGTTATTTAATTCTAATAGATTTCCTTTAAATTGTATTAATGCACACAGGAACAAACAATCGAGGACATGTAACGCCAGGAGATTTTTTATCGTTCTCGTCCACTATCAGGAGCAGTTAATTCAGAAGATTTTGGCTCGATTCATGTTGTTTAGCTTTTTCCCGCATTAATACTATGATCAGTGCAGCGAAACGACTACGTGCACTTTATGCTCAGTTCAAACACACATTTCTTTCTGCTATAACCCTTCATTCCTTCTTCGCATACTTGAGGGGGATCGAGTTTTTGGGCGAGAGCTCTTTAACATAAAAGCAAGCAGGCGAACAATTCAATTTGAGCTATCCATCTGGCTTGTTGATGTTGCTGATGGCACACTTTCACCAGCAGCAGGACCGAACACTTTCTGTCGAACGTTTTCTATTTCATTCACCCATTTGAGAGCGTAGCCTTCGGGATCCTCAAGATAGTAGGTTCGGTTTGGCTGCAAGTAAAGAAAAAGGATATTAGATGCTATGCAAAGAAAACATTTTAAAAATTTTGCGAAACAAAATCTGTCTGGAATAGTATGAAAAGAAGGAAACTATACACTTACCGTATGGACAAAGAATATTTTGAAATTTTTGGGCTCCACGCGCAATTCGGCACTCCACGGGATCTCGCCTTTCTTCACCATTTGCACAGGATCGACATAGATTAGTCTGGGACCTGTTGTCAGTAGCAACATTCGTTTTCTCGCGAACAAACCCTTTCGCTTATTCACGAAGCCTTTTTTCAGTATAACTTCACCATCACAGAATTGATTCCATTTATCGTTCTTCTGCAACTCTAAACGTCGCTCCTTCTCCGCTTCACTTAAATTAAACATATCTGCAAAAGAAGAAAAGGGAGTTAGCAACTTCGTTCGCGCAATCATAGAAATTCAATTTTGATTGCAAATATAAATCGAAACGACTTTTTCTAAGGAACTTTAATCTTCATTTATGACGCAAAGAAAGGTATTGAAATTTTCCTGAATAGTTTTCTACATCGGAACTAATTTTTTATTATCTTGAGATTCACTTACTTTCAAATTCAGTCTTTTTCTCTTTCTTAGTGGTTGCAACGCTGGGTGCAATGGCAGTGCCAAGTTCCAGTCCAAGCAATCTACTAAGTTGTTTATCGTCTAATCCTGGCTCCAAATTATGTGGCACGCAGTAGTCGCTTCGCAACTCCTCGTCCTTATGAACACCGGGTAGGTATGGGTAGATTTGGGGTGGTGTTTGCATTCGAATTGTATCCCAATTAATATTCTCGAAGAACGGATGCGTTCGTATACTCTCGTACCGGCCGTCCTTGTCTTGTGCGCCAATCCTCTCATCGGGTTCGAGTTTCAACAATTTTCTGACTAGATCTTCGGCATTCTTGTCGAATCCTTCGGGGAATACTAGATTAAGGTTCATTATTTCGCGGAATATTAAATAGTCGCTGCTGCCACGGAACGGCGGCAGTCCTGCAGTCATTTGATAAATTATACAGCCGAGAGCCCACAGGTCGGCCGCCTTCGTAGTTTCCTTGCCTTGCAACACTTCAGGCGAGACGTACTGAGCGGTGCCCACGAAACTGCCTCTTCGTCGAGGCGGCATCTGACCCGTCGTCGTGCTTCCATTCGCCGACGCTGTTGTCGGGCCTACTTCGGCACTTGCCGGCGATGTAGCTTCAGTCTTTTCAGGAGTTAGGATTTTCGCAGAGCCAAAGTCGGCGATCATGATGTGCATTTTTTCGTCCAACAGAATGTTCTCGGGCTTGAGGTCGCGATGCACCACGCCTCTTTTATGCATGTGCTCAATGGCAAGGACTAATTCAGCCGCATAATGGCAGGTACACTCCAAATCGAAGGATCCAACCCGATTGATGTACGGCAAGAGATCACTGTTTTTGGCGTAGGTCATCACGAAGTAGAGATTTCGTGCATCCTGGAACGTGCAAGAGAGATTCACAAAGCCTGGCACGTTGTTCATAATATGCATCACTTCACGCTCACGGCGAATGTATTCCTGCTTTCGTTCGCGAATAATGTGCTGTTTGTCGCATACTTTTACTGGAAGAGGCAAAGAAAAAACATAATTAATGCCCGAAATTCAAACGAAAACACACAAGGCTTATTTTTGAAACAATTAGATAAAACGGGTGACGTAAGCCAACGAAAAGGTGCCGCGGTACAAAGTGAATGAACTTCTATAAACAAATTTCCCACAGCATAATCGCATGGCCAAGTTACCACCCATATTCATAATACATACAACTAACTTTCAATAAATTTCTTTTCATTACAGATAAACCCATGAGCATTTCGCCATATATTTCCCGTCGAGCTACCGATAAAAATATTTTTTTGGGGAATATGGGATGGAGCTCTGAAGATGTTTGTGTTTGTTCATTGCCACCTGATTTCATTTTTGCTGAGTAGGCAGATATGCCTGAAGCGGTCGGTAGACTAGTGGGTTAGAAACAACGAGAAATGTGTAAACAGCAACGAGATTATTTTTATCAACAGAACTTGAGATCAGCGAAAAAAACCAAACCACTGAATGTGTGCATGTACGAAAAATAGATTGAATGCGTTCACCGGGGCGAGCCAAGTTGAAGACATCGCGGCATGGCTCATCCAACGATTGTTTCGATTGACCTTTGGCTGATGCCATTTTGCAAGTCGGCCGAACTTAGAGGACCTTGCAAGTACGTGTTTCAAATACTGCTAGAACAGTCCAATCTGGATAATGCATGGGATCTTCAATTATTTCTAGCAACTAGCCGACGAAATAATGTTCTAGCAAACTTGGATGTGTTGACATCATCGCGCCGGTCTATGACCCGCCACCTCATACCACTATTTAGCACATGCACAAACAGCGCGAGATAAGTTAGAAGAGAATCGTAAAACCACCCCAGACGGAATATGTGCACACCTATGACGGTGCCTAGGTGGATAGGAGCAATTATGTAGGAAGCAATCAGAATACAACACTCCACGAGACTGTCTATTTCCCAGTATACTCAGCCTTGAACCTGAGCTACAAGTGCCTTACCAAACAGAACACTTCTAATCGCGGTTTCTCCCATATCTACACGTGTCTGAGCTCGACGAAAATGCGCGGCGAAACAACGCACCCATTAATCTAAGGTTAATCGAATTTGTTCAGCGCTTAGTATGTCTCAGCTTGTAGCATAAAAGGTCTCACAGTTGCTACAATAAGCAAGCACACACCGCAAACTCAACCGTCACATGCGGAACATAACCACTGGTTAAGGTTAGGAATTCGCCTTTTTGAATATGAAAACGAAAATGGACACTCAGACATCACAATCTGTGGGAATGGATTTCGGGTAATAAAGTTATGCAGCTACATGAGCTTCGCACATACTAATAGCGACGTGTTACAAAGAAGCAGACACGTTGTCATTCACGAGCTTTGCGAGTGGCAAGCGTAATTACCGGAAGATCTAGCCGCAACTAGTCTAAAATGAATCTGACAGGAAGCGGGGAATAAAGACAACATTATCGCACCAGAAGACTGTATAAGAGGCATTCTCCTCCTCTGGATAATCTAATCCTCCTTCAGGATACCCTTGCATCATAGACTTCCCGCCAACCCGAATTACCGGGCTGGGGGGTGGGGCATCATTGGTCCTAACATTTGCAGGCCTACAAGTATTTTGTTTGGTGTGACCAAGATTCAGCCGAAATAGGCATTGTTATGTGTAGGCAGGACGGCGCGGCGACTTTCAAAAGGTTTCCATCGAGCAAATGCCTCCAACTCTCGAATAAGCTGTTCTGGCGGCAAAGTCCATCAAAATGTTTGACTTGTCCAAGTAACTCAATACTTTTCATGATCTTACGCTAGACGCTACAAGAAATATAGGTTGCCCATGAATGTGTGTCAGTCTGCACCACCGAGCGTTCAAACGTGTAACGTGTGCTAAATAGAATAGCTTTTCGCAACATATCGTCACTATTGCGACAAAAAAGCCGCAGGCAGAAAAAAATTCTATTGAGCATTGTAGCAAAGAAAGAAGCTCCACAGACGCACTATCTTTAAGTGGTTGGCAATTTTTTCTATTTCTCTTCTTCTTTTTTTTTCTCCCGCGGAAAGTGTAGTACTTGGCGCACGGGGACAGGTGAGGAGGCAAAAGATACTCGGAAGAAGAAAGTTATAAGGCGAAGGCGAATGCGAGTGGGGTCAAAGCAAATCGACAATATATGTCGTTGTGTAACGCGTGTGTTCCACTTTAATTAAATGGCTGGTCATGGTTTCTGTCTATTACAATTATATGGCGTCTTTTTGGCGAAGAATAACGGTAAGATTTGCAGCTTAATGGCCGCGACAGCAAGCATGCAAAAACCCAAGACGGGTATGTGCTCGCAGAATATGTGCGGAAGTTTTTGGGATTAGCAAATAATATGAATAAGTCCTTAACAACTGTGAGCCAAGGCGCGTTACACTTTACACAACGATTTAAGTCAGTTCAGCAATAACAGCAGCAATTCTATCGAATGTACACATGTCATGTTAGCATGAACGTACAACTATTATTCCAACCAAATAAAGAATTGATACTATGTTATCCATATATCGAAAGGAAGCCATCATGTTGTTGAATGTCAACGGAAGGTTCACCACAAACATTCTGAGGCCCACACTTGTCCAAGTCGACCCGAACTCATGTAGGAATTTGTGGAATTTCAATGCTAGGAGGAAACAGGGATGAGTGGTTGCGTACAACTTCGTGAAGTCCGCAAGAACATAACTCGTAGCCAAGACATTTCGCCGTAAATATGTCAGCACGTGAAGAATGCAATCTTCAATCGATGGATGCTCGCTCAGTCCAACCGGAGAGGAAAAGGAAATATTCATTATAACACACTTGATACTTGGACATTATTGATTTGCAACCAAACTCTGAATTGATAAGTGAAAACGGTTGGATCCGCCAAGCTAGTTGCTAATTTGGAATTCGCGGCTGCCAGGCTTCACCAGCACTTTAACCAGAGCGAATTTGATCAAGACAACGTGAAGAGCATTCACAACCAGGCTCAAACATACACGAATTGCTTTCAAATTCGTCGCAGCAAACATAGTAACGTCTTAGACAACATAACAATAACTACAACAACTTCAAGGCAGTAAGCGCAACGTGCATTCCAATGTGCAGCAAGCACATCACCTTAAGGAAAACATGCACGCTGAAATGATTGATTCTGGATGAGCGATCTGTGCGAGGAAGCGAGCGAGCTGTTCTTGGCGGGAAAAAATTTCTTACGTTAACGATGGTAATGGTGATATTGAACTGGACCTGGAGAATGTATCCAATCGCTGTTATTTTGGTTCAAGAACCTCTGCGGTATTTCTTTCATGCATGCACACAAATTCATTTGAAGCACAAGAACCATAACATCAGTAAAGATCGATAGTGCAGAATCAACGTTTCCCATCCGAGGCTCGCTACACCCCGTCACTCTTCATTCCGGTAGTGAATGGTAGCTTACCACGACGCTCGCATATGCAGCCTCGACGTTTCACCATTCTTTCCTCTTTTTCTTCTTCATTTCATTGCTCATTCCCCATTTTCTTAGCTCACCGGTTTACAGCCAGCCAAGTGAAGGCCTTTCAGCTCTCCTTGCTTCCAAACGACATTCTACACAGGTAGGTAATCTCGTTAGCGGTTAGCTTCATCAAGCCAACCCAACAAGCGAGTGGAGATAGTGACGGCTATCAAGAGGCTAGCTGGAGCTAATCCTAGCTAGCGGGCTCTGCAGAGGAGACTAGAGTGAGGTTTTCTGTGCTTGTTTACGATACAGTGATTGTAATGGCGGCAGAATTTTTTCTTTTTTGTTTATGCAAATTCCAAATATGCCAACTTGAATGGAATTTCTGGAATTCGTGTTGAAACAAACGACTTTTCACACACCATACACACCTCGGTAGAAGCCTATTGCAATTCTCCTCTAAGCTGCTCCACTTATGTGCACGTTGCTAGCGAGTACTCCGTTACAAACTTCATTTCACATCGAAAGCTATTGAAAGATTTTTCGGACACATTTAGCCGATACAACCCCGATTTGTTTCGAGAAACGAATTCGCAATAATTTTTCAGCGTTTAAGCGGACTAAATTATTGCATATATTGATGACACCCAATCAATAAAACCTGCCTACAACGAATAATACACACCACAATTCAAAAACTTGCTCGTCTTCCTTGTCCCAAATTATTCAGTGAAATACTTCCTCTTACTTATTCTTCCATTGTCACATCCTTTTTGATGTATGCATAACGACGGATTTTTATATGATTTTCTTTCATAAATTAGTTGTCAAACAAAAGAGTACGAGAAAAATGTCCTTATTCAGCTAGGCGAATTCTCACACAGGTTTCAAGATGCGTGCACGGGTGAACCTTTAAAAGAATATGTGCCTGTTCGGAAGTATTTTCTAGTAAACTTTAGTGGGGCAATTCGCGTTTAAGCTGTTCAGGAAACACTTAAAGTTAGAGCCTTTATCCAAAATGTATCGATTATAAAAAAATGTGCATATCATTCTTCATAACATCGATAACAACACAAACTTTGGAACAATCCAGTCAAGGCTCAGTACTAAGCCATTAACCTAACTCGTGTCACGGGCGTCCTTTTGCAGTTCATACTAACCCAAATCATAGACTTGGAATTGTAACTTTCAAGAGTTGTCTGAGTCATCATCATACAGGTGTGCTGCCGCTGCTGCTCGAGTCGAACGTCGTCTTACATAAAGTTGTTCATATTACGAAACACAGACATAAATCCCGGAAGGCTTCTGGCGCCGATAGCTTTTTATTAGATCGCAACATGCACACGAATCGAGAAATCCTCCACTAGCTTTATGACGATTCCGCCAAAGTGGGAGGAAAACCTACCAGGAGACAAGTAGTCACAAGGCACTAGGTGCGTCTAAAGATAGATTATGTCTAACAAGACCAGAAACCATGCAAGCAAGTGAGAAGTGTGATTACATGTTAAATCGCGTGTCGTAGGCTAATATAATTGTCCTTGCTGGTAACTGCACAACACATCAGCGGAGAGGGATTACTACTACACAAAATTCACGTGAATATCTGCAGTTTGCCTTCCCGCAGAGTGCACGAGTGAATCTTTAGCCAACAGAAATTTCTAATTGTGAAATCCATGTGGCAGCTTTTGCTGTTCAATTAGGTGACCTCCGGCCTCAGCGGGATGGCGTTTACCGAGCTTCGTGCAGGGTTTTCGCGACATTTTGTTGAGATCATATTTTGCTAGTTCGGCCAACCCCTGGCCATACATATTTTAACACATTTGTAATTACCCTGGTCAGTGACCATTTCGGGCAAATTAATGCGTTGGACGTGGTCGTTCCGTGGAGTGATATGCATAAATTGAAGCAACAAATAGAATAGAAGACCGAGCTTGAAGTGAGAATTCCAAAAAGATTTCTGAACGCATATCAACACATTTGAATGATAAATAGCAATATGACATTCTGGAGAAAGTAACCATACAGTCAAATCAACTCTTAGTCATCATTTACATTTACTATGCAAATGGAAATCCATTCATATTCGAAGCTCTCGGATCAAGATATCTGCAAAAATTTATCCCCCATTACACCACACGAATAAATGTCAATCTTCACAAACCATTCCTGCGTGATTGGATTGTGCGGCAACGTAAATTTTTTTGATTTTTCCAGAAATTTTTGCATATTTTTAATTAACTATTTTTATCACAAATCTTAAATACTCAAATCATCCCCTTTGCTGCATCCAAAGAGCTTAGATGATTGGTGACATAGTTGATGAGTTTCCCGAATTTAATAAAATAAAAATAGATAATACAGAAGTTTCCTGCAGTTTGCTCGCAGAAGATCCTAAAACATGAAGTTCAAACGTCGTTCGCTAGCATTCAAATCTCAGAATAACAATAACACATTTAATTCAAATCAACATCTAAGACAGTGAAAATTACATGTGAAATTCGTGGCGTTGGAAGCGGCGTTCGGAATCATTATTAATGAATGGACGAGGAAGGTTCAATGAACTTTTCACACAGTCTGGAATGCTTCGCCACCCCTCATTAAGCGTGTAGGTAAACTATCGGGCATACGTTCACCAGACAACAGCAGATGTTTTCACATGGAATACAACCGATGCGGTAAAAAGAAGCAGGGCAAGAAAATGTGTAACCATGGAAGACAAAACTTCGCTCCCAAAACGACTCTCAGAGTCTAACAAAGTATTTTTGTAGTCGCACGATTCTAAGGGATGGTGTTCGTCGACTTCCGTACCAGGACTGAACATTTACTGCTAATCTTCGATTTCAGCAAACGTGGCATCCACCATTTTTCAATCAGTCCAGACTTGGCACTTATCATTTATTTCCCACACCTCGTTGTGTCTTCACATGAGAATAATTTAGCTCGGCTAAATGTATTCAAAGCATTGTCTAGCACTTTAATTTTCATAATTGACTTCTTTTACATCATTTTAGGTCAGCGTGCACACTGCCAGAAATTCGTCGGAAAATAAATAAAGCGAAAACACATAGGTCGGTGATCTTCACAAAATCAGAGCAGATGTTCCATTTCTTAGCCGTCTTAAGCACACATGTGTAGTGTGTGTTCCATTGCGCTGCTTACCTGCATGAATATATGCACACGTGAATCTTCAAGAAACATCTTCGGCAGAAAAAGAACACAAAGGCGATTTTGTTACGACGGCTAAGCTATAGACAATTGTTTTGTCCTCGTTGTCGTCTGTAGCTCTCGACTTAAGTTTGTCCAAATTCCAAGGACATACACGAAAACAAGAGGAAGCGCAAGAAATGAGAGTCACCGATTGTTATGAAATGTAGGTAGTTCAAATCAACTCAAGGTTTCGACAGAAAGGTCGTGAGCAAAAGCTGATCGGTTTGTTGCTTCAAAAGGAAAATTTTCTCTTACCTACCACCTGGCGCGTAACCTTTTTTGCTTTCCTACTACTCCATGAACACCAGGTATCCAGGATAAGGCGGGAAAGTATACAAGATGCCAAAGATTAAAATTTGAGGGTGATGACTTCTTCAATAGTAATAGCATTTGTTTGCGAGGCGACAGGCAACCTAGCACAAATTTCAATAAACTCTACCTGGATGATACAGGAAGGAGCCTTTTAGAATAATTCCACCCTGACCTGTTCCTTGAATGTTTCAATTCGCATTTCTCAAAGCGAACCCGCTTCGATACACATTCCTTGAAGTTACATGCTGAAGCGGCGAGTTATCGAGGATGACAGAAATCCTGGATGTGGTAATGTTCTTCGCACACTCCAGGTAAATTTTAGGCCCGATTGAGAATGATTTTGTCTCATTTTTCGGAACAACTTGAAATAATAATGCATTGAATGGGTCTGACATCCGGGGAAAACATTTAGAAAGTGCAAAAAAGGATGTGAATCAAACTCGTAGTTAAGTTGAAGCGGATACTTACTTGCAAATTCCTTACTGGTGTGAACATCTTTGGCTAAATAAACTGTACTGTAGCTGCCTTCACCAATGTATTTGCCGAAAATGAAATCGTTCGCCGATTTTTTTAAAACTGTCGGAATTGTTCGAAAACTGGCTGTTTTCGACGGTGTATTCTTGGGAGAAATGTGGGCCACGTCTCCATCTTTTTGATCTATTCCTGACGCGGCTAAAGCGACGGAAGCAGATGATACTGATCCTTGAACAGGTGTATTTACTGCCGTTGTGAATGATGACGACGCTGTTGAGGACGACAGGTCTATTGTTGATGATTGCGTCGACGATGGACGCGATGACGAGCGATGCGTTATAGGCGTTTTGCCGATCGATCTACGTCTCGGAACTTCCTTTTTCGGCAAGTATTCATATCGACATTGTTGGTGATCTGATCCATTTGTGGTCAAAGATGAACCAGTCGCTGAACCTGTGTTAGGCGCAGCGGCTGATGATGTGATACTGCTAAGTAATTCAGTTGGCACCTTCGATGTACCCAAATACCCAGTTGAAACAGCAGTCATGTTGATGTTGATTATATCGGAATAAGGACTTTCAGATATTGTTACTGGAGATTTCTCTTTTGGCATAGCTGGCATTGTGGACAAAACCTGTTGCTGGCCGTTTATCTGAAAATAAATGTCACTATTAGATCTCCAATCTACAGCTGAATTGGCATGTATTCATATGACAGAGGTGTCTTCAATTTTTATTCATTAAAACACAATATTCATACAGAATTCAGACACGAATTTCTAGCGATGAAGCCACTACAACCCTTTCGAGTTCTGAAAATCTAACCGATCGCCCGACTAAACCCCTCTTTCTTTCACAATTTGAAAATTAGAATATTACAATCACTCCCGGCCAAAAAATCACATTTCAATTATTATTGCCGATTGCTAGAAGTTTGAAAATATAACCCCGAACCGCTTTTCAGCTAATACAACGCTAAATCTTCTCACTCACCGCTAGCAAATTTTATCAACCCCGAGACAATTTCATATACGTTTTCGGATTCAGACAGACATCTTCCAACTAAATAGCAAACCCAGTTCGCTAAGCGAATTCTTGCAAAGTATCTTGAAGGAAACTTTTTCACCAGCGGAAAGAAAAGGCCAGAAACATGAAGCTTTATCAAATTTTTTTTGTATTTTTTGTAAAAATCAGATTATTACGAATGAATATCAGCTGAATGGTTCATAACAAAACCGAAGCAGGAAACTAGCACCAGCTTTTGTTTACGGGAGAAAATTATAAGTTTTCATGCGGTATTTTGGCTCGTTTAGCAGTTTCTGTACATAGATTTGTCACTCATGCTTTCTCTTTTTTTCACCATTTTCTTTGATCTCCAATCCCAGCATTTTAAATCGATCGACGGTCGAAAGAATGCCGATTCGACTAGCAACATCAGTTCAAACCATTTAGATTTCAAGAGTATCCACACACTACCACAAGAAAGAAACCAGATCCAGTAATATAGATTTCCATACTTGTTTGCATATTTTGCATTTTTATGATCTCGCTTTTTTATTTACTTTTTTTTTCATTTGTTTCTCACAATGTGAAAATACATGAACGAGAATTTGAATTTTTTCCTCTCGTCCTCGTAGCCGTGAACAAATAAAATATCAAACGGGCAACATTGAAAATTTGGAACGATTAGGATTTCGATCGTTCGAGTTCAGGGGGATATTTAATTAATGCAACTCTTTATAAAGCACAATCTCTTGGGGACCTCGCGCTCGCATATCTTATTCGATTCATAAAAAGTTCACCATGTTTCGGTAAATTCAGAACGAGGGAGCACAACTTTAAGGCAAATCACTAATTGTATGCTTCAAAAATGTTCAATCTCCTCTCAACTTTGACTTATCTATCTCAGCTTATCAGTACAATGCAAACATATTCTTATCTTACGGATATAGCTGAAACGCGAAAAGCAGACCACGGCAGGCTTCCACGGGCAACATTCAATTGGCATTGTCATATTATTGAATTTTCGTATTCTTGCCGGTAAGATAGCGACAAGAATAATAAATATTATCGCTTCGTTTTCAAAACAGAAAAATCATAAGCCGCAGTTCATCAGGCAGGTTAACTGAGCAAAGTTGAAAATTAGCAAATAACACACATGCAACCGTTTTTTGCTGCGGTGCGCCTTGATAACCTACCCAAATAAATACACTGAACAGAGAAAGTGCGAATGATAAGCAGAACATGTTTTACCATTTCTGTCGGACTTGCCGTTCCCTGGCGCCTATATATTTTTTGGCAAAACGTTCTTGGAATTTCGCTGGATTTTGAACAAAGCCCAAAAACTACATGAAAATGAGACTAGATCATCTCGAAACATGCGAAAAAAAAAAACAACAAAACGCTAAGCAAAAACGTTTCCTTTCCGAGTGAATTGGGTTGGTTCCTGTAGTAAATTGTCAATTCAATTCAATTAATTCATGCAGACACCACAAAACAAGTTTTTAATTAGATCCAGCACCCAACTGTCTAGATACGCTTATCGTCGTATAAGATCTTCTGCTCATCCTCGGACGACGTAAGAAAAAAACAAATTTGCAAAAATAATATTTGACCTTTTAAACATATAATTTTTTTTTTTTTTTTTCAAAACATGAAAAACTCCGTTGATATTGGCCGTTTTTTGTGTCGTCGTCGGGAGGAAAGATTTATATAGTTTTTCCGCGATGTATGTAAAACCACCTTTTCATGCTTATCATCCATATGAAAAAGAGACTTACATATTTGGAATAAATAAGTCTGGACATAAATATATAAAACTTGCTCACAGTCTCGACTCTGACGCAAGCAGAAGATTTAGGATATGGAACTTGTTTTTGAGGAATCCATTTATCAATCAATGCAATTTCTGTTGGCGAGATTCAAGTTTGAATCGAAGCGAAGAAAGTTTGTTAGTTGAATTAACACTTTTCTAGACTATTGGAAAAAATTTACAAAAAATACTCGCGCCGTAATTCCAATATAACATAATACTAACAACAAAATTAGTAAAGTAAAACTAATATATGTACTCCTCTTTCTATAATAATTTTTTTAACAATAAGGAAATCTCCATTGCGTTATGACCTGTATTAGAAATATTCTTCATAAGCCAACCCTACTTTCAGCCTCGAAAGAGTCCAAAAAAAGTCCTGTGACCGGGCTGTCAGTAAAGTGACCCCAAGCTGTTCATACAACTCCATCGTTCATTTGACGATCAATTTATCAGCAATAAACTTCTTTTTGACGGTCATACTTCAGTTTGCAATGAAAGTTTTATTGAGGGCCATTTTGATTCACTCGAACCCGACAATGTCGATTCAATTTTGTAAATTTTATTTTAATAAAACAAAATGGTTTTCCACAAATTCGGGTTTTTCGCACAAGTAGCAATTGTTGGTTGCCAACTGTCATGCGCCGCTCGCACTTTGTATAGTACGGGCGTCGTGCTAGGTTTTATCAAATATTTATGGACACGTAGGGAACAATTGATAATTATCGCGTTTGCGATTTATGGGTAGCCAATGAACTTTAAAATGTAACATAAATGTTCTCCTTGGTTGTTTTTATGTGAATATTACAAGGTCATAACAGGCGCCTAGCTAGCCAGTTACGATTATACTATAATATACAATATTATATTATATGGTATTGCCTGCGTTTGAATTAGAAGTGAATGGATGTGCAGAACGAAAACTACAAACATGGATTTAATGCTGGTACGTCTGAATTACATATGAATGATAAGTGCGAACAGTGTAAATTCTTCGGTCCAGGAAATAGTCGACAACATTTACAGTTTTCCAGAATAGGTGCTCGCAAACATCGAGTTGACAAGTATTTATTGGTTAACTGCCGAATAAATGATAAGGAATGTCTTATCATGGCTTTATTGAAAGTAATTGATGAGAAAGATCAACAGTAAAACGCCTGATAAGACTGTGGACACATAATATATTGATTGAATTCAATACATCTGATTTTAAATAATTCCATTCTTCTTACCACCAAAATCTTAACATCATTATTCTACATTTTCTCTCTGATCTTCAACCAAAGCGAGACTAAAGCATTTTTATTGTCGGAGCTGTCAAAGTTTTACAGAATTATACGTTGCCTTAATCTGATCTCGGGAAAATGGAAAAGTTTCAATATGAGAAAACTAAGAGCCCTATAATGCTCAAGCAGATAACTGGGCATTCATTCATACGATCGTTTTTGATGGACAGTATTTCCGCAATTATCAAAAGAAACAAATTGTTGGCTTGGAGATAGTTGTTGTCACTAAAAGACGGAAAAACGAGGGATTGGTAAGACAGCATAGAAGAATTATTGTTCCTGTCTCCGTCTGTTGGTAAAGTTCGAGACTTCATTGCAATTTCTTCACAAATTACGTTCAAACCTGCTTATGCATTGCTTGCCACCAAAACTCTTTGGTTTCCTCCATCAAACATCCACGCAACATACCACACATCCCGTCGACTTAAGGCCTCACATTTCAAACACCATTAAGTATAGAAAGCATCCGACACATATTTGCAATAAATAAAATGCATTATATAAATATATTTAGAATCCATGTAGTATCGGTAAAATTCATACGAAGAAAACCAGCGTATTTTTTTTTCAACTAATCCAAGCCAACCACCGGTGCCGATACAATTTCAAACTCAAACATTCTTCTAAATATAAACACTCGCCAAAACAATTAAGGTGTGATTTTGAAGAAATTTTAGGGGCTTCGTGTTTTTTGCTCAATCGCTTACTTGGTTGCTAATTGATTGCCTCCGATTCGCCGCCTTCATATATCAAAGAGGAAGCACGACAGAGAAAGTGGAAGATAAATATTTTAGCAAGGAATGGAAATTGTGTAAAATTGAAAATTAGAAAAAAGTTAAAACAGAATCCAATCATACTAAAACAAACTTTTGACAATCACTAATTGTTGACTTGTTTGACAAATACATTTTATGTTGGGAACGGTTGGATTTGGGGATATGCCAAGCTAAGCTGAGCCTATGCAGTTTAGAACAGGACACTGTCATGTTATAACGGTACTTCTAAATGTAAATTTGAGACAGTTACTATAAAGTTAAAGCCTGTAATCGAGAATGATTGCTTGCTCTAACCATTCGCGAAAGAACGCTCACGAGCCTGACGTTTGCTTTTCCAATCCAAGTTCAATGCCAGCTGTTTTTCATTTATCTGTGAATTTTAGGATGCACACATGTTACTATCAAGTGGTATTGAATTGATCCCAACTAATTGATCAATTAAAGAGCATACTACATTCTGAGTTTCCTCTTATGTGTACCAGTTGCTATACCAATTTGGGATAACCTGAAATTTTGATGAGTTTTAACCACTTTCTAGCAGAAACCCAGCAATTGATTCAAGCTTTTGTGAGGCTTTTTCGAATACGAAAACAACGACGTGGGAACGAAATCAGACGTATTTTGAAATGAAATGATATCGCGAATATTCACCAAGATTCGAATCGTGCGCCATCTGATCTTTGTTGAGAGTCGTCCAAGAGCATCATTCTGGTGAAATGGTTTGTAATACTACATAACAATGCCATAAACCAAACAACTCAAGCGACTACTTCATCTTGTATAAATTTGGCGACATGGTTTCATGTCGTGCAAGAAGAATTTTCTACTCAGCGAACAAATTTTGACCATCTGAATCTAATCTGAATATGTGGTTACGCAGCTACCAAAACAAAGTTTCAGTCAGTCAAAATTTCAAACTGACGGTCTAGACAGCCTTAAGAATTAGCATAACTACACAGCTAAACTGACCCACACTAGTGCAAATCAAATCTCAAACTTTGCTATATATGAGCGATGTGCGACAATGAAACGGGAATGGATGATGATTGTACGAGCTGAACTTTTCCAACACAGCAACAGCTACGGCAACTACAAATATTTTCCACCTCAGCATAAGAGGCGCGTTTCAAGAGTGAGTATTTTAGCATGCGAATGAATAGTTAAACGATTATTTAATGGTATACAGAACTTTGAATCGAATGAGCTAAGTTGGCTGACAGTCGATAAACGAGATGTCGCCTTTTTTTAATAGTCTGCACACGGCAATACAACCAGGGGGTAGAGTTGTCCGCGTAAAATGTTTGCATAAAACCCTAAACAGTGAAAAGCAAAGAAATCGTCGCTTACTCGAAGAGAGAATCGATTTACATTCAAATCGCAGGAGCAAAACTGAATAAACTTGTCTGATGAGGACTTAAGGCTCTTACCAATCCAGAAAGGACGGCAAATTCGCAAGTATTTGAGTTTCATAGATCTCCTAGCCAGCACATCTCATCTAAGAAAAAACATGTAAAATTCTTGTAATCATTGAAGCCTAGAATTCATCTTAGATATTCAAGCCTTTCCTTCCGCTGGAAATCCACAGGTTACAATCTGAAATAAAACTTTGTTTCAAACAGCTGACCGTCAATCTATCACGATTTTTAAGAGATTGTTAAAATTTCTCAATATTACGTAAGAGATTGAGAATGTTTGCTTAAATATAGTCCAGGCATTGCTGAAGCGTCATCAATACAAAGATTTGCGTTATAACTTTTCGAACGAAGTACGAAATTGGCCACACCAGTTGACAATAAGCCAAAGGAAATAAACATCTTAAAGTCTGGATGTGTCACAAGTGATTCGGTGATTTTCAGAGAGTGAATTGTCCATTTCAACGCAATATAAATGCATTCAATGAAAAACGTTTTACGACCGATAGCGGACTTCGCCATGGGAAGGTGAAAAACTTATTGCGTTTCCATTTCACTCAATTCTTAGCTCGAGGCTCTCATGCGTAATTTACTGCCAAAGAGGTTGAGGGACCCTGCTAGAAACTTCTCTTGAATTAAAATTCTCAAACATTGGAAGTGTCTGAAAAAGGCAAAAACCAACAATTCGACTTGAAACAATTTCGCAAGCAGCATCCAGAAGCTCCCAAGTTGCAACTTCAAACGGTCGCAATAACGTATGCGTACACACATCATTCATAGATAGTGTCAACGCAACACAAAAATGATAGCTGAGGCGAATCGCAGCCAACACAAACTGCGAAGCTGTCGGAACATACTTGCCTCGATTTTATTCATCTCAAGGTAAGATGGCAAATACAGCGACCGACCAGCGATACAAACAAAACAATGTATTTTTATTTTGATGAAGTTTCTGTGCCATGCAACGTACAAACAGCAAATCCTAGAGAAAATTACATGCCAGACGGAAGGAGCAGGAGAAATCTCAGAGAAGTCCTGACCTTTCGCGATACCGATTTTGCGAGGTCAAGGTGTTGTTTACAAATATTTCATAGAATCATACAATTTTCTCGAAGGATGCCCACTGTAACGAATCACTGCTAGGGTCTGCCGTAAGTAGGCCTGCAAGCTTGTCGCTGGATTTACCATTGCCAAATGCATGTGACTCGAGAACTTTCAACTTCGTCGCCATCTGTTTGTTGCGTGTGGGTGGTTAGGAAAACGTCCTGTTGGACGTGTTAAGGAGGTCCCGCGACGACGTATCCTACGTGATCACGTCTCTAGATATTCAAATCGTCGCATGCATGTTAGCAGGCAGCAAATGCTCCCAGTACTCGCTCGTCCCAACAACCTACCAACCGTCCCACAGAAACAGAAAAACTGCGGAGTAACTGGCGTAATTCAGGTCGTTAGTTCGCGAGCAGGCCATGTCCTTGCAAGTGAAACGTAGTAGTAATAAGTGGGACGAGGACTTGCCCCAATTACTAACTCGTCTTCGCGTCCATCCACTAATGGGTCGCTGCACTTTTCTGTACACTAATTCGCTCCCCTCCGTGACTTTATCGGATCAAAACACACTGAACAGGGTCAAAATATTCCCACGGGAAAAACAAGTCCGTGCAGTCTGGCCGAGGCCGAACGCGTCCCCACCTCACTTACCTTCAGCGACTTCAATCGGCGGACAACAAAGTTGTTGAACTTATTTGACCAGCTTTTACATTTCATCAGGAGGCTTTTTTGCGTAGCTTACACTCGAAATTATTTACCAACTTTTACCGCGAATTTTCGAGCTTCGCACAATAGCGCAGTTTTCTTTCACTTTTTATATTTCTTTTCGTTCACGGCGCGCGACTGCAAAATAAGTCATCACTTTTCTCGCAAGACACGTTGTCAAAATTCTCGAATTGATTGCGAGGATGCTTGTGTTCTTCCCGATGTCACGATGTTACTTTCTTGCTGCACAATGTAGAGCAAAGTTCACACAAACAACGGAAAGCGCCGTTAATCTGCCAAGGCCCAGCACAAACGACGCAAAATGACGATTGCAACTGACCAAGTCAACAGATTACTCCTAAAGTTCTACAACTGTAGCGAGGATAAGCGCGAATTAACAGGCGTAACCGCAACCACAACTAGGACTCGTATTTCGCAAGTAGGCAGAAATATTTGTTGCATTTTCACAGGCGACAGGACTCAATGCGTTTTCCTGTGGGTCGTCACTGTCTTTGCCACTGGCGCGACTACTTCACAATCGTGGCCTGATTCGCGAAACTTTATAAGCACTGGTCGGTGGCGAATCACTTTTCCCATAGGGCGCTTCGCCAGACGTGTCAATTTGCGATGCGTTGTATAACGGCAGTTGGAAGCAAAATCTTTGATTTTTTCGTATCTAGAGCCTTTGACCCCGACTCGCGTGCAACAACACATGCGACAGTTGCTCAGCCTTAACTGGATTCCAAATCGGAACGGTAATTTGGTTCGGAGGTGTCACTGGCCCCGAAACACCACAATTTTCTATTCAAAGGTGCTGGCTAATGTTTTCAGGATACTGTTAATGTCTCAAACTCAAATCGCGAGATGGGCGCGCGACACTACAACACGGCAGGACACTTTTCCACTTGGCATTCACCAAAAACTGTAATAAATCTGGACTGCAAGCGAGCACTAGCAAGAGGTCCGGCGCTTGTGATTTATGGGCTGGAAATAACTGAAAACGAAAATACCAGCGAAATTGAACTCTTGAACACTTTCTTGTGGCTACTCTCTGACTTGAACTTAGTGCGGAGCAAAAGCAGAACAACTCGCGAGACCTCGTCGGAGATCTTCAATTTGCTTCAAATTACTACGGAAAGTCAACTTCGACTGAACTCATCCACTACGGTAATCTCGAAGTCCAACCGAAACGCTCGACGGCATTGCAACGAGCGAATGACGTTCGTTTCGCGTTCGCGCAGTTTGAATCCACCCCTCCGTTCAGTGTACGTACACGAAGCACTACGCACACTACGTCGTCGAGGCTTCGCTCGCTTGGTATTTCCCGAAACGAGGACTGTATGAAAACAAATCCATCGGCTCGCAAGCGAATTTAGAGCATTTGTGTGAGGTGCGGTGGCGGGAAAGTTTTCAGCCCGTCTAGAGCCACACGGACATTTCTCATTCCATAACAATCCGACAGTGTTTCTAGCTGGGAAGACTTTTATGGGACGGACAGTGATTTGCGACAGGTGTTGCCCAACGCTCGACGACATTCAAGATTGTGGCGTAAGTTCAACTTGCGGGCTACGTCAGAAGAGATGAGCCAATCTTCCCTTTTCTGTACACTTTAGAAAGATTCATTCAAAAATTACCTTCAAGGGGTTCGCCTTTTCCACGTACTGAATGTGACATCAGCACCAACAATAATTCTGCATTATCCTGACTACATCTCAAATGTAAAACTATTCATGCAATCGTTTCAGCTAAAGTCTCGTGAAACATTAATTAATAAACCTATATTTATTCATAGTTTTATTTTTATCAAATATGGCAAAGCGCCTTTCATATCATTTAAACAAATTTTGGGAGCATATTATGCTGTGAGGAAATTAAACGAGCAGTATTATTTCATGATGGATCGCAGAACCTTTCTCCTCAACAGAAATTGTTCTGTAACTCACAATACATTCGAAAGCAAATCAAACTTGGCGTTTTCATTATTTGCAACTGCCTGATTCCACAGCAAATTCTAAGCAGGGATTACATTTAGAGCTACATATTCGTAGTTTCCAAATTAAAATGTCTCAAAAATTCAAACGAAATGAAACATACACAATGAAATAAAGTGTACACATGTCAAAAGTGATTTCTTTCATAAAAATAAAAAATAAGCCGAATATCAAAGAACACCTGGCCTTCAGACATCAACCAGAACAGTCTGTTTGGTCAAGTCAAGTCAAGACTTCCTTGGACTACTAACTAGAACTGTGTTCAAAAATTGCCGACCAAATTTGTGCCGTAAGTGTCGAACTTAAAGAGTCATCTGCGGTTCTGTTTCCTGTTCATCTGCGGTTTCTTTTTAATTGAGCCGGTGCTTATATATCTAGATATAGTCAATTTTTGCTTCAGATTATCGAACAGTCCTATTAAAGATTTTAAAATGTAGTATCGTTAGGACAAGTTTTTTTTAAAGGTAACCAAATATCTTTATTATAGTAATATCCGCGGATTTGAGACACGGAAATATCGTGCAAAAGGTTTATGTCGTGCGTTCGTAGTTATCATCTAAAGATTTACAGACAGAGCCTGAATAAACTTACGTTTCAACTAATTCTTTATTTGGTATTTGCTTGCCAATGTTTAGCTTTGTAAATAAACAAGAAAGTGCTGACGGCGTTTAACGGATTAATTTGCTAGTGTTATATCATTATGATCATTAAGGTATTACTATCCTTGTTGTAGTTTGAAAATGAACCAGCGCTAACCGCGGACCATTCGCAATCTTTACTCCAATGTTCAAGCAGATTTAATTCTTCGATGACTCAGATCTAAGCCTAGTATCTGTGTGTGCTTCTGGTGAATATTATAAAAAAATCATATGTTAGTTTGAGTTTTCCCGGGACATTAAATGAAAATCTTGCAGCCCTACCAAATTCCACCCATTCCTCCAGCACTGTTTGATATTTTCTCTTCAAAACAGAAATACGTTTTCAGCTCGGTCGGTGCGGTGTCGTTCGATAGTCGGTTACTGATCCCGTTCCTCCTCATTGTTATTCTCATTCTTTACATATTCCAATTCCAAGTAAACACAACACTCCCTGCTCGCCCCGTACGATTTTGCGTCATTCGTTTACACGAAAACGTGGGGAATTCGAGATGAATGGCCGTTGGCGGGAAATTGAACTGTTCGAAATAAATTCGAGGCGACTTGGCGGAAACGAGCAGCAGATCGCATGTCTTCGGAATATGCTCCGTCTCGATTGTGAGAGCTGGACGAATGCGAAGCGTACGTGAAAGGAAGAAAATACCGTTGGATTCAAAATTGCGTTCGACTGCTTGCGCCTTGCCATCAAGGGGGTGGAGCACTTCCCATCATACCGGAAATATTCCCGCCTATGCTCGGCGCAAGCTTTTCGCAGTTACAACTCTACGTCTCGACGACTCCCGCACACCCGAGCAACATTTTCTAGTTGTTTCAGAAATGCTTCTATTTGGAATTCAGTTGCGAAATTTCGTGTCACAATTTCCAAGTTTTATTTGGAACGTGGGAAGCAAAAACGAACGGAGAACGTCCACGCTCCCCGCCAAGCAGCAAAAACAATGCTTGGCGTTTTCGCGCAGTCAAGGCAAAAGACGCGCGCATTCCAACGTCGACTCACCAACACAAGAATGCGTCTATTACGCTCGCTCACCTCGTTTTGGTTGTGTCGAGTGAAATGAAAAGGCCACTTTGCTTGTGTAGCTTCAGAGCCGCGCGCGGGTGGAGAGGGGAAGTTTAACAAAACAAAAACATTGGCGGCCCAGTTTCCGAAGGCGTTCGACTAGGTGCTGCCAGCGATAGCGAAATACCAGGCCGGATTTGATTCCGGGACGAGTGCGTTGTCGCGTTGGAGACTAGTAAATTCAACGTATTGTAAAATTACAAATTAAATGACGAAATGTAAAAAAAAAGTTTTGAAATCAATTGAAAATGTGAACTGAGCTCAATTCGTTGCTAACTGCGTTTCCGGTCTGCTCAATACGACTTGCCTCAACTCCGCGTTCCCGGACAAATATTTCCCTCCAAAATACTTGAAATTAATGCCATTTCAATTCGAAATTTCCATTCAGGAAGGCTAACGCAATTACTTACGCAGAAAGTATGAATATAAGTTAATATGGTGTAGTTCTATTCAGAAGACTACTATGTTGAGAGGTACTTTGTGTTAAGAACTTCTAAAGTTTTCGTCAGACAGTTCTGTGAGGTACAAACCAACTGATCAGCCTGAAATTCATAATGGATCTACGTGGCTACGAAAATTTTAACTCTAACGTAGAGCTCGACTGCTTCAACCCTATAATTTAATTGTCAAATACTGTCTAATACTAAAACTAATAAAGTGCGTTCTCTTAATTCCACGAAATAAATTATTTTGGTATTATATATTCCTGGTGATTTGATTGGTTTCGGAGAGTTGTGAGCCAAAGTCCAATGCAAAAATATCACCAAAGTTGAACGCATTTGTAAAAGGTGTCCCATCATTAACGCAAGTATTAGTTTTGTTGTGATACACAGTTTTGAATCAATAATATTATTTTCTTATGGACATACAAAGAAGACACTTATTTATTATTTATTTTATTTATAAAAAGAATATCAGTTCCATCGCATCCAGGGCTTTGCTTGGGCTTTGAAATTTCCCATAACAATTTTGCATTGATTTGGCTGCATTTCATTAAAACAGCACTTTATCTCCGTCTTTAAAGTCCGGGTTGTTGTTGGCCTATTGGCATAAGCCTTAGACTTAAAAAACCCCAAAGGATAAAGTTCAATGGCGTTATATCACATGATCTGCGCCAATTCACATCACCAAAGCGGGAAAATGTACAACCAGGGAATGACTCACGTAATAATTGTTTTGTTTCAATTGCTGCACGGGGCAGCACCCATCTTGCTAAAACCACGCATCGGACGTGTCTATCACTTCCAGGTCAGATACAAAGAAATGCATGATCATATCATGGTACCTGCAATGTCGAAAAAGAGTGGCCCGATGTTGCCACGAACTCAAAATTCACAGCAAACAGGGACACGTTGTGGGCGAATATTTTTTCGAAAATCACTCGTGGATTCTCCAAACCAATAGGTTCAATGAGGCCGATGAGATCCTATTCATAGGCAACTTGGCAATTGATAAAGGAGTTGGATACAAAAAACAACGTCAGTAAAGAGAACAGCATGATCGAAGATGGACCGTATAGAAAACTCAGGAATGATCCTTCTTCGAATCCTATCAAACGATTAGATATAACTAAGAAGCTGAGTAGGCCTACATTGAAGGTATCCAACATAATACTCCCAAGGACTGAAAGACTTAAAAAAAACCATTAGTCACTGAATGAGATAAAGGAAATCATTTCATCGGAAACGTTGCTAATAAACCAGCTCGGCAAATGTTTACTACGACAATTTAGGAACATGGGCAATCGATTCGGAATAAAACACTAAGGCAGTAATGCACACTATACAAACGATTCGATAAATTTCTGAAGACGAACGAAGTGGAAGGTCTTAGTTGAAATTAAGGCATTCTTTGTTATGTCATGTACCTTACGGAACTTTTATCACCCAACGTTCGATGGCGCCATCAAAATAAAGCACCAAATTCTATTCAGCGAGCGATGAGATTACATGAAGCGTCCACATAACGCAAACCCAGTTTATCATCAAAATGACAGATGACAACATGACACAAAGACCATTGGGTATAAAATGGACGATACAGGATTTTAATGCTCAACTGGACAAGCATTGGACAAATTGGCAAGTTGTTGGTGATGTTCACAGACTTGTATACAAAATATAAAAGTGAATAAGCAAATGGGAAAACACTTTTGTGAAGGAAGCGCATACCGGCCAGAAAAAAAACCTGACCTTAGGAGTCCTATCAACTATGACCTAGCAATCCAAATATTTCTATATAGTTAAGCGAGGAATTCAGGCGCTTAGCATGTTATATTTTTCACACTTCACGCCAAGCCTGAATTGTTTCCACTTTATGTTTAAACACTAAATATAACAATTGAATAAATTCAAGCCTCATCAAATTTGGTACAAGTATATACGATCGATATACGATCAAGCGCTCAATGCTGAGTGGTTACTTTGGTTACTGTGGTATTCCGACAGGCAGGTACATTGCAAACGACTTTAGTAAAATGATTCAATACAAAAAATATGTTTTTAATTCTTTCAATGAAATTAACAAACAAAATACTTCAAATTTTACAAACAATACACTTTGAGAAAATAGCGTAAATATAGGAAGTTATCGGATTTCAAGGACGCAATTAAAATTCTTTCACCATTTATGCTCCTTCCCAGGGGTTGTTTGGACATATTTCATAGATTACGGCCCAAGAGCTCTTCTTATTCTGACATTATTCCTGTCAGGCTGAGCCGAATAATGTGCTTCGAGAGGCTTTCGATCAACTCCATCTCAGTGTGGCGCTTAAATGGAGTTCCTTAGTTTTGTGTCTTAAGAGGCAATATCAGTTCTTAGAAATTTTAGATAAGATTAATTTATAAATTTATAATTGATAAATTTTCTTCCTTGTTTGCCTGCTTTTTCATTTACCTCGATGAACTTCTTAAATGGACTTAAGTAACTGTGGTAGTCAGATTGATAGCCCTACAGAAGCAGCTCGGTTATACTGCTGAAAGCAAGCAACTTCAGTACTGATATATTTTTCTTGTTTTTGGAAAAATTTGAAATTTATGTTAAAGTTGCCTTTTTTTCATTCGAGTTGTGAGTAGTCGAAAAAGTTGATCTTTGTGCCGACTACTCGGTTCGTTATACTCATATTTCACCTGATTGATGGGACCATTCTTTGCATGAATTTGAGAATCGAGAGTTGGATCATTCGAAGATTGTTAACTTCTGTATTCTTGTCACCATTTTAATATGACTGTCATTAAAGAAGTCTGTCTGAGTATCAGTCTGGGTATGTGCCTACTGAGAGGCATCAGCTTCAGTATTATTCCTAACCCACCTAAGGACAGCCCTTTCCCTGCATCGTTTCAGTTCCTTTCAGTTCCTTGTACAGTTCGCCATCACAATATTGCAGGTAGTAACTGGTCTTACTGCTGCAGTATGGATTCAGTAGGTGAGATTGACTATGACGCCCGTGTCTTATCTACCAGGCAGTATCATCATATACCGTAGTCTTAACACGTCCTTTCATTTTCCCTGCTGTTTATGAGGTATCCAGATTAGCTAGCTGCCTAGGGGTAAGCCTTGATATTTCACGTTATATAATAAAATAATTTGTTTAGCTTCTATACAGAGCTTACTTTTTGTACGTTAAATTGGCTCAATTTTGTCAGTGCTGATATTGATTCTTTTATCGTGTCCCATTTAAGCAACAGTGAGGACGCAGTCTTAATGAAACCAAAGATTGTCTTCGGAATTTTCCGAAATTCACAAAGGAAATTATTCTGAATCAACTCTGTTTATGTTTTTATAATGTTTATGTTTTTCAACTTCACCGCGTGGGCACCCCCGTTCATCAATTTATCAGAAAAATCGGAACGTTAAATACTTGGTACGTCTAAAACTCAAACTAAATTTATCTTTTCTAACCTTATTTTAAGGCTGAACATGTTTCTAGTATGTAAAACTTTGCAATCGGGTTTGGAAAAGTTCTTTAAGGAAGGACCATTTTTTGAACTGCAACCATAATCGGAATTTCGCGTTTGTGTTTTCAATTTTCACGTATGTGCTTTAACAATGCATGTGATTAAATTAAAACTTCTCAAATGTGATGAGTTTTTTGATGTTTCCGTAATTCATCAGTATGTAAACATAGATATCTAAAGTATTTCCGTTCTTCGAATTGCCGCGCAAAGTTGTTCAGAAGTGAGTATGAATCCAGCAGTACAAAAAAGGGGGGCTTGTCAATAGATTCTACAACAATCTTGTTTCCGTTTGTCTTGAAAGACGTCACATCAACACTTTCGTGACGCATTTTCGCGTGTCTATGATGGAGTTTTCTAGGGTGTGAAATAGTATCCAGCTTACTAAGTAATCCCTAATAACATTTATGGTGTTTGAATGATTGAAGGGAGTGAATTAAACTTATTGAATACAGAATCGATCATGACGCACCAAAACTACGACCTCAATAATCGCTAGCTTTCTGGATGATAACAAAAAACCATCTGACGCCATCGGGTGACTACTCTGTCGCTCTCGTATTTATGTGTAGCGTCCAGAGTTAATTATTTTTAAATGTGCTGCAAGGTTCTGAATAGGTACCTACGCTGTTAACATCGCTTTTGGGTATCAGTAAGATTTCTCGAGTGATTTGTGGGGATTCAATAATTCAACGATACGATCGAGGCTTTATAAAGCCTACGTACAAGGCTAACTCATAAGGAAAACATAAATACAACTTCCACCTTCTTAACGTGTCCTAGACAGTGAAATACTGATCTCCAAACACATACGAGTTTGAGTGGTGAATTATATGTAGGTGTTAATTACGATCAAGAGTTTCAGAGACAAAACTGCATCGAATTTCCATCGAAAACTTTTCCAAAATCGTTTAACCGTTCTTATTGATGATTAACGAGTTTATCTCCAAAATAAAAACTGATTGCAAAGAGCTGCGGCGTTTTCTTAAGCGGTATTGCAGCCGATTAATAATGAAAGACAACCTGTTCCGACATTCCCCTAAACTTGATTGCGTTCCCACACATTCCATCGGTACTGAATGCATATGACTGTCTCATTGATAAAGTGGGGAGTCCCGTAACGCCACACGAGCAACTCATATGAATTGATTCCGCACAATAAAAGGTTCACATAGGTGGGCCAGGGAACAGGTATGGCGAAGAAAGTTGCTTTCACGTGTGAAGGATGGCAATTTTGTTGATGTGGCCGAATTAGTACAGCGCACACCTGTGCTACCTGGGGTGAATCACGGGATCCAGCCGAAGCCCTCGACCCGATTGTCAGCAATTACCTTTACTGTAGAAACGGACTGTCCATAGTCGACATGCTAACATTCGCTTGGACATAGGATGCGAGTCGGACCATCAAAAGTTCTGGACTCTCCCATCTTTTTCTGAAGTCATCATTCGTGAAAATGCCTTCTTTATTTACTAACGCTCGTCGAGACTGCTTGGTATTATTGATTCAAGAGTTCCTGTTTTGACAATCACTCATTAATATCTGATGGTAACACATTCCTCAGGTGATTGGATCGCGCGTTAACAAGTCTTCGGCTTGGGCATGGTACAGCGCAACGACGCCTGCCTTTGATGAACCTCAGAGTGGATAGTTTGGATTTCCTGGCGAATAATAAGTATGTCATTATGCCCGCACACGATCGTGAACTTGCATCGCAACAGGATCGACGGACTAAAATAGTGTTGTGGTAAGATCAATATTTTTGCATGTGGCTAGAAAGTTGCTTGCGAAAATATTTGCACGAACAGTGAACGTTTCGAAATTGAATGTCAGGATCAATAAATATTGATCTAATACTTGCGTTCTCTAATTGATATTAGCTACTCTTTGGACAGGAACTTAGACTCGAGCGTTTAGCAAATTCAACTGTCGCGCGACCACGAACTTCTGAATGTTCAATAACAGTGAAATGCAAGAGCAATTATGACTTGGTGTGATAATACCTGGCATGAATTAACACTCTTCTAGTCTGGAAATACTTTCACTTGAATATTAGAGACAACTTTCCAAGTGATCATTGTTGTTGCGTTTACTTGCGGTAGCAACAACCGAAAACTTGCGAAATTGTTAACACTGAGTTTCTGTCTGATCTCCGCATGTCACGCACCAACTTGCTGCCCGTGTTAATTCCCGGCGTGTGCTGTAGTGTTAATTGCAAAAGAGTTTTATTTAAATGTCTACCGCCCACCGAAGATATTGAATAACTTTAAGCGCTCAACAACTTTACACAGACACGGGAACTCAAAAATCTGGGTCAAAATTTTGCTGGAGCTGAGTTTCTGCTTGCTTAACCTAATTCACTTCACATTTCAAGTGATGCAACTCATCTATATGACGGCAATATTTAAATAATTGAAAGTGGACAATCGGAAAATGGCGATTCAGACTGAAATGCAAGTGAAATTTGATGCGATCATGGATTTGGTAGAAAACCAATTAAATAATTTTTGTGATATTTACCACGGGTTTGGTCTTGATTTTGTGCTGATGTAATGTTACCAGTAGCGAAACACCCATAAGTTCTTCCAAATTACTATGGACGAAAACTCGAGATCGATAAATTTTCGACTCTATCTATGAAAGTCATAGTCAAGTCAAACGAAGGGCTTACCTTACGACATGTTAAAGCTTAGTTGAAGCAAAATGGTAAGGGCTAGTAACATTCATGTCATTTTTAGTTTGTCATGTTTAAGAACCATTATTGGCATTATGGGCTGAAATTTCGCGAGGTCGGGAGTAGAAGTTTTAGACGTTCTGAGTGTCTAACTTTCAGTGCCACAAATTTAGTGGACTACTGACTAAACGCTTTCCATGAAAAGCATTGTACCCAGTCTAGAATCGTTTGACACATTACTTCGGGCTAGGCTAAGTCGCTCTATTAAACGCTTTATACGGTTTTCGTTCTCTTGCTCAACAGCAAGAAAATGCTAGAAAAAGGACTACTCCGCACTCGAACTCTCCAACCGATCAACTATGCCTTTCTTTCGTAACCGACAGTATTTCTTGTCTCTGCACCAGCGCCAGGCATTTTCGTTGCAGCTTCTTGTTCTGTGCGTTACTCCATATCTTTGCTCCAAGCAGCAGTCTCATCAAGAGAGAGAGAGAGAGAGTCCTTTTTCGGTGAAATCATTGCCCCGGGTAGGGAAATCTTGCCACATTTACCATATTTTCCAGACGTCTGAAAAACCACCCACCATCTGCTCTCAGCAATCTTACACAATAGTTAGAAAATGTCATACAAAAGTTTTTCGCGTACAACCTCCAGGATCACTACTAGAATGCTGATATATTTATATTTTAACAGAGAAAAAAAAACGAGTAGAAAATTAATCCGGGGTATGTACATTCAATTATGAACATTATTTTGTTTTGTACACGGTGTGTGTACTCTGGGTTTTCTAAGGAAAAACCGTGTTTCCAAAATGTTCTCCTGTTGTTAATAAAAATTGAAAAAAAGTCCACAAAGCGAAAGAAAGACGAAATTTTACTAAAAAATTCGTAGCTCTACAATGAACGAATATTTAAGAAAGAAAATCGGTTTGAGGCTTTTGCCGCTTTTACTATGAGTTTTTAAAAGAATGTAGTATTTTTGGCATCGGTCCAAAAAAGACACCTGACAGTGGAGTATATTTAACGAACTCTGGCAAGTCATATTAAACGGAACAGTAATATTTTGGCGCTGAATAAGACTTCATGATTAGATGTTCAACAAAATTAAACATTTATAATAATCAGAGACGAAAAAATGTATTTAAAGTTGCGCAATTGTGACAAAAGTGCGTTCAATGTTCTTCGCATACAGATGCTTGGCACAATGCACAACAGTACATTTTTTTTGTTTTCTTTAATAGAATAGAACATCGCTTCCTTTTTTCTAATTTTCCGCTTGTGAAGGAACTGCCTTCATTCATCAGAAACAATTTCCAGAACCCAGATATTCGCAAACAGGAAAATTATCAGGAAACTCATGTCTCGGCGAAAGGATGTATTTTGCAGACGAGCTTCTAAATGCGGCTTTAGCAAACTGTGAAACAATTCTTTTTCAAAATCACGACGATTCAAGGTGGAGTGGGCTTCTCTCATATTTCATAAAATAACGCTCCTCACTCCCCCCCTGATCCAGCATCCCGAAAAATAAATGCATAGGCCATCGCGTCGTGATTCATTTTGTTGTATAATAATTAATTCAGGCTTGTCAAACGTGTCCGTATCACTTTTTGGGAGTTGTAACAAGCTATGATTTTTGTTTTGTTGATATTTTCGCTCATTCGACCGGCTTTGCTGAATAAAAGCAAAAATGCCCTATTTTTCGGGCAGTAGAAAGGTAAAGTCATTCCATCGGAGTAGAGGTATCGCATAATGCTTGGTTTTGGTATCCGAGCCATATTAGTCCGTCTTTCGAAAATGACAATGACGTCGACAATCTCGGAAGTCCGTATTAATAACAAGCTCACTGACGTCTATGACACGAATGCCGGGCCAAAGCAGGGAGATGGGTTCGCTCCTTTGCTATTTAATCTGGCCATGGTATATGTTGTAAGAAAGCTGCCTGTTGCTATGCGGATAACATCAATATTTTTTCACTGTCGCTAATAACCGCCAAATAACTTTAAATGAAACTCGACCGCGAAGCAAAACTAGTAGGGCTTCAAATCAGTGTGAATAAAACAAAACTCATGATGCAGTCAAGAAAAAATACCCTAAATGCCTTAAATATCACAGTTGGCGAATAGAGTATTGAAAATGTGGGCGAATTTGTGTATCTATGTGCAAATGTAACAAGAACAGCGAGTGAAAGAACCGAAATACCCCGAAGAGTACAGCTCACAAATAAAACCTTTTGTTCAGTTCTGACGATTATGAAGACCACCTGCATACACTAGGCTCGAAAAGAAAGCCGAAAAACAAGACTCGAAGTATACAAATCTGTGTTGAGACCTGTGTTACCTGTGGGTGTGAATCATGGACCCTAACCCGAAGACTGACGAAGACAGTTCATCGTTGCTCGGATTTCGAAAGTGAAGGACACGGTCCACGAACCGACGCAGTCAGAGACACTTGCTACCGGAAACGAAGGCAGGGGGGCTGTCTCGTAAAAAAAAGAAGAAAGGCGTACCTCTTAATCCAGCTGCTGCAGATTGTGTCAAAGTCGCTGCTATTTCGGGTTTGTTTTTTTCTCTACATGCCAACCGTTGTTAAGGAGTGATTGTCCATCATCTCTTGTGTAATCTTCGCTGACATAAAGCAGTTCTCGCAGGTGACGTTGCGTTGAAAATAGTGTATCTACTCTATCAATTTATTGATGCAAAAATTCGGCATCAGTCTTAGAAATTTTTATGTTATATATTAAAACTTGTTTATGAGTCTTAGAGACTCTTGAGATTTTATCTATGTTTTATAGTATGATAATGGGTATTTTATGCTAATTATTTTTCTAGGTGCACAACAGATAATTTGACGTAACTACCTCCGGAAACACCGACATTGTATGTAAACTGACCCTTTTAGGGAACGGACGCGACTTGCAATTGTTCGAGTCTGCAAGCCAAACGCCAGACCGTTGATTATTTAGTTCCCACTACTGACTTTATGTTTTAGAGGGGAGGGGGTAGACGATGTTCGCCATTTTATTCGTGAGATAGAAATCCGAGTCTTAAATTTCAGCATGTCCTTTGAAGACATAGTATCCAAACGACGGGTTATATAAGTATTTTGCATTTAAAGCTTTTCAACGGATATGTTGATATCTGGAGGTTGCAGCAGTAGCAGCAGCAGAAGCAGCAGCAGTAGTAGTAGTAGTAGCCTTAGTGAGGGTAGTCGTAGTAGTACTAGTAGCAGTAGTAGTAGTAGTAGTGGTAGCAGTAGTAGTAGTAGTAGTAGTGAGCGTAGTAATAGATCAATTTCGAATGTACTACCTTTATAACTCATCGAGCTTAATGTACATTTTTATGGCATGGTTATACGGCAAATATCTGAAAACGGTAGGTCAGATAATATCCACCAATCTGTTTGCCGCATTCGGATGTTATGTCGAAATTTAAGGGGGTAATGGCAACCAACTTTTATATGGGAACAATGTCAGAAGTATAAAGTCCTTAAGTTCAGCTACAGCCCTTTTTGCAAGTAGATATCCTGCGAGGATTTAGAGTAAAGTATGGAGCGTTAAGGTTCATTTGGATTTCTGCTCAATACAATTCATTGCAAGGCTTGAGCATTAGAGTAATTTCTTGAATGAATTTTTAAAAAACAATTGCTTAAGAAACCTTGGAAAACGTGCAACTTGCAATGGTATTTAGCAAGTGTTGGGGCTATAAATGGGTTGTATTAGAACGTTGTAGATATTTGAAATTTGACGAAACGCTACAAACGTTAGAATAAATTACCTTATTTGTCTGTCCCTTACCATTTTTTTGCGAGTCCTTTTACTTGCTTTTGTTAGTAACTCCATTTTTTCCCAATATATGCGCGCTTTAAGCGTAGAACAGTACAGGTTGACTAATCACAAGTATGGCAAAATGACAGGCGCTCTTTTTTGGAAGCACTTCAGAGATGTTGTACAAAATTTCGCCATGTGAGATGTGTTAAAATTATCTGATATGGATAAAACGGAATTGCACCCAGTCGCACCCGTGGATGGACAACACTTTCACCCTCGTGACACCGAAGCGTTACTATACATAATACTACCGTATTTTCAACTATGCAGTTTAAATAGTATTTCTTCAATGAATTCGTAAGTGACCACGTTTGATTCTTTCGTGGCGTATAGAGTGTAGCAAATCTGTAATGCAAAAACTACGCTTATACTACGTAAAATATTTTTAATTGATAAGGTGTCGTAAATTGTACAACAGGTTTACAATCAATGCTTGTGGCGCACTTCTGATTAGAAAAAACCGCCAGGAAGCGTCATTACAGCCATCATATTAAATTCCACACTTGTGGTCAGTGGAGAGGGAAAGCGCGTGGATTATATGACGTCATTATTAGAATCATTCTGTATTGATGTCAGCGAAAATGACGGATGTACGAGCATGACGCCTAGGATTCGTAATTTCTTCGAGAAACTGATTCGACTCTCCCATTTACGACCAACTACGTTATACATTCATACGTTGGTATACTATATGGCTGTGCATATAAAGATTGAAGCACTTCAGGCGGAGTAAAAATTAATGGGAATCGAACATTCCAGGAAGTTTGTGATGAATCACGATTGCGAGCATATACGCTAAATGGGTTGACAGCGACAGTGACAAAATTGTGAGTACTGTCAGGCAAATTGATTCTCGCAAAATTAATATACTCTAAAACTATAACTGTATTGCCAAGAAAAGGGCAATACAGTAATCAACAAAGAAGTTCCAGATTTCAACTTTTCGAATAAAGTGGTGATTTTCATATGTTTTTCTGGTAAATCCTTTCTTACGCTATTTAATGCCAACACTGTTGGGTCTTGAATGTTTACGAAATACCTAGTCCAAGTCCAAAGAAAATCCTTTAGATAATTTTGTGAACTGAAAATTCTAAGCAATTTCTGAGCTTCATTTGAAGGGCGGTTTTGTCAACATTTCTTGAAATTAAGTTGAAATTCTTGCAATTCTTAGAGGAAAAATAGTTGAAGTTATTTGAATATTGGCTGGTAGTTATTGTTGACTACGCATCTACTCATTGTCCGGAATACGAGTATAAGATTTTAATTTAGTCAGTCCTGTTTCACGACTTTCTTATTTAGGCAGTTCCAACCAAACACATGCACAAAAACGTAAAGGAAATTAAAAAATAACATAAATGGATAATAGGATACAAGAATTGTTACGTATTCCAATGTATAGGCGACATTAAGCAAAAAAAAAAATATATATGTATAAATAAATGAATAAATAAATAAAATAACAATTAGTTTTGAATATAACGATTAATTGTTTTGGTTATGATTTTTATATGTATCCATATTTTTAATTTAAAAGAAAATCATACGAGATGAAATAGAAGTAAGAATAAAATTAAAATAAAAACATTTATAGTTAGATTTAGGTATTAAGTAATATTTAGTTAAATAATATTAGTAACAAACAAATCAAAGAAAAAAAAATAAAAAAAATGTCTCAGTAAAAATAAAATGTCAGAAAAAAAAGTCTCAGAAAAAAATATTTAATATTCATAAAAAATATAGTGGCAAAAAAAACCAAAAAAATTTCTTGGAAGTTATTTGGGATGAAATTTTCTATTGGTATGATTCATTGGGTTGTTGTGTACATATCGTTATAAAAAGAATAGAAATTGTGAGGTATGGGACAATCAATCAATAGAAGTAACAATCAATGGATAGAAGTATCAATAGAGTATCAATAAATGTATCGATCAAAAAAGTATCAATCGAAGTATCAATCAATAGAAGTATCAAGGTATCGAAGTATCAAGTCATACAGCCCCAGAAGTCCTCGAATCGCCAAATCACAAAGCCCAAGAGAACAATAAAATCGATGCCAAGAAGATAGTAAGCAGGCAGCAGGGGTGTTCAGGACGCAGCGCAGCGGAACTACTTGACGTCCCGCAATCAAGCAGAGGTGGAGATTCGTACTAGAGGAAGCACGTTCAGACGCAGCACAGCAGCAGGAAGCGAAGTCCCGAATCTAAGCTGTTGTGGAGATTCGTGCTAGACGAAGCACGATCAGAGGTAGCGCAGCAGAACAAGGGAAGTCCCGAAACCAGCTGAGGGGCAGATTCGTGCTAGAGGAAGCACAATCAGAGGTAGCGCAGCAGAACAAGTGAAGTCCCGAAACAAACCTGAGGTGGAGATTCGTGCTAGAGGAAGCAGAGGTGGTCAGAATCAGTGCATCACAATTCACAGGTGGTTTGATCCTTTGGTATTTGGTCCTTTTTATTTATTAATTAATCTAATATGAAGGAGTAAGCTCTTTCTCTGTGTGTGTGTGTGGATGTGTATATGACATGGAAGGATCAGGGCTTAAATAATGTCCTAACCCCACGCCCGCGCGGTGAGCTAGTCGGTTAAAAGTAATTTCCTTCGGCCGCCATTATGCGACCTTTGTATTTTCAAACAACCCTGTCTATCTATCTGTCTTTTTTTGAAAATACAACACAGAATGTGGCCAAAATATATTATGGCTGTCACAGTTTTGGTTTTGTTTAAGGATTGCATATAAAAAAAACCGTCAAGCTTTAGTTATAGTTTATAAGACTTCTATACGTTGAAACTTGTTACCATGTTCTAAAACATAAAACAACAATAGCAGGATCTGTTAGTAGAAACTTGTAATAACTTATTTAAAGTAGTTTAGTCCGTTTCATATAGTCTTAAATCGTTTCAATGAGTGCGGCTTATAATAAGGTATCGGCTCTTTGAAAATATAATTTGGATAGATTCATATTTTAGGCCTCGATTCATTTTTAGGTTTCGGACCTCTTATTTTTTAAGGATGTTGGGAATAATAATATCATTTAAGAGGATTAGCAGTACTGTTAGCAATAAGTACACAAATTTGCAGTAGTAGTATTAGTAGTAATAGTAGTAGCAGTAGTAGCAGCAAGAGTGTTAGTAGTGATAATAGTGGTAGCAGTAGTAGTAAGGGTAGTGGTAATAATAGTGCTAGTAGTAGTGGAAGCAATAGTACTGGTGTGAGTAGTAGTTGTAGTAGTAGTTCTGGTAGTGGTAGTTGTAGAACTTGTTGTTATTGTTGTTGTGACGGTAGTAGTAACAGATGTAGTAATTGTGGGAATAACAGTAGTTAAAGTAGAAGTACAAACAAACAATTACTAAGTAAATGCAAATGGTTTCAATACAAAACCATATTATGTATAACGCACTGCTAGAACATGAAGCATAAGTGATGGAAGTGATGAAAAATAACCCGAAAATGATGAAATATCATCCTGTGCCCAATTTAGTATCCAATTCGGATACAGGATGTGTATACTGGAATAAATTACTGCATGAAGGCATATGAAAAGAAATTGATTATTTTGAATCCAAGAGATATGAAGTCGAACACAAAGACGAGATATATCAAGACAAAAAATTTATAAATACAAGAAAGAAAGCTGCAAGATCGATATACTAAGGACATGTTAAGGAAGATTTTGTGCATTGAATGTCATTTTCCACGCAAACGGCAGCAGATTGATTCAAGTTGTGCAGTCATTTGGTCATTACTGTGTGTTTCATATGTGTATGAAAATATTTGAATCTATGTTTCAATCACATTTAGTAGTGGAGCTGAAACAACTTTACCTTTCTTTGCAGTAAAAATGGTTCTATGGTTTTTGGAGTCATAGAATTTTCGATTTCCGTTTACAACCTCATTGCAAATTTCCACAATCTATGAAACCATTTATTACGAAAAGACCAGAAGTACAAAAACAATACAATAACAATAACAGGATTAAAGATCAATTGATGAAATAAGTACACAAGAAGTGTTCAAAATACAATTGAAAATCCGAAAATTTTCATTCGAAAATTTTATTCGACCGTATATGAATGCATCAGAGTTGCTATTAAATTTTGTGAAATTCAGTGCTTTAGAGAGCAAGAGAGAGTTGCCTTAATGAGTCATTTTACAGATTACCCTGAACATATATGAATATAGATTTACATATATGATATGTTTTATATTTACCTATCTTACATATATGATAGTTTAATATGGATCGCCAAAATCATCCTTTAAATTTTTTGCATTTGAAAATTTACGTTTTGATTTCAGAGGGTAATATTGTCTCATATCGATTAATTGAATAAATTTATCAACTCACGTCGGTTGGGTTATGCATATTGTATTTTGGTGCACAGCTTACATTTCTGATCATGATTGACATTTCTCTTTCTTTTCCAAACGGAAACTTCATGCAGATAATTTTTTTTTTCACAAAAAAACTTTGAATTTTACTCCCTTATGCTTCAACAATTTTCTCATAATCCTCAGATTAATAAATTTATTCATTAAGAAAATTGGCCCTTTTAGTGATATTGTTATCAGATTCGTTCATAGTGTCGCAATGATTTTCAAATGTTATGTACTGTTTTTGGCGGGTTTTGTATGACATAAGCAAGGTTTAACCAGTATTTTAAAAGTTTTAAAGATGATCGTGAAGACGTTGAAAGCAAGGAGCACACTGGACGCCATAGAACGTCAATGGCTGATAAAAGCGCAAAAAAATAATTTGTACTTCCCTCTGGGATTGTTGAATCTTTTTTTCTTGTTCATCGTAATACAAACCAAAGTATTTAGAAAATCTGAAAAAATTGCTGTAAACGTCATTAAAATAAACCTTGCTGTTATACCCTAGCTTGTCACATTTTTTTCAACAGGTTCAGTACTGATACTTGTCTTCGAAATGAGTGTTTAGTTCACAGGACGTTTCTTGGATTGAAATAGATTTCCTGGATTGGATGCGCTCCATTCATCGTCTCATTGGAAAATTTGAGAGAACAGAACGGAGCTGAAAATTAGTCTAATTCAGTGGTCATTGTCTTGCTCATATGAGGGAAAATATTAGAGCTGCAAGCCAGAATCCGAAACATGTTGCTCCTCAGACTTCTTCGACACGGACTTTGGAGCAGCCAGCAACCGATTCAGAGTTCTTGGAAAACTCTTCCTGTCGCGGAAGAATCGCTTTTCTAGCTCACTAAATCCGTGGGTAAACAAACCTGGAGGACTAAGGCCGATGAGAATCCTCAAACGATTCACGGACGGCTCTGTATGGGCAGCAAATCATTGTTTGGTGGAGTTGGGCTCAAGGTGTTATTTATTTTTTGTTTAATTGGTAATTTAATTTCCCAATAACAACGGAAACAATGCTTTTGAGTGTCATACTTTTAATTTTATTGAAATCTTGGAAAATTTCCTCCACATACACTTTATAATACTATACTATGCTAATAAGGAGAACGTGGTATTTTTTAAGTATAAAGTCTTCGTTGTAGTAGATTCCTTAGTGACCTTTTGATTCCATTACAAAATGTAAATATTTATAACTTTAGAACGGTTCTGAATGTGTTTTGCTACTTCTTACATGTGCCTTTATTACAAAACGGCAAGCAGCTGTACGCGGTTTGTGTTTTCGTATCTTATCCTAGCATTTGAGTCAATATTACTGAATTATCAATTAAAAAGAAGAAAGCGAAGACAGTAGCACTTGAATCGATGTCTGGTTTCTTATCACGGTGTCTTCGCTGTTCCAGAAATTCGGTTCGACTTTGCTGCTTTACTTTACTAGCATTGCTGGATAATCGAATCGGAAAATTTCCATTTGTTCGAAACTTCATTATCTATCGATTAGCGGATTGCGTGAAAAATAAAACAATTACAGAGAGGAAATTGAAACATTTCCAAAGCAAATAGAAAAGTATTGGGCACAGGGGGTGAATTCGACTACGCTTAATTTGCATTTACGACACTGAAAACATTGTTTGCGTACAGACAGACGCCAGTAGTAATAGAACTTTATGCTTTTGTTTCTCGGCTAATTGAATTAAGGTTAGATGTTACTGATTGCGGCTAGTTTTCACGTTTCTGTTTTCCAATGCACTCGTCAACCGATGTCGAGCTGTTCAAGAGTTCATTCGGACGGAAAAGCGTAGTTTTCTTTGATTTTGACTGTAAGCATTGAACATGTTCCATGGCGAGACTAAGTAAGTGGCATTACGTTGAGATGATCCAAATTACAAAATTCTGAGCTTACGTATCAGGTAGACACAGTCACGTATATTACTCAATTTTTCTTACGTTTCTTGTAATTCGAAATTTACTATCTTCCACGAGTTTGTTGCTAATATAATACGTCATAAAAAATTCGTGTGGAAGTTATCTGAAAATGGCTTCTACAGTTTGTGTGCTTGTTTCCTTTAAAGCGAAAGACATGTTTTTAACCAACCAAAGCTTTGATTGGGTAGAAATTATGCAGATTGGGTTTATTTCTACAAATCGTTCCAGGAGAAAATAACTACGAGAAATATGATATGATAGGGCAGCTAGTGTGGAATTTGGTAGGAACGCTCATCGGGAATGAAGGATCCGTCTCTGAATAATTCCAAAAATCGAATAAACTTTAAATGGAAAATCTGAACATCATTTTCCGGAAAAGCCATCTTTGCAAAATTTGCTATGAATAAAGCGAAATATAATAAACAAAAGGAGCCACGAGAAGAGTAAAAGGAAAACAATCCTTTTTAGGAAAAATAAGAATACACAACAAACACAAGAAATCCGAAAGCATTAAAAATAGTCGACTCATGTTTTTTACAAATGTCGTTATGGTGCAAAGGTAGGAACTTTACAGAATGACATGCTGCTATTTACTCAAGGTGGGCTAAAGGAAAAACAATAAAAACAAACTCATAAGCAGTGTTCTTATTATAAAATTCGAGGTAGAGGACCCACGCGTTATGAATAAATAAAGGAAAAATGTATATCTTTTTCAACGCTTAAGACTGCTGCTGTTGCAAGTTTCGTTTCACAGTTCTCTGCATTTTTTTCGTCCTCTCCTTATTTTTTGATTTCCCCCCATAAAGACTAGATTTGAAATGCCGAACAATGGCTTGAATATTATACATGAATGCGATCGATACTCGACACTTTGTGATGTTTCAGTGCTGCTCGACGGACAACAAATGACTTTATATATGTTCAATGATGAAATAGTAAAATACTCTTGAAAACAAAATGAATAATATATTATGCAAATCGGGAAAATGATGTGCAAGGCATGTGTCAAATTTCAAAATTTACTATCAGACGAATGAACAATCTTAGGAAAATTTAAAATTGCGATCTCCTGATGAGTTCCAAGAAGATTATAAATCAACGACAAATCATTAAAAAAATGACAAGTTAATCAAATTTTACCAGTCATTTTACTAATCATAAATTTTCTCACTTTAAGTTTTATACTAACGTCAGTGTCCATCATAAGTTTGTGTAGAGATCTTTCCCTTTTGTTTGGATCCAAAATTGGTTCCCTCTAACCTATACAATGTTGGATTGTAATGGAGGCAGAAGTGAAAGATTTATAGTGAATGTACTAGTGAATCTATCATAAATTGACATCTACTAAAAGAATTACAACGACGGATGATGAAATAAGTTTTTGCTAGTTGAATATCACAAGGATTACTCATAACACTATGATATTTTTGGATGTACCGGATCAATTTGACCAAAAACGCCCCCAAGAAAAAAAACTTGGGTCCGGCCCTGCTACCTCATTATTCTATTTTTATTATTTTTTGCTATTGCTATTTTAAACTTGCGTTAATCTAGAATATTCTGTCTCAACCTAGCACAACAAATATTTTTGATTTCTCCATTATAAATGAAATATTTTTCACACGTTCAAACGGAATGAAAGATATTTTTCACGGTGTGACAAATTCATGATAGCAACAAGTGTGCGCCCGGCTTTTGACAGAAACTAATAAATTATCCAATGCATTTTAACCCGCATAATATTCAACATTAAATATTAATAACAGCAAAAAAATATCTGCATACTCTGACAAAAGCAAACTGAAAAATATTTTTCTCAAGTTAACAAAAAAAATTAACTTTTATTTATTTGTCTTGAAGATATTTTCAGACTTATTCATAGTAACATTCACAAGGCATATACAAAAATACAATATTTTCGTGTCCTTATGTTGTAAGAACAAAGTCGTCTTTCAGCTTTCTGAGAAAATGTTAAATTGATATTTATGAAGATTGGTTGGTCTGTAATGCACTGCAAAAGTTATTAATTGTTACCTAAGATGAAAATGAATATAAATTCGATGTTGAAGAGAAGCGTAGAATTTTGTTTATAAGCCTACCGACCCATTTTTGAAACGTCAATAAATCTTACAGTCAGCATTAAATAATGTAGGTACGAGTTGTCAACTTTGGCGAAAGCCATCACCACCCATTGTAGCAAGAGTTTGAAATGTATGGATGCAAAATGCTGTTGAAAGGCTTTTGCGAAAACCCTCAAGAAAGTGTACCATGTATGCTCGCCGTGAAGCGGACCAAGTTTAACACAACCCTTTGCATCCACTGTTTTGACTGGATGTGAATTTAATATATTCATGGCAGTGGTATCATAACAAGTGCATGAGGATAGCATGTATGGAAATTGTGTGCACGAGTGGTATCAAACGTTCCGCCAAAAAGATAAACAGCAATGGCCTACGCTGACATATGTACATGCCTATGAGTACTGATACCTAAAATGTACCCATGAATAGTTTTCAAATAGAGTATTGCAGTGGATCCTTGGTATTGCAAGTATTGTACGTGGATCCTTGATGCTTTCGGTTGAGTTCTTTATTATTTAAATCGTGCAATCGTGCATTGATTCTTTGTGTGTACGTTTATGATGTGAAATGGTAAATCTCAAGAACTCGGTGTTGTTAAGTTTCTATTACTTAGAAACTTAAATGCATATAATTTTTGGCATTTAATTACGTAAGTACTTCAGATTTCAAGTAACCATGAAGAAAACAAAATTCAATCTATCTCCTTTAGATACTTCTGCTATGACTTGAGCCATGCTAGAAGCAACGGTAAAATGGTTATGTGTTATTTGTAAGTGAAAGACTTATTTGTCTTCTGCATTGTCATTTTTGTTGTGTTGTGTTGAAAATCAAATCAAAATAAGAATTTGCCAAGAACAAGTGCCATCCAAAGCTCAAATAAAATCAGCATTGGATCGTTATTCAAAAATTAATAACTATCATTTTTAATGAAGTGCATAACAAATTTGGAAACAGTCCGAGTACAATACTCTCCGACTTTTTTGTAGACCTAACTGCGTACTATAACTTTTCTAGGCAGGTTTTCAAGCTCTTTATTTCTAAGGGAAAATACGAAAGTCAAAAGTACGGTCCGTAAGACGCCAAGTACACGCGCAACATACTCAATGTTAATTACGCACTAATAAAAGCAACATGAATTACAGCAAGAATAAATAAAACAAAGAAGTGAGACAGTCTATTAGCACATTCATTAAATTAAGCGCTTTCTGTTTCGGTTTTGTGGTAGCAAACAAACGTAAAGCAGAATACTATGGCTTTGATATTTATCTCTGCTTCAGTTTTCCCTGTGGAAATTCGACGAATATGCTGAATCAAAACAGTGTTTCTACGAGTATTTCAACAATTGGGTGTGAAATACATGCTGAGATGATAAAAACTTTGAAATTGTGGAAAAGGCTAGACGTAACTAGATTAGTTTGGTATATGGTTTAAAACGAAAACATTTGCTTTCTGATAGTTTTAAAACATTGAAATTTTATGAAGCACGTAAAGTTCATTGGCAAGTGGTAATTCAATTAACATACTTTCAAAAAGCGATCATGTAAATTAGCGACTGAATAACTGTTTTCTAGTCCTCAAAATTATATTATCAAACGATCTTTCGCAGCGAAAGGATTTTAAACTTTTTTTTTTGAAAATTCACTGTATGGCCAAATCAATTTTGATTTGATCCCAAAACCATGAATTTAAAAAAGATTCACGTTGAGAACAATCGGCTTCAGTTTCTAAAGGTTTCGAACCTGATTTGATCCTTATCCTAGACAACGAAAGTGAAAATACCATCAAAAGCCATGATGAAATCAAGCCAACTACGGCACTCAGGGCAGTAAAAAATAATAAGGAAGGAAGGACAATAGAATTAATAAGATGTACTCTCCAGGACAAACGAATTGATTGGTTCGACTCATTACTAATATTAGCAAATCGGGCAATCAAAATCTAGAACTCATTAAAAAATTGTGCCACCAGAAAATTGTGGTTCAAGACACCCTACATAAGTAGATCCAAAACTGAGCCCGGGACTAAGTCGAAATCCCATTGGAGTAGTGTCAGTCGAGTGAAATCTGTCAGTCAATGTAAACATTATAGATTTCACATATGCCACTATGTATTCACCAAGCTATATTCTGACTATTCTACCATGTTCAGCGCATCCGCTATTTATATCATTTTCTTTTTGTTGAACAATGAAAATTCTGTTTTATCTAGTTTTTGACTTAGATAACATTTCGGGGTGTATTTTGCTCCCGAAGAATTATAATAATTCACTAAGCTCTTAGACCGGCAAGTCACATCGAGCACAAATTCAATGAAGACTCTATAGATGGAAGAACTGAAGAACAATTGGAACATATGCTCACGATGAATCAAGTCCTAGATAAGTTCTGGAAGTTCAACATCGCTTTCGACTAGTTTTCAATTAACTTAACACATGCATATGAGAGTTTTAACCGGAATATACTGTAGCAAATCATGCCGGATATTGGTATCCCAGCAAAACTGGTTGATGAGGCAACAGTGACATAAGATTATTCTGACATTATAATTAGTGACAGTAGATTTCGGCAACAGCACAGGTCCGAACAAACACTCAGCTGATTGCTCGCCATTGATGCCTTTGATGCTCAGGCTGGATTGAAGGAAGGACATGGGCTAACACAACTATTTTTAAATCTAGCTCTAGATTATAACATATTTTCCCATTAATAAATTGGTACGTCTCTCTATAAATCAAATCATTTTTAAGCCTACACAGATATTATTAATTTTTCTTATCCATGCATCAAGAAGCAAAACAGGTAAGATTACTCAATTGTGGCAAAAACCAGGTACCAAGCCAGCTCGATACAATCTTGAATAGTCGAAGAATAGAAAACATGGGCGATTTCCTATACCTTGGCGTAACACTAGTAAAAGACGGCAATATGTCATCTGAAGGACATACATGAAAAGGCTTTGCGCACAAGGCATTCCTTTAAATTTTGCAAATTCTTGAGGTCAGCTGCATACAAAAGAAGAAAATGCGCCAAATATACAAATCGGTAACAAGGGTTGAGTTATGCTGCTGCCAAACCAAATAAACGCTTTCGCAAACGAGGTCCTAACATGTATCACAGAAGCAAAGTGCAAAGGTGATTAATGGTGAAGAAGACACAATGATAAGCTAAACAAACTTTTTGACGTGACGTGTCCTAAATTGCAACAGCTGCAATGGACTGGTAACAGTTGAACCAGCTCCTAGGAAGCTATTCGCAATAGAGAATGAGGAACGCAAACCAATGCCTGAGAAGCGCTGTTCGGAGTCGATTGACGAGGACATTGAATCGAATTTACCATTTGGAGGATGCAGTCGGTGGGAAAACAAGAAAGCCATTGCCGGAGAAATCTCAAGAGAGGTTTGGGATCATCATTGTTGAAATATTTATGTTTAATAAACTTTTGACGCGAAAAATATGAACGGAAGGTCCCTCGATTATCAAAGACTAATTAAAGACATGTGTCTCTTTTCATAAAATCAGTATTCCTGGTTCTGAGCTCTGCCCGATGAATTAACATGGAATAGGTCATTCAATTACTTATTCTAATTTGGATGGTTTCGTGGTCGATTTAGTTTATCTTTTACATTTCTTCTTCATTGAGCTTATCTAAGTCTAAAATTCTAATTGTTGCCACTTTTTAAACTTTTTAAAGAGTTGTAACTATGATGACTGAACATAAAATATCAGTGAAAAAAAAGGAAAAGAATTCATTATAGCCATCAGAGCATTCCTTTCTCTAGTACTATCTATATGACACAGAAATACACATATGTCCTGATTTCAACATTTAATGAATGCTAATAAAAAAAATCTTTATTATTTTGTATGCGTATTCTGAAGAGTGAGGTCGAAGTCGGACCTGCATATACCAATGCAGGAACTTTTCCTGTTCTATTGAATGTGCGTAAAATGGAACGTTCTAAAGGTAATAAAAAAAAACAAAAACAGAACTACTATGCAAAATCTTGGAAACATGACAAATGAGACGTCGTTTAGACGTGCTTGTGCTAACTTAGATGCGCAACAGCAACAATCTCGACAATATATGGGAAATAATCAGAAAGCAAAGATTAAGATTGAAAGAATTTTCCAACTACAAGAATAAGGGAAAATCAGGAAGCAGGGGTGAAGTTGACGAGAATCTTACCTGAAAATTGTCATTCTCAGAGAATCAAGGAAATCAAGGAAGGGCGCAGACAAACCTAATAGATTTAGAAAACAGTCCTTTGCAACCTTGCAACTATCTGATTAACAATTTCAATAACTAAGCATTAAATTTCTTAAGTTAAATTAATGAGCTTTCATATTTGAATCGCCATGTTACAAGTTTCAGGCTAAAGCGTTCAATCCAAATAAAGTATGGACTTTTTTTATAATATGATCGAATGAATTATTATATTATTAGTCCGTTCAATGTTGAAATAGTTCTCTAGCAGCGTTTGCACGATGTACTAGCAGTACATCGATGATAAATTCTTAGTTTATCTGCCAAAACGGATATTGTTGTAAAATGATGAATGCATAATCTAAGTTATTCTTCGATTAACATATCACAAAAACAAAGGATTTGTTTTTCTTCGCTCTAGCTGCTACGATTCTGATTCTTTTCTTCAGTCAACCTTGTGTGTATCGAACATACAATGTACGATGCACATTAGATCTCTCATGAGTTCTCAAAATAGAGTGTCTACTAAAAATGTCTAGTCTCCTGCGAGTTGCCAATTAGTTCCACTTTCTATGGACATTCAGTCGAATAGTACGCAAGGAGATCCTAGCAATTCTAAGCGATGGTATTAAATACTTAATAATTGGAGTCCAAAGCAGATAGTACAGAAATAAACCACAAGCCTTGTTGCATTTACTTATAGCAATTTGTGAAAGAAGAATCCATTTTTCGTATTAACATGTGTCCTTTGTTTTAACGTTCAGTGAATGACGAAAAATTGGCTTTAGTATCGTTTACATTCACATTCGTCTAGACAGCAAATACGCACTAAATCACTCTGGTTCACATCATTTCCAAGGCGAATGACACACATATCATCATGCTGAAAAATTGGTGACTGCTGCAAACATTGCCGATAATTCCTTCATCGCCGCCACCCATCATCCATCACCTTTTGTTGTTGATTTTTCGCGAAATACTTATTTAATTTTGTCTGCGATCCATACGTAGTCTGAGCGAATTGTGAAAAGCTCTTCGACGTCTCAACTTTTCCATCACTATGACGATACTTTTCTCTAGACTGATTCTAGACGAAATAAAATTGTCAGAGGCCAAAGATACAAATGCCTTCTTGCTCCATCTCTGACTTCAGACGGGGCAGCGCAGTTGTTTCGGTCTCAATTAAGTTTTGATCCTTTCAAATTCGCGCCGCATCGAGTGGGTTTTTATTAAGGGTACCGCGAAATATTAAACGAGCATTGTAGCTCAGGTCAATGTGCGCTGAAGAGAAACCTTTCCGGCCCAAACGAGCACATGTTCCTGAGATTTGAAAATGAATCAATTCCGCTACATTTCAGGACAATTTATATGCATGCACGCAAAATTTAATAATACATATTGTGTGTGGATACATAACATCAACAAACCATTCGTTTCTGGATGGCCTTGCTACCCTCGGTATTTATTCCTTGTAGCTTCATTCAGCAGATGGTTCAATAGTCATGGTGCGGGGATATTTCACACACATATAAAACTCTGAGTTCAAGTTCAGGGAAACATGGCTGCAGACGTCGCGCCAGTATTTAAGAATTCTAAGAATTCCGTATCATTGTTGGTCATTCACTTTGTACTGATACGTTCAGGAACTCGCAGATCCACGCTCAGACTGATTCATGCATGTGTAGACTGGTGAATCGAAAGGATCTCAATCTTATACTGCATTCAGGAATAAATAATATTAAAGTCGCAACGACTTGGCTTTTGTGGAGAATGTTCTCGGGAAGGCCTAATCCAAGATTCTCTTCAGAGTTAATTTGACTCTTTGTGATTGGAACTTAAAAAATTTCTGATAATAAAAAAAGTTGATGCCTATTCAGGGTCCTGCAGAATAGAGTCGGTTGCAAATGAAGAATTGTTACTGCCCACGACAAACTCGTCTTTTCGTTGGTGGTAATGTATATATTTTCGCATGACTATAAGGGACGATCTGGGCCCCTTACGGAAGTGCATTAACCCGTAATGGTTCGACATTTCGCAGAGCAACGCTGAGTCCTTGCGTTGCCTGGGGACAAAGTACAGACTCCATCTGAACTGGCGTTGCGATACAATCGAAGTCCAATGTCACTCGCCACGATTTATTAGGCACTTAGATAAACATTTATTTTTCCCTGGCCTTCGTCTAGTGATTTTACATTTTGTAGTTTATTTCGGACAAAACAACATTTGAGCTGGGCCTACGTCGGCTGAGTGGAGAGTGGCGACTTCGGCTTGACGTGGCGCTATGAATGGGCTACCACTGGCTTCGACCAGGGAGAACCCCTTATTCGTTGGAATTTGTTCAAGTGGAAGTTCTGCAATTGTCTGAAGAACGATGAAGGGACGCGGAGTCGACGCGTTTGTTTCTTGAAACTTATGACAATTTTATTGGTCCCGAGAATGTCTTGCAACTTAATCTTGATATTAATTTGCTGAGACATAGACTCTGCATTCCAAAATGGTACAAGGCGCGATGGGAAAGATTTGAATGGGACGCGGCAGCAATGGCCCATTGTTGCATGTGTGATATACTTAAGATGAAGAAAACATGTTCAATTACTTTAGATAGATTAGTATCACCCAGCAGTGGAGTGCCGGACTATTTGCTCAATTCTATTTATTTAGTCTATCAATTGGACTTCCTCTCTTTTGAGTGTTTGTCCTGTTTTGTCCAACGCCGGGAATGGTAATGCACAGTAAAGGAATGTGAGAAAAGTTACAATAGACTGAAAAGCAATAGGAGTAATTCGGTAACATCTCGTGGATTTTGTTTTTGCTGTGCTTTATTGTCCACGTTATGAAAGTTAATGTGTGATTTCGTTCAAAAGATTTCGGTTTAAGATGGGATTTTTAAAAATTTCAGTTAGCATGCATTAACCATAGATTGATGCACCTATATGAATATATTTCGAATTTGGATACCTTATTTCAGCAAAAGGTTTGGACCATAAGGCCACTATAGCGTCATAACAAAACAGCAAAAATACTCTCGGTCTTCTTCTGGTAGAAAGAGATCGAGCAAGCAACGGTAGAAAATTCAACCAGGTTGCAAATTTACTCAAGTGTTTTGAAAACTCTTGTTAAACGAAGAAAAACATATTGGCTTTCATAGTATCGCTGCAAGCTCCATTTTGCATAGACATTGGAGCTACTTCTTTGAGAAATTGCTGTTGAACTATGGTGGTCTTCCATTAAATCGGAGTGCTGTTAGATGACGTTTGTCTTCCGTAGTTTAGCAATTCGATTTCAATAATACATGTGTCAGCGCTAGAATTTTCGCGCAATGATGAGTAGACCTTTTAACCCGCCATTAGAGCTTTAAGTCCTTTTTACGCACATTGCACTGCCTCTACCAGTTTCGCATTAGATGTCTTTATTTGCATGTAATGCAATTATTGGGGGTGCAACTTCCGTTATTGCAGAAACGTTTTCAAACTTTCTTTTTTCCTTATTAAGAAAAGATTCCTTGACTTTCCGCAAGAGCGTTTTTCTCTTTAGCAGTCGTCCGATTCATAGTTTTTGCACGATGTTGAACTTTTGGTAATTGAGTGAGGGTACTAGTCGCAGTTTTAGTTCTTACTGCGTTCTTTTTATGACCAACGATTCCATTTTCTCTGTCCCGATTGAATGGCTCTTACTGTCCTGTGTGTCGTGTGAACTATAATATAACGGTTTTCTATGCACTCCTGAGATGGCGAGTGGTCGATGCAATGCTTTTTCCTCGCTCAAGCGGATCTTGAATTGTTTTGTTCAAGCCATTGAAAAAGATATCCAAAAGGTAACAAGTGCTACTGCTTTTTGAAAATTGTCAAATTAAAGGCGTCGGTCGTTTTATTATTCGACAGTTTTTCAAAAGAAGCAGTACTGTTGTTTTTTGAAAATTATCAAATTACAGGTATCGGTCCTTTTATATAATGACTAATTCTATGAAAGACTCATTTCGAAAATTCGTTAATTCGTTGTAACAAACTGACAGCTTTATTAATTCTCCAATTTGATACTAACCAACACAACTGTTTTCAGAAATCCTTACTAATTGCATCCTTAGTAGATCCTGACTTGCTTTACAATCGCTCTCAATTCATACCTTGCTGTAGCAATAAGTTTCTGAAACTTGGACCGTATTTCATGGCCTCTCGCCTTTTAGAGAGGAACTTTCTCAAGTTTAGTAAGACAAAAGCGGTTTAGTTGATGATGAACTATTGGTTCAATCACTTCAAAATCAATCACTTTCAAGCGAACGATGGCTTGCATCACTCGAATAATGCTCGCACTTTTTATATTTGCCTTCCGACTCAAATTTTGAAGAGCTTGGGAATCACGCCTGTTGGAGATCATTTGAAAGGATAAGGATCAAAAAATGAACTAACATTTCAGGCTGACCGGTCAATAGAGGTTTAAAAATAGAAAACTGACTTAATTCGTCCTTCTCATAAAATTTTATCATAAGTCGACCGAGCTCGGAGATGAGGTATTTTGCGATTTTCATTGCTGGAATTGCGGTCGCCATATATTGACAGCTCTGTGATTTATATTTCGCCTTATGTTTTAACTGAAATTCAAACCGATTGCAGAAATGAACGTAATATTCGATTCCGAATTCTGATTTAGAATCAGGAAAAAATTTGCAACGATATTTAAAATAACATTCCTGAGTTCCATTCCTGTTTTTCCTGTCTCCTAATGGAGTCACTGCCTCCAATGCATGGCTAAGCTACCCTCATGATAATCATTGTGACTGCATCGTTATAAATCTTGAAAACTACCCACTGATCATTATTTATGTCATATGTTTCGTGCAGATAATTCACAGCACTCTCTTTTCGAATAATGTTGCGGTTCGAATTGAATATACACTGAATGCTATTGCTTCGACCATCCAAACTCCTATAATATTGTTGTATGAATTCATTTTGAGATCATGTCTTATTTTCAATCTGAAGGCGATAAACACGCTTTTTTGGCATTGGGGAGACAGTTTGGAGGAATGCAATAAACTTTTGGACGATTTGTGACTATTTATGTCCTGTGATCGTAATGATACTATTCACCCCAATTTGGCGAAAAATAATATATTGTGCAAGTTATTTATTATGACTGCAAATGAATAGTTAATCTTGAAAGTTTTTGCATTGTTGTTTGCAGTATCTGAACAGGAATAATTCAAGGAATCATAACAAAAGAAATTCTCATACTATTGATGCTAATTTGTGTCGAATCTTAGTGTTTGACATAATTTTCTAAATAAATGCTGCTCTAGCACTATTTCCAATCAAAAAATTTCGACAAGAAATGTTTCTATGTGACTCTTTATCCAAAGTTTGGCAAATATTCAAGCCAACCTTACTTATTCTCTACTCTATGTCCTTTTAATCTTATGCTTAGACATAAAATAGAGCTCAGTAGATAAAGTCAGAATATACATCGAATATTGAATTAAAAGGAAATACTAGCAATACAAACAATGAGTAAACTCAACACAAGGGGGATAATTGTGCAACTTGAACATAGTAGTATCCTTACGATGTTCTCGTATTGTATAAATATTCAAATCAAATACTCGAATGTATTTGATTGCTTTTTCGTATGTAGTGGAATCAATCCTAATTTTTATTTATATAAGCATATCAGTAGAACTTCAGGTGCAACAACACGCCATGTCAGAAACGCATTCTGAAAAAATCAAAATTGATGTGAATGTTATATTATGTGAAAAAAAAATTTGGAACTGGAAATTAATCGAACAAACCGAGATTTGAGTAAAATGATCCCTTGCTGAATTTTCCAAGAGCAGCAAACCAACGAGAAATGACTCATTTTATCAATGTAAACGACTTCCTTATTTGCCTTGAAGTGTTCAATAAAGAACATTTTCTGGTTGTAGGAAAGAAATATGATTACATCGAGGAATTAGTTTTCTTTCTATAAGTCTGTACCGATTCAGTTCACATAAACAAAGTGGAAACTGTTTTCCCGATCAAAATTTATGCAGCCGAGACCAACTTGTCGACCGGCAAATAATAATAATTAATCAATGTGGTGGCTAATAGTTGATAATAATATTTATAAAAAATACAAACAATTTCGTCACATTGAAATCCACGAAAGCATTTTATTTATTTGGTGTGACTTGCTCGATTTAAAAGTGCAAAAATATCGCAATGCAAATATTATGATAGATAAAATTAGCAACAGAGCTCATATGTATGTTTATAGATACTGTAACACCTTGCGCCACAACGTATATATACACGACAACAAACAATTTTACCTGGTATAAATTGTCTTTTCAATCATGTGAACCAGCTGATATGACAGTCATCTGATTTTGCCATTTTATTAGTATTTAAAATTTTTTAATATCATTGTCACTCGCTCAAACGACTCGCAATCTTTTTCAATTATTATTTTATCGTTTGATAAAATTCTTTGGGTTATTACGGCTTGACTTTGCTTTATTTGGAGTGAAAATGTCTACGCGTTGGTGCCAACATTATGCGCCATATAAACATATCCGATGGGAATTTTCAATATTTTCACGAGATTACTGCATGAAAATGTTTTATGTCGACCATGACTCTCAATTACAAGGCGCTTTCTTTATTTTGGTTCAGTACTCATCATTGATTCAGAAGAACTGTGGAATTGAATAGTTGTCCATTTTTTCGAAAATCTTCGTTATAGATTCTGGGCCGCATTACGGACTGAAGATAGATCAAGCGTTAACGAGCATCAAAAAGGATCTTTTTTTAAGTTAGTGTTTATACTCTTTATATATTAAATTTATAGCAAAGATAGATGATCTTGGATCCCAAAGGGATTTTAGATCCCGTTTATTTCGACTAATGTAAGCTGGACTCTGAGCAATTTCTTTTTAAGGAAAAAATGTTAAGATGCAAAAATGGTCACCAAGCCAAGGAATGTTGGTATCAAGAACATTTTTCTCATTTATATCTATGAGTGGCTGATTTTTGGATTGACTGTAAAAGAACGCGTAAATAATTATTGGCAGCACTGGTAAATTTGTTATTGGTATACAAAGATAAAGCAAGCAAATTGGTTCATATTTAAAAGCTTACGTGTAACTTGTAATAAGATTTTGAATATCGCAAAGACGACTGGAAAAAAAGTAATTTTGATGAATTTGGGTTATCTGAATTTTAGTCAAACTAATTACAGTTTCAATAATAACATTTTGGTATGGATAAAATCTTAAGTTCGCTAGATAACTCAAATGCAGAATGTTTAAATTTAAACAAAAAATTAAATTAATTTGCTAAAAATATTTCATAGCGCTTACGTTGATATAATTTCGACTTACACACTTAAAGCCCAGCAGCCAGTACGGATCGTGTCAAATATGTATTTTATTAATATAAGGATTGTATCGGCTTGTGAATAATGCCACTGATTATCAATGATCTAATCTATCGTATTGAAGTTTGTAGATAATAAATATTGAAATGGAATTCTATTGTTTTAGACACTTTGTAACTTTTGCTGATTGATGAATGATGAGAGAAAACAAATTTTTGCTGACTAGATTGTCCATTGAGTCCTGATATCACAAACGAATTATTTTTGCCCATATTACCGCAGGGATTATGTTCCTAACTGATAGCGTTTTTTTTTTCTTTTTGCCCATTTCTTCAATGGTTTTTTTCAAAATTAAATAGCATCTATGGGTCAACTGTGAAGGAATGATTGAAAGAGGAAGTTCCCGGATAAATCGTAATTGTCAAAGATTATCGAGGACAATATAATCGATTATAATTGCTGCAATTTCCGAAATTCCAAGCAGAAAGTTATTCTTTTTTCAAACCCTTTTCACTCTTGAGATGTCAATGTAACTCCAAAATGTCAAAGACCATGGCGTAGGTCACCATAGACGTAATTTATGTTGGAAAAATTGGTATGAATGAAACAAATCTTAATGTTATAAAAAATATGGTTAGCAACTGTTCGTTCAACTCATAACTACTTCAGCGCCTGGAAGTGGCTGATTGACTCTGTTACTTATTCAGGTTGTTCCTTACCTGGGTCACCAATCATTAATAGTAACTCAAAAGGTAACACGTGCCGATCATTACCAATACGGCGCATGAACATCATGAATAACAGATACTTAAGCACTTTAACTGTTCAAACAATAAGATGTTTTATCAATAGCCTAGGTTCGTATGGAGGTTTTCAACGAGACGTTGCAGCATTCGCATTTATGGGGATCTCATGCCTAAGCTCATTGAAAAATCAGGTAATGATCAATTTACATATGCTTCAGATTTGCAGAGTTTAATCTACGCCGTTCTAGTCAGACAATATCCTCTTAAAAGATCAGCGGAAACCAGTAGATGGGTATTGGAATATCATGTGTGTACTCAGACGAAGTCTATGAACCGGATTTCAAAAGATTCCAATTCAAATGCTGATGAATGAAATCGTACTGTATTTCAGAGGTATTGATTTATCTTACCATTCTAATGGAGGGAAGTGCTAGTATGTTTGCTAATAATTCGTTCTGGGTAAAGTAAGCAAAGAAGGAGTGGGAAGGGTAATGTCTATAAAGACATTCTAGGTATGATACCGCTTTATTTGAACGACATTGTCTGTCAATGTGGAGAAACTAGTTGCTAAAATAACGCTTACGATGTGGAATTCACTAAAAATGAAAACGCTCAGTATCGTTGGTCGATTATTACGACCTTGATCAGGTTTCGCATTTGATCAATGAGTAGATGAACGCTTAAATAAAACATTCGAATTTTCTTAAAATAAACAAAATAAACTAAGTATGAAGAATATCCTTTCTTTGAAAAGTATTGAAACTTCTCAGGATTGCAATTGTATCAATATCAATCGGAACATGTATTGCTTTGTTCAAAAAGTAAGATGAACATTTTTCAGAAATTATTTTTTTTTATTTATTCATCGAAATCATTCTCCTTCCAAGTAGTCATTTCCGATACAATGCATTCCCCAATTCCTCGAAACATTTAAAAAAAATCGTTTCCTGGGATAGCCTTGAAGGCGCAACGATTTACCTTTTTATATCTCCAATAGAATCGATGTGGTGCCCCAGGATGGTCTTTTCAGTTATGGAAACAATAAAATGGCATACGGGGCTCAGTAACGTTTGTGGGCCGCGAAAGAAAAGAAGTTTTTCTAATAAACTCTATGAAAAATTCCAAAATTTAAATTACGCATTATCGTGATGGAAAACCCAAATGGAAATGTTTTCCATAAATCCGGTCTCTTTTGACCAATCTCTTCTCGCAAAAACCCTATTAAACGCAGCAAATATTCTTTGCTTGCATTTTGACTTGATTGAAGGAAAGTATCATCGAGGAATACGATAGAGCCGAAAGATTATTCTATGGTAAGTATAATGCGCATATATGATAGTCAAAGGAAACTGTCGCCATAGCCTTGGTTTTTGACTGATTACAGAGCGAGCGTTTTTCTGTTCCTGCCTTTTCGGCACAATATTCAATCGATTGCGTGGTTGTTATCGAACCTTAACATAGATCCAAGTATAAACTTCCATAACATTTCATTGGAAACTTTAAAAATTGTATGATGACGTTCTTCTTCGAAGAAATTGAATCTTTCTGGCGGATAACAAGATTTGATTCTTCGGAACACCGATGATCCTTCAGGTTGTTTGAACTGATCTTTTTGAAATAGTAACGATCTCACCGAGGTGTTTTGCAATTTTTAAGCAATGTTGACTTGTTTTTCTTGACTTGTTGTTCATCTGCTGACGTTGATGTTTCTATCAAAACTATTTTCGTATTGTTGGAAGGTTTTCACCCACTCATAAATGTTTGTCTGTCCAACTTCGAAAACTTAATCACCAAACAAGGTCAGAAATAGTGAAAATCGCCAAAACCACTTTTGGTTACTTTTGGAACTCACAACCGTAACTACATAACTAATGATGACATTGACAGTAAATTTAGCACACATGCCATTTAGAGTAGTATCAACATAAATTTTTATAAATCTATAATTCTGCGGAGTTGAGATTAAAAATTTTCCTTGCTTTTGAACACAGCAGTGAATCAAGAGTCAAAGTTAAAGTCCTGCTTGGGATCACAGAGTATCCACCATTGTTCGGAACAAAAACAAAAAATGTCGATTGCAGCAAACTTAATCGTCTTCAGATGCGTCGAGATCTAGTCGAAGCAACTAACAGAACAACACAATTATATACTCGAAAAGTACTGACTGAAAATTTAATTATAAAGGAAAATACAATACATTAGGGACATCTGGAAATCTTTTATTTCAGTTTACTTACATTATTAACTTGGAATTTACTTACTTCAATTTCTTAACGTATTTGGTCAGCATACAAAATCTTAGTACCTTACTCATCGCAATGACATCAAAACTTAAATTTAAATAGTCCTTGCTTACTTCGCAGGCAATAGCCTTACCAATGAACTGGGGACCATCATGAAAAGTCTTCGAAACAATTTTATTTTAAGATTTTAACTTTAAATTTTAAATTTTTAATGTTTTCCCGAAAGTCGATTGTTTATGTTTAATGTTTTGTAACGCAACAATTTTTTAATAAAACTAATTCGATTTGAGAAGGAATAGACTTGACTCCATCTTGATACTTCGTGATGGGTATTGTCTTCCACGGTTGCTATCTCATAATTCTCTCTCGTGTTTGCTGGGTATGCAAATTTGATGTCTGGCGCATTCGATGAGTTCTAGATCGGTTGTTCTTCAAAGTTAAACACTAATTTTACTACTTGCCAACATTTTATAAAGGATTCCAGTGAATGTTCCTTTCCGTTGTCATGCTGCAAACGCTATCTGGTTGACATGCTTCCTTCGGTCAATGGGACATGAACCAGAAGTCCATTCATTTTGAGAGTGCAGTCTCTTGAAACAACGCCCTCTACGAAAAATATGATTCAACCTTCATTTTTAAAACAGTGAACCATTGTCGGCGTTTGCTATTTTCGATTATCGTTGTTTTGTAAAATTTCTGTGCGGAAACATGCCAGATTGCCTGATGTTCCGTCAAATCGCCTGGGTATGAAGTTTTTTGAGGAAAACCTTTGATTTATATTTGTCAAATGAATCAGTTTCAGGATGTCGCTATTTTTAAGGTAAGGTTGTGCATTTGTTGAAGTCTCAATGATTGTATGGAACAAATTCACTTTAAAAGAAAGGACCATCAGCAGAGTTGATTAATCGGTGGAAGTGTTTTGCTTGGTTGGGTTTGGTTATTTGGAAGATGTCTGACATGGTTGATCTTTTCCTGCATCATTATATTTAGAGCTAGTAAGCGAATTCGGAGTGCACAAATAAAATTATTGTAACTACCTTCCACAATATATCATTGTAAAAGACATATAAATTTCTTCATATCCAGACTCAACACAAAGGTTCTGTATGACTGCCGTGCCTTTGAGTACTTTGAATCAAAGGGACCAAAAATTGATCGCACTGTAGAAGATACTCCTGTAAAAGTAACAACTGTTGATTACGAGTCAAAAATTTCAAATTCCAGGCTAAATTTTTCTCGGATCACAATTTCATCTTATTGTTGATGATGTTAATTAAAAGTCCCATAACGCTTTTAACTGCAAAAGGACTGATTACTATTATAACTTTAACCATTGAGAATCTTGAAATAATTCTAGACTAAGCATCATTTCTGCAGACGATGGGCTAGGACGAAAGCAAATGACATTTCAAATACTATCTACGTTTAACCATTACAAATAAGCATTTCTCCTTCTTTTAATTATAATCGGAAAGATACGAGCAGGAAAATGCCTGCCCTATCCATTTAATTTTATATTATTTCTGCTATTAAAATTTCTTTTGTGCTCGTAGCCTATAATGGAAGCCACTATAGGTCACTTTACGGGATTTCTTTTTATGGAAATCACTTCTTCCTTGCTCAGAAAAAGGGAAACTCTCCTGGACTATGTCGTTAAAAGTTTCCTGGAATAATTACCATTCTAGCTCAGAATCTCGACTTGAGATTCTCTAGATTACTTGACTCATATTACAAGAGTGCTTGACAAATCTGAACGCAGGCTTAGAATAGGTAGGTAAAGACCTACAAGAAAAAGAATAATTTTTTTGAATGGCCTCGTATAGAACGTTCATTATGGCTTAAAGTATTCAACGGAAACAACAATGTGATAATAGCATCAAGGGAAAGAATTCACGTCAATGCATTGAAGATTAGTCAAATAGCTTTACATGGAAGCATTAGAATACCTATTGCGTGGAGATTCAACTGGTAGCTCAATATGGATCTTATAGTGGAAAAGCGAGTCGCTTCACTAACATTTGTCTTTTGTTTTGGTTGATTTTATTAAAAGGACCGCTTCGACTCAAAAGGACTTCAACTGCTTAAGGTTTCGTTATCGTGCTTTGCAGTGTTTCACCTTGAGGGAAGCTAATAGCTGCGAATGAGATTGTAATTTACGACAGCTTCCACCTTTTTCGATTGTTAACCTGACGAAAAGGAACCTGCAATTGTTGTGTTCAAACATAAAACGATCTCTATGACGTAGTTTTCCTCTATTTTCCAGCTTATGCTTTCTGTTTGCTTCCTGTATTTTCCTCAAGTAGATGAAGAACGAATATTCGATTTTATTTCGGAATGAGAGCAAATGGGGATAAAAGGACGCTTACTCTTCCCTATTGTAACTACCGTTTGGGTTGCGACGACGGCCAAGTCCTTCCTTCAGCAAGCCATCTCAGAAATTATTTAGTCTTTCGATTATAGTACAAGACTTACACTTTGTTACATTTCTGGTAGTAAAAGAACCGAAAAGGGGATTTCCGGATACCAATCCCTATTGTTGGGTTCTATTGTGTAGTTGTCGCATATTTTTTATATGCGCACGGAAATCATTATTTCGGCAGCAGTGAATGTCTTTTACCTCAGGGAACTTCATTTCCAACTTGTTCATCTCTCCTGTTATTAAAGATACATGAGCATCACATCTATTTTTCTGCCTCCCGATTTTTCGCATGCGTTAAGTATTGGTAGCCTTGGGAATACGGTGTATCAAAGTAGGATAAAGTAAAAGAAGTTTCAAGAGATGAGACGACATAACGAAATACATGTGGAATATAACCTCGAATATGTCTGAGTTGATATTTTCCCGTGCAAATTTAAACCAAATGACAAGGTAAGTCACGGAAATAATAAATTATTTCGTTCAGAATCTTTTCCTTAAATTTTACTTCCATATTTTGTCAAGAGAAGTCTTTTAATGCTGTGTTCTGTTCAACATTATGGCGATTTCCAGTCAATCAGAAACAGCTCTATCGTCTACAACTTTGTTCTGTTCTCTAGTCCTAAATAATGGCATTCGGAGAAGAAAATAAATTCAAATGAAACAAAAAAGAAAATGGTCGTTTCCCTCATTTTCGACAACTTGTTGAGTATGTGCGGCGAATAACAAGCAGCTGAAATGACATCCTATACACTATAATGTTTCATTTTTGTGTCACTTTTATACCTTTCAGTGAACACCATCCAAATAGGGTAGAGGACGAATGTGACAAGGCTCAAGTCGCGTGCACAAACCTTAAGCCTTATTAGATCCATCGACATACATAGTAATGCGATGAGTGGATGGTGCAAATTAGGGTAGGCAAAAAGTACTTCCCTTAATGTAATCATCAAATCAAACTCCTGTTAGACTCTTATCCTCGAAGTATGTTACGCTTACAAAGGCGCATGGATGCTAGGAGATTTGCTGATTTGGAACGAACTCATTGCACGGTAAGCAATGGGTGCACGAATCTGAATGAAAGTGCTCAATCCAAAAATTTTTTATCCAATGAATTCCAATCGTGGAATGTTTTTTAAAATTTTTGCGACGTAGGTATCATTGTTGCACCTTCTTCAAAATTTCAAATAGTTTCCAACAAACTTGCTTAGATTCGAATTCTTTGTATAATCCACTAAAAAGTTCCAACTAAACTTCTCGATTTACTATTATCAAAAGCGTAAAAACCATTGACAAAATGACAACGAATAGAAATCATATGAGTGCGATTGCTTATCTGAAATTGAGCCTATAAATCGGAATATCAATTGACTACCTTATGGATTTGTATCGCCGATGAAGAATCGACAAGTAGCTCGTTTGGTGTTGGATATGAAAAGGGTTCGTTACGATTATATTTGAAAGCTTGTAATAGCAATAAGCATTAAGGAAAATTAGAAATTTACATGCAGTCTCGGGAGCCTTTGACATTTTGTGGTTCCACAAAGTTAGTGTTTATTGCCTGAGAATGTCACAACAAATTTTGGTAATGTTATTCATTCAATAAAATGATTTGAATTGCGCGTAAGGCGAAAATTACAAAGACTGAGGGTAATATGTTTTCTTATTGAACGTCTTCACTAAATCATTCTCGAAATATAACTTCGGGAGAGCTCATATGAGGTCGATATGTGCGATAAGTATGAGGATGTACAGGATGGTATGTATACTAGATTTACAATAATACATTTTAATACATTAACGCACCTTAGGTTGTGAAAACGTAAAACGGAATATGGAGTGTAAGTTATTTCAGTTGGATCAACATAATTCAGGAATGAAATACGTGATACCCCTAACGATATGTCTTCTCCGATTGTCGCCGATTCCGATTGTCATTGAAAATGGATCGGAAGAAAACAAAGGTTTCCCGCTTCATCTCCAAAGTGATTGGTTAGCAAATAATTTCTTAATGAATCAACCTTTACGATATAATGAACTTGAAAAAGTGATATGCACATCATTTTGAATGTCCCAGTTACATATTTTCAAGTTTTTCTACTCCATTGGCATCATACCTCTCGCCAATTTTATATATCTAAATGTCTTGGCGTTAAATTTAATTCACAGCTTAAATTTAACAGGCATAGCTATAGCTTGTAGTATCTCTGGAACCACTTTGGACTATGTATACCTTTTCTAAAATCTGTTTTCAGTAGCAAGTTTCTGAATTTCACCGGCAATATTGTAAAATGTTGTTAGTTTTCTTTCTAAAAAAATTTCCAAGCTGTTTTCTTTAAAAATTCAATGTGTTACAGTGTCCTCTGAGAATGCGCTATTATTCCTTCATCACAAGCTCATGTCGTTTTGTAGCATTTTTCTTGATGTATGCTTGAGTATCGAACTTTAGAATCATATGAGTGAGACTTTCCTTGCGAAGGAAATTAAGTGAAGAATTTACTTTCTATTCGTTATCGATTACCTCTTAATCATTGCCATATTAAAGTTGAGCCTTTTCTGCCTTATTTAACTTCGTTTACGGGGGTTAGCCCCTGTGACAGCCAATTTTTAAAGCAAGTTGACAATAGACAATAGAAGAATTTTGTCGACAATAGAACTTTAAAATAGAATCTTTAGTAATTTACTGTATATTGAAATTCATTTCAGTAGTTTGTTGGAAATTTCGGGCATAAATCTCCATAAAACATAAGTTAAGTTTTACCAAAGAAAAAGTGATTTTTCAGTGCCTTAACAAAACTTGAATCCGAATGTGCATCGATTCAAAATGAGCCAAATCAGTCGATTCTTCGTCTTTCTCAGGAATCGAGAACGACACTTTGGCGTTCTCGGTTTTGGGTTGGAGAAAATGAAGAATTTCATTAGAAATCATCTTCTGCTCTGAAACTCATTTCTCGCCTAATTGATTTGTTAACAAGCAAAATATTTGCAGCCAGAATTGGAAGAACTTGACATCAAGGATGTGTGGTTTCAACAAGACGGTGCCACTAGCCACACAGCACGCCTCACAATTGATTTGTTGAAAGGCAAATTTGGTGACCGTGTTATCTCAAGAGTGGTCCGGTCGTTCATGTGATCCAACGCCATTGGATTTCTTTTTATGGGGCCAACAAGCCAGCAAGTTTTTTTTTCGGGTAGCGAGGTGAAGGCTATTTACGCCCTGAGTGTCGGACTCCCAGTGGCACAACGAACCTACTGGACTACCGACTAAACACCTCCCTTATCAATCGGAGCGCCTAGCCTGGAACCGTTTGACATATCACTTCGGGCTAGGCATCCCAATCGGGCTAGGCCTCCCAGCAAGTTGAGACGAGCTTAGAGACAACACCCAATGCGAAATTGCCAATGTTCTGGTCGAAATTTATGCAAGAGTGATGAAAAATTGGGTCCGAAGAATCGACTGCTGTTAACGGCCACATGATGGTCATATGACCGCCACATAATTTTTCATTCATAAAATGTGATCTTACGCTACACGCAAAATAAATTTGGGATTAAAGCTCAAATATTTCTGTGTTTTATTAAAAGATAAAATTCTTCTGTCCTTAATGGAGCCTATATATCGCAAAACATGCTCATTATCATTACATCTAAAACTTTGCCGGCAAATTTTCCAACGGGAAAAGAGACTAAATCAGGAATGAGACACCTTATTTCTCCAAGCAGCCAATGCATTGACTCTTTTACCTTAGTCGTAGCGTTAGCACAGACAACAATAACACTCTCAGGCGACTTCTATCAAACAGGAATATAATAAGGACAAGTAGATTTAGAATTGTATGGTGTTCTTATGCTTTGATGGAGGTACTTTTTGTTTTAAGCGAAAATTGAATTGACGAAAACTGAAAAACAAAACACGGATATTCTTCGCAGGCATTTGGCTTACAGGGCAGTCCTTTATGAACTACTCAAACTGAAGCCTTGCACATTTAACTAAGTGGAAGACATAAGTCTTTTACATTTCTAAGATATAACAATGGCAGAAATTCACAAAGTTTTAAGTGACGGGCGCTGCTTTACACAGATGATCGAGATCACTTTTTATCCCCTAAAAATCCCTAATACCCATTGCAAAACTAAAAATTTATAAAGTAATATCTATTTTCGTAGTAATTTGTCGTACAGCTCAAAACGAACACGAAAATAACCTTCTGATTTGAGAGTAAGCTTAAATAGTATGTAGCCTTCTTGATGCCTTTCTATTCGTTTTTCTATAAGTGAACATTTGTAAGGGAAGGTATTAGGGTAGTCTAGATGCAGTGTTCCTATCAGTGAACACCCGAGTTTTTATCTTTCCCCTCGACTAACTTTCACTCATAAGAGTAGTTAGCTTAGTTATAGGAACCATCCTTTTCCTTCAAGAAGCGTCTAACATAAGCCACTAGTTCCAAACATAGAATGAGATGAAATTTCAATATTTGCAAAAAATTTTGCAAAAAAAATTCAAAAATATTGCTTTTGTTAAAAAAAATGTTCTTTATAAAGATGGTTTCAGAGACCAAGTAAGCTTTTTCCAGCATGTTCTGAGCATACCTGTTAAGATGAATTAGTAAAGAAATAAACAGATTGAATCCTTAATCTTAAAAACTTTAATTTGCCACTCACAGATAGAATGATAAGCTCACAAAAGGCGTGAAGAACTAGAAAGCGTTCACAGAAATTGATAAGGATGCAATTGGGTAAAAAACTATTCAAATTAAGGGATTTTTTTGTCCACAAACACTGTTTGTCCACAAACATGTCACACGCCATATAAATCTGTGATATCAATGCGGGTTAAAGAGGAAATGCAAGTTTCAATGCATGCTATAATGAGCGGAGCACGATTTTATGGCACCAATTTTATGGCATGTTACTATTACTACGCTTCTGAGTACACAACGTATTACCTAGTATGCATTGGAAATCGTGGGAAATTCGACGAGCAATTGCAGAATGACATTAATTATGGGTATTTCCAGCAAAAAGACCTTGACCATGGTATAAGAAAGTTAAAAAAATTCCAAAAATATATTTTTGGAAAACGATGCTGGAGAAGAGTGAAGTTTTCTGAGGGTAAAGTAATAATAAATAAATTACGATTTTGTAAAAAATAATAGTTAAAAACACGGGCATATTGAACTTGTTCAGCTATCGCTATCCCAGTGTTTCCCAGTTATTTATTTTGAGTGCTTATATATTATTTTTTATCCAGAAGCCCTTTTTTGAAATAATTTGATCTCACTCTTTGCTCGGAAGGCGTAATATATAATGGATTTTTCCTAGCAATCTGGTTTGGTTATTTCAATCAATTCAATCCCATTTATATTGCAGAAAATATGAAATCTGAAATTTTATTAATTTTATGATTTTTAAATTAGATAAAATTCCATTCGGAGATTATGCAAATAAAAACCAATATTTAATCAAATTCAAAGGATGACTACCAATATAGCAGTAAAAGCTGGATACCCTTTCTCTGAGTATTGTGCAAATGACATTTTGTGAACTGAAAATGTCCTTGTGACTTCGGTATGCAGCAAAAGACACATTGACGAAAAAAAAAGAAACACTCAACACAAATCATAATAATAAGCCATTGTTAACAAACAAAAACAAAGACAAACTATCAAGCGCAACTTTTCAAAAAATCAATAGCGTACCCAAAACTTTTTCAACCTTGCAAGAATTTTTAATTGCCGAAACAGGCCAACGACAGATAGCTTACGTATTTACGCAAAGTAGGTATATGTGACGTAAATGGTGATTGATATGGTCTGCATAATTAATTATATACCATGTTTCGACTTACGTTAATCAGTGTGGAGTGACTATGTGAGGCGAAGTTTTTTTGCTAGGAAAGTAAGAGGATTACGGACGAGATGAAATAGCGTCTTCACAATTAAACGAGACACTCTGTCTGTTTTGTGCATGATAACACAAGTTCGGCTTTAATTTTTCGGCGAAAACGAGCTTCATTCTTTAACTTTGGTATGAAAATCGTAAAAATGTATACGTAATCATTTATTTATTCAAATTAATCAAATTTGGATGAATAATTAAACATTCGGATTGGCTGGATTTCTTGTGGTCACAGCGGTGCTACAGATCTCATTTTTCTGTATCGAAGTGATTTCTGTAACATTAAATAGAAATGGAACACCTTCGGCGTGTCTGGCAGATAGAAATTTCAAACTTCGAAGTTCGCCATCTTTTGATTATCACCCTCTCTGTCAGGAATACTTCTTACATATAATGAAATATATCTTCTTTTTTTCATATTATTTGTTCGTTCACAATATCTTAATGCTAACCTAATTAGGCAGCGGATCGAACAGATCCAATATTACCTAGATTAGGAAATCGATGAGGAGAAATACACAAACCACAAAAGATACTTCGCCTGAATCAAAGATTGGCTGTGTATACGCTGTGTAAAAATATGAAGACGTAAGTAATTATAGTTACCTGTCGGTTTTTATGGCAGAATGGTATCTGGGCCATTAGGTCTAAAATATACAACTATCACGATTTTAATCCATCTGCTAATTGATGGAATTCATTATTTGATGGTATTCTAGCAGTGACAAAATCGGATGATCTAAATAAAGACATTTGAAACATTTTCTAGCAATAGGTTAACATATTATTTTTTAAATGCACACCTCAATATGGTCTCAATATGTCCTATAAATTTTCCTTGCTATTATAAGTATTAGAACTGTCATTCCATCACTGCATTTACTGCCAAAGTTTTGATTGGATTTCTGTTAAACATTTTTTGACACTCTTCGAAGAATCTTTTAAAATTCAAAATATACTCTGTCACAGGTTGTTCTTTTATCCTGACTGATGTTCATCCATATAATATAAATTTTACGGATTCGAATAAGGTAAGTACCACCGAGCCAAATAAACCGGAGATATGTTCCAGGAGAATATCGCAAAAAGATTGTCTTGAATTGTCAAGTTTTCTTTAATTTCTAAGATGCGGATAATTTGAATTGCCTCACATGATCTAACCAATTGTCGAATCGGAAAATTTTGTTGATCATATTTTTGACAGGATTATTTCAAGTCGTTCAATTTTACAAGTCGTTGTCCTTCCTTTGTAATTCAAGTATTGTCATTTCTTTTACTCTTTATTCCTGTTTTGCTGATCCGAGCAAGTAGTAGTTAATTTTTTCGCTTGATGTATGTAATTCAATTTTAAATCTATCAGATTTGCTCTAGATTTGCTTGCTTTGCGTAAAAATCAGCTCGCTTATTCCTTAATATCAGTGCATACCCTGGTTATCATTGGTAACTTTTGCACATAAAATGTGAAAAAAATTATTTATGTTATGTCATGCTATGATTGTGTTGTAAGACACTTTTCTTTTACATATGCAGTGATTAAAAACATTATTTATTTATGATTACATCAACGTAAGTAGTCTTTAAAGAAATTACTAAAAATTTTATTAAATCAACAGCTTTAAAAAAATTCTAGATTGGACATAAATCTACGTTGTAATAGTTAACATACTATCAATTTATAAAACCATATGAAAATCTTAAAAATTTTGATTTTATCTGAATTTTTTTACTACTAAATTTTCAGTAAAATCTTTCTGCTCCATTCCTAGCGAATTATGTGGAATTTCATGTTGTCTCATTTTTGTTTCTAATTCAGCCCATTGATTCTCAATAAGGTTGATGTCAAGTGATTCAGGAGGGGTTTCCAGCATGTGGGGCACATTATGTGCAATTATTATTAAAAGTTATTAAGTTATTCAATTTCATGTTGTCTCATTTTTGTTTCTAATTCAGCCCATTGATTCTCAATAAGGTTGATGTCAAGTGATTCAGGAGGGGTTTCCAGCATGTGGGGCACATTATGTGCAATCCACATTCGCACGTTATAAGCTGTATGCTTTAGATAGTTATCCTGACGGAAGTAGTACGTGTCACTAAGATTAAGTTATTCAGCGCTCAGCCGTTAGGTATTCATTAAATTATCTAAATAACCATATTGGTCTGGTATTGGACATATTGTAAATTAATTACGGCAGCAGCCGACAAGCAACCACATAGTATGACCCCAACGCCTCCTCGTTTTCCTTTCACTACACTAATTTCTTCTCTATGTTTCCTAAAACATGATATTTTACCTCACCGGAGAAAATAATTTGACGCCAAAAGGGCATAGACGTATCTTTACATCCAAACCGTATCTTTACGTATCTTTTCTCAATCGCTAACCGCTTTTGCCTGTTGGGTTTTGACACATAAGATTTTCTTTGAAGAGCCTTATAAGAGACCGATAGCCAGCTCTACGAAGGGCACTGCATATTGTAGAAAGATGAATATTTTTTGAAATGTTTACACACTTATCGAGCAATATCCGTTGATTTTATGTTGAGGTTTTGTTTTTTAACAAGAGTGCAATATTTCTCTCTTTTCTGCTTGTTGCTTTTTGTTGTTGCTCGCTTTTTGCTTTCTTGAGTATTCCTCTTTTGAATATCTATCTAATGCATCTAAAATATTTTTCTAATAATCTATTCTTCTTTTTTTAAGTGCTTTAGAATATCTTGCACAGTTGGTTTCGCAAAAAATACTAAGTCCGCTGTTTGCAAATAATATTTTCGTTCATCGTATAGATTATTATAATTTCTTTTCCTGAAATATCAAGCGGTTTTCGTTTAATAGAATTGATTTTCAACGTTACCGATGTTATTATTCCTTATTATACTGTGAACACTTCAATGCTTGCAACCTGAATAACACTGCAAAATGCGTCATTCGCTGAAGACCTTTCATCATGTATCGACAAGCTTTCCAGGAAAAAAGCAAGGAAAAGACAAATGTGGAAATCGTTTGTTAATTTCGCTACAAATATTTACGACCATTGCAGGTTTTTTTTAAATTTTCATAGTTGTTGATTCCTTGCAAATTTATTTTTAGTTGTTTCCGAAAACAGTACATACGTAGTAGAAATCTTAAATTTAAATAAATTTTTCAAGTCATTGCATATGATTAACAAAAATGAACAAATCTTACCATTTGACAATCGTAGGCACGGACAACGTTTGTGTAAACACTGTCTATGCTCGGTCCATAAGATGTCATCAGACGATTTAGTGATCATCATTGATGTCTCCACTGTGTATCCTGGACTCTTTGCGTATCACAATTTTCTATTGGGATACTTGTTAGCACTTAAACTATGATCAGCTGTGGATGAGTGAACTATGATCCGCGGTGTAAATACGTGCCATCTAGAGACTTCCTGTGACCATGATATTCTGTACCATGCATATTCGACTAGGTTTCTCAGTTTTGAATCATAAGTCAATATTTTCTTGAATATTCTCTCCTGAATATTTTTTATAACTCTATAACTATAACCTTATAAAGTTTATTGAATAACTCGTATTCACGTGTTAAGTTCCCCAGGACTTGGTTCCTTACTTCAGCTTTTAGCGAAATATCAAAAATAACGTAATTCAACTCTACAAGTCATTGGCCTGATGTTACTCTCTATAAATTCGTGTTATTAATATCTTATATAGTTGCTTATTTGTTCATTTTTACTCTTAAGGATTGTGTCCTCGTTTGCGATTAGGTATAGGCGAGAGAAATATCAGAATGAATGAAAAAGTGACCACGGACATGTTATCGACTTTTTTGGTCTTGAGAAAGCACCGCGTCTCTAACTCATTTATAATCGATGGTTTACCCAAGAAATTCGTTCTTCCTTCTGTATTGTATAAGTAGAGATATCAATGAGGCTCCAGAAATAAAGCCAACGGCGGTGTTCTGCGATTTGTCAAAATTTTTGGCAGCTACACGCTTAATATTCATTTTTTTGATCTTGTATCGCATGCGTTAAAATGACAATGTCAATCCAGGTTACAACAAATGGAATTTTTGACTGATTCTCATAAATGAATGAGCTTATTGTCAAATGTAAGTTCTATTCTCTTCGTGTCTTCGCTTGCGTCAATTGTCATTTGATCTATGGCTGCTTCAATTGTGATTATTTTCAAGGCGTCAACATTTAGCATTCAACGAGCTCCTGGTGACAGACTCTCTGCTGCTTCATAGAATGCAATCTTAACAGTATTGTGCCTAAAATGCATCTCTGACAAATCCTGTTTTGGAATGTGGGACTATTTAGAAATTTTGGTTTATTTTGGAAGTTTTAAAATTCGCCAAATAACCAGCCACTTTCTGTTCATTAAATTATTTATGAATTAATTCTGCATATTTTTTCTAAGTCCATGTTTCAAAGCCGAGAAAATGCACGACAAATATCTCCACTCCGAGAAACTGGTGAGTATTTTCGTTGAATACCATCATATATACAGGATGAGGACATATAGACTCCTACTAACAGCTTGGACGCTCTCTCGATTGCCCCCGTACACAACATAACACACCAATTAGAGAAGGTCTTAACTGGGCTTGGTCACCATCTTTAGCTAGATGGTATTGGTAAACACGGGAGACATCGTTTTACGTCATACGTGAGTATGACGCAATGCAATATTGAAGCATTGAAAACCAAAATAACCCCTTTTTCATTCCTAAGAAGGATTTTTTCCTTTTTCGAAATTTCATGTCAAAACGGTACACTGTAGACTAACAAGGATCTGATATTGTTTATTACGTGTGTTTTTGGATGTCGACATCGGAGCACACCAGACGTGAGTTTGAACGAGACTAATTTTTGTACAATACTTTCCCGAGTATAGCTGGGCTTACCATAAATTTATGTCAGAAAAAGTAGACAATTTTCCCTTCTGTATCCTTGTGAGCGCCATACTGAAATAAATACACAATATTCAGATCTATTCACATCATATTCTCTATGATTGCGTACTCCGGCCACATGTACTACATTATTTCGGGACTTATATCGATGTCCCCGCAAAAACGTAATCTAGAAAAAGTATTCTCCAGTGTTCAATTGAACCGCTATAAAATGTCCCTCGTAATCGGTTAATCCGCCGTCGTAAAACATCAGCCTTATCACAGGAGATGATTTGGTCACATGTGTGTGTTTGTGACGGAAGTCACGAGTGGAAACATAATTTTTCGCGTCGGGTAATGAAATGGGTTGAATCAAACCCTCCTGGAAGACTGTTTACGTTTCAGGGCACCCCAGTCTTTATATCATTAATTAATCCAAGCAGCTAAAGCATAAAGAATACTTTCGCCAGGAATTAGTTATCTCAAGGATGACTGATAGCCCTATATTTTGGAATACTGTTGTGAAATGTGTGTGTTTGTTGTCGCACGGAAATCGCAAATGCCGGAAAGAATTTGAAATGCCAAATACCAGGATTTTCAAGTATTGGACATTTTATTTTCATCATCGTTGCGTGTGGCAAGGATGAACAATGCATAGGTGCTGGTTTAGTGTTTGAAGTGTAATAGAAAATTTGGTCGTAACCCTTTTATTATCTTTCGGCGAAACAAACTTAAGACATCGTGTATGTTAATATATTTTTGGATAAATATCCTTTCCTGCAACGAATGTGTTCAGCCCCTTTTCTTTCGCTGTTCGCAAAACGATAAGTCGTAGCGAGCCGACGTTTTATGTCGCTTTCAAAAATGGAAAATTTAATGGTAGGGGTTGGAAGCTTCGCTTTGCGAAAAAGCGAGTACTACCGTAAAAACTAATAACAAAAAAAGCAAAGTTAAATCATAAAACTAGGTGGCATAATATGATTTTACGGCCAAATATAAAAGACATATTTATGTACATACTACATATCGTAAAGGACTTTAGCGCTTATCATGTTTTCCTATGTAAACAGGTATGCATGTGCTTCGGTAGCAATGTAATCACATTTGCAATCCACAAAAGAACTTACCGGCGGTCATATTAGCAGCTTTTGTAACAATTTCGGGAACATGGTTAAATATAAAATAAGTTATACAATTTCCTTCACTGGAAAAGCATAAAAGATTATTATGTCGAGGGGTAGAACGTTGGTTTATTGTGATGTAAAGTCTGCATGCCGTATTTATTTTTTTGGAAAAAACTTTCTATAACTTTCTACGCGAACTGCGAGTGTGAGGAGGATGAATATGAAGCTTAAAAATGTTCCTTCGAGCCGTTGATATGCGTAGGTTAGGTGCTCCGTTCTTAGTATAAAAAATCCTTAATCTATGAAATATTTGCTTAATTCATTGTCTAATATACCAAAATATTTGTGTCAACTTGCGATTTGGAGTATCTTTATTTCATTTAGAGCTCCCAACACCCAGGGGAAATTCAAATTTCACAAAAATTATAGATTTAGACTCGTGATTGAAAAGTTGTCTCAGCGATTCATTGTTGGATTTCAACTTCACCATTTTAAGCATCCTCTTAGTGTCCTCATCTTTTTTTCTTTACATATAATAAACGCTTATTAAGGAATGACTTAAACGACAAGCGCAGGAATGCTAAAGGAAATCTATGACGAACTGAATCTGCATCGAGTCTTCTTCCATAGCATTTGTAGGTGGTCCTTCAGGACTTCGTATCAAAAACTTTATTACATGATTCAGTAATGCGTTCTTTTCATCCCAATATTGCTTGGGACGTCGAACTACGAATCGCGGGATTCAAATCTAGGGTGTGAAAATTCAAAGGAACGTTTTAAGGGAGAATTTCGCCATTAGTGGTCAAAATATTACTGACTACTACTCTTGGAAAGTAGAGAAGCGGATGGAGGATCTTGTGCTTGTCAGTTTTGTGCATAATCCTTTTTTCTGTCAATATTTACTGAGTTGAATATTTCGATTGCAGGGTTTCAACTCAATTTAATTCGTTAATGAGCATATGCGCATGATTAAGTAAGACTAATTTTTATACATACTTTTGTAATTAGTTTCCGATTATCTTGGATTTCAAACATTGTTGCGTCGCAAATGCTCTATAAACCACCTCAGCCTGTGGCTTGCAAAATCTTTCCCGCAACTGTTTCCATATTTTTAACGCACCCTCTAACTTGGGAATCTTTATCATTTGTTGCTCTGTTGTTTTTTCTAGAATAAAACTAACGAATTCATAGTTCCAATATTATTTTGATTTCAAGTCTTGTTTCAAAGTCAAACATTTGTCAAACATATTGACTATTGATATTTGTCAATAGGGTGATAAACATAAATATCCCACTAACATTGCCCGATTTTCACACCTGAGACAAAATTGATAATCATGATACTTAAATCAGTAAAAACTTTGAATTGAATTTTACTACGTCTCTCGAGCGAAACCATAATGGGTTTCGCCTGTATACTTGCGTCACAATTTCTACTTTATCGAAAGTAGAATTTCCCACCATTGTTTTGGCTGTCATTTCAAAAATTTAATCCTATAGATTGGAAACAACCAATTTCAATTAGCGATGAGAAATCTTGGTAAAGTCGAGATTAAAGATAAGCAATGGCATCGTGAAATATTGAAATATTCAATTGAAGATAAGAAAATCCACTTAGCCGCGGGTTTGGTGAAGCTGCAATTGTACCATTCTTTGAAATAGTCACAGTTGCTAGATTTATCTACAAATTTATCGTTTAAATACAAGTGTCTATATTTAGCTCTCACTGAAACCAGTTGCAATTAAAGATGGTTGTTTAACTACTACTTATATTACTTTAATCGAAATGGGAATCCCAGTCAATAGTTTGTCGAGATACAATTATGCGTAGAAAAAGCTGAAGTGCATGCATTCTATATGAGTTTTCAATCAATCCTAGCATGAGTTCATAAACGTTTGTTTGTTGTTTGCATTATGGTTTCCATGTTATTTTAAACGAATTGAAAATTACTTGGATAGTATTTTAAGCCTTGAGTAATAACATACCAAAGTTTTGTAACAAGTTTGTCTTTGATTCAAAACATGATTATTCACGAAGACATAAGTATACATGCAACAGAAAAACATGCAACTACTGTATTCGAATGAAAAATCTCTTTATCGTCCTCCAACGCCACCACCTCATCATCATTCACAATTCCTAACAACACGGATGTGCTTGAATACCGCTTGGTGCCCCATTCTTGTTGAGCATCTGAATCCGTCGGGCGCTCCTCTTCGAGGCTCTTTAGCTCTTCCGAGCTCTTCCGGCGGCAAGAACCTCTTCCATGGACAGAGGTACCTCTTCCACAGAGGTAAGACCTCTTCCGCCTGAGGACGAGGCAAATGTCAGTTGGATCGAATTAATACTATAATCAAAGCATAAGTGCATAAGCGCAAATATTCTCGGGCAGCTTCTCATAGACAGAGATAGAAAATCATACGTAGACTTCTATATGTCTTGCGCTTCAATAGACATATTTATTCTATATTTCAATTGTTGAGATGCAATGGAACCTGCACCAACTTTTTTGCATAATGGTACTTTGTGTTATCGTGTTAGGAAGGCAATCGTGCCCGATTTATAATAAAAACTGTTCGGGATGTTATTAGCGGCACCAGTTGCAGAAAATTTACAGGGAATCTCACAAATGCTTCAGTGTTACATACGTTTATGTTTATTATGTTTTTATGTTTATTCTATGATACGACGAATTAGCATTTTGAAATATATTCTTTTGAGTGTTTTTGTCTGCGATTGTGACTTCTGCGAATTTTTTGTTTTACCAACGCGTGTTAAGTTTCGTTGTTGATGTTTGTTCTTGCCTAGAGCAGATAAAAATGCCAAGTGCTCGCATTACAAATCATAGTCGCCTTACTTATTTTTACGGATGGTCGTTCTAAAGGTACCAATTCTCATATGAATTCTCTATAAATTCTTTAGTAAGCAAAAACAAGTGTTTTAAAATTTCTCTTCTCACATTGAGTGAAGGAAAAAACTGGAGAACCCGGATAATTTATTCTAGATAATAAGTTCAACGTTGTTCCGGTTCAGGAAACATTTCTTAAACCAGGAGCACAACAAACATGCCCAATGACATTGTGTTCAGAAACGACAGATTGACTGGTAGAGAGGCGATACGGGCATAGTCTTGAGCAGAAACTTGGAACATTCCCAAATTAACGTGCCACGCTTGCAACGCGAGAAAGCCATGGCAATAAAAGTGCAAACGAACTCCTTCAAATTCACAGTGGTTTCTTTGTACAACCCTGTAAAGAATCCTCTGTTCAAACAAGATCTCAAGCAACAACTTGTAATAGAAGGTCCTCTTATAATAAAAGGGGATTTCAATGCGTATTACAAAGGCTAGAGTGCTATGAGAAGCAACCAAGCTGGGACTGAGCTGAACAGATTCATCACAGACGAACAAATTAGCCTGCATCACCCCGAAGAACCGACTCACGAGACCATGCTGGACTTTGCTATATCCCGCGATTTTCACCACCACATGAGGATAAATATCCTCGAGGAGCTGTCTTCAGATCATTAATAGGTCCACCTACTAATAGAAGACACTTTAATCGACGAGCCCCAAAAAGACAGGAAGTAAAAAACTGCAAAGCTTTCCAAATAGCTCTCGCTAACGAAATTTTTGCCCAAAATTGAAATACACAGCCAGAGATATAAACTCCATCATCGAGCAGTCAACAATTAGAATAAAGCAGGCAATGCAACAGTCGCAACTTCGGCAAGGGCTTATAATCTCCCTATAAACTCCCTCAAGCTCGTGGAAAAGCTACGAGCACGGATGATCCTCGATTACGAAAGAAAGCAAACCAGCTAACTAACCCATTAAGAGACCGTATATTTGAGTTCAGTAATCGCCAAAGGAAGAGGTTTTGCAATGTCTAGAGTCAGGAGAGGTGCCATTTCGGATACTGGCCAAACACTACAAAGTGCAAACACATCAGTCATGCCACTTATCCATGGCCCGAACGGCATGCAAATTAACAACGAAAGCAAAGCTGAAGCATTTTCAGACACTTTGGAGTTGCAATTTCGAGAAAAATTCTCTACTGCCGAAACAGAGTTCTTCAACCATGAGCGCCAGGTGGAAAATTCAGCAGGGAGGATACTTCGAACAAGATTTGAAGAAATAGCAATAATACCGCCGCTAGACGTGACAAAGACCAAAGACATGATACAAGGACTAAACAAGAGCAAAGCACCAGAATACGATACTTTGACAAACACAAAGTTCCTACTCATTTCTACATGGCAGAACATTTCGTGTCAAAATTAACAACAATTTTTCAAACTTGGAACCGATTCAAGCTAGAGTCCCACAAGGACCACCCATATCGCCCATTCTCTATAACCTCTATGTAGCGGATATGCCTCATCTACCAAAAAATGCTCAAACAGCTTTATATGCTGATGACGCATGAATCTCAGAATTAAACAAGTTTGATAGCTTATGTATTGAAGCTCAGCGATGCAGGATTTCCTCCTTTGAAAGAAGTTCCACCCGCATAGTAGGTTACCAGTTTTCCGATTGAAGCATAACCATATTGACTTGACTGTAGTGGTCCAAATGCTTTCTTGTAAGAAACCCTGAAAACTTTTTGAGACAAGCTGAGGGTTTATCAATTGGAAGAAAGAAGGATATCAATAGAGCAGAGATTGAAAATTAAACGATTTTTAACGATAAGGGTGTTCTTACGAATTATTATATGATACAACACACGCTGTATTTAATTTGCTGTTGATGAGTAATCAAGGAATATCAAAACGTTTTTTCTACGTGTTTTCACCGTATGCGAAAAAGAATTTCCATCAGCAAAACCGTGAATTTTCGCAAAAATCATAATGTTGCTAAGTTTAAGATTAGGGATTATATTATAAGAATTTTAACCTGATTTCAGAACGAGTCGTAAGGGTACGACATTGAGCTTTTAATCTGGGCTCTGTTATATATGTTTTGCTGAAAGAAGTATCCATTTGGCTGTCATAGTTTATGTTAATATTAGAGATTTTGCCTTTATTTGACTCTGTGAGAACGTTTCGGTTTTCCATTTTCGTTATAAGAATAATCGAAACGGCGTACTATTCAGTAAATTCATTGTTACCATCGAAGGCGGCTGAAATAGAATTAGCTTCTGAGTGAAAGGTTTCAAAATTTGGTCACACCATTGCATTTTTTTAAGGGAACCTGTATATAATTATCTAGGGGACACATTTTATTGAATACACATAAGAAATAAACTCAAATTTCTTGAAAAATAGCTTGAAAGTGATAAATTTATCATAAAGTAAGGAATATGCCTGGATTTTCAATAATTGCAATTGCTAGGAATAAGTTAGATATGAAGTTGACGCATAACATATATTATGTTTGAAGCGTAAAGGTTTACATTTCCTTTGATTTTGAAATATTATCGTAAGTTGGTATTTAGTGGGCATATTCTACGGCTTCACACAATCGTGAGATTTCCTTCCATTCCAGTGAGACATTGAAATCAAATATGTTGTCACAAAACAAATTGGTACATTATATTGTGTCGAAGGAGGATGTTGCGCATACCTTCCCGACATTCAATAATAAAAAATCAACTGCGCTTGATGGCATATTGAACATTGTCCTCAAAAACTTACCTGAATCCATCATGAACGAATATATTTGAATTTTTAACAACAGCCTTAATAATAAATATTTCCCTCGAAGTTGGAAGAAGGTTAGAGCCATTCCAATTTTTAAGAAGGGGAAAGATCCCACCGATCCAAAAAGCTATTAAACGACAACCATATTTTCGAATGAAGACAAAGGTTTTTTAGTGTTTCTTGAACAGATTTATCAAGAAAAATCTCGAAGAAAAAGATATCATAAGCATTAGACAGGTTGGCTTTCCCAGGAGCCATTCTACTATTCATGCTATCACGAAAGTCATGTCAGATATCTGCTGGCATTTAAACGAAGGAAAATGTGTTGGATTATGTCGCATTGATATGGAGAAAGCCTTCAATACAGTTTGCCTTGATGAACTGATTTTCAGACTCATACAGAACAGGTTCTGTGAGGGTTTGATAGCTATACTCAAGTATGCTTGACAACAAAGAATTCATTGTCGAAGTCGGGGAAAAAACTTCCAATTGAGTATTTCAGGTTTCTGACGGGTTACAACAAGGAACAGTGACGGCACCTGCTTTAGTCTCAATTTTATTGCGCCGCCTTCTGAAGTCATTTGGCTTCAATGATAGTCCTGAATGAATGATTGTGGCGTTTGCTGACGACTTGATAATATACAAAGTTTCGGTGGTTCAAGCTGAGCTGCAAAGTATGTTTCACGGTGTCCGAACGTTCACAAACGCTTGAAAATTGAGAATACGAGGCGGTCCGATAAGTACATAGCCTCACCATCCGATGGTGCCCCACCGCAAGAGAAGTACACTATAGTGTAATACCATCTTGTCGACGGCTACTGACGAAATTTTAGCCGGATCGGACTTTTAGTTCTGTTTCGAGAGCGTATGAAAGCAAGCGTGTCCGTAGAAAGGAGCAATATCGGTCGGTGATTCGATTCTTGTTTTTGGAAGGGAAATAGTGCAGTGAATTCAAAGAGCGCTTGGATGCAGTGTATTGAGACGCTTCTCCCTCGATGGCGGCCGTCAAAAATTGGTTCAACGTATTTCAGGGCGGTCGCACGTCCTGGAGCCACGTCCTAGTGTCCCGAAAACAGCAACCGTCGATGAACCATGGATCCACTGGTAAACACCAGAGACCAAGGAACACTCGAAACAGTGGACTCTACCCGGTGACAGTGTTCCGAAGAAGGCGAAGACTGTCCCATCAACCTGAAAGGTGATAGCCACCGCTTTCCGGGATACGAAAGGTGTGATATACATTGACTACCTGCAGGAGGGCGAAACGGTCACAGCGGTCCAATACGACAATGCACTGGCTGCCACCTCCGCAATCGCCACGGCTAAATTGACCAAATTGGACTACCAACTGCAGGCGCACCCACCATATTCTCTAGATTTGGCACTGTTGACTTCATTTTGCCTCCCAACTTGAAAGTCACTCGTCGGGTAGAAATATAACTCGAATCAGGAAGTAATCGCCGCCACGGAGGCCTACTTTGTAGACCTCGAGAAAACATTTTTCAGACGGTTTAAAGAAGTTGAAGCATCGCTGGGTCAAGTGTATCGAACGAAAAGGAGATTATATTGAAAAATAAATTGCATTTTTCCCAAAATTTTCGTTATTGTTTTTTATTAATATTATTTATAGGCTAAGTACTTATCGGACCGCCCTCGTAAATGACAAAAGATGTGAGACTATCTTGTTTCGTGGACCACTGGCAAAGGGAGGCAGTGACTTGAAGCGAAATTTGAAGGATTTCCATATAAAGTCGAACGGAAGGGAACACCGTGAGATAATTGGACGTTTTCCTCGACTATCGCTTGCAGTACATCCAACATGCAAATATGCAACTTAAAAAAGCAACGAGGGCATTCCTATCTTTTATGAGACTCTTTTATGCGAAACACCTGGAGACACGCGTGAAGGTTATGTGTTATAAATGCTTCGTAAGATCTTTTATAACATATGCGTGTCCCATATGGTTTAAACTGAGTGCTTCCACTATGGAGAAAATCAGGGTGTTTGAAAGAAAATGCTTAAGAGCTTGCACTGAATTATACAAAAGGGAAGAATCCGACTTTAAATATTATTATTCAGAAAGGGAACCATACGACACGGTAGATATTCCTAGCAGAGATTCATGCATCATACAACAAGTTAGAAGACATTGTCTGTGATCGAGTATGACTGATGAGAATATGTGGATCATCCTATTACTTAGGATATGATACTCAGGATAAGATAATTTTTAATGTTTCCTCTATATTATCTATTATTATCTACTTTGAGATAAATTTCTATTATTTAGGATAAGATTTTTGTTTTTGTAAATTTTCGAATATTGCATTTCAATATTTGAATGTTACATAAATTTCATCTGATATAGTTTTAAGATAAGCTAAGGGTTCAAGGTATGCTATCAACCGAGAGGAGAGGCAGCGCACAATACTCGAGTGGCAACAGTCCTGGGAAGGCGACTCTAATGGCCGCTGGACTGCCCGCCTTATAGGGGACATGGGATTGTGGCTAAATCGAAGACACGGTGAGACTGATTATTACCTTACCCAGCTTCTTAGCGGGCATGGGTATTTTCAGTCTTATCTGCACAAGGTTGGTAAATCACGGTCCCCAGACTGCATTTTCTACCCAGGGGAAAGGGACGAAGCATGTTACACCTTCTTCAACTGTAGAAGGTGGAACTGGATGCGGCAGGACTTGTGGGAGGTAATGGGAGAGCTTTCTCCAGACAATCTAGTCGGAGAAATGCTGAAAACTTTCGACAAAGGGACCTGTGTGGCACATTACTCTCGGGCAATACTTACTGCAAAAAAGTGATCATGGATAACATTAGGGAGGTCTCCTTTCCAGCAGTCCTCATCCATCCTGCCCCCTCCTGCTGGACGGAGATTAATGTGTCAAACAGTTCCAGGCTAGGGTCTCTTCACACGGGGGGTAATTAGTGGGTAGTCTGGTAGCATGCGCTCCTAGGAGTCCCACACTCCGGGCGTAAATTGCCTTCACCCCCAACCCACAAAAAAAAGATAAGTTGAGTTATAGTTATAAGACTTTCTTCGGTTACTAATTTTATAATTTTAAATATTTAAAATTATATGAAATTTGTATATTATTGTTCTGATAATACATTTATTGAATCATGAGACAAAAAAAATTAAGAAAAACAAAAAAAAACTTAATGTTAAAACTAAAAGAAAAAAATTAACAAAAAAATCGAAGAAAATAAAATTTAAAAAAATCTCATATCATTAGAAAAACTTAAAACAAAAAAATTACTAAGAATGGAAATATCTAAAAAAAAACTATTTAAAAAAACAAATGAAAAACAAAAAAAATCGAAAAAAATTTATTTCGTTAATTTTGTTTGTTCTGTGTTTTATACAATTTAAGTAGATTTAAGTTAGCGTTATGTCTTTGAAGTTTTTCTTTAAGTTTTCTTCAAAGTTAGGATAAAACGTGTTGTAAATATAAAAAAATGAATGTTGAGGTATATCCCCAATGCATGTGACTGGCCTAGGCCAGAGTGCCGTTTGTGGTCTAGGGCTTAGTAGATTTAAGATTGTTACCTGCTTTTTTCTTCTCTTTTTTAATGGTTGTAACGTTACTGTTAATCTTTTGAAAAAAATAAAGAGAATTTTTAACTTGAACTTTAAAAATTAAATTAATTTTTTCCTGCTGAATAAAGACGGAAAGCAAACATTTGTTCAATATGAAATCTTCTTTATTAACGTCACTGCAACTCGTATTTCATTATAAATTTGATTAAGAAGAACGTCTTGGGAGCTCATTTGATCGCGATTAGTGCATATTTCGTACGCATTCAAGTATACTTTCGATACGAAAAGTAAACAAAGCAGACAAAATGCGCACATATTCGTTGAATATGGAGCCAAATTAGATACTAATTACACACTTGTCGGTGTGTTTGTTGGAACAATTATGAAACCAAATAAAAATCAGCAGCCGAACAATATATTTTTGTTTGTTCACTTACGTTTCGATTGCATTTTTGCTTTATTTCTGCAAAGCTGTTCCAGCAAAACACCTGATTGACGTCAAAACATTTTTATCTTTTGTATTTCAATAGATCAGCTGCAAAAATTTCAATAAAAACAGTAAACACGCTGAGGCGAAAAAGTATCAACACAAAAAAAGGCGGAAATTCAGCTGGAGCTTGACTTTTACTTTCACCTGCAATTCGCTAAATATTATTGATTCGCTCATACGCCGTGTACGTGTGAGTGCGTACGGTAAGTGGAATGTACTCGGGCCGGAGCATGTACGCGAATCAAAGTGGGCGCACACGTGCCCGAAATTTAATCAGAACCTTGAAATTTCAACAGTCAATTGCACATCGATTACAGACAGAGTGCGGCGACGGAGGAATTATGAAAAATTTAGTACACATTACAATCCTATCTCGCTCTTTTTTTTCGCGAGCGATTTCGCGGATGGTGGGTGGTAAATTTGGTTTATTGTGACGCTTTCCGCATTTTGGGATTTAAGCCCTGCAGTGTCGGATACTAGATATCACCGGTTAGTAGGGATCAATGGGTTTATCTTTCGACTTTAAATAAAACCTGCTGCTGATATAGATATGCATTTATGTGTTTCATTACCCGAACACATTAGACACATTTTCAGGTTAATTAATTCGACTAATCGTCGAATGACCGTGGAAATGGCCCACGCCTTCCGAATAGCATTTCTCTATTCAATTCTTGCTCATCATTGCCAGTTTGCTGATTCCATTGCAGCAAACACAAACATTGTCTTAAGGAAGGCGGCTTTCGAAACCCTCTTACAAATTCTAAAGAAAGTGCCTTTACCTACTCTTGGAAATTAACACCAAACGGTTATGGTTGGAACATCCAAGATTTATGCATTCAATATTCATTCGATTTCCTCTGAGTGAATATTATAGTAGGAGCAATCAAAAACTTCCTAAAATTCATATAAAAACAATTTAATTTTTAATTATAATGATGCTACTTTTTTTATGCATTGTCAGCAAAAAGCGTGTACCTTATAATAGTCCTGTGAAAGGTATCATGTTTCTTCTATAATTAGACCATCTATATATATGATGAATTTAAACTCTACTCTAGGCGTCCAGAAACTCAGGTGTTTGGGCTTGATCAGACATTATCAACGGGACGAAAATGAAATAAACCTTTCCTAATTATTTTAGCCATTAAGAGTGTGCTGGAACCACCGCCGAACAATTTCGTCTTGTATTCGTTAAACTTCCACCCTACAAGAAAGGACTGCTGCATATTCTCAGTACAAATGTAGCCGCAAGTGAAAGCGCAGCATTTTTGTCATGCGTGAGAACTGATTTCAAATGATGTTGTTCGTCTGCTGGGATCAAATTCGCTCACGATATCTGGTATACAAGCTAAATTTTTCGCAATAAACCAACTTTTTAATTTTCAGTGCAAATTTTGCCCACGGTAGCAGGATTTAAGCAATGAATTAAAAATTAAAGGAAGGGCTATATCGATCACCAGCACTGTACGTGAGTGTAGCAAAATTGAATGTCGGAGTTCGTGTTCGGACGTGACAAAGTACATGAGAACCGAAGAGACAGAAATGGCTGTTGCTGTCAATTAAAGACAGTTCTATTTTTTATCAAGCTTGAACGTCATATGGAAACTGCTCGTTGGAAATTCATCGCTGTGCAGTTTTTGTGTACAGTAAATAATTCTTTGAATTCATTTTCGTAGAGCGAAGTTCAAATACATCGCAAAGTGCAAAATATTGTGTACTATAATATTGAGCGGCGAATTTACTTTATAAAATTAGATTGGTCCTAACCATGTTTGTTTGCATCATTCAATTATCTGCCAAAAGGTAAATCAGCTGTTAACAAAATAGAATTTTGTCCGTGGAGACGTTTTTTTTTTTTTTGTAAACATAGGGGCAGAAAAATTCAATTATTCAATTAGTGTTTTGAATGGTAAGTTCAGATGAATTTTTGTCGAGAAATGATTTTTTTAATTTTTAGTAAGATTCCTGAAAAACGGAAAGATACAATCAAAGTGGGTCCCAAAACAGATTTGTCCCAAATGAATATTCTGTCGTTTGCGCGGATCACTTTTCTCCGAGAAATATTTTGGTGATTAGAACTAGCCAATATTTAGGCCCAGAAACAAATCCCTCTAACAATATTGTAAGTAGACAAACCATTAACATTATAGACTATTGATTTAAAGTACTGCAAAAAATATCTGAATACTAGATTTTTTTGGCGAAAAAAAGTCATATAAAATATCGTTGCCACACACTCAACGAAAACGGTAATCGCTCAAGGAATGTTAAAAATTTTTGGCCATAGTCACTTGAATTTGGTGAGGGCACACAGATAAACAAAACCCTAAGAATGTACGCAAAGGGCATGGGGACCTAGAAAGTTGTGTTCTGAATAATTGATATTGGTATTTCTTACTTTTCCTACCGAATAATGGAAACATACTTCCTGCACCTACGTCCACGTGATAGTCCCTGGAAACTTAAGAAATAGTTTTGGCATTTTCGATGCCTGAGGATACTTTTAACTTAACGTTAATTATGGATTGATGTTTAAATGGGTTGTACGTCGAATAAGCAAGCATACGTAAGAAATTGGGCAACATGTTCCTTATTCGGTGATTATATTTGGCGCGTCTTTTCGCACGCACTCTTCCTTATTGGTTGAAAATCGAATCAACTCATTTATTTAACTCAAATTTCCTTCTGTATGAAATATTTTGAATTTCTTCTTCTATGAAGAATTTTATTCACACCACCTATGAACGAACTATCATAACAATTGATTCTCACTAACACTTGCAGAATTTTACTAAGCTAAACGGAGCATATAGCATTTCCTGAATTCTTAGTTCATTGAATTTAAGAGAAATAGAAGAAATCGAAATAGAATTAGAATTCAAATAGAATTATATAAAAAATCAGAATATAATTAAATCAAGGTGTTCATTATGAATCTTATTTTAATAAACTTTTTGACAGCTACCCCGGTCCCTAGCCAGCATGTTGGGCAAAAGATGTAGCTCAACAACTCAAGGGGACGAACAAAAAATGGGCAGAGAAGACTTTGAACAGGAGTACTGATCGTCATGTTACCATGCTATGTAACTACTAATCAACACTAATACTTGGTAGAAATTCCCGGTATGAAATCTGTTTGGAGATAGGACCCAACGAAGTAAGTGCGAAGGTACAAACATTTTTCTCAAATCTGTATCCGGATTGACTCATCTTCAGAGAGGAAGCCACTGCGATCCCTTTACCCTCATGCGTCGTAGAATTTTCACGATTTCCACCCTGCTAAAACTTGCTTCATTTAATGCAGATGCTACTTGTATCTCGTTCTTCATGATGTCCTTGCGAACATGAACGATTCTCAGCAGTTCAACTATGCTATACATATGTCACTTGAGAAAGCCCATATATTGCTGTCAAGGTAGTCCATTAACAAAAATACACACTTCCTCTACTAGACTTTAATTGGACATATAAGTATAGACTGCTTCCCCGTTTGCATGCCGATATACCTTTTATTGAAGAAATAGTACGAATCATCGGAAGAATTTCTTTGGAATGATAAACTACAGACAGACGACCAACTAATAAGATTTAAGAAGCTGCCGTGTTTTTTTTTCAGAAAGTACAAAATAAGCGCTATACTCAAATACATGGTTTGACGGGAAACGAAACGATTGACAAAGTGGTCTGCTCCACGAGAACCCTTAATATGAGAAATGAACAGTCGGAACCTGCCACTGAACAACTCATTTAAACGCGAACCTACTCCACAGTTTCTCAGCGCCATTCAATCTGGTTTAACTGAGTGTCATCGAAGACCAGAATCACAATCTAAATTTCATCCTGTTATGGTATCAATCCAGACCAGGAGAGGTGGAAAATAACAGAGAGATGTTTGTTTAGGCCATTGAAAGCAGAACCTGAAAACATCTTACTGTGGTTTCAGTTCTGACCAGGACGATATAAATAAAATCACTAGCATAAGTTCAATCTTTTTGATCAGTAATATAAGTTTGTTCTGAGGTTTGCTGATTCTTCAAAAGTTTTGTGCACAACCATGTGCATTCAACATGTAGTTCCAAGTTTAATCCTTGCGGAATTTTTAATAAGAGCATATAAGTTGCAAGTAACTTGCACTAAAATACCAGAATAAACTATTTCAACGTGATTCTAATAAATGCTGAATATGCTGAATTATTTCATACCTTCCCTTTAATTATGACCAATTTGTAGTTTTACCTGTAAATAAAATAAAAGCAAACATTAAAAAGACAAAAATAACAGGAACATTACTTTCTTATTAAATTACTTATTAATTTCTAAACAATTTTCCAAAACACTATTTAAAATAATTAGGCTGATGAACTGAAAAAATTCTTCCTTTTTCATTTGCTTCCATGTTACAACGAAAAGAAACCAACTACCGCTTCATATCGTTTTTATCTTATTTTGCGGAAGTTTCCGCACTTGTAATGGTTTTTTGAAACGATTTAAAAGAAAGGTTTGGAGACTAAACGTACTTCATTTACTTTCAGTAAATGTGTTTATTCTTGTTTCTTCTTCTTCTTAGCACTACAGCCCCTCTCACGCCTTCACTTCCTGCATAAAACGCCTCCTACTGTCTCGATCCATTGACCGCGTCCTCCAATTTTGAAATCCCAACAGCGATGAACTGTCTTCGGCGAGTCAGATCAGCATTTTCTCGACTTTCCTACTGGTATCCGCCCTTCGATCCCTTCGAGGGATGATGGAATGCATGAGAATGAGCGTTTTGAAGAAAATGAAGACATTTGGTATGGAGCCGGCATTGCTGAATACCCAGGTACCTTTAATTCAGGTTTTGTAAACAATAAAAGTTTAATTGTATTTTACTCAAAACTACTTTTTCATGCCGTGATATTGATTTCTCGAATACAACAGAGCCGATCGTCCTGAAATTCGCACCACTCTCTCAATGCGTGAACGTGTTTTTTCCCGGATTGCATTTCCCAAATAATGCTTTATGATGATCTATGAGTAATTTTAAGATTTACAATGGTGCTGTGCGTCTATCTTTATTAACCGTGGAAAGATAATCTGCGTAAAAGTTACGCATGCACTTTTGAAAAATTGTTCTCCAGCTCTAGGCAATACAGCTGCATTGCTAGTTTTTCATGACATCTCATTTCTAGATTGTACCTTTCGTGGGATGAATGCGCCGTTCAGCACAGCACCTTCCATTTCTTTTTATTACCTTTCTCACTACATGTGATATCCCTTTTTAATTGCTTTGGAATTTTATTGTTTCGCTACATGTCCTTTTTCCTTTTTTAATTGCATTATGAGGTTGTCGGCATCTCAAAGATTTTATGGAGGTCCTGTATACAGGCTAGACTAGTGATCACTTTCGTCTATGGTGCATCATTGCAGATTTTAGGAATATGGTAAAAATTCAATATACATATAATATAAATTAGAGGATAAGCAAAATAAAAATAGCCAACAATGTTTTGTAATTAGTAAGTATGGATTTGAAAGTGAAATAAAAATTTTAAAGCCTTCGAAAAAGACGAGTTTAATTTGGTAATAATAACTTTGTATCGTGATATTTTTGTGATTGCACTGAGTTATTATGGTCAGTAGAGGTTTACGATGCGATGAAAACCTGGCTGGTCTGTTAGAAAGGGACGATGATAGTCTGTTGAGTGATACTGAAAGTGAACTTGAAAGCCATATAAGTGAAGATGACAAAATACATGGTTAATGCAATACCTTATTTGGGAAGAGGAACTCAGGCGGCAACTCATTTTGTCAAAGAGTTGTCGAGGACAACATTGGCAGTTGTCGTAATACTACATGTGACAACTGGCTTACCTTGTTTCCGTTGGCAAAAAAAATGCTTCAGGAGCCATATAAGTTGACAATGGTGGGAACTGTCTAGTCGAATAAGCCCGAAATACCTGAAGAAATAAAAACAGCCTCTCTAGACCATTGGGAACATCAATGTTTTGTCTTGATGGGCCGCTTACTCTGACATACTATAAACCTAAGGCAAATAAAATGGTCTAGTTGCAACCATCTTGCGATGAAGATTCTTCCATTGACGAAGTTTCCGGAAAACCTGAGATGAATATGTATTATAATCAAACTAAGGGTAGAGTTGACACACTAGATGAAATGTGCGCACCTATGTTTTGCAGTAGGAAGACTTATAGATGGCTCATGGCTGTGTTTTACGGAATGATCAATGTTGCATGCGTAAATGTTTATATTATATACAGCCATAACCTAAGCAGCAAAGGTGAGAAGCCCTTAAATCGAAATACTTTTAATAAAGAAGCTAAGCACGGAACTTTCATCGCCGTTTATGGGTACGAGATTACAGGCCCCAAATTTAAAAAGATACATGCGCAAAAATATATGTCAAACTTTGTCAATAGATACTGCTGGTTGATCGAGAGATATTGAAGAGGAAGCTAAACCAAAAACAGGTATTTACTGTACGTTTTGCCCTTATCAAATAAGGCGCAATGCAAGCGCATCCTGCGATAAGTGTCGAGATGTGATATGTCGCGAACACAACATTGATGTGTGTCAAAACTGTGTATAGATAACTTTTATATCGATATACATATGTTCTTGAGATACTCTTAATGTTTAGTATTAAAGTGGGATATTAAGAAAAAAAGAAAACTTTTTGATGAAATGTTAAACCAGCGTAAAGTTTTTTTTTTACTTTTTGGAAGAGTTTAGAAATTTCGTGTTTTGTTTGTCAATGAATAAAATTATAGTCACTAATTATCATGGGTTTTATTTGATTTGTATTCAAATATAAGAAATCAATTAGTAAACATCAAACATCAGTAAAGAAAATCGTACACAGCAGACAATTGAAACTTATGCGTGAAATTTACGCATGATTATCTTTTCCGTACAACTAAATATGATTATCTTGCCAGGGTTAAAATAATTATTTTTAACCACGAAAATATTTTTCATCAGAGTACAAAATTTCCGGACAACTTCCAAACGTTACACACGCATTGATATTCATTCAAAGTTATGATACATACGTAATGTCTTACGTTCATACACTTAAATTCATTCACTTCGGAAAACCAACCGTTCGCAATCTTTCTTCGCACTTACTTCGTTTAATTTTCACGCAGAAGTTTGCTTGATGTGTTACATGGCGTATCTTTATCTCTTTCTTCGTGACGCCCCTATACGGTCTTAACGCTGGTGAGTAGTGTACGATGCTATCTAAGGATAAATGGAATTTTATGTGTTTTATCCAAGGCACGCTGCCAAAAGAAGTCCTTTGCTAGTAGTGAAATGTTTCAAAGATTGTTAGCAGAGAGAGTCCCTATTCTATTCGTTGCACATTGCTCAAGTGCTAGTGAAGAATCTAATTATGTGAATGTATTTAATACTTTACTAAGCGTATGAGCCTCATTGATCGGTTTAGTGAGGATTTCATACTATGGCTGTGATATATTTTTAATAATACTGCGTATTTACCTTCCATAGTTTTACGCCTGAATTTTAAACCAATATAAACCTGCCACAATCGCAAATTTGAAAATGCTTAATTTATTACATGTTTGAGGACAACAAAACTATATCGTTTAAACCGAAAGTATTAAGAAATATCAGTGATTTAGTCTAACTCAGCTTTCTTCGACATAACAATTGTAATTTCTTCGGGACATTCACTTTCCAGTCTCAACTTCTGAAGTACTTCTATTCATGTCTGACTTTCTCACGTTTCTGCATTATTTACCGTTCGATTTAAGACTGTGTGTGTCTTTAAAACAAAAAGGACACGTCTCACCGGGCGCTTGTAGTACTCGGCAATCTGTCCATGGTTATTTACAGAAATTCGCCAAATACTTTCGGCTGATATTCGCATTTTCTTTGTGAATGGTTCGACGTAAACGCATAGTAAGCAGCCTCTAACTTCGCACCTCGATACTGCATATGCTACCTGGCCCACCGGTAATGTTGCCTAATTTCTCGCGAAATGCGCCGGTGGTCGGTGCAGGCAGCAGCGCGAGCATATACAACATATAGTAAAATTTCATCATGATCCATGGTTCGAGACGAAGATGGAGCACAAGTACAAGAAGAATGACTTGAACTTTTTCCCATGTGAACGCGACGAGCTAGCAGTCACATGTAGCTCCTCTATCTGCAAGATCCATGGCCGGGTCGATCTTTAGATGCTGCAGAAGGAGGGGCGGGCCGTGGCTGTTTCAAACAGCATCGGCAGCAGCAACCTTGTGTTTTTCATGGTTCGGTATCCATTTTCCCAGAGTGACTTTTTGCTTTGTTATTGTTTTTGTTTTGTTGTTGCTTTGGCGCTGCTCTCACCACATTCGTTATGGTTTCTTCTTCCTCCTTTTCGCCAATTTTGTTGAAGACGTTGGTAGTTCGCCATTCTTCTTCCCTGGCTTAGTTGCGCGGTAAATTCGAAATGAGGTCAAATATTATTCGGTTATGAAAGGCGAAATGTTTGTTGTTGCGCTGAAACATTACGACATGCATGCAGAAAAAACGAAAATATTTTTGCTGATTTGCCAATTTATTATTGTTTTCTCTCCGTTTGCTTTGACTTCCCGTCCGTGCCCGCCGCCTCACATTCCAACTTCCCCGCGTGTGTTAGTCAAAGAAAATCTCTAGTAATTCGTTGTGGATTTTTTACAGCATGACTCTGCGGAAAAAATACGTTTCAAAACTTTTATTATTAATTTATACTATTCGGCGAATTTCTCGGTTAGCGCTTTTCTGTGTATGTGACTGCTTCCACTGTTGCGATAAGTCTGCATTACTGTGATGTTAATGGTCGCGTTTGTGTTTGCTGCGCCAGTTCTGGTCTGGTCAATTCTTGGTCTTCTCTTTTCAGGTCAAATGCCTTCAAGTGGGCGTACAAGCAGAAAACGTGCAACAAACCAAATGTCCCGGCTCATGACGCGCATTCCACGCGAAAGCCTTGCACAATTCAAATAGGACTTCACGTCGCAAGCTGGTATTCGCTTTTACGCTGTGCATCGCAAATTCACAGAAAGACGCTTCAAAAAAGTGTCAATCAATTTGCATAGCATTTTTGAGAAGCGAACAAACAAACCAGCAACCGTCCTGCTTAGTTGTGGGAATTTTGTAACAACCGATTTCGAAAGTGTGCCGAGCCTTTGTTCGAAATAAAACAAAGCCCGGCACTTTTCATGAGTCTGCGAAATCGCTTTATTCGACTTACAATTTCAGATTAGTAACTCAGGTCGACGACTTATTTTTCGAGGAATTTTACGGATTCTTACAAATACAAAGCTCATATTCAAAGAATACGCGGAAAAAACAGAGAACCACCAAACTAGCGGTATGTTTGCGATTTCAAAAAATTATGATCGTAAGTGCAAACAGTGCTGTAAGCAGTCCGACATGATCCTATGCTTGTCTGATTGAGGAATTCTTTCAAGAAATAAAAAAAATAGCAAATTCTTAATGTTATCTTTGTTATATTTTTCCATGAAATCCTTTAATTGTACCATATTGTATGCATACTATAAAATTAAATACAATATCGTGTAGTATAAAATAAAATAGTACATGTAGCATATATGAGATGATAGTCAAACCTAGTAAACTGAAATTTGAAGTCAATCTACCAGTTTTGTTTACTCAAGCTCAGTCTCCTTCTTTGCCGCCACTTCTTGACATCCAGGGATTTTTATGCACTATTTTGAGGGTAATTTTGTTTGAATCGTGAAACTTTCACCACTGTGTCAATGGCAACTCTCAACACTACATCCTTTCCGGTCAATGTTGAGCGATTTAATTATTTATTCAGTTTATAATTAGCAACAGATGGAATAATCTTGCGTACATTCTTATACATATATTAAAAAATAATCAACTAATCGTAATTTGTAAACATTTCTTGCATAAACACATTTCGTAAGACATTGTTTGACCAATTGTGCTCGTTTTACTGGTAAATGTCAAATGAGTGAAAGCTTAATAATAACAACCGTAAATTTATTAGATATTTCATTCGTTTTTTGGAACTTATGTTTGGACTTCTCGATGTTCTTAATGATAAGTTTTTCATCGTGACTTGAGAAAAAACGATGGTGATACTCATCGAGTTTACTCATTGGGTTTAGGTTGGCATGAAAGACAAGTCTTTCGTGTCTTCATTTCCTCAGCTTCATCTTCACATGTTTCTGGCTCATCAGAACCAAGTTCTCCTGCCAAACTCATCTTAAGTTCACGGGGCAACCTTAGCTTACAAAGTCTTCGCTTCATTTGTTCTGATAGCAACTGTCAAACAATTTTTTTTTATAAAAGTTCCTGTATCAGTTTGTTTTCCAACGTGTACATCATTTGAAAGATGATAATTGACGGAACTAGTAAAAAACCCGGTAAAAAATCATCATGCCAATATACAGAGCACTTCCTATCGATTTCATCTACATCGCCTTTCGTAGAATTACAAAACTGTATAATTTCTTCCTTCTCTGAGTCCGTGCTCGTTCCTTTATTATGATGCACTCATGAAGCTAAAGTGTTTACTTCTCGCTTCTTGGGAACATGAGATAATAACGTTGTACCTTTTGTAAAACCATGTAAGGTTGATTTTTCTAGCCTCCTTGAGCAGGCAAGAACTTATAACGTGCCAAAACAGGTCAATCCTCACTGTTTCAATGCATCACTTAATTGCTTTAACGTGAAATAATTATCACACGTTATATTTTCCCATATAGTAGTGTAGAAATCCCATAAAAATATCAAAGATCTTTTAGGATCGTACGAAAACTGTTCTAAGAAAGGAGTACACGCCCACTGCTGGAAATTTATCATTGCATTGAAGTTTTCAGGTTTTCGTGTCAGAATGTAGTACTTTCAGCGTAAGCAGAGCTAAAGGAGGCACAAAAGACGCATTAACAATGCCTGATATTATTGTGGCAGCAAAAGAGCCATATTTGACAGATGACGAAAACGCAATTTCAGCAGATTTATGTCAGAAATTAACTTCATCGTATGGGATGTGTTTGTTTGGGGTGTTTTATTTGGGTAAGATGAAATGGGGGGTTTCAGTTGAGCATTTTGATATAATGTCTCAATTCAAGTGGATTGAATGAAGAAATTAATGAAGACGTTATTGAAAAACTGGTGACCAATTCCACATTTAGTATATTCCCTCCGAACATTTAGAATATTTAGTCCGGATATTCGGACTATGGAGGAAATATTCTAGGGTGCCTTCAATGCACCTATGATGGCTGATTTCTGCTTGGCTAGCCGGAGTAGCGCTTCAAAAAGGAGGTAATCATTCAAAAGAAAATTCGAGAATGTAGGTTTTAATTGCACAAAATATTCATTCGCGAGTGAATCTTTCTCTCACTCTTGCAGGGGTAATAGCTTAGACAAACTGATTACCCACTAGAAATAAGTATGAAAAACTTGATCTTAGGCAAGTTTTTCATGTAGAGATCAGTTAAAAGCTTCGAAATAAGTTATAACATATATAATAACAAATATAGTTCTTTTCAAAATTCTTCCGATTCAACGATAGCATTCCCGTCAACAATTTCGTTGTTCGTTGCTCTGAATCATACTGCAAGCCCAAAAGGTCCACTATTAGTCACTACTTCTGCATAAAACTGAAGAAAAATTGCATTGTAATCCAGTAAGGTCTAAACAATTTCAGATGAATAAGCAAAGCCCTATAGAAATAAGTGATCAGCAAATAGGAAACAAATAACTTGTTGAATTTTATTGTCTGTTTGTCATCAATAGCAACGAAAAGATCACTTAACAGAATTGGCGCAATAATCAATTGATAAACAAAGTCGGCGTGATAAACAAATTGCGTCATTATCGAAAAGAAATTGAATCTTCTCGAATATTTGCTCTACAATTCCGAGTCAAACATATGGCTTTAACACACTTGATATGTTTGACGACACCAGCGTTTACTTCTCCCACTATCAAATACAAATCCACTTGTTTCATGATGATGTTAATTCTGGATAGAAGAGTTTAAAACATATAGAAAGTAATAACGCGTTTCGCATTATTCACGAGGTAATCAATCAATTTGTAAATTTCATGTGTTACGTCATTCACCGTGTAGCGTAGAAATCCTCCAAGTAAATTCATATGCAAACCCTACCGATCAATCCAAAACACATGTTCGGGTAACAGCGGCAATTAATTCGCTGAAATATCTAAGAAACTAAAAATATCAATAAATAATAATTAAATGATAACAACGGCAACTGACACGCGTCTGAGCGAATTTCAACGAATCGCATTTTATCATTCTTAGAATCGAAGCGGTATAATAGGTGAGGTGTTACAAAGAATTGTATATACAAGCATAGCATAAATTGGCAATAGATAATAATGCGACCCTAAAGTGCAGAAAAGGATTGCAGCGGTAAGTATGTAATATTTCCGTTGGCGCCTTATTATGAACATGATTTTCGACGGTGTGACTTCACGCATTAAGTAAATACGTGAAGTTGTTAACTTCAAAGCTTACTAGTCGAAAAAAGGATGAAGTTCCTGACGTTCGTAAGTTGCAAATCATAAATGGGCGTGATTCAATTTGTCAAGCAATGGAGTTTGGTTCGTACAACTTCTTCATTGGTTGCCTGTAAGATCCTTGCTGGTGCACTCGCAACTATTGCTGGGAGTTAGCACACGAAAATACCATGAAAATGACTAATGCAATTATCATTTTGATTATGATACATTTTGGTTGACTTGCATTTAGTTGTTCCACAATTGACCGTAAGCCCTTGATCAAGTTTTTTGGAGGATTGCAGAGATTCAACACAGATTTTTCAATGTATTACTCATGGCATAGATGTCAGAAGACTGGAATAACTCATATTGACCACAATCTATGCGCAATCCCTGGCATCATCAGATTCCAAACCTTTGTCGGTCGCTTCACTCAAAAAGTCAGTCGAAGCCGTTGAAACTACTCAATCAAATTCAACTGATAATATCGGCAATTCGCAATCAGTCTTCTTAGTATTGGAGCACTAAACATTTCAATTCAGTTATCAACATCTAATTAGAATTCCATACAAGAAAATACGATTATATTTCTGTACAGAGTGAGTTCGAGAAAATAATTCCTGGAAAATTCTCTTTGTTCCTACTTTTTTGTGAGTTCAAAGCAACCACGATGGGCCAAACATCAAGTCAAACATGAGCAGCAAACTTCGGTTTAATTGAAAGTCAGTAACCGACGATATTGACTGCAACTATCAAGAGGGATGTACGGGAACATATGAGAATTTATAAAACTCATTATTTGATATGAGTGGAATGCAACGTTAAGATAAATTTGAAAGCAAAGTCAGTTAAAGGTTGTTGAAGCATTTTTAGGGGAGATTTAAAAATGGAAACGATAGAAATAGTGGAAAATACAAAAAAATATATAAAAGAAATTACATTAAAATCCTGCGTAATGATTTTCAAAAATAATGATAGAGTGTAGGATTCTGTGTTTTATTTTTTTTTTCAGAACACCAAGTATGTCTTCCCTTAAGAATTTGAAAGCGTATATACCTGCTCAGAAAAGCAAAATTTAAAAACAGATTACGCGGAACTACTTGTATATTGGAGACTGGTGAGCGAATGCGATGAATATATTTAATTCATTGGAAACGGAAGACCTCAATTTAAGGGATCAAATAAGCCTTATCGAAATGTCATCCCTGAAAAAAATTTCCAATCCAAAATATTTACCCAAAATATTAATATTTATCCAAAATATTTAAAAGTGATTTAGATGTTTAACTGGGACCACTTAGTGGTCACATTGATATTCTTCACAATGCCCAAATTCATACATTAAGACACTGATGGTATTTCTCAAGTTTGTCTAATACTTCATTTGATGGAGTCAATTCCTATAATAATTCAATAAAGATTTTCCAGTGAATTCGAATTTAGTTGTATGTTTGCACAGCTCAACACAAGAAGGTCATCTTGTATCAATGAATTCCAGAATATAGTGCCAGGGCATTAGCATGCGATTTCAATTTTATCGTGCGATTCCTAGATAGAAGACAGGAAATGACTTTCCAGACACCAAAAACGGCAAACATACATTTATTTTGGAAAACTGTACGCCCAGCTTGCTGCCGAATGAACATTTCGCTAAAACACTTAAAGATTCATTTAAGCCGACACTAACGGAAGTAAAGAATCCTTCATCAGACAACATCAGATAGCCTGATGAAAATTCTTAATCAGATTGCTACACGAATTCTTAGATTGTGTACCCTACAATCCGCTGCCCAGAATTTTATTTTGCCCAATTTCCAAGGTACATCTGAAGAGCTGGTACCACGTAAAACTGACAGAAGTAATATGTTCTGGTCCAGATCATATTATTCACGTGTTCCAATTCCTTTTTAGGTTGTCTCCCCTCTTGCGGCCAAATGCTTCACAGTATGCTACTAGGCAGTCTGGTATTTCCTCCTCGAAGTCAAAGATCCTGCAGTCACCGTGTTCCTTCCAGCCTATCATCTTGAGATGATCTCTGATTAAGCACTGCTGCCAGAAAATCCCAACGGAAAACCTTATACATGTAAGTTTATACAGCGCTAACATTTCTAACAAACTCTTCCTTCAAATAGCAACACATGCTTCTGCTTTTTCTGGCTTTCCCTGAGAAAAGTCGACCGAGAGTGTTAACGCTGTATCTAGGTGCGCTGTGGCTTAGCTTTCTCTTAACTTCTCTGAAACCAGCACGAAACTTGTGATGGACTTGTGCAAAGCGTATTGGCTTCTCTATCTTCAATTTAAGCCTCTTCTATTGGACCTCATTGATCAAATCTGTTGAACTAAACGGTTCTTTTCTAATAAGTGCTATCAAACCTCCCTTTTTCACTAACTGATCCGTCGGTCCTTTTCCTTCGATTCTTGCAGGGTCTAGCATTCATTAAAGGATAACCTTATTGTCCACTCTCAATTCGCTCAGTGATTGCACTCGATTTAATGAGGTGGATTTTTATTATCTGTCATTCATTATCATTATCTCAGTATTGAATCTTGCTTGGGATTCAGTATTGATCAAAATTATGTCTCAAGCCAAATGCTGGTGTTTCTTTGTCTTTATGTTCAAAAAGTCTTTTCTTTCGTAAATCGTCTAAAGAGAAACATACGTAGATGTCACAAATATTTCTGTCAAAAAGTGTGGATGAGATTGTTTACATCTTTCAACAGCTACTTTTGAAAATGGCTGTGTGGCATTCGTGACACTGGCGAATGCCAACCATTGAGCGTGATTGAATTCAATTCCTCTGAGAACGTATTGCAAACTGAGACGTTGACTTACACAACTCGTCATGCTTGGATCGGTCTCGAAATAAAATTAGACAAGCGCTCCCTACAAGATCCTGAGTGGGCGGTTAGGTGTAGTAAGGTAAAAGACAATAAGTCAGTCAAACAAATTGTGTCAAAAATGTTGAGCCAAAAATATGCATAATAACTTCTATAGCCAGTACATGCATAGTCTGCAAGGCTATATGAGGTTTGAAAGGGATTGGCTACAGCTGCTTGGCCTTAGATTGAACACTGAAGTCGTGTTGGTTTCATGTGTGTTTTCAACCAGAAAAAGCAAAAAGGTCACATGTTATGCGACGAGGTCTTATAGGCAATATTGTTTATTGATCAAATAACAGGCCAAGCTTTTTGACAATAGAATAAAAGATAAATAGGCAAAAAATAAAGATTTTCTAAACATTACTATACTACAATATTACATCGGTAAAATGTATATTTTCACTCATTAGATACGAGTATAATTTTTTTAAACATTTAAAGAGTATGAAACATTATCTTAATCTTTAGTCATTCTTAGTTCCTTGTCTCGCTTTAAACAAATGCATTCGTTTCTCCGGGCTACGTATTTCAAATAAATCATCATGTTCAAAATTTCAGATGAATTGAATTTAGATGACCTTAACAAAGACGAAAAAAGCGCATACGCATCTTGAACGCAGCACTCAAACCTGCTAAAAAAGTACCTGCTTACGAAAGTAATCGCATTCCTTACTTAAATAGAAATTAAGGATTACTCGAAAAAAAAACTTAATACCTATAGGAAAATTTGGGAAAAATCTACATAGACATATCGAGTGGAAAAGTAAGGGACAAGGAAACCTTATACACACGTTTTTCTAAGGAAAACTATCACAATGAAACTCTATTCCAAATCATAAGTGACATCAAGATTGAGATCAAGACTCAACGGTTCGAAAAAAATAGTTCTGAGCCTCGGCAAAAATAAAATTCGTTGAAATCCTTCAAGTGAATCCAAATCGTGCTAAAAATTGTCGATAGATTTCGACGGTCAAGGGGTTCGGGAATATTGCACTGCGAATGGCCTCGACAGGAAACAACATTTGAGAAAGTCAAACATTCTTTATTTGCTCTGGGGACATCTCATTTTTTAATAATAAATTCTTCGAAATCAATATTGTCTTGCCTAATGTTAATTTCTATTTTCATGTTATTCCCCGAAATGTGTACATACATACAATTCAAAGTTTTCGGAATTCGCAGAATGAGTGCTTTGTGAGTACACAGTCTTGTTGCAACATCTACGCACGCGTGTTTACAAACATTCGACATGGAGCTGATATGTGCTGATAATATAGCATAGGACCGCATGGCAAATCTCAAATGTGTGAAACGTATTTCCAGTGAAGAACATACACATAAAATGCGTTTAGCGGGCGATATGTATGAAAATATGTTTAAGTATCGACAGCAAAAAAAAAAGCGAACAGTAACAGGGGAAATACCAAATTCATTGTAGAGTAAAAACTTAATAGACGAGTATGGTACATAAAAGTCCGTATAGCGCATGATAGATAAATATTTACGGAGGTCCTTATGTTCACGTTCCCTGGCTATGTTCGATAAGAGTGCTAATAATTTGTTTATTCAGAACAAAAAAAAAATCCATTACGTTGTGTTTTGCAGAGGCAGATTAAAATGGACACGAAATAGCTGATAAACATCTCCTAAAAGTAAGTAATAAACTTATGAACGAAATCGATCATACGCGTTGTTTATTGTTTCATAGGAGTTTAAGATGTCACTAATACTACGTATTAAACTGTGCAAGAGGGATACGAGGCGAAATTCCTCTGAGGAGGTCCATCCTAAATCGCAAATAACAATCAGCAACTGAAAGGAGATACAGAAATCGTGAAGTGCAGTTACTGAACTCTAAAGATTTAACAGAAAATCTAAAGATATCCTGCAGAATAAAACACGTCTTTTCTGTTCACCAATCATTCATGAGCGCCTAGGATGCGATCCGGTCTAAAAACAACACTATCCAAATCATTATAACATTTTCCATAGTTTGCGGGGACTCCCCATGTTTAAAGCCTGAAATATTGGCCCCACGTGTCAATTCGTTCAATGAACATCTGTAGCGTTTGTTTCGAAAAATATGCCCTTTTTGCGTAAATTTGATTTTCAACTACGATTTTAGTTTCTAAAGAAACAAACTATTTACCTGTGTATGTAAGGACCTACTTTTATACTTACTTCCTTATTGAAATGTGTCGCCTACTAAGATAGCAAGTACCCACAATTATTTTCATTGAAATCTATTGTCCAAAACTCGAACGAAAAATCTAGCGTCAATATAATCTTCGAATCCTGTGTACATGGGAAGGACTTTTTCTTCTGTCACTTTTGATTAATTGTTATCATGATTTCAAATCTTAGCATTGCTTTTGGCTTGCACTTGGGAAATTTTAGGCGAAACTGAAACTTGTTCACTTGAATCAACTGACAGTTTTCAAATAGCAGATGCTGATCCAGGAACTTCCTCGGATGCATAAGAACCAGCAAAGTGCAGTGAAAGGTGTTAGCATATTCAAGACAGTTGAACTAAATGAGTTCCAAATTCAATTATTATCATGAATTATTATAATAAAGACTCCCAGTTTGCTGGCAAAGTATAGATTCAGAAAGTGATGTCAACTGTGAATGTTTTAACGAGGACACTGGTTGATATGCAGAGTCACACGTTTTGTACACTGATTCAATTCCAATACGTGAATCGTGAGTTCTTAAGAGAGAATTGTTGAAATATTTGTAGTTATGGTACATAGTAAAATTGAAATTAAGGTTTATTTGCTCCTCAAACTTTAGCATTCGAGTTCTTTGTGGTGTGGGTTCTTGTGGTTCTCTTGTATGAGTTCTTTGTGGTTCTCTGGTGTGGGCTTACTTTTCGCACTATGTCATAGACTCAATGCATTTGATGAATACAATTATGGACCACCACGTTTACGTTGAAATGATTCAAAACATTAAACTTCCTTAGGCAGAGTACGAGATGCCTTTGTTGTGGGTCTTTCAAAAAGACAATGGGCCCAAACACCCCAGCAAGAAAGAGAAGAAATAGTTCAGAGAGTATTCAGTGAATATCGTGGAGTGGCCTGCACCGTCACCAGATTTCAATCCTATAGAGAATTTACGGGCTGATGTAAAAAATAAGCAGTTACTGCTGCCAAGCTAACTAGTAACCTTGTTATGTCATTACCGAGTCCTGGAGCGAAATTCCGCTAAGGCGATGCCAGATTTGGTACCAGATATTGATTCATTGGAAAAACGTTGTGCAGCCGTTATTGCCAATAAAGGACACGCGACTAAGAATTCAAACTGAAGGACATCATCAGCTGGAACAGATAACTATCGCAATAATATAACTATAAAATATAAAACTATTAAAACTAATTAATTTTTTAAAAAGACTATTTAATTTTTTCTATTTTTGAACCTTAAGTGCATTTTGGAATAGTGGTGTCACAAGATTTGTTTCAATAGCATTGGAACGGTGAATAAAACCTTAAACATACTTCTCACAAAATTTTCATAAAAATTTTTTAAATTTAAAAAAATATGCTTATTAGTTGTTGAAAGTAACAAATAGAATTACAATGCCTTTTAAAAGATTGTTGGTGGCGTTGGTGCCATTATATTTTCGCAGCGGTATGTATGTATATACAGTCAAACCTTTGTAAGTGGCAACTGGGTAAGCGAGAAAACTCTTTAAGTGAGAGAAATTGCAAGTAACCGTCATTTTTAGCCTCTAAAACCTCTGTATATAAGAAATTCAACCTCTATAAGAGATACTCGGGGAACCTCAGATATTCGTACATGGACCCCTATAACCGAGACTGCTAGTGATCTTTACCTCTATAAGCGAAGCATGTACGCACACGCAGGTAGCTACCCGAAATTTTAGAAAACATAAACAAATGCTTTCTAAAATTTCGCGGAACTACCTAATTTATATTGTCTTTGAGAACATTTATTACAGGGCCCTTATTACAGTCGATTAATATCAAGATCGAAGAAAGGTTCAGTTCTACGTCTTGTCTATAAGAAAAATCAAAGTGTTGAATGTTGAGTGAATGCATTTGAGTGTGGGAAATCGCGTAATGAAGTTCAAAGTAAGTTTGGTGTACCAGAATCCACCTATTTTAAAATTATTACGTCAAAAGATTCGATAAAGTCTCAGTGCTTTAAAGGACATGGAAATATTAAGAGAGGTCGACATTCTGAGTTTCCCGATATTGAAAACTGCCTTTTAGAATAGATCAGATAAACCCTTGATAAGAACATTTCCATTGATGGACCCTTGCTAAAACAAAAATCGAAAGACTTTGCCACAAAATCAGAAAATTTCGGCAAGCAATTGGTCAGAGGGTTTTAAAGGGCGTCATGATAGACTTTTAAAAAAGTATAAGATAGATCTTTTAAGAAAGCCGGTGGAGACAGTAAATCTGTCGATCAAAGCGTGTGTAACCAATAGACTAGAGAACTGCCAAGTCTCTTAAAAGGGTATGATCCAGACGATATTTACAATGCGGGTGAAACTGCTTTGTTCTTCAAGTTTCTTCCTGGTAAAACATTTACATTTAAGGGTGAAAACTGTCATGGGGGAAAATTAAGCAAGGAACGTCTAACCATTCTTCAATGCGTAAACGTGACCGGTACTGACAAGCTCCCTCTTTTGATAATCGGGAAATCAAAAAAGGCCAAGATGTTTTCAAGGTGTCTAGACTTCACCTGTTGATTTTGTCAATAACACAAAAGCTTGGATGACAAAGATATTATTTGAAGATTGGCTCAAAAAAGTTAACAAGGAAATAAAGATAAGATACAAAAAAAAAATCTTGCATCTCGTTGACAACTGTGCTGCCCATACGGACATACCAACATTTAATAACGTAAAAGTCATGTTTTTGCCTGGCAATACCACCAGTAAACTTCAAACTTTAGATCAAGGTGTCATACACAAATTCAAATGCTTTTACCGCATAGAAGTTGTTCAACATACTCTTACGTGCCTCGTAGCAAACAATAGCCCTGATATTAACGTATTTCTAGCCATGGAATTTGCAAGGAGGGCGTGGTTCAAAGTAAGTGATGTTACTATCAAAAACTGTTTCATGAAAGCGGAATTTCGTATCAGCACAGATAAACAAGAATTTCTACCAGAGGATAATGAAGTTGAAGCTGAGCCTAGCAATGAGGAATGGATCAAGCTAGTGTGTCACGAATCTACTTGTGGTGTGTTAACGCCAACCTTTGAAGATTTCGTACAATTTAACGACTACCCCTGGAGAATTTACCGATGAAGATATTGTGCAGAACTTGGTGAAAACGTGTACTGACGGAAATGACTGTGAAGATGAAACCGACCGATCGTTGATTTTGGATAAAGAAGTAGAGAACATTCCAAAGAAGAAAGAAATTTTACATGCACTAGATAAGATACATAAGTTTTTTGAATATTCGGCGGTTGGTGATAAGAAAATATTCCTGTAATATATATATGTTCCTCTTCTGTTGCTTGTGCCATTCGACGTGAGTGATTTTACGTATTGAAAAATTAGAGCCGGGAAATTCAAATGAGAATTGATTATTCTGTTGAGATTGTTTAAATCTGTTTATTTATAAACATTATGAGTGAGATTATTAAAGATAAGTTCTAGGTTGCACTCAATCAACCCCACTGTTGCTGTAAATGCTCATATGGTGTAGCAAAAAGCATTTGCGTTAATTTTCATTCAATGTGGAGGCAAATCATCAAATTGCAACAGACGCCTTTGCCACAATCTACACATCGCTTTGGTTTTCCATCCAAACACACTTGACGCCTCAGACAGTCTCACAATCATTCCTCATGCATTCCGTTCTAAAATTATGTTGGTAAATTTTATTTATAGATCCTCGAAACAACGAGGTATCGCCGACTACGGCGAACACCTAAGATAAATTTATGCTTTTCCCAATGCAGGCGCCAGAGACACGCTACTGCCAACAATTCTTCGCCTACATATGGCTGCTTGCTGACCGAAGCTATGTATGTGAACATATCGTCGGATTGTTTGAAGTAGATCGCGAAATGCGATAAAAGGATTTAAAACAGAACAACCAGCACTCCTTTTCTTAGGAACAGTGATGTCAAGCTTCGAACTGGCTTCGCGTCTCCATTTGTGGATATTCCGCCTGAACGTTGGTCAGTATGTTATGTATCCAGAAGAACCAAATGAGTGATTTCTTGATATCCGTTTGAAATGTTGCATGATAATTTTTATGAATCATAAGTCTGTATTAATGCATTATTAAATCGATAAATATAGAAGGGCCGCTCATGCTACATACATATGTTGAAGTTTACTCGACAGTTGCAATTCCACCGAATTGTTATTTTCGTTATATTTCCGCAACAAACATCTTTTTTGCCCCAACCAGATGTGCTTGGATTTCTTGGATTGCTATTACCACATATGATGCTAAAGTTTTAATATGCAGCAACAATATTCCAAAGGCAGTTGTAAGCTTTTAGTAGAATATTAATCAACCACATTAGTGTGTGGTAACCGTTTTAGTTATTCAAAAAAAGAATCGACTAAATTGCAAGAAATCTATATTTAGACAAATAAACATTTCCATAGAAAGACTGCAAATAGTTGCAAACAGTTTGTCACCGTTTTTTTCTTAACTGAAGATTATACATATGTGCGCCCAAGGCGAGACCTCTATGACGGCGCTTGTCAAGTAAATCCCCTGACTCATATCAACACGAATATACTGAAGCCCCTGCTCTGGGAAAAAATATAGTAAACAAGTCACTTCATCGAACTCATATGAACATGTTATGCAAAATATAAATGGAAATACTATTACGTACACATATCAACAGCCAATTGACTATCGGTTTTATCGGTTCCTAGAGTGCATTAGGAATTATCTAGCGTGCAGGATACGCAGAAGTATAAAACTCGGCGGAAATTAATCATGCATCTAAGCAAGCTTTTTGTTTAATCCACATAAAACTGGTTAAACTAGAACCCAAGTTATTAGGGGAATTATCTTGGATGAAATGTGGTTACAAGGGTATTTTACGTGTGATTATTTATGTTGATAAAAGGCTTGTCATGCACTTTGCAGCAAGAACTTTTTAATTAAAGACCATACTCGTGACTCGGAATCCCCTTTCATCGTATACAGAACAAATTAAAAATTCTGCAAATCCCCACTTACGGATCCTTAAGTCTGAAAAACGACCTTTCAGGGGATTTGCGGTTTCACACCTTACTAGGAAGAAAGTGTATTAACTTTCAATTTATCTCATCTCTTTCGAATTATTTTCTCGTTTCCTTTAACTTGAGCGCTTTGATTTATTCAACTGCTGTTGGTAGATACCAACGTGAACCTAATTTCTCCCTGTCTTATTCCCTTGTATTTTCATTATCTATATAAAGTACATTATCTACAAAGTCTTAGTTTTTGTATAGAATCACGAATTAAGTCACTCTGCGAATGGTTACAATGGTTAACAAAGTTCAAGCTTCGTAATTACACATATTGTTTTCGATACCTCTTTTATATAATCAGTTGCCAAAAATGAAAAAACAATAAAAAAATAAGTAGCTTAAACAATTCTCCCGCCTTTTTCTGGGAATTTTATTTGTCTAGCAAAGGGCATACCGGAAACAAGGAGAAGAATTCGAGAAGAAACAACAAAATATCTTCCGATTCCCTTAAATCTTAGAAGTCTGATTGACATCTTGTGGTTGTTCAGCAGAAGTCGGCCAACAACCTTGGAATCAATTTACTCCGCGCTTCTAACGCTTAGCCATCTTTGAAAAATTCTGATCTAATCTTTCACCATGTTCATCGCTTACTAATTTGCTTCAACTGGCAAGAAAATGAGACTAGAAAATCAATATTCACTGGAAAATGAAAATCACAAATATAGTGTAGTGATCCCTCTGATCGCATCCATATAAAACGCAACAGAATTCTGTAGGATTCAGCTAAAACGAGACTAGTAGGCAACGACTTAGGGCCGAAATAGTAGGGTTGAAAACACTGTGACCAGGCCAATGGCCACAGAAATGCACTTGGTGAAACGATTTTCCAACATTTCGAGGCCTTTGCATCGATTCATCAATGCTTTGCATCGATGCATAGATTGGACCGCCTCAAGACCCTCAAAATAGGCATTTATTTCATCGAGTTCCTCATTTGAATACATCTCTTTGCACAACTCTACCAGTAGTAGACCGTCATATGCTGGTCCCTCCTGATCCTCCTGAATCCTGATGAAATCTGTCGCTGTGATACTCATCAAAATCGCCCAAATATTCTGGGAGTCGTCAAACGTGCGAGTTCAGGAAGTGAATTTTTATGCATTTTATGTAATATTGCATCCTTGCTCTTGCAAACTCGTTAGTAGAAAGTTCAAAGAACTGGACATGGTTCTTAGCTCCCTTGTTGCCTAGAACTCATTACCGAAATAAATGAATTCTAGGCTTTCTATTCGACATCAGTCAATAAGTTATTTGTGAAACATTTGCCATTTTTGACAAGCCCTTAAAAATACAGTTTCATTATATATGAAGTTTTACCATATATGAAGTGTTGGAAGTATGATGAGGTCTCGGCGAACGAAAGGCACGTTTATAAATCATTTTGTACCAGTTTACAATTTTATTTTAGAAGGAAATCAGAGTCAAAAGGTATTTTTGATGTCAAAAAGAATATTCGAAAAAACCTGCGTTATCTGTCACGACTGTTTCAGAGACACATGAAACAGGGGAACCTTGTGAGCGCGACTTTTGAGCTAAAAGTAAGTTAGTCATTTTTTAATCAACGTAAATGGCCCCAGAACTATTTTTTTGGTATAACCATAGAAGCATTTGTGTATTCTTCGCTTAAAGTTGTTGACTGTGAAACTGGCAAAACACATGCGACAACTTCTCATGCGGGTTTTTATAAAAACATATCAAGCACTGTGTTGGTGGTGTTTAAACCCACCGGTTTCAAAGTACTACTTTTTTTAAATGCAATATACTAGATCCTTGGCTTCCAAGCAATATGAACACCGATTCTTTCTAAGGTACGATAAAAAGTAATTTGGGTTTCCGGAGGGAGTGGTTTCTTTTATTTTCAACGAGATGCTGATGAATTTCAAAAGCTCCGTTTGGGAAGTTCAGATCTGTTACCAGATCATTTAGTTCCTTCTGATGAAAAGGTTCTGTTGAGCTACATTTATTGAGAGTCTCAGAGTCTCCATTTGACGGGTTGTGTTCGGATGAATCGGGGATATAGATGTGCTGTGGTGGGGGCCTGATGTGCAGGATCATCAGCGGACTTAGATGTGCTGAGTTGTACCTCTCCTGATTTGTATTGAGGTCGTTGAGGAGAACACATGTTAGGATATGACCACTTATTCCAAACTCCAGGAATAATTGCCTAGCATGCTTCCAGAGCGCAGAAATAAGAACGTGTTCATTTCGAGGTTCTTTCAAAATCATTGTGTGAGGAACCTTCTTACTTTCCTTTTCGACTGGACTATTATCGCGGACAAGAAACTGCTTTCTGGCATATATTATAAGGGTCTATAATTTTATTTTAAAATATTGAAGATACACAGTTTTTATGAAGTTCGACAGATATATTCGATATTTTCACGATAGATTTACGCGGATATTTTTCAAAGACATAATCACTACAAATATGGCCAAAACAATTTGGATTATGTAAACCACTTCTTCCTGACGAAGCCATATCGAAAACAGCGACGAAATATATATCAGTGGCCTGCAAAGCAAATATCTCGAAACAAAAGTAAAATAAAAAGAAGATTCGGTTTTGAACGAATCACTTATTGGCGAGAACAACTTATGCAGTTTTCTTCTTTTTTTGAGTTATACCCAGAAACTGCATCCATACTGCCAAAATTGTCTTCATTTGATTGATTTTATCGCTGTCTCCGTATCAGCGGCACGATGACTTTAGAATATATATTTTCTTGTCCAAGCCATTCCCTAATATATTTGACAAAACCATAGCATTTCAGGTAAGGCGTGTAACACTATGCTTGATTACCAATTTCTACATTTTCATTCTGTGGTTTTCTTTTAAGAAGAACTCATTCGATGTGAGTTAGGAGATCTATTGAACCATGAATAGTCAACTTACAGTGCGAGTTATAGCCTGCATTGCAAGGTTACATTAACTGAACAAGACCAACAGCTTCGCAGTCTATCAGTTCTTTTATAACAAGACAACCTGAGGATAATGCCAACCATAAATTACTCTGATATTGCTTCTAAAATTTTGTTTAAAAAAAATGATAAATTTACAATTAAACTTACACAGTTTCAATTTTTTTGAATCTTCAAAGTCAAAATTTTGCGGAACATCAATAATTCGTTGGAGATATGAATTTCTTTCATTAATAGGAATGTTCTGTCCGACTGTGTCACTTCAAATTTCAATTCTTAGGCACGTGTTGGTTCGAGACATATATGAGTATCTCTTTTTGTCATTGCATTTACACACATGTACACTCCTTAAAAATGAAACAAACATGACTCATGTCTTTTTTAAAGTCAGATGCGACCGTGAAAACATGGGTACCGATAAATTTCATTTACGCCACTATATTTTGTACGAACTCCAACATGGAAGTTATGCTACAGAAGTTAGTCGAAATTTAGTTAAATTTTTGGTGCAGACGCAGTGTGCGCTCGAACGTGGATAAGCCGGTTTGGAAAATTTGAAGCAAGTGATTTCGACCTTAGTGATAAGCCACGTTCAGGACGGCAATTTTTGATGGATGATGACATTATGGAGCCTATGATAGCGCGAGATCACCTTTTTAACAACATCGGAGATCGCAAAAAAGCTGAGTTCAACTCAACGAACGATTTTCGACCATATTCGGAAGCTAGAATTGCTCTATAAATATTGTAGATATTCTCATCAGTTACGTGAGAAAAATGCTACTTGCTCGGGACAAAACTGGACTTTTCTTAGACCGAATAATAACTGGTGGTGAACAATGTATTACATACGAGAGCATCGTGAGCAGAAGAGCATATTCCTAGCCCAGACAGCCTACCCCTCCACTTCTAAGCCGAGCTTAAACCTGAAGAGGAGAATGTTTTGTACATCGTGGGACATCCAGGGACTAATACATTACGAGCGTTTGAAACCTAATGAAAAAGCTGAATTTGGAGAGAAACTGTAAGCAAAGGGATGATTTAAATAAAGCAATAATATGAGGCACGTCATACTGCATCATGATAATGCCTGATCACATGCTGCTTTAGCGACTTGGCAGCAAATCGCATAGCTACGCTGGGAAATTTTGTCACATGCACCATACCCCCCACACCTCGCCCTCTTTGACCATCACTTGTTTCTGTCTTTACAGAGCTTCTTACAGGAAAAGAAAAATCAAAATTGAAGACGGGGTCAACCAAGAACTAGTTACGTTCTCGCCTTTAAAAATAAAACATTTTTAAAAATGGTATCACGCTGGCAAGGAGTCATAAGAAACGATGGAAAGTTTAATCTACAATAAATATTATTAAATGAATGAAAATTGTGTTATTTTCTGTCAATTCAAAAACTGACACACCTTTTCGGTAAACGTTATAAAAAGTTACCTCACCAACGGGACTCGCCATCCCTTCACAAAAGATATTATTGTGACGCTTCTCACAGATTTACCAAAAGAAGTGATACGTCTTATCGCAACTCTTTGGCAGCTTCGCAAAGGATATTATTTTGGTTATTGCATACATATTGCATATGTTAAACTCTTGACACACATGTGTTTTGTCGATATTGAACCTGCCACATATGCAATTGCAAGAATAAATGATTTTAACCGTTACTTAATAATTAAAATAATGACTGTTGCGTTGCGGTCGCTATTATTTATTGCACTGGAAGTAGTTGAAATATATTCATCATTATTTGCTTCATTAGCCTTTGTGTCTACTAATCCACTGGTAATGCTCATTTTTGCTATATTTCGACGGAAATCGCTCCTTGCAAATATAAAACAAATCAATCACTTGCTCGTCAGTATACGCGCACATATCGCAGAATTGCTCTTGGTATGGTTTTATAAACTCCGCGCCCCAAATACAACTTTTCGCGAATAAGCTAAGCAAATAATCAATTTGTTATGAATATTTGTTAATGCACATGACACACAACAGCGACTGTGATAATAACTCGAGGCACGGAAGCACGTGCTCCATCGACAGACTTGCTAAATTGCTGAGTGATTCTGCGTGGCTCTGGATCGTGTGTTGTTCAATATTTTCCCTATTTGTTAAGCTTTCCACTGTTTTTCTCTTGCTCGACTTCATAAATGCTATGTAAGCATCCAATAGGAATATTTTCCACGTACATACATATATCGCTCGCCATGCTTCGAGTAACGATAGTGGAGCACGGGACAATTTTCCACAAAAACTATCGAACATTTCTTATGGATTCCACCGGAGTTCGAGGGTAATTTTGCCTGATTATCCCGCGCAATCGTACATGTATCGCCTTGAAGAGACCCGCAGCGCGATAATTATATATTTAAATATTTTTGTGCCTCTTTTCGGCAATACAACAATGGCTTGCTGTGCGGAAATGCAAAACAAACACAGAAGTTTTTCATTGACATCCGACCGACTGAATTGACTTCCACATCCACTTCCTCCAATAATCACTTAATGCGCTAATGGAGGACGCAGTCGAGCGGGTGAGACTTTAAAGATTTATGACCCGGCGTTATCGTTTCGCTCATAGCGCACTTGTCAATTATGATTTAGTGGACAGTGCAAGTGACAAACAGCCTTGTATGGCGGATTCTCTTACATTGTCGTCTTGTCTTGAGAAATGAACTCCACACTTACCACTCGGAGGAGCCTTCATGTGATCAATTCACACGTGGCATGGGTTGAGGCGACACATGCTACATTGGGAGCGACAGTGATGAAGTTAGTTCCAATGCTGCCACTGCGGCATATAAATTGTGTTTTAGCCTCTTTGTATGGTTCGATGAGCTGAAATTAAAAAAGTTTCCGCAAAGTGCGAATAAGTTGTTCCGGGTGAAATGTCCTGTGGACAAGGCGAGCACACATGTTAGTTAGCCCGCTCCCCAGAGCAAATTTCGTTTTTGCGATGGGAACGCATGTAGAATCATCTATGAACCGGGCCATTGATTCCTTCAGGGGACTGTTTTCGATTAGGGACGCGAGTGACGACTTTGCCATGTAGTGACTGTCCTTTGGTCTATTCAGTCACGTCGCATACATGTGACATGAACATATCAAATCCTGCTACTTTGCTCGGCAGAACATGGCGCCTCTATCTTTGGGAACCTGAAAAACAATGAGTTTCTATCCACAATAGGTTCTTAAGATAATCCTAAAGAAGCCATTAATCATGCGGGCTCGACGAGCAGAAGCGAGCAGGAAAATTGCATTTTTTGTTTATATATAGCACACACAGGACATATGTATACGGACCACAAATGCGTTCTGATGGAACCAATAGTGATTATTATTTCCAGGAAATATTATTGAATATAAGTGGAGGCGATTATGAATTCCTGCTAAAGTCCAAATAACATATATGGAAAAGGAGCGTTGTATTATCGACTCAAATATATTTCTCATATTTTATTCGATCCATTTGGGGCAAAAAAATTATTTTAAATTGTTTTTTTAGACGAATTTTTCATATTTAAAGTTAATTCTTTTTTACAGTTTTCATTGGGTAAGCTTAGAAAACCGTTTAAATTGTTCGTCTATCTACCAGCGTGTGCATCCTCTTGAAAATAATTTAAGATTAGATGAAAACATTCCGAAAGAAGAAGTTCTAGGCTTTAAGGTGGATTGGAGTTTCTTAAATTAAAAACTTATTGGGAGAGATCTTTTTTCTAGAATTTCCTTCCTCTCCCCTCCTTCGCGCTGGAGAAAAGATTCCTATCATCTTAAGGCGCCTCCAGGTGCAGGAACACGAGGCCTAGAACGAAGTAATGTGTCAGGTTGACAGGGGAGGTGTTTGGTGGGTAGTACAGGACCATTACGCGTCTGGAAGTTCCACAGCCGGGGTGTAAACAGCCTTGACCTTCCTACCACAAAAAAATTGGGCTAATAGTTCTCCTGGTAGTTTTCCAAAGTATTCCCCTGTTGTGTTCCGTTTATTTCTAGCAATTTATCGAGCACACGAACTTCATCATCGGGAATTTTTGGAAGATTCGAAAGGAAGGAAGAATCTTGGCACAGAAAGTCAGTCATGGAAACAGTCTTCGTCAATGGTAGAATTGATACTGACCATTATTAAGAGTTATACTAGGTGAATCTTTTGTCTGTTGTGACAATAGCATTTGATGAAAACATTTTAATCCAGCGGGATAGTATAACTATCCATATGGCTGCCTTGACTAACACGGACTTTCAGCATTACGAAATAGCATCTAACAATAGACAATGTTGACTGCCCACGTAAATCCTAAAGAAATATTGTATGGAGTCTTACCAAGGAAAGACGACATCCGAGAGACGCGACTTTTTGAAGAAGTTGAACAGAAATGCAAACACTGGCTTTTGAGGCTTTTGTCAGATATAGCATTGAAATGTTAATAGCATCCTGAACCGATTATTGAATGTAATAAAAATAATGAAGAAATTGACTCAGCAATGGGGAAAAAGAGATATCAGGCTGAATCACAACCGATAAACAAGAATATCAGTGAGTGAATTGCGAGCGAGGTGTGAAAAAGGATTGGTTTCAAAAATGTTGCATCTTGACTACTAGTATTATCTCAAAATGACATTGAAGAGAGATTAAGATTTTTCAAAGAACACAATGACTGACGAAACATGACAAAACGAGTAATCGACGGGACTAAAATGAATGAAGTGATCTGTGAGGGAGGCATAAAGAAGACTTACTTACAAAGACTCTGTTAGACATGAGAAACCAGCATTATCTCAAAATGACATCAAAAAGATGTTAATGCTTTCTAAGAAACAAAATGACTGAATAGTTAATTCGGTTCGACAGGACTAAAATGAACCAAAACCTGTCTGCTGTGAGTTTTTTTTACGTAGACCAAAAAAGATCGTTCAAAATCATCAGGGGAAGCAAACTTTGAAACATGATTAAGGATGCTTAACTGTTTGTGGACGCTTCGTTTGTAGAAATTGATGGGAATGAGAAAATACAATATCTCGATATTTATAAATCCAATTTGACAAACTCTTAGCTAAGTATCCAACTTAGTACATGCGTACCGCATCTCTTGACGGAAAGAAAATTCGCGTCCACCGTTTGAATGCGGCCATTTCGCTTCTCCTATAGTTAGGATAAAGACTCTTTTTTAGTTTCATCCTTTTTTGAACTAGCAGTTTGAAATCTAACGGTATAAGACCAAAACAAGTGAAATTGTGGGTTGTTGTTTCCAGCAATTTTTGCGAAAAGATTCGAAAGCTTTTGGGTAAAAGCACAAATATAAATACAAATACTTATGAAATACTTATGAAATCTACTTGTATCTCTGTCTGAAAGAAGCCGCCCCAAAGTGTTAGCACTGTATGCAGCTACGCGGCGGTATAGGCCTTCCGCTACGTTCTATGTCTTCGGTGTCAAGCTCAGCATCCTTGTAGTTATGAAACTACTCACAGAATCTTACCTTACCTAAAAGAACCTCACTATGTGTAAACAATCAATGTATTTTTGCAGCATATTTTATCGATTCAAAGCCAGGAACTCGACGTTTTTGCAGGGAAAAATATGTTATACTGATACAAAGCCGATTGTATTTCAAGGTAACGGTGGCACTAAATATTCAAGCTTCCCATATGATCTTTAACATCTTCAAATGTTACTCTTACTTACTGGAGTGAATCATTTGTCAAATGTATGTATGACATCATTTGTCAAACGGCGGAGTCATTTTTTTGCGATAAACAGATCCAATAATACTTTTATTTGTGAATTTATCACAGCAGAGATTTGCTGTGTTTGAAATCATTCATGAAATATGCATGCAAGTTATTCATGTAATTTTTTCATGTGTTATAACAACGTTTTGAGTCGCGTTTCATATTTCTTTTCCAACTCTATTTGATTTGCATACATATAACATTGACACATAATTTCCTAATAACTGGCATATGACAACATATTAATCATAGCGTCAAAACAAAATTATAAACATGAAAATTTCAAAGCTTAGATAATTTCCCGGGAAAAATCAATTAGCATAGACTATCGAATCCCCTTCTATAAATAACTTACCCCTATAGTTATTTTCATGTTTGTAGCAAGAATTCCTGGAAGCGACCGGGTGTATGGCATTTCCGACAGAAAAAATATCAAAACGTGCTTCACGCGTGCATTTTCACAATAATTTTGACGGAGTCATACACGAGCAATTTTTTTTTGGCGGAATGTAAACGAAATTGCCTGTTATATCATGCACTGATAAGTACGATATCGGTTTGATAAGACGAGGTAATTCACATGAAACACAACAGAAGAGAGTAACAAAAAGAAAAAAGGAAACTGCGAATGCTTATAACTGCTGCAATCAATGAAAATTGAAATAGGAAAGTGGTTACATGATGCGATATCCTGCATTTCATTGATAACAAAAACTGAATGAACGAGAAAGTAGCAGTATCAGTTCATCGTTAAAAGGGTAGTAATGATAGTATTTCCGGGAACGGAGTTGATCGCAAAACAATGATTTCCAGGCTGTAAAAGGGAATTCTGTATTGCTGAAATCAAAAAAGTCAAACTAAACAATCCTGACTATGTCCCCAGACAATATGCGCACAAATAATTATTAATTATCAAGAATAACTTTAAGAATAACCTTTGAGTAATAAAAGTAATAAGACAGTAATGAAATATTGAGAAATTGCTGTTTTGTACAGGTTAGTGCTAGGCAGTATCATGCATGTCTTATACTATCTTTTTTACTGCGAAATATGATGTTCAGATAGATATTATAACTTTACAAGACTTTAAAAGAAAATAAAACTTTCCTGAATTGTTTCATCAATAGTTTTGATAATTTTCTTTAGTAATAAATGTAACATAATTTCTTTTACAAAAAATAAACGACAATCTTAAAATGAATATAAAGTCTACGAAACTAACGCTGAGGGACCGACTCATTTTCAAGCAAAAAGCTGGATGTGAAAGTCATGAATATGCTTTGGGAAGCTGCGCTTCATTTGCCATATCAAGCATATGAATAAAGTTGAAAGGTCGATTTGTAATAGGCCAATCTTATGGAACGTTTATACAAGTCTATTAGATCTGAGAAACGTACAAGAAAAAATAAGAACTCACATTGGAAATTCACTGGTTCCCGATGTTCAACATTTATATATCCAACAATGAGCTGATTCAAAGCATTCGGGTAATACCGGAAGCGTCAAATAAGCATTAAATGAATTATATTTACGCAAAATCTTACGAGGATGATCTGAGAAGTTTCCGACCACAAGGTAAAGATAGCGGCACTCGTCAATAAATGCTAGTGAATGTAGTTGGGCATCTTTTGACAGTTACTCACCAAAGTTCCAGCCATTGTGGACGAGCTGTTTTTAGTTGAGTGTTTAGTTTAGTTTAGTTAAATTTTCAGTCGTTTGAGTAAGTCGATCTGAGTATTTTTGTGAAAATGGAAAAAAAACTGAGTATAAAGCTGTTATTGAATTTTTGTTTTTGAACGGCAATACGCTTACACTAATCAAAGATGTGTGTATGGGGAATCTGCACGATCATTCATCACAGTGATATTTTGGGCAGCTGAACTTAAACGTTTCCGTAAGAGCTTGGAAGGTGATGAAAGTTCGGGAGGTTTATAAATTGCGACTACTGTCGATAACATTGCTCAAATTCACCGAATGATGTTAGACGACCGCCGAATTGAAAAGAGAGAGATATCACAGGTTACGAAAATGTCCAAAGAACGTCTTTGTCATATATTACATCAAGATTCAGGCATGAGAAAGCTGTGCGCGCGTTGGATGCCGTGTTTCCTAACGTTAGACTAACGCCCTATTGGCGCTGTGAGGGTGCAATAAGCCGCAGTTTTTGCGTCGATCGATTCCTGTAGATGAAGCTTGGATATACCATTAGAAAAACCTTTATATACCCCGAAACAAAAATACAGTCCAAACAGTGGACTGTAAAGCGGGACCCGGCTTTGACAACGGCACAAGCTATTTATTCAGCTGGAAAAGTGATAACGACAGTTTTTTTAGATAGTCATGGAGTTAGCTAAGTCGAGTACCTTCAGAGAACAAAAATCATTACAGGAGCATACTTCGCACCGATACTTGCCAAGCTAAAGGCAGAAATAATGTTAGTACACAGAAAAATGGCGTTTCCCTCTTCACTGACACTATTTATACGGGTTAAAGAGTTGGGAGCATCACGGGAGAAGTGTATAAAGTTACAAAGAAACTATGTAGAAAAAGAAAAAAAATTTGAGAAAAAATGTTTTGTATCATTGTTAGGTCGGAAAATTTTCAAATCACCCTTGTACACGTCTTCGGTTGATTCAGAAAGACATGTTTGTTGGAGCACGGTTTTATGTCACAAAAACTTAGGCTTAAACATTCAAAATCCAACTCGTACGGGTAAATCATTGATACGCAAACCAAAAGCTTCAATAGTAACATTTCCAGTATTTTCTTTTTTGTAAATTGTTTTGGATAACCAAATCGACAGGGGAAACAGAGGATATCTCGATAGAAAGGTTTAAGGTGTTTATGTGTAGCTTCCTGTATTCAGAATAGACTTGACTGAATAAAATAAATAAGACTTAAAGTTACATACCTAATTTATGGAGTAAATGCATCCCATTTAGCTTCAAGTACGAGTTCGACCTGGAAACTCTTAATTAATATTTTTGAGGAAACATTGAACCCTACAAGGCCTTAAAAATAAACAAAATTAATAACTAGAACAATTCTCAATTTTAATGCTTTCATCATAATATTGGGAGCCTGTTTTCCGGACGGGCGACAGATTTCGATTTAAATGAAAATTTTAATGACATTGACAGCATCACGCAAATCTGTCCTAGGGTTGAATCTTTAAACGAGGTTTGTAATATTGAAAAGTTATTAGTTACAATCGTCCTCGGTGCACAGGAGAATAAAATTGGAAATAGTAAGAAATAAATAGTTGTTGACGCTTCATTAATATTACAATCAAATATATAGGTAAAATGGGAACTTTATGATATTCTAAGAAAGCTGCAAAAAGGAGTGTCTAATTATGAAATTTCATTTATTTTAAATAATTGACTAACAAATTGAATTAATCAAAAGCTATTAATTTATGTCAAATGAAATGCAAAACAAAGCCCGTCCAAAATAAAGAGTGAAATATCAGTCCAAGGACAAGGCTTATACGTAGTTTGGTTAACAATAAATTCTTTCAGAGTTTTCTTGCGGTGGCGGGAATTTCCGTCGACACAAGTCACTGAAAAATTTACATATCAGTTTCTTTATGAATATTTCAAACTGTAGCTGTGATGAAACACATATGTACATTCACGTATACAATATTAACAGGTTGGAGTGTAATATTTGTTTCGGTGACTCTGGATAAAATTTCAAAGGGCATTTACGAAGTGTAATTTTGAGTGGCATAATGGGACTGAAGCAACACCAAGATCAACGATTCCTTCTTATAATGTACACAGCACTGTACTTCAATTGAAAATCCTCCGATGCTATCCACCCTAAGTTTTATGATATGATATGGAAGGCTCTACGCATATTTAAGGCCCATACAGCCAATCCAATTCAGTTCGGGCTCATTCTCAATTGTAATTTGGTTCTATGGTGTGAGGATTCAGTGTTTGGTTGCATTTTTAAAACTCATAAAAACTCACATAAATCGCATTACGTTGGAAAATTACAACAATACGACATAATGACTCTAATAAAATGAATTTGACTTCCAAATTGTTCCACCATGTCCGGATGGTGTCGAAGGTATGCCTCGATGTCGCACCTTCAATTTTCTACTTTTTCCGGGTCGTCAGGCAGCCGAAAAAGTTGCTTGAAACTTTCATTTTTGCAGAAACGCTGGGACGAGAGCTTCACTTCACTATAACATTCTTCTTCCCTTCCCCAAATTCAAAACTTGTCGTAAACGTGAAGTGTTAAGTACGACATATTTGTCTAGTGTTTTTATAATATCCCTTCCTGCGTGTTGGTGCGTTTTGCAAACATCTTACCCTTGCTTACGGCTCTATTAAAAGGAAAGACAAATTAACCACTCATAGGAGAATAAAAATGACATAAAGAACGTGTCATAAAGTTTGATGTGGCAATGCGGTTGTTAGAAAATGTACATACTCGTAAATTGCACAAGGCCTATGTTCGTAGAAGGATTAGACACACTATTCAAGCACGTTTTCTTGTTCCGTAGCAGTAAACGTGTACAGTAAAATGGGTCCTTTGTGATTTTATGATGAATGTAAGGATCTTGATTTAAATAAAATTTTCGAGAGACCTAAATAATGTTCATTTGAGTTTTTATTCGTTTCACTATAGCACATGAGGTCGACTCAAAAATACGAGCACTGACGCCATAAAACACAATTTATTTTATTGAGACTTTGTCTGGCTTCCTTATAGTCTGAAATTCATTTCAAAGCACTTTCTTCCTTAAACCGATCGATCAATCATAGCAATGCGTTCACTTGTTGTAACAGTTTTGGTACGCTAGGTTTGTCTGTAGTAACTTAGTCAACTGCCCTTATTTTCTTTAGGAATCGTCTCAAATACACTATGAGTTGAGCCTCCTTGGATTTGGTTAGCTGACAAAAACAGAGCAGTTTCTGATAAATGGGGGTTCGACGAAAATAGTAGAGTTCATGTGTTTGGACAAAGACCCACGAGCTCTGAGGACCAAAAAGGCTAGGGCGTTATCTTAATCTAACCATCCGTTCAAACGCCATTGCATTACATTCCTGACCTTTTGAAAGACGTTTCTGAACTTAGAACCATAGTAATTTCAGGACTCCGAACAAGAACATTGCCAACGTCACCTAAATTTTGAATCATGCTTGGAGTGTATTTTTGGGCTCTGTGGGTATGGATGGACAGTGACTCCCGGACCATTGTCTCAAAATGTTGACCACAAGTCCATGATTCATTACCTGTTGTGGTCTTTGCCAGATAGATAGATAGATATCTTTATTGAGATTTTATCGTACATTGTGTTATTTGACATGTAGCATAGTTATTTGACAGCGACTCTATTGTCAAGTACCTTATTTGTCTAACGTACTTAGGTGTCTTTTTTGAGTCCTTGGTCTGTGCCAAAAAGTTTTCTTCTTCATCTTGTGACGGTTCAAAATATTTTTGACATATCTGCAGGGGATTTGGTTTATGTTCCTCCGTCGTTAAACGTGGCACAAATTTCGCAGCGACACGAAGGATTTTCATTTAGCAGATTACATGGAAAATTTGTGGAATTTTCACCGTCTTGAATTAACCACCAAATACCCTCAATGCGTTCATATACCATTTAATACATGCTGGACGCTTCATAGCAATATCATGGTAAGCTGTGTTGAGTTTCCCAAGTATGACACATGTCACAGCAAGTCATTGATCCTTTTAGTTTGGCATGACCCTTTAATGCCTCAAATATTTTTACAACTCAGAAAGGCAAAGAACTGAAACGATTTCGAAAAATTTTCCCTAAACCCTTTACTCACATGTGTTCCGATGGCAGTTAGTAAAAGAATGATTGATGAGTGAGTGATTTCTGAAAACTAACTTGCCTATGAAAATTGGTTATATACCTTTATTATGTATCCGCAAGTTGAACTTTACAGTTTTCTTTTGAATTATTGGTAAAATTCACAATATTTACTTATAATGTGTTTCCTAAACCACTGTATACACATGTCAACATCGAGACAGATCAAACAATAATAACGCTGAAGCAAGCAAATGCAATCAAACGCGTGCCTGTATTTATGTTAGTACAATTTATTCAATTGCAAATTATTTGCTCACATATGTTCAATTACTTTCAATAAATACCGTATGAAATGTGTTCACAATCAGCATGCAATTGTTATATTCAAAGGAAGTTATGCAAAACCAAACATACGAGCAAATAAGAGTTTGTGGTAAGGGCCTATCATTAAATATGCATTTTATGAAGGATATTCTTATTTCAATCTTCATTTAATTGCAATTTGATGTACGTAAAGATTGAATAGTGAGATTGACAAACAAATTAATAGATGGAATTGACACTGCCCTCCAAAATTAAGTAATTCGATGGAGATGTTGCTGTTGAATTTTCAAAGTACTAATTGAATAAGTTGATACTTGGAATCATACTCTTATAGAAACATTTTGCCTTAATTAAAACAATGTTGTTTTACATTTTATCGTAATAATAATCGTAATCGTAATAAATAAGGACATAATTTGTTCTAAAAGACTTCAGCGGCACTGAGTGAGGTCAGATTTTCTTGATAAATTTTTGTTTAAATTATGGTCGTTAATTCTTCTTACTATTCATTTGCGAAATTCCCATGTAATCCCGCAACATTTCAATATAAAAACCGGAAGTACTGCAAAAACAGGAGTTTTGGCGCGGCACCGGACGTGAAAACTAGATACTAAATTGATGAAGCGATGTTAATGTTAAATAATTTAATAGTTAGTATTGATACGGAATCAGCAAATTCGCAGTCTTAACTAATTTTCCTATATGGTTTGGACTTTTTGGAAGCGAAACGCACCAATGCCAGCATTGCATTACAAAAGATGACAAAAGGACATAGAACATACGAGCGCGGTTCCATAAGTATCCATGTTTGACGACAGAGGGCGTTTCTGAGGTAAGTTGGTATTATCATCGTGTGCTGCCATCTATCAAACGACGATAAAACAAATTTCGAACTGATTGAAAGGGTACTTTGGATTTGGCAGCGATTCGAATAGGACGTGTTTCGTAATTATCGCTGATATGGAAAAAGAGCAGTACCGTTCGGTAATTCGCTTTTTGATTTTGGCTATAAAAAATTACGAAGAGATAAAAGCAAAGTTGGTTGATTTTTATGGGAACACTTCACCATCTATGACCACAATTAGATATTGGTTCAACAAATTCCAACGTGGGCGATCATCCGTTTTTGATGAGGAGCGACCAGGACGCCCGGCGGACAAGGTTATCGAGGAAATCATTCAAAAAGTCTACGACAGGATTTTCATCTATAAACGGACGAAAGTGCTCGAAGTAGCAGATGCCGTAGGTGTGTCGACCGGAACGGCAATTAATATTTTACATGTTAAGTTGGCGATGAAAAAATTGTCGGCCCAATAGGTGCAATGATTGCTCACGGTGGGCAAAAATGCGACTGTGCGTGTGGCTGTTAACTTTGAAGTAGTGTTTGGAGCAATTTAAGCGATATCCAAAGGAGTTTTTGCGTTGAGTTGTCACCGTTGATGAAACCTGAATATATCATTACACACCAGAAACAATCAAAACAATGGATTTCTTCAGATGAATCTGCTTCGACGAACCCGACCTCATCGGCCGGAAAGGTCACGGCAACGATTTTTTGGGATGCAAACAGCATCCTTCTCATGGATTTTTAGAAAAGGGAAGAACGATCACTGGACAAAGCTACAGTGAATTATTGAACTACTTCGATAAAAAATTGAAGGAGATACGGCCGCTTTTGACAAAAAAATTGTGCTGTTTCACCATGATAAAGCACCAGCACCAAGATATTCACTCGGAACGTTGGGAGATGTTTATCATTTGTAGTTATTGCATCTTACTGGAACGAATGGATCGATTTGATACTAGTAAAAAGAGAAAATTTTCTTCGATTTTATGTCAGTTTGATTTTGATAAGAATCAGTTTAAGCCTGGAATATTACCAAATACTAGCTTAGCTGTCTAATGTTGTCTCAGCAATCTGCTGACGTTTGCTTGTTATGACACGTGTACTGGATTCAACTTCAGCACTCTAAAAGTAAATTACTTAAGGAGCGACTGACTAAATCTCCTCAGGAATTTGCTGAAATTTTTCACTTATACTACTTCCTTATGAATAGGATTCTCATTTCTTAAAGTTTTCAAATGGTTGCAAATTTTCTCTACTCGGTGCATAAATTTCCTTTTCACTTTCATATCAAATCACAGATGAGGTTGCAACGTTTTTCTGTCAGAAAGATAATCCCTAACTATGTTGCTGGTATCCTCCGCATCTGCAAACAAACACATTCTTTGTCTTTCACCAACCCCCAAATGACTTCAGACCACGTGAAAAGTTGATTTCGTGCCTTTTATCTCATCACTTAATTAAGGCATAAAACGTATAAGGAAAAGGTAAATTTACTTTTATTTCTCTCCCATTCTTCCTTTATTTTATGTGGACTTTATCGTTGCCAGAGATGTAATCACAAGTTGCGACATGAAACAGGCAAGTTAAACGGCGGGAAATTTGAAACGAAGGAACACATTAAGAACATCATCATAAAAACACTTCCTAGAAAATAAACGTACACAAGCTTCAAAAAGTCTTCACATGAGCTTCAATTGAGGAATATATGTGTGTGTGCGTTCGCGCCGTGGTCGGGATTGTAAATTCAAAACCGTCGTTTCTTAGCAGCCGAGGACACGTGCTCGTCCCAGAAGACTGTTTTATATTTCACGTTGCCTTTGATCTCATGGGTTTCTCCTTATATTTTTTTTCCGCAAGGATCTTGAAAAATGTACAAAGCAATTGTTTGTATGGTAACTGCTAATGGCAGCCAAAATACTAACTTGTAATTATTGTAGATGTAGCGTATATGCATTAAGGGTGTAAATTTGGAGTGAGTACGCATTCCCATTACTGCCACCGAGTTACTCATATGTACTGAATGATGTTCCTTTCACTAGTCAAGCGCCAACCGTACTAATTCAATTTTCGCGCTCTACATGATGGCAAACATATCAATTAGTTGAAATTATGTGCTAAGTCAGGCGAAATCGAAATGTGCGTTCATTAAAGTCCTTCCAATCGGGACATAGCAGCATTCTCACCAAGATTTGATAGTCATGAAGAATAACCTATTACGTAGCCCTCGGAATAGATTTTATTCAAAAGTAAGTTTCAAGATATCCTTGATGTATTCACGCTCACATCTGTATCACGCGAAAGCTATCAAATCTCGACGATCTCACATTTTAGTCTTCAAATTCGTACCCTAGTAAATTAATGTACTTGGATTCGACGAAGGAAACAATATCAACATTGTCGATGCTGTATATTGCTTTAATTGTCGTAATCAAGATAAGCTCGAGAAAGCAATGAGAATCCTTTGCATGTCAGTGAGGCGGAAAATTTAAATAGGAAAGTGAATCTTCAAGTGGAAGATAAAACGCTGCTTCAAGATAATAGCAATGATTGACTGAAAGCCATTTAGATGATACGTAGATACGCATGAGTGCATAGTTCCTTTGTCAACAGAATTGTGAAAATTTTGTAAATGTCAATAACTATTTTCCTTAAGAAAAGTCCAAAGCCTTAAACTTTGCGCCAATAATCAAGTGATGTAGCCTGAGACAATCACAATAAATTATATATTAAAGCATACGCGAAGGAGTGAATTCTTCGTCTTGTCGGTAAAGGCTGTAAACGTCTGGCAGTGGTTTCAGTTACGAAAATAATACTGAAATACCACTAAAACTATTTTAATTTCCCATAATTCACGTCCAACTCGAGCTGAATCTTTTTTATGCTTTGTTACAGGTGAACTCATTCATATTGCTTTGTTTTTCAATTTCATTATTCGACTGATTGCATGCACGTGGTTCGTTTTCTTAAAACACACAAATCCCATTCATTGCCCTCGTCAGTCGATGGTATTAAGATCTCGGCTATCCACCTCGCCATAACTTGATGGGAGTTCTTGTACCAGATCCAAGAATCGCGATGCTTGCCGGTGTGTTGTGCATGTTGTTTTGGGTTGGATGCAAACTTAACCAGCATTTGAACTGATCAAACCGTCTTCAATAGTCGAAAACTCATACATTCAAGAAGTTAATACAAGTACATGGATTAAGATACTCAAGGTCATTGGTAATTTTTTCAATAGACACGTGCAAGGCTAGGGGCCATGAGCTTTTCTTCATACTATTTGTTTTGTGGTTGGAAAGAGAATTGGCGTGCTAGTAATCCCAATCCAGTAATCGCTCCAGCATGAAACTCAACAATTTGATTATCTTTTTAAGCGATTTCCATTTGTGAGCCTAAAGACGCCTTTTCCGCTTGATTGTCACACGGGAATTTCGCAAAAATTATTTGGAAACCTCTTTGAGACGTCTAAGATACTCTAAGATTGTCTTCACGAGGGATACGTTTTCGTGTTCTTGGGCGATTCCATTCAGATGATGTGTGTAGCGTTTACCATACATTCTTTTCCAACTGGTTCATACTTCTCATATTGTTTGACTTTGTCCGAAATGTTAACAACCGATTGCTGACCAATTGTCAGTTTACTTTGGTCTATTTTTAGAAGAAGCAAAAAGAGAAGCAGTCACCATTGAGCTTGACAGCGCTACGACTTGAATTACCAGAATATCGAACTTGATCCTATGTTGAAATGGTTTGTCATAGTACATCAATTCTGATCATCAACAAAACCTTTGTGCGATGCCGAGGTGGTCCAGAACGACGGCGAGCGAGTTAGGATGTCCACATGGTCATGTGTGGGAACCACCGAGCATGATATTCAGGTTTGAGCATTCAGACAAATGAACGATTTTCACGTGAGAGCGAAAGACCAATGAGGACCCTACAGTATCATATAAGCAAACACGCCCTAGAGGCTGCAGCAGTCTTTAGAATCTTATTCAAACTAACAAAAGCCTCAAATTCTTCCGGAGGTTTTGGTGTTTCATCGTCAAGACTTTACATTGGTTTCATGATGGTTGCCTCCGCTTTTGCCAGTAGTTTCAGAATGCCGAGCCAGGTCTTGATCCCGTCGCCTTGAAACGGACAAATCATTCTTGTTTGATCAGCTCACGCTGATCAGCACTAAGAGTGGAAATACCAATATTTTCATAGCGACCGTTCGAGTTCCCCCGAAAATCATCAAATCGTATTGTTTCTGAATCTTACGTCTCAAGAACTCACTTATGTAGATACTCCACCCTTGGCCGTTTCTAGATATCCTCGCGGCAATGGTTCAGTGCGAACGCCAAATTTGTTGCTTCGCCTAATGAGATCAAAAGCTTGTTGTGCATGCGCCAGACTAAACTACTTGATCACGTTGTTAGGCAAATATGTGATTCATTATAGGAATGCTTGCCAGTGTCAATGATAAATGATCTTTTTGGCTAATATATGTGGGAACAGGACATTGTAGTGTAGTGTGTACATCGACGAGGTATTCAACATGAGGTCGTCGAATCAGTCCGAAATCCAGTTTTGCTTTCCGAGGGTAACGGCCTAAATATTGGAGCTTGGCACTTGAATATTGGGTCATTGAATTTAAAAATTAGAATTTGGTGTGCGTCTATTTAAAGTGGTAACTACAAACAATTTGAAGACCTACCATCTCTTCTCCCGATACACGTGTCGTTCGGGAATGTTGTCTGTTTGTATGTAAATGTGACGAACTACGAGTCGATTGTTTCTGCACCATGAAAAAACCATTGGAAATTTAAATGTGTACAAAGCCGATTGTACTGAAAGTAAGCTGCCTAAATAAAAATCATCTGCTTATTGGGAAGAATCTCATATCGGACGAAAATTTGAAAATTAAGGAACATTAATGGAGAAATCTGAAACTTTGAGCTACGTGATTGCTCGCATTTTCACAATTTTTATGTTTCAAATCTCTGCTTGGCAAACAATTAAATATCCAAAAGCTATTGCTATCCCTGAACCACTTAAAAATTAGTTACGTTAATTCCACTTTGAAAATTTATTCTAAAGATCTAAATTTAATAATGGAATGTGTAATGGTTACATCTGTGTTGTAGATGGATATATTGGGTTGTGACTGAATGCCTTTTAAGGTTTTCATTAATACGATTAACGTTTAAAGCCGACTTTGGCATAGATTTTTTCCTATTCAGGACATCAACATAACATTTGCCATTTGTAATTGATTTCTTGTAGATTATGTTAATTATTCTTGTATCTGCTGGTAGAATTTAACCATATTTATGTTAAGGTTTTACTTAACTGCATTAATAGTTGAGTTGATTCCAACTTTCTTGTTTGATAAATAAAAGTCATATTCATATTTCTTTAGCTGGAATTAAATCCAAAGAGTATGGCTCATACTAAGCCTTTCAAAATTATCAGAAGTTCTAGCCAGGATACGATAAAGTGTTTTATTTCGGTTCATCAATAGCTTTTGTAGCAGCATCGTCAAGAGCAAGGACAAAACGTATGGCTTAGGAAAGCTTACCTTATATATTATGAATTACTTACTGTCTGTCACAGTGCATATGAATATGCCGGCCTAGTAGCCGTAAAACCGCTTTAAGTTTTTCCAGTTCTAATTTCATTAGGTTTTAAATTGTAGTTTTGAGATTTTTAGTGGACCATCTCATGTTCGTACCAATCAGTAATAATGAAGTAGATTCAGAAAGTAAAAATTATATTCTAAGTTTCCATCTCAATTTGAAATTAAAATCGGAGAGAGACCGTCTTGACGAAGTTGCATTTTTGAACAAAGTTTCTAGATAACAAATGCAAATCGATTCAGAATAGGAAAAAGTCAAACCAAAAAATATATTTCTCTATATGCAGAGTACGAATTTCACAAAGTGGTATTGCTGTAAGGCATTGTCAATGGCGCAAGTAGAACCCTTCTCAGTTATCAGATTAAGCCGTCCAACGAAGTCTCGATATCTAAATGAAATAGTGCATTTGATGGGTTTAATCAATTGTCAATCAATTTGCTCAATTAATTTCATTTACTTTTTAAATAAATTTCATTAGGGAACGATTTTTTTTGTGTTTAAATCAAATTCGGACAAAATAAAGTATGCAGGCTCTCGCACCTTGCCCCAGAGCTCACAGTTCTGTAGGGAAATTTAAGGCCATCTGATGGTTAAAAATATTATATACTACTGATACTGAAAATTGCGTGAATTTAAAGGATATATATAGATATATGTAAGAGTCACAATAGCAAAGTCAAAACATCTACCCAAACATAAGCACTGACCAAACATCAAACTCAAACTTTGACAGTTGCGCTCAGCACTATTTGACAAGTGATCCTGGAAGAATCTATGGATTAGCTATTGTTAGATATGGATATAAATATGGAGCAATTGTTCGAGTTAGTCGTCGAAGTAAACGATCAAGTCGTTTATTGTTTTGTGCATGGAGAGAAGGGAGGGTTAACGTAATCGACATTTGAACGCTCTTATCATTGAACGTTGACATTATTTACGAAGCAAGAAAAATAAAATTATTCACCTTAGTCCTTGATACTCTTAAATTTTAAAATAGGAGGCAGCGCTTCACCTGGTTCGCTTCTTTACGCATTTTGACAACACGGATGTATTTTGTTCGAAATTTGTTCAAAAATTTCAGCAAGCAATGCGCCAAAGTTTGGAATTGAATAATTCTCAATTTGACACCTTGCTTGAATTGACAAAACGAACGTTAAAATGAATTTGAATTTATATTGAACGTTTAGATTAATCAGAAATTAGCCGTCTGTTTAACAATTTATTTAAACCTTGTTTCATTGGATTAAATAAAATGGTTAAAGATGTCATAATTTTGGACAATTTTCAAAGCTGTTTGGAGCAAATTCTTATCATGTACCAGAGCGAACACATTACAACACAGTACTGGTATATGTCATATAGCTCTTTATATTGGACTGTTATATGCTTTATGTGCTTCGTTGGCTTTGATTTTTAGGACAATATAAGGTGAGGAATGTGAGCTGAAAGTGAAAGAGACGAAATACACCGAATAAACGTTTTATTCATTTCTAAACAAGAATCCAAGTATACAATTCTGTGTTAAAACATGTGGTATGTTATGGGTGTGCAACATGGACCTAGCCCAAGCATTCATAAATGTATTGAACGCCTTTGAGTGAAATTAGAGCGAAGCTAGACGGGAACCAATGGTGAATTCGATACAACCATGAGCTGTACGAGCCGGAGGTCGCAACGATTGTAAGATTGCGGAAGTTACAATGGGCTGGCCACGTGAATCGTATGGACGAATAATGGATACCCAAAAAGGAATTCGCTGGGAGAATTGACGGTAGAGACCACGGGAGTAACCAATAAAACGTTGGTGTTTCTGGTGGTGTGACGACTGAACGTTTTCTCTAGTAAAATCGAATCTCATGAAGCTGAAGGATATCGCTAATGCTTGATTTTGTATTTGAGTCGGCAGGCTTTGTTGAGCTAACTGAGCAATGATGTTGTATCAGGTGGACGGGTGAATGTATCAGGCTCCGAACAAGGAATAAAACATATGTTCCTTTATATTATATAAAGGAATATTTCGAATATTTCAAATATATAGTTTATGTCGCAATTGTGGTTAGCAAAACATGTTGACTTGTCTGTCCTGGTTCTTTGAGAAGGAAGCCCCGGAATCTTCCTTTTCTGTATTTATATTTCCCAATGCCCCAATATCTATAGGAGTCCGTACCTGCACGGCTGTCCTGAGTTATCGATACAAACAATTTTATTGCTTCCGACCTATGCGCTACATGCGGCTTTTTGGACGCTGGGCATTTCCGGATAAACGCTGCAGCCATTGAATTGCTTTTCAGCATCCTTCATGCGAAAACGGGAGTTGAAGAGAATAGCAATGGTAAAATTTTAATCATTATTGCATGAGGCTTTATTCTACGTTATATTTGTGAAGAAAATAATCTTCATCAAATCGTTGTTTTGTTTCGATTATGGAAAATCTTGAGATTCGGAAACCAAAAGCAAGGATAAAAGGATTATTACCAATAATGGTATATGAAAAATTTTATTGGATACAGTCCAATCCCGCGCATATTTATTACAATGGTGAAATGAAATAACAAATAATCCTCTAGACTTATTAATAGATGTATTTTTAGATGTTAGATATGCACTGTCTGTTTACGCCAAAAATAAACGTGACCCTGGCGTTTCAGGAAATTTTTTGCTGACAATAAAAATTAGTAAACACACGTGAAAATAATGCAAAATGAATACGATTACACGTAATTAAAGTAATTAAAGAGCCAGCCTACATACTCATACACGCGGTATTGGGTATTTGCAATTTTTTTTAATTTTTTTTATTTCAGACCTTTGGCAATTTCCCCACTAGTTCCATAAAACTGCGCTTCGGGATGTAGATCCCAATCGAATGCTATGTTAAGTACTTTTGATGGTACTGCGAAACCTAAGTCAATGGTCCAACATCGATTCTTGGGTGGTCTTAATTATGAAATTAACTTCCTTGGGTTTACTGAATGAGTTGGTCGTAGAATTTTTTTTTTTCGCCGATGGGTTTTCAAACAATGCCAACAAAGACTTTGAAACCTCTCGTTTGGTAACTTCCTCGATATTTCCGCTTAAGTGCTCACATATTCATTTCAAATGGAAGATATTCTTCATTCCTAATTTTTGTATTCGAGCAGGAACTTTATTGCGATGAAAAACAAGTCTTCTCCATGGACCGCCACTCAAGCAAGCCTCATAGAGTCGTTAACAAGATAAATAAATACTATTTGCTTTTCAATCGGCCTTGTGTGATTTTCAGGTATAATTGCCGTAAAAAGTCAAGCGACAGTCACATGGGATTACGCACAAAAAATTACATATGAGTACGTTCATACATGTGTATGTGACTCGTACAGGGATGATATTACATATTTCTCGAAATTCATCGTTTTATGTCTACTCCATCGGAGTTATTAATAACAGGCAATTTATTTGTTGCTTGGTAATGTCTATGGCGTAAGCTGAGTAACTTTTAACAAGTTCTCGTAGGTCTGTGAATGGCGCAATGTTAATGTCTAGATACAAGCGCTAAGTAGATTGCCAAGATTTAATTTTGTACGCTTAAGTTTGGACTGGGAGATCCAAGTCAGGAGTTTGTTAATGGTGGCAGTACAAGATGTATCCTGGTTACGGTCGCGTTTCCTATGAAAGTCCTTTTGTTTTAACTTTGGCATTTTTCGGTCAAAATAGTTTGGAGCATTTTCCTATGAAGTCAGTATAATCAGAAAAGTTCTTACTTATCTTAGTTCCTGCGTCGTACAACGAATGTGTTTATTTTTCTGATCTTTCCCATCACATACATTATCGTGTGAACAATCCATGCAAACACGTGACCCAGTCTTGATAATCTTATTAGGCAATTATGAACTCTACGTCAAGCTCGCATGGAAACGAAATAATGCCAGTCTGCGAAATGCTTCGAATAAGTTTGAAAATCGCTAGCGAATTACTGAAAACCCAAACAACTGACGATCGCCCAAGGCGAAAGGAAATCTACCCCTTTTATTGCACAGAACGACCAAATTTAAAGCAACGCTGAAAATAGCAAGCCATCAGATTACAATACGTTTGGATATTTTTAGCGCACTTTGAGCCTATTTTTAGTTAGCAAATCGCGTGGTTTTGAATCACATTTTTCATATTTATTTTTCACGACGGTGCTATGGTAATGTAAATAACAAAGAAATTCGAGTCAAATTGAAATGACACGAGCAGATGACGGTTGCCATGATAATGGACGAAATCGCAATTCTAAATAACACACTAACACGCATCCAAGTCGACTGTCCTCGTCTTGCGGCGGGATAAATAATAGAATTTGCTCTCAGGGTTTTATTTTGACTGGCGGAAAGTTCATGTAGGACAGTATTCACAACGAACAAGACGTTGGAAATTTGGAAATAATCCAATTATGAAGTTAAATAGTACTATCGGAATTTAAAACCAGCTCGGGAATTTGTTTGTCCTACACTGCATTGAGACCTTTAGGGAACGTCTAGGACACAAATAGTGTAATTCGGTTCCCTATGGCACATACTAAATTTATCTTGAATTCGATTTCATAGAATTTTGATGAAAAAATATATATTCTATGCAATCTAATTCAAAGCAAGTAAGTTTAGTATGTGTTTTAGGGAACTGAATGAAAAGTAAATACGACAAAAAGGACTTTTATTTAAGAATGAGCGAAAACAGGTACGAAAATTCGAAAAGGGTTTTTAGTTCGCCCATTGGCAAGTGAAATACGCAGACCCCTAATTACATGGGTATTTTTTCAAAGCCTTAGATGTTAACTCACTCCTGTATAATAAAAAGACGTTGGAAAAAAAATTGAATTCCATTCATTCAGATGAAAGTACAAAATTTCTCGAAGGATCTTGATCCAGCGACCTTTTGAACAAACCTCTAAAACATTTCTTGAGTCTTCAAAGGATTGCGTTAGAGTTTTTTGTGACGAAGATGGTAAGCAATCGAATTCAAGCACGAATTGCAGTCAACGCATTCATCGGTTCGGGTACAGCTGCAGCGAAATATCTAGAAAACGTATTGTCTGCAGGAACTCCATGTGAAAACGGTGTAATGCAATGTTAGGAAACGTGAAGAATAGAAAAAAAGGAGCAATCTAATATTGACTAGAAATATGCTAGAAGTGGGGATGCAAACAGTGATGAAACGGCTCAACAGCCACTGAAGGTAGACAAGCCTTAGACATCGCAGCAACCTCTACCCACCGAGAATAATATTCGACATTAGCAGATTTCCTACCAAAATCTTGAAAACCTCGGGTTCGCTGATGAAAATGCACAAAGTGACAAAGTGACTCCGAAATTCGACTAAAATGTCGACTAAAAATTCCTGGTAGCTGGTAGCGTACTCGTGAAAAAGGCTGACCTCACATTCTTCAGCAAAAAGTGCTTGTCAATGGAGAATATTACAGGGAAAATATTCTCCACACTCTGCTCCCGCAATTCAGGGGCGGAAAGTAAGTTATTTAGATGATAGATTGTGTGGATTAATTTAGGAGAATTTTTCTATTGTGTAGATTGATCGATTGTGTAGAGAGAGATTGGGGTTTTTTGACTTAGTCACATCCCTGATTTAAGCCCCATTGAAAACATGTGGTCCAAAATAAAGGAGAGCGTTTTGTAATAAAGGAGAACACAAAGCAGCAGCTAATTCGACGTTTACTAATTAAGTGGGACGCCATTTCTGCTCAGTACCAAAAAATTTGTGTGAACGGTTCAGAACCCGACTTTTAAAATGAACGTTTTAAAAGTCGGTCAGTTTTAAATGTCATGAAAGCAAAGAATGACATTTTCTTTCCTAATTATTCGGTGGATTACACAATGTGTTCGATTTACAAATTTTGATATTAAACCAATTCCTTGTCTTTCGAATGTTATACGAGAAATACTATGGTCAGAAGCTTTGGCATCAAGCTGTATGACAGAGTAAGTGGAAGGTAGATTTCTTGTTGGAGCACCAATAATAGAACGTAGGAAGTAATAATTGCGAATAACAAATTAAAAATAATATAAAATACAGCAATTCAAAAAAATATGCTCGTTCCATTGTGAGCAGTACCGAAGCATATTTTGAACTTGTTGCAAAAGTTTTGACTAGACGAACTACCGATACAAAAAAGGCAACTAGTAGAATTTATAGACGTGTTGTACCATAAGCCGATGGTAGGACCCATCTGTCTATTCATTATCAGTCGTCATCAATCGTCTATTATAGTGATTATGGAACAAAGTGTACAATATTAGGAATTTTGATTTCATCTCTTTTCCTAGGTTTCATACAGTTCCTGCGGACAACTTGTACATAAGCCTAAATCCAGCGAATTAGTTTCAAAAGGGACGAATTAGCTTCGAACATTTCCGAAAGCTTTCAAAATTTCATATTGCTGATGGGAGATTTCAAAACGCCAGAGAAAATGCGAGAATATCTCAGAAACAGATAGTTATTGTACGTTACTAAGAGAGTGAGCAGTTTAGAAGAGATCCTGGACACCAGTGACACATTTTTAGTGGCCGTTTCTTTTCGGAACATCCTCGTTTAGAACTGACCACTCTTTTCTTACATGTTCGTGATCGACTGATCAGGCTGCACCTGAGATAAACAAAACATAGATATCAAGATAAACAAAGCAACCTTCAATCTAACTAACAAATCAATGAATAGCAATTGTTGATGTCTACAGGGCCTTGCATTTTTTTGCCTAGGGGTGCGTTTTCACTTATTTTAGTCATTTTCAGTTCTTTTTCGGAGGAAGTGTCTTTATTTCGCGCTGTGGAGTGCGGAATGTTTCCTTGAAGAAAGGAAGATCACTAGGAATTAATTCATCAAAGTCATATTCATTGTTATCTTCCAGGATATATTAGTTCACATTGCTAGGATGAATTGGATAAAGAAAATCTTGCACGCGTCAAATCGGTTTGGTAATAGACGGTGATTCGGCAATTGCGATATTCAACTGATTTTTGTATTATGTTCATGCTTGTTGGGCTCTATTCCAACTTTGATGAATTAAATAGGAGGTATAAACTCCTAAGGAGGAGGTATTGTCATTTATTTATATTCTAACAATCAAAATTACCATGAACACACCGAATTCGAAGTAATTTTGACTGTTTTTGACAAAGTGAAAGAAACGGGTAACTAAAATACTCAGTCGCGGATGGAGGATCGTTGCAAAACCTTGCTTACGTAGAAAGATACTTACGTAGAAGAATTGAATACACAAATATTAATCGGAAATCCCTCCGTGGAGGTGATTTGGAAAATTGTCTGTCTGATTGCAGGAGAAAGAGGTAAAAAGGTAGAACATTTCTGCTAAGACATCTGGATTCTAACATGGTAGCTTAATATTTTTAACATCATTTCTGTAGTAATGGTTGGAAATTTTGTAATTTGTTAGTTATTTGTTTTTCTAGGAGTCAATGAGTCATCAGTCTATAACATAAACAATGAATATAAAAAAAATTTTGGCTTTTGTTGTATTTGTTTCTACGAATTCTCCCTATAATGAAGAAATTTTCCGATACCTTGACTACTCGTTCGAAGTTCGATTGTGTTCAATAAATGGAATGTATTTGACTGGTTTCTACAATGTAATTTTTGAATACTGCTGCAAGGAAGAAATAACCGAAATCATTAACCATTTAATTGTGACTGTCTGCTGCCAGTGGGATATAAAGATGCTGCTTTAATAACTTAAGAAAACGAGTCCATTAAACACGACCCTTAAAATATTCTGATAGTACCATAAAAAACTCGACTCTTATAAGTTGACGATGTATGTAGAAGACGAAATAGTATTTTTGCGAGTCTGGATATTTCGCAATTCTTGCTTTTGTTGCATCCAATCTCGACTTGCTCATTTGAATTCATTCGATATCTTGGTAAATATCGTAAAGAAATTTTAATTTGCTCCAAACGTCTCGCAAGAAGCCAAGTTATTCTTGCAATCTCACTGCACTTTTTACAGAATGCAAATGACTGCAAGCTTCATACGTCTAAGTTTCAATTCAAAACAAAGATTTGCTGGAGGTAAATAGCTGAAAAAATCGTCTAGCCTAAGATTGCTATCTGCTATTTGGCCAGCAGGCGAATGTCTGCCGGCAGGTTCACCTAAAAATTTTTCCGCAACATTCTTGGAATGATAATTACACGTTTAGCAGGAACCAAAAAAAAAACAAATAACCATATCTTGACAGAACTATTTATTTTTGAGAAATGATTTTTTCCCCAATCTCAAACTTAAAGAAACCCTAAAAGATGTTAACGACTAATTTTTCGCCTTATCATCCTTAGTATTGTCATCGCGTCACCAAGTTCCGTGTCGTGGAACGTACTACGAATTGTGCTTGGTCATTGTTTGAAAAGAGCGCGAATGGTGACCCTGCCGTCTCCTCGCGCCATGTTGTACCTACGTACGCTCATTTTCATAATAAGCCAGAAATAATATAATAAAAGCTAAGCAATGGAAATATGGCGTAATTAAAGTTTCATGTCCGCTGGCGTGTAGTGGTGGACGCACCACGCGTCGCCAGACGGGGAGGATGAACATTTAGGCGCCTTGTCAAGATTACAAGCAGAATTTAGCTGGCTCGCAGTTTTCGTCCCGTCATAAGCTCGGAAATCAGTGAAAAAGCGAGAACTCAGATACGACACACAGATAATACCCGTTCGCTACTGTACCAGCTATTCTGATAAGGTCATGCTCCATATTGTTGTCAATCCAATAGTGGCGCGTAATATTTCCTCAATTTGCGAAATACCTGACGGTAATGGCGGAGGTGGTAGCGGTGGTGGCGCTGTTAAATGCGTTCGGGGGATGCGGAGCTGGAGTGGCGTCACATCTATCTTCGCTGCGATTTACGAATTACTTTGCTGGTAGAATCTGAGGCGCTTTTCATGTGCTTCACTTGGATCTGGTAGTTTTTCTAAATTTACGACGTGAAACGTAGTTGGAGAGCTGTAAACCGAAAGAGAGGCCAATAACCAGTCCAGGGTCAAGGATGCTAATATTTCAAACGTAAAATGCGTATTCTGATATTTTATATCTTGAACTAACCAGAAATTATTTACTCATTTACTTAGACGAGTTACTTTTCGCCAGTATTGGGTTGTGTCGAATGTACACATTGTTTGTCTATAGTTTTGAACAGTTATCTCAAACAATGGTGGAGAGAATTTCGCTAAGCATTTTATTTATTAACAAAATTTATTTAATTTATCTTGGAAATTTTAAGTGCGAAATGGTATTATCAGTAATAAAAGCTGGTCATCGCGTATACAATATTGCTCCCAATATTAGGGGCATAACCCAGACAAGAAAGAGGAAAATTGCATTGTAGAGAATATATTTGGAAAATAGGAAATTCGACCTTTCGCAGTAGGGTTAGGATGTCTCAGGATACCGAAAAGCTGACGGTAGTACCTTTCCAAGAAAAGTGAAGGTCTCCAAAGAAGTGGCCAACTGACGATCTCATGTCAGAGATCATCGAAAAACAAGAAAAACTTGCATTGGAAGATGGCTGACAAGCAAAGAAATATCATCATCATCGTCTGGAGTATCTTAAACAGCGCACTTTGAATAAACTAGATTAATATCATACTATCATCAATATCCATATGGCTGAAATTTGTGAAAGATGTGCCTCGAAAATGTTTACGCCTGGCGAGAAACGCAGGCACATCGAATGATTCAGTGATTTGAGTGCGATACCATTGGCAACAGGAAGAAGTATCTTGCATTGTCACTGGTGTTGAAATTAGGGATGACTTTTCTGACCATGAATAAAGACAAGATTCCATACAGTGGAATAAAAAAGATGCAAGTTATCTGGATAAGTTCAAGTTTTCCTGATCGGTCGAGAAGATCCTTTGGTCGTTATGCGACCCCGCGAGGAGTCATTTGCATTGATCATAGATAACGAGATTTTAACACAAGGGGACTGGATGGCAAATTGTAGCAAATTGTCAAAAGGTGTCCATACCTTCCACGATAATGCACCTTTAATAACATGTGCCAGTAAGCGATTTTTGCAACCGAACAATGTCAGTTTTAGTAACGCCTGCTCGCATCCTACAGTCCGGGTATAGTCTCCAGCGACTGTTTACATGTTTTCAAAAATTGAGAAAGACTTGCGTGGAAAAAAGTAGTTGATCTATTGTCAAGGTGGCGATTACCTCTGGTTTTGATTGGAAAGATATAACAAATAAAATCGAGTTGAGGGAGAAAATATTGAAAACGAAAAATAGTTTGCCGCTTCATTTAAAATCTTTAACCAATAAGCGACGCTCATTTAGCGTACAATCTTTTTCACATGGCTCGTACCAGAAACATTGCTAGCAGCAGCAGTAAAGGATTCAGGTGTGGTTTTGAAAGTTAAAAACAATAAAATAAATAAATTCTTGAAAATTAAAAACGGATATATCAAAATTTAAATGTGACATATGCTGTGAAGGTAAACAGAGTCATATATCGTTTCTACAAAATGGCACAATAAAATAATCCCCGAAAAGTAGAAAAGAAGAGTATATATTATATATCCATTCGATCTATTAATACCATAATATCGTAAGTCAATTTGGCCACTACGATGTCTTCCTAATAGAACAGCAATAGGGTCACTACTTAAGACTGCTCTATTAAGCGACTTAAAAGGCGCAACAGCTGGATTTAAATACTATATGTTACTAACTGATGTCTACAGTCATATAACACAGACTAATTTCCTAAAGCAGAACAACACGACATTAACATGGTTTCGATGTTTTAAGGATAATGTTGTAATCCAACTGAACCGTAAAATCAAAAATCTTCGCGGTGATTGCGGAAGAGGATACCCCAAGAAGAAATTCAATGGTTTCTTGAGTCAAGAATTCTCCAAAAACAACTCAATGCATGCCTGAGTAGAATGTATTATTGGAAAGGTTTAAAAGAAGTGCCAGGTGTCTGCATAAATTTTTTTCGGTTTTTTTTGGTCAAAAAATTAAGTAATTTTCTAGGAAATAAATTTTTGTTTATTCAAAATACTGTCATTCGGCTTCTACACATTTCGTCCATCTTTCATGTAATTTATGGATACCATGCCAGAAAAAATGGTTGTTGAAGAGGTGGCGAAGATGTGATAGTAAGTTGAAGCCTAGTCTCTGAAGTACGGCGGTTGCAGGAAGATGTCCCATTCAAGCGATTTCACCGAGTGTTTCACTGGTTTCACTGTGATGGCTCGTTATTGTGTAACAAAAACACTTTGCCAAGTCTTCTGGCCCAATTCGATTGTTTTTCGACTAATTCGTGGTTAAAATTTATCATTTTTTCATGATGACGTTGCGTATTAACGGTTGCACCGCGCTTCAAAAGTTTATGATGTACAATACCACTATGGTCCCACCAGACACAGAGCATGGTCTTTTAGCCTCAGTGATTTGGCCTTGATGTTGAAGGATCCGCTTTGACAGGTGAAAACCATGATTTTTTTCGCCTCGTGTCTTCAAACTAAATCCATTTTTCGTCACCCGTCACAATTGATGCAAAAATGATTTCCTTTCGTTGCGCCGAAGCAACATTTCACAAGTCACTCCGATTTTCCATTTGACGTTCATTCAAATCGCGTGGGACCCATTTATCAAGGTTGTTGATCTTACCCATTGCTCATAAAAGTCTGCTGACCGTTAACAGTGACACATTCACTATCCAATAACTCCTACAATTCCTCCTCTTCGCATTTTTGTGGTCTACTAGAGCGCTGACTGTCTTTCGCATTGAAATTACTATTTTCGATGCGCCGAAACCATGTCTCTACATGTCCTAACTATTCGTTTTTACCAGCAAACGATGACTTTCAACAGCCTTTTTCTTATGGTTAAACAAAAAAAAGTAATGCGTACCGCAAAGGTTCTTTTTCAGGCAGTAATTCGATATAATTGATGAACGCGATTAAATAAACACGCTTGTTTTGGTGGAATAAAGGTGTGTGTGCTTGTAGCTAAATGTCAGACGAACGTAATGGCGTATGTGTCAAATTAATACGCTGCGTAATTTTCGCTGAAAAAACTTATGCATACACTCGGTATTATTGAAAAGGTAGAATGTTTTCCTTTTTATGCTGGTCGTAAGAAATACTTTTGGATAGAAATCAGTAATATAGCTAAGTTTCATCAGCTCTGACCCGCAAAACTCCTATCCTAAAACTTGAGACCAGAAAAACCGTGAAAAATTACTCACATCAGAATTTTTGGCAGCAAAATGTAGCAATGTAGCAAAATAGAATTTTTAGGATGGTACCGCATTTCAAGCTCCAAATAAACAATAGTGGTAATTAGCCAGGATTTTATCTAAATTAAAAATAGTAAAACACGCAGTGGTGTGGAGGTGAACGCTGTAGAGGTTGACAAGTCAACAAAAAGTCTGAATTATCATTCAGTGTAGGATAAGAGGGAGAATTGTCTGAAAAAGAACAGAGTACAATATTTGACTTTGATGAAACATATGTTCGCCGTTCCAATAAAAAAAACCCCATACAAAGGGGTTGTGTAATCAGTACACAAAATATCACTGGCCGCGGAAAGACAAAATTCAGAAAGACAACGAAGTGAAGTGAAGTGTTGCTGCGGAGTCAACCCTAGTGACAATAAAAAAGAGGTAGTCAAAGGACCAGAATGACAAGAGGAGATGCTGACATTGCGACAAGAAACAAAGTGTTTTGACGATAACAACGCATGGGAACTGGCAAGTGCTCCTAAAAATTCTTAATCAGCGCAGTGTAAGTGAGATACCATACGAGCATTGATACTATGAGATTTATCCAAAAAATATGGTCTGAGCTGCTCACAGGCATTTTCGTTAGTGATAAAAGATACCACCAATAGGCTGTTGTTTTTTCGTTCCCGGGGTAATTATAATTAGCTATTACACATTGTGAAATGGTCAAAGTTTATTTTCTGTGCAGATTTAGGAGAAGCAATTGCCTTCAATTTTGTCAATTTTTTGTTGTTTTTCGATGAAGTGATGAATTTTGCTGAAGTGCTTCGAAGTGATCAAAAGGTTGATTCAGCCTCCGGCATCTAGGGATATCTAAGGAAAACGACCGAAAAAATGTTGTGACGATCACTCACACAGCGATTCTGAATAGACTTACGTAAGGAGATCTTCATCATATGATTATCTAAAGAGTTTATTATAGCCCCGACTCTGTAGTACATGTCTGTCGAATCAAATTCTGGACTTACCAAACTTCATTCTGATTTGAATTTGACAATCACTATCCATTTTTTTTTTTGAGATAACTGTCATGCGAATTTCCAATAAATTCAACTAGTGCAAAACACTGAGTTCAACATTTGAAAAAACTTGTCATTATTGAAAATAACAAAAGTATCAACAATGTTGTTGTATCCTTGTGGCTTACTTTATAAATATGAGCGAGCGAATCTACTTTGGCGGGTTTTCATCGCCGCAATTCTGCTGAATATCGCTAATAACGATATTAAATTATGGAAACGATAATGCCCTCCTATAAGTTCAATAGCTTTATCATAATTTTACTAGAAAAGCTAACTCCGCTCATAACTAGTCTAAAGCCAACCGGGATCGTCATTTAAACTTTTGTTTATCATATGTGTGTGTCCTTCAGGTATTCCACGTCTCTACATTTAATCTGAAGCCTTGAATTTTCACAATCAAGTATCAATCATGCATGCCTGCATACATGCTTTGGGTCTAATAAACATACACTCAATGGTTCCAACTAATAGCATTTATAATAACTTAATTCCATTCCTCTGACTATGGAAGAATTTCAAGAATTCGTGAGTATAAACAGCGTCTTTAGTAATTTATTCTTTGTCATGCTTGTGATCGCGGAGTGGAAATCATATGTGGTATATGAATAGAGTAGAATTTGTTGGAGCAATAGCGGTACCAACAAAACCAGGCAAATATTGGAATCATTAGCCTCAATTTCCATTGGACCATTGTAATAGTAATGATGTCAATTGCGCCGAGTATGATCAAGAGGGTGATGCCATCGATTTTTTTAAATGAAAATGTATTCGTTTGATTTGTCATCATAAGAAGCATCTTCAAAATGAGTATTCGTGAACACTCACAATGAACACATGGAAGAAATAGCATGTATGTATTTCTATAATTCCAAGAGCCTCTTCGATTTGTTTAAAACACTTGTTTCATCGAAGTACTTGAGGGAGTATTTGGGAGGCACGGCCACCATTTTTCAAAACATGTAAATTACTAGTTGATAACAACAATAGAGCATAATCACTCCCATCAAAATGTTAATGAATGAATAAGACTGAGTCTTCTCGTCATTCGAGAGCATGTGTTACTGCTTTGAAAGATTGTCTCCTGAACTATATTTCCTTATGGCGCTTGTGGAAAATCCTCAAGTTAGCAGTTCACATTTCACATACAATCTATACAGAAGCAAGCAATGGGGATTACATTATTGTAATTTGCTCCATGATTCTCCATCGAACAATGTTTTGTATGTCGCGGCATTGACATACATGTATTTATCTATTTATTTCTGTGACTTTGATACAATGGAACGTAATTCTCTCATCGCGCCATTGCATCTTTGAATCTACGTTTGTTGTACCGTGTATGTAAAGTTTGGGCTTCGGATAATGGACAGCAGCATAGTTTACTCGATAAATTTTCCGCTTTTTTTTGCATTCCGATGAATTCGGGAATAACAACAAAATGAATAGAAAGTAAAGTCTTTACCATAATTGTATAGTTTATTCGAATAATTTGAATCTAATTCAATTACATATTTAATTTTTCATAAGTTTCAAGGATTATGTGAAACAAATAAGTATTATAAGAGTATTAATAGAGCGCAAGTAAATTTCCCAATGCAATCTTGAGACCGCGAATTGTTCTCCTAAGCAGGTAAACAAAGGAACTAGTATCTTCAAAGCCGGTCGGTTCGTTCAGGTAAATATAGTCTGGTAAGTCACCTTGGAGGAAGGACGCTATAGCGTTCATTTTGTCGATATGCGTAATAAGTTTTAGGGCACATACAATCGAATGACGAATCCATGTGTATCTGGATTCGTATGTATCTATGTGTATGATTGGAGAATTTGTTCCGTTTTAATCAAAATCTTACAAGTATGAAGACGTTTCGCTGAGGACGTCCACTTTGCATTGGTGTGTTTTCGATTTGAAAGAGTTTGTTCAAAGCTTCTGGGTTTAATTTGAAACAACGATTGCAGGTCTTAATTCATAAGAGTTGCTTCAGAAAAAGATAATATATTCGACACCTCTGGGCATTAGCGACCCACTAACGTAGGTCGCTTATCGTAGGATATCTGTGCAACTCAATTTTATTCTGGACTATTCTACGTCTGATTTTGGACACAAAACCATAGTGTGACTTTTAAGAATCAATTAAACTGAGAATAAACTCCTGATGTAGCGATATTCCACTCCAATTTTCCACATGCATTGGCGTTTCTAAGCAAAATTTATTGGGTGTAGGACATAAAGACGTAGGCGTGGAGTGATATTCTCTCAAATTTTTTATTCATACAGAAAGCCTCACATCCCCTATTACACCGAAATAATGATTCTTAAATACATTGAAGCTCAGAAAGCTCGCGTTTAGTCACCTTGTTTCGTAGTCGTTTGGTTTTCAAGCTCTCCATATTGCAAAGCTGGTTTTATTTACTACATTGCGTATTCGTTTCTCTTTCTTTGTGATATCATTGCGTGAGCACGTACAGCGCTAACAGTTCGAACTAAATCCCGATATAACAGTATTCAACAAAAATAAATGGAATTATATTTGTATTGGTAACTTTCCTTTCATTTTCACGTAGGGCAAGAATAATCCTCTCAAAGGTTTTTCATATAACCCCAAGAAAAATGCAAGGCTTCTTCATCATGCTACAGACCAATAAGTTGTAACGGAGAGCACATTCAATTCATTGATTATGGACATGCCAGTGACCTGAAATGTCTCCAAATACCTGTGGTACATTTCTTGATAAGTACTAGGGCGTTGTGCCAAGAGTGGGCAGAGTAGCATGCACACTGCCTAAATGTAGTAAATGAATTTTTTCGGGTTTTGAGAAACAATCCAAGTTCGTTCTATCAATTCGACAGTACTTCGCTTGATATAAAGTAGCTTCAGGAATCGAAGTATTCAAGTATTCTCAAATCATTTCTATGTCTAAGCCTTGCCAATGTTTTTGAACGGCAAATGATTGGATGATTGGATATTGGTGTTTGTGGGAATTTTCGACGATCGTTTTTTCCAACCAGTGAAGGTGTCAGGAATCATTTGTATTCTCAAATACACTGTCTCTTTGGATATAATTTTTTTGGTCGTTATCTATCAACTCCAATACCTTGTACCGTCTTCAGAAGCTTTCATAGGTATAGAACTGGGGAGGGTCTCATGGAAAGCGTGTTTTCAGTTTTCGTGGAGTGCTAACTCTTGTTTCAGAAATCAAGAAACATTTCAATCATTTTCCCAAGATAATCCCCATAATCCCCAAATGATTTATCTTGTCCATATCCAAATGCCTTGTTTTCCGTGTATATTTTCCGATTGTATTTAACTGTCTGTTTACTTGTTATATGAAGAAAGACGGTTCAGGTGTGCGATTTCTACTTCAGCGTTGGTATTTAGTTTGCCTGTATAATCTTCAAGATGAGTCAGTAAGGCTCCTCCCAATTGGATTGCAGCTCAGGTGATTTGTGAGAGAAGTATACCAACCATAGACGCATTTTAAGGAGCAGGATCAGAATTTTTTGTTTGTTTTCATCGCCATCTCAGCCAAATATTTGTGCCCGTGACATCAAATCGTTCCGTTGTATCATCTGGCTAGGGATGAACTGACGTCTTCTTTGTATAGTCAATACAATATATAATAATATTTGTAAGGAAATAATTCATCGTTATGACACGTTAGAGAAATGAACGGATCTTATGCATATTAGAATGTGTATTGAGACCTTATCAAATTTTTGAACCTAGCCCCGCAAAAGATTGCGTCAGCGCTGAGTTTAAAGCTCACTTAGTCAGACCAATTTGATAACCTTTCCGCTGCTCCCATAATCATCAATGGGCGATAACAAATGAAGCGGTTAAAAGTGGGGCATCTGCTGTCAAACGCGGCCACAAGATTGCCGCCCTCATTTATCTAGATATCCTATAACTGCGCTCGAAACGACCTCTTCGTTATCCCACACAATCAGCTAAAATTTGAGGCCCATGGTCAAGTCCTGATTTGTAGGTTCGTTAATTTTTTTGTGGCGACATAAAAGGGCAATATTTTCCTGACAGTATGAGTTTAGTGGTCACTATCGCTGGCGCAACAGCTCAAAATGAAGTTTGGATGTCAGAATGTATCTTTTCCTCTCACTTTTCCCTGGGATTAGGGATTGTTTAGCGAAAGCACATTGTGTCCAGTCGTAAACCAAAATTTTTGAAAGAAAAAAACTCAGAAAAAAACCTAAACAAAAAATTTCGAAAACTGGCTTTTGTCACCTTGTAGATTTTCCATAAAATTTCTCAATGTTTCAAAGGCCAAAGCCACCGAGTTTGTTGGTCAATTCATTGTCGTCATTGCTCGTTTCTATTATCATCATAAAGATATTTGCAAAAGTAACTATTTCAGTGCTTGCCGTTTCCACTCGGTTTATGTAAACACTGACGTCGTGTGTTTTGTATTTATCAACTATTGGAAGAAAAAATAAAGAAAACTTTGTTTGTCTGCCTTCGGTGGATAGTTCCGTCTGCGTGCAAAAAATTAAACCACTTCGGCTTATGTAAGCATTGTAAATACTCTTGGATGCGTTCCCGAGGTCGAATCTGTATACAAAACACACGAATGGTATTCGCATGGCGCTAAGGTCGCAGCTTTTGTTGTATATGCAAGCCGAGATTTATTGCAACACCTCACACGGAGCAATGCAGTTGTTTTTCTTGCGATAGTGAATATCTGAAAGTTACTGTCGACTGCACATCGAAGCAATGAAACGGCCGTGTGGGGAGCAAAGGACGAAGATGGTTGATAGTATGTAATAGCACTGGATTGTAATTTCAGTAAAATGAAACCGGCGAAGTGTTGAAGTACATTTCCCAGTTGCTTCAACTGCGCATTATTTGAGCTCCTGTTTTATGGCTTCAGATGACCAAGCTCCAAACACTGGTCGCGTTTTTGGCACCCGGATCTAAACTCACTGCGAGTAGTAAATACCATTAAGTGTTAAGTTGGCTCCAACAATGGCGCTGAAGAAAAACATGTTGAAGAAATGTGGTGAATGGGACCGCAACCTTTAGGTTGTGAATAAAATGAAAAATTCATTGGATGGCCGCCATATCGCTCTGGAAAGACAACATACCGAACTTAGTAGAGGACAACTTGTATACACTTGAGGAAGATCAGTTGCAGTTGGAGCAGTTTCCATTTGGCGGAGTCGCGGCTTCGGCGCAAGACGTTGATTAATAGTCACATGAAACTGTTAAGGTCTGCAGATCATGACTTGTCGGCATAGCTTTGAAGCAGGTTCTGCGTCGAGCCATTCGAAACTAAAAATGCAAATGCACGCATATGCAAAGAATCTGTATCTCTTCAATTAATGAGCTTGAATATCTGGTGCTGTTGATACCATAGCGCGAAGATGAGCTGAGCCGGGCTGCCACATCGCGAACAGACCAATGCTAACTTTTTCACGGAAATGTGCCTGGATCTCGTTCCATGAACTAATGACTGTATAATGTATAATGACTGCAACAGAGGATTAGAAAGGCGGCCGCGCATTCCAGCAAAGATGCTTTTCTTATCCACACTATCGATAACTACATTTACTCACTTTTTCTTCCGCTTCACCCTCTCGAAATGCCAAGCTAATTTGGTCGAGTTGGAATTCCTTTCTAGCCTTCGCTGGCAGTAGAAAAGAGCAAACTAGAGTGCAAATACTTTGAAGATATTTTATGCAGAAAGTTAAATTTATGCAACGCAAGGCACGAGGAACGGTAGTCGCGCAAATCGGCTGCTTGTTTGTTTCCCTGCATGGGAAAAACAGATTTCTTAGGTCTTTTGAATGCAGCGCTGAAGAATTTTCATAGTCGTGATCACAAAAGTGAACGTGATTTAGAGGCTTCAGAGAAATTTTACGTCACTCACTATGGCCTCTATTCGATCTTTGACTTCAGACGGTAAGCGGCCGAAAGCAAGAAGTTGGAAGCGGCCATGGTGGCTTTTTGAGGTCAAACCAATGGAATGTTCGTCTATCGAAAAGCCAACGCCAAAATGTTGTCGAAATTTATTTTTCATTCTCGGTTATTTGTTTACTATCGCTCAGATTTATGTCATCGTTGGCGAATGAGTAATAATTGAGACAGTATGTTACGCTTTATGTTTCATTTTTGTTTCTTCAAAGAAAGGTAGAGAAAGACAGCGAGCAAACTTAAAGGAATGCGATTAGTTACGAACCGTTGAAAGTGGTAAACGTGGAATTCCCAACATTTACGATTCCAGTTTTAAGCTCTATTAAACTTTTCCAATTTCTAACCGAGCATTTGCATGCAAACTGTTTAAATCTTCAATTTTCGCATAGGTTGGTATTGCTTTGGTGCATCGTGGATAGTGCAAAATACCAACAATATTATACTTGAATGGGGTTAAAGCAATTTCAACCTATCCACAATTACACCTCCGATTTTTGAAAACAGTGGTTGCTATTTTTAGCTTATCTAGTTTTCTTGCTCCTTGCGTCACTTTGTGATGCACTCAATTGTAAATTAGAGAAGGCTTGGGACAACAATATGACTTGTTATAAACAATAAATATAAAGAATAAATATTTGTCACTCAAGTTAGACTTGGTAAGGCAAAGTAACACAGACATTGAAACACACAACTCAAGCCCACTATTCCCATCTAAAATATACTTAGATTGCCTCCGTGTTGTTATTTGAGCCATGAAAAACAACAAACTGTTTTTTTGACTTTTTGAAACTACGTAAGCTTCCTGTTTGATATTACTCTGCTATTCAGCATCGCAATATACGATTTCAGACCAAATCAGATGCAACTTAAGTTTTTTTAAATTACAGCTTCAAATCAATACTTCCTGAAAAATATAACACCTCATATCAGTGTATTTATTGTGGAATTTATTTATTTGTCAGTTTGCGAGACAAAGTATGTGTGTACGCAATGAAAAGCAATAAACATATTCCAATTTCATGGAATTTTAAATTCCACATAATTCCACATTCCACATAAAAAACTGAGCAATTCTCTTAAATGAAACAGAAAAAGTATTTGTGCATAAGAATAAAAACTTGAAATTTAATTTAATTTAATTAATTTAATTTAATTTTTTTGAGAAAAGTAAAAGCCTGATAATGCGTTGGAGAATTTTTGCATTTTAGGACCTTCATAAATCGATTCGGCACAGATTGAACCAAAATAGACCTAACATGCCTAAAAATTTTGCTCCTTTCATCGGTAATGACACTTATAAGAATTTCTTTATAATTGTGACGTGCTAACGTATCCTACGTTGCCACAAATCCCATAAATGCTCGATGGAATTGTGGTCTGAGCATTGCAGACACGTACATTACTGATGATTAGTATTGTACAACAAAGAAGTTTCACATTGTCTGCCATGTACTTGGGATCGTTGTCGTGCTGGATCTAAATATCCTTACCAAGTGTTTTCGCTTTATACTGGTTTTCAAAATGATAAGATAACTATATTGATCCATTGTTTTGTCAACAAGAGGTAGCTCACCAACTTCTTCCGCTGCGATACACCCTCAGATCATAACACCATTTCCACATTGTTTAACAGTTGGTGCGAGATTTTCCATATCGAGGGCAGTACCGCTCTTTGGCCACATTAACTTTTTTGTCTTGATTCCCAATATGCAGAAATTGCCTTTCCATCCCAGAATAGCACGTGTTCCGTGAGAGAAAATTCTAGAGGCTCATTCATATACTCATTTGCAAATTTGATTCGCTATTTCCTTCTGATACGAATGGTTTCCTACGTGAAATTCGTTCCCCATATCTATAGTTTTTCAATATTCCCCGAATAGTGTCTTCGTGGTTGTCCTTACCAAAGCCATTTTTAAATTTTTTACAAATTTTGGAAGGAGTTACTCTCGGATTCTGTTTCTCTGCCTTTAAACTTTGGCTTTTCTCACGGCGGGTCGATTCTTTTGCCCGATCGAGACGACACAACGCTTGGACACAATAGAGCCAGTTTTTGAAATGACTCAACGGGACGAAAGAGTGACTATTTAGGACTATTTAGACTACTAGGACCATTATTTTCTCTATTTCAAGCAAAGAGTTACGTTTTTTTTTATTTAAGCATAAATTTAATTTCATTAAAAATAATAATAAAGCATAATCTTCCGATTTAGGTGCCTTCCAATATCGGCCGTCACAAAAACCTTAAAATAATTTGGCTTACTTCAGAAACTATCACCGAATGTTGATCTGTACGGAAACTTTTCTGGTCGAAAGTGCTTCCATGTATTATTTTATAATAAAGATTTTGTTGGAAGCTCGTATAGTAAGTAAGCATGATTAAGAGATTGTCAAATTTCATGGATATTTTTAATTTAATACGATTATCGATTCTTTTCTGCCAAACGTTTGTGCAGAAACCTTTGAAACGGCCCTTAGTAAAAAGCCATAAGCGCTACGCCAGTAAGTAAAGCCTTGGAAGATGTTTTGCGGTTAAGGAAGGCATATAATGGCACTGTGTTTGTTGCTTAGGATTTATTTATATTTTTGGTCATGATTATACCACGTCTATCTCAAATGAGGTCTCTGACACTGTCAGATATTGATAGATTGTTAGCGATGATAGTGCAAGTAGAAGAGCTGTTTGAAAAGGAGGAGGAGGTCTTCCCAGGTCCACATGTGCGGTTGTAGTGCCACGACTATTCTGCTCATATTAAGAAAAACATAAATAAGTACTTTGGCTATCAAAACAACATGAAGCTGAAAAAATATTACCGTAGCAGGACGATGCTGAAATGATTAATTTTTAAAACGAAAGAAAAGATGGAATCGATGAACTCGATTAAATTTATCATACCTACAAAACTAGTGGAATTACTACCAGATGACTTATGTGTTTTGTCAATGGCATATTAGACAAAGCTTCAGTGAATCCAAATATTGTGTTCAGCCTAAGTTCAAATACGAAAGAAAGCAACTACCAAGGAGACTATTTTCAGCAACTAGGACTCAGTCTTGTCAAAGCACACATGGGAATTTGTGGTCAGAGCATACAAGAGGAAAGCAGCGAAGACCAGTACAAAGTAGGTACTAAAAAGAATTTAATCAAAGAATATCAAAACGAAGAAGAATATTTCGAGTGGAGAAAGTCCATCAGCTGTTGGATTTGTGTAAGAACCAAAGGATTCGCTCAACATTCGGACGCGACGCTTGTGATAACCCTCACAGGCACTTATATTTAAACTGTTCTTCATTTTTTTTTTAGCTATGTTTCCAATGTCTGTAGTATTTACAATATTTTTTAGAGGGTCATTGTTTAGTTTATTACAAATACTCTCTGTATCCCAGTTTTTCCTTAATAAATGAGTATAAAAGGAGCGCGTACAATGAACGCGGGGCGGAGGAGTGAGAATTGTTTAAGAATGTAGTATTGTCGACTAAAATTCCCTAGAATATTTTTGCTTTAAAAAAAATTCAGGCAAGGTATACTGGACTTATTTCTGGACAAATAAGTTACTCCCTGTTGTTTTTCTTTGTTTTAATAATGTCTATTGGTCAAAATATTTGTCATCTGAACCTTTGAAAGCCCAATAAGCCTTAGGGTTTATTTATCTGAGATCTTTGAATATTTCCCGGCATTGGCAAGAGAGTAAAGTAGAGCAGTGATTACCCTTCTGGGTAAAATAAATTGATAGGTGAGAGGACAAATATGTTTGCGTTGAATGCGATATTCGCGGGAAATTGGAATTAGCCACAGAGGTACTGCTAGTTTTTGTTTGTATTTTTGGCGAAATCATGTTCTTTTAAGCCATTCTGTCGTTCTATCGGTTCAGCTCATAATCTCTTAAAAGGGTCACTTGGATCTATTCAGAATTTGAGTGTAGCATAAACCAACGAATGAGCGCAAGACGCATGATCCCTTTAAATACAACTTCGAAGTTCTTTTTCTGAATTGTGATTTACGACTGCTTAACTCTTCAAATTAGACATTGCTTATAAATGGAACCGCGTATGGGATGTAAAAAGCATTATAAATGTGTGGAATGGAATGTGTAAATGTTTTTGATTGATCATCAAAGAGTTTCACAATATGTTGACTATTACGAAACACTAAAAGCTGTTTCATACAAATATTAAATATCATCGCTTTTTACGCTTGCTCTAGTAGCCTGGCACTACGCGGCCAAGTCATGAGCATTTCATCAAATACAATGCAACCCCCCCCCCCCTCCCTAAATACATAAGACTTTACTATGGAATGACATTGTATATTGTATGTGTGAAAATTTAAGTTTCGTAACTAGAATTCTAGAAATAGAATGGATCACAGTCAGATATGTATAAATAACCGACCGCGTGACTCAGTGATAATTTAAGGAGATCTATCTGGCTTTATGGTGGATCGAATGGTTAGTTTATTTGCTTCAAATATGTTAAATATTACGTATTACGTATTACTATGAACGTATTACTACGCCCGCAACTACTTCCAAATTGAACTATTCCTATCAGAGAGTAATAGTGGGGAAAGATTATAATCCTACAAAAACTAAAAATTTTCATGACATTTTCTGCGCGGTACCCTTAAAAGACCTAGATCAAATGCTGCATTCACCGACTATCCGGCTTGCTCTGTCATCATCATTATTCACTGTAGTTCATTCATTATTTCCTCCGTCGAGTTTTCCGTTCCGCGTGTGTACTATTACTATTTATATTTTCATTATCATTGAATTGTTGGGAAATGAACCAGCACGACGACGCATTTTCTCGGCATTACGTAAGTGAATGATTGGAGCGACTGGCAGAAGTCTCTGCAATATTGTGTCGGAGGAAAAATTATGCATTATAGAATATGCGCATTCATTAGATACTACGCACTGCGATGCGGCTTCATTCATCAATCAATGAAACTATCGCATATACGTGCAGTAATTTTGCAACTAGAGGATATGTGACTGCAAAATAAAAAAAAATCAACCAATACAAAAGACTGATTTTCAACTGAATTTAAAAGTCGTCTGAGGAAAAGTTTCTTCTTAAAATCCATTTACTAGAGGGAACAAGAATGAGATAGGACCTTTATTCTTGACTTAATCAAGCGTATAGGCGATAGGTAATAAAAAGGACAAATCAATACATGGACAGGGAACAAGAGAATGAAAAAACCAACAGATTTTCGAAAACTTCATTTACAAACTATTCATTTTAAAAGTTGCTTCTACGATAGGAGAGCACTTTTCTTATCCAACATGTTAAGTAAGTGGTCTATTAGCATACCTTTCAAAGTAACACGAACCACTCAACTTGCAGCACAAAAGCCCTTTCGTATGCATATTCTACTTGGAGGAGTAACTTTCCAGCAAGAGCCAAAAGTTATCTTAACCTATCTAACTAAAGGGTACTTAGCATGCATCCAGCAACCCATGCATAGTGCATGTTTTATAATCAACTTGTTTCGAGTCTTTTGATGGTCTTTTAGCGGTTGAAAAACAACTAAATTGCTTCCCTTACTTCCGACACGAGATTTACGTTTTATGAATTCTTGATGACATCCGTGTAAAGTTATAAGTTGAACCACTCAAAAATACAAAACTATCAAATACTTACGTTTGTTTACAGATAAGGATCGCATACAGGCGCCAATTGTAAAAGTTCGGCAACTGATTGCCACACAGCCGCGTCTAAAGATCAAAGTGCTAATAAATCATTTAACAAGTATCCACAATTAGTGTTCACTTGTAACAACTTAGTACGGCAAGTGATAGGACAGCCCGCGGAAATTCCAAATTTTAAAACCCCTTGAATTGGGGAAAATACTTTTCGCGCGCTCACGCGTTCCAGCAGTGCTTATCAAAGGGGCGTTTGATAAATGTTAGGAGTCATGATCTGAAGCTATGCTTCAAGGAATGGGCATTGTACTGCATTATAACGCTTACAATTTCGAAACTAGAAAATTTTTACACATGTGAATATTGCCAATGTTAATGTTTTACCCAGGAAAAGCGATAAGCTATCGTGCACCGCATTCGCCAGTGTTATGTGACATATGTACATATGTAAAGTATGATAGATTCCTAGTATATAGTGATTAGTTTGTACTTAGAAAGCGGATTCTCCATTGATTAAACACCCAACGATTTTCATTTCTCGAAACATACTTAAAAGTAGTTACTTTTTATTTAATCATTTGCAACGTGTCATTTTAAGGACTTCATAGTGGAGGGAAATACAGCTATGAACGCAACGATACGTTTAGCTAAGATCTCCCAACTTGTAATTCATGTGAAATTGGTTAGCACACAATTAGCCAAGTAGAAAATGGCAAATGGATAAAATGTTTCAAGCATTTCGCATACAATAAAGGATTTGAAAATGATTAATAACTCGCCGCTTCGGTGTATCTAATTAAATAAAAACAAAGTACTCAAATATCTAAATACTGATAATTGAGTTTAAAGAGTAAATTTGAGAGTAAATTTGGACATGAAAATCACGTGTTGAGTGAATACCGACAGAATTTTATCAGCAACATATTTTGTGGGCAGGGACATTTCGCTTTGAAGGTTAAACGACGTCCAAAATGTAGCTATAAAGTTTAATAATGCAATATTCAATGATAAGCAGATCTCAACTACAGTCACTATTTCACTACGTGGAGGATATGCATCGACAATATATGCATGTTATGTATCGTTGTGCGTTCTATTACTGTTTTTTTCCGGTGAAATACTGCCCTTTATAAATGAGTTTTTTTATTTTGAATTTCCGCTTTATCACTTTCATCATCCTTAATTTCTCTGCTCAAAACAATGCTAGTGCATTTGTCTGTCTATCGCATTTGTCCTGCACCAAATTTAACTAAGCCAGTTTTATCGCAATGATATGTCCTAGACGATCTACCGAATGCGATGCATAATTGTTGAGTTATTGACTTGCGGACTGTACACCATGTCATCATGCTTCATCGAGAATGACATACTAATCATCCATTCGAGATTACTTCCGTAGAGTCCAATGAATGAATGGTTGTTTACGTTGTCCGACTAGAAACTACCGGAACAAACCAGTTGACACGATGCAAAATATAATGCTCTCGTCTTTTGTCCAATGGCTTTTTAGACGATAAATTACCGTTAGCCTTACTTCTGTTAGAGTAAGTGGTTATGCAAGCTCATAAATCAGCGGCTCGCAACATTTTCTTGCAGAACATGTAATTCATTAAGTTCATTTCTGCTTCATAGTAGGCAAAGAGCAATACGGTTCCATTGATATGTTCACTGAATTTCTGAAGACTCACCGCAAGCTTGCAGAAAAAATGCTAACTCACTAATGAGTTTTTATCAATCACGTTTGAAATTTTAATTGAAAAACGCATTTTCATGAACTCAAATTAAGTCGTAGGGTATGACAAATCAAGTCATCTACCGTGTCTTCGCTACTTATCAATAACCGGGCGAAATTATCGGGAGGCAAGCACCTTGTTCGTTGATCGTAGCAATTCTTGTGTAAACAAAAGAGGTCATACAAAAAAACTGCAGCAACTCGGAACTAAGCTGGAAGTCTATATTTGCAAATACAATCTAATTAAATAAATATATATTATCGAAGCGTAAGTTTCAAATAAAAGTATTGACACTGTCTGCAAAAAATTTGCCAACAAGGCTAAACGACTAATTCCGGAAAAAATTGCAATCATCATAAGGATCATTGGTTTAAACATATGCGTCAAGCTTCAGGGCTGAAAGTTTTAGAATCTTATATTGTTAAAATTTCAGAAAGCTACATGAACTATTTCATCGGAAAACATTTAATTAGGAAAACCAGGACGAATAGCAGGACGACGTGAGCATTTTTTCTTCTTTCCTCAAGAATTTCTATTCCATTTTATAAGTTTAATTTGATCAATGCAAATATCAGAATAATTGTTCTCTTCCTATTCCGTGGCTTTTTGCATGTAAGAATGTTTGTTGTTATAATTTTGGTTGAAACTGGGTAGCATAGTAATCCGAATAAATTAGTTTCCGGCATGCAAAGTATCGCATACTTACTGCGACGCAGAATACCAAAATTAATAAGATCAGGAAGCTTTCTTCCAATTCGACACGGCGTATTATTCTATTTTCCTTATACTGTATTCTGTACGAAATAATCAAATTATCCGCCTTGCATGTCAAGATAATTGTCTGCCCCTATATATTTTTGCATGCATGGCCCCTATGCACCGCACATTTCTGGTTCATGCAGGAAAATTTCTGGAAAGTGATAGCGAAAAATCAAGAAAAACGCCATGAGCCGAGGAGTTAATAAAGTAATAAGCATGTGCAAAGGTGAATCTCTTGTCATTGAACATGCTACTACGACAACATTACCATCACATGCTGAAACAATTGGCACTTCCTGCATTACGACGACCTCCACTTAAGGCAACGGTTACAGTTGATATCTTCCGTTGCAATTCATTCATTAATTCAGTCATTCATATGTGCTTAAACATTCATTCCTTCGTTACGATAGAGCTCCGCCGAGACTATATGGGAAGAGGTTTCAGCTCGGGTCATCTTTGTTTCGCGGTACCATTTAAGGGTGCATGTACAATAGGTGGAATGGAAATCAACTTGGGAACCGTTTCAGATCAAACTATCGAATAGTATCAACTAAGTTGTATTAGTAGAAATATTTTCAAGCATACTTCGTACAGTGACTGCCAAAACCATGTCTCTCAAATATATCTGAAGTTTGTATCGTTCTCAAATTTTATCACTTTTTGAATGTTTTCGGATATTTTGACACGACATTTTGGTAAATTCTAATAGTAATTTGAATGAGTGTGAATTGTGTGCAAACGAGAAGAGTGAGGGAAATTTTTGAAATCAATAGTGAAAAAAGACGACAGCAACGCGTTTCCAACAATGAAAAGACGACACATTTTCCTCTAACCCAGTTAAATCATCACCAACGCTGTCAAAGTTTTATTTCAAACGTGCTGGTACTTTTCGTAAGTTTTCAACCATGATAAATAATTACAGGCTTCGCCTATATTTCTTTGTTAAACAGGATATCACTCTTAAGGGCAAGAAAAAGGCATGGCTCATCTTTCTTCGTAAATGATCTGAGTACTTTTCAAAAAGGAGATACCATTGAACTATCTATCAACGATGTCTATAACTAAAATTCTTTCTACAGAGCACAATAAACTGCACATTTGTTCACAAAATCATTTTCGATTAGACCTGATTTCTAAAATTCTAAGATCATGTTTTTTTCTTCCTGAATTAATACCGCAAAGATTATAAGAATTAGTGTATTGAATGCACTGAGCATGACAAATTCTCGGACTGGATGAAACTTATAAAGAAATACACATAACTGAGGTTTTGAGTTCATAAATCGTTTCGGATTTTCTTCATCTTTAATGAAAATACTTTCCAAAAGATACGTTCGCAACTTCCTCTTTAATAAAAACGTTGACCTCAAAAGATACGTCAACAACGATCCTATCATACTTGTTATATAGCACTTTGAGCCAATCTAAGGGCGCATTGTATCTAGAAGGGTCGCTTTGCGCTCGTCATATTAGTATTAGGATGGAGAATCAAAATGAAAGCTATTGAAATATTACGTAAAATTTTCTTTTTGAGCTGAGACTTCGACAGTAACTTGCTGACAGATATAAGTTGTTAACGAACAGTAGGCTAAATAGCACATGGCGAATAGTTATATTCCGCATCATTTGTGACTGAATTGACCTCATCGACTTGATTGGGTTGAAGACTTTAGGATCCGCGCCATACCACTCAAGAAATGTCAGATGTATTTGAAATAACAAAATTGAGAAATACCCACGTTTTCCACACTTGAAAAATCATTTGCCGCAATTTGGTTACGTATGCATGCTCAAGGTTCAGGTTTTTCATGAATTAATGAAGCAATTCGGGCCCTAATGGCTTCCATCTACGATTCTCTGCTGAAACTTCATGAATCTGAGCCAAATTGTCATGGTGATTCAGGAATGCAAATGTGGCAGAAGACGGAAAAGGTCTTCGAAATAATATAGTATGTCGTCATAATCAATTTTCAAAGCAGAACTTCATCCCACGAAGGTCAAACGAAATTCAAAATAAAAAAAACGGAGTTCCACATTTGCCTTTATGATTAGCAAATACAGGCCTGTTTCTATCTTTATACGACAATGGATACGTCCAACAGTTTTCCCGGTTCAGTACTAGCTAATGACGATTTCGGGGGATAGGAATTTCGGAGCATTAACTTTGCTATCGTCCGGCGGAAATTTGATGTCAAATTTACTTAAAGCGTTGGGCCTTGACCGGGAATGAAATTTCAAAACATAGCTACACAAGTTTCTCGCGAACGAAACTTAAAGGTTTGTCCAAGACACAGCTCGAACCCTACCAAAACCTATTTTGAATAATTGTTGAAGAAGGTTGGAAATTGCATTAAAGATTTTATAAATAATTTGAATGTCAATATTGTTTTATGCTTTGCAACATTAGAAGTCCCACATGCTAAAATGATAATAACATCGAAATGTAATTCTAGTTATCTGTTCTAGTTATCTAGTTATCTATACATCATTTTTCGAAATCAATACTTTCTTCTGTATTCCAGGAGGCAGTATCCATGGGCTAGCCTGTTTATGGAGACACCTTGCACTTCTTCAGTGGTTTCGTGCCCATTTTTCATCACTGAATGGAAATCGGTTTGGACTCAGGCTCATAGTGAAAGGCCTAACATTCAGTCGCATTGTGGCCCACACCTGCGTATTTGGTTTCACCAATGAAAGCAAACAAATCTCGAAAACATTCAATTGGATGACGCATTTTGCATGGCATAACCATTGCTAGCACCAATTTTGTGCATAGCTCAACTCAGTTGATACTCCGATTTTTTCTGTAAACAACTTCTTCTTTGAAAATTGGTCCTTTATAACGATTTTTCAAGTTGCTTGTGGTAGTCAGCTGAGCTGGCTGCCATGTTTTGCTGACTGAAGACAGTGACATTAGTAAATTATTATTTTACAAGTACAAAGGCCTCCTAAGCAGAAAATATCTCCTTTATAATAGTGTAAGAAGGTTATCTTGTATGAAGGAACTCGGTAGCTCCGTGGAACTCATATCCCGTCATGAGGGGATATGACTCGTTTCTTAAAGATTGACTCGTATCTTCTTCAACTCTATCTAAATGATAAACTGATTTTTCAACTGAAACAGATTTAACAAGTGATTCACGAATGGAGGGGATTCCCTCCCATATCTCCGTCCCGCGAACTTTACGATCTACAACAGCAGTTAGCGGTGTAGGAGTTGGGAAAGTTTTCGGAGAAAATTTTTCCTGCATGAAATTGGAGTAATTTTTTAATGGATTATTCAAAGATAATCCATCCTCACGCGATTTTTAAAGGAAAAATTCTCTTTGCGTTCAGCATACTTTTCCCTGTACATTTCTTGCAGGACTTATGAATAAAATGATATTTAAAAGGACATACCCGGCCAACAACAGTCCACGGATTCCCAAGCGAGGCTTCTTAGTTTTCCGGTCACCTGTTTTGAATGACGATGACGGAAGTTCTAGTGCCACAAAAAGAAAAGGGAAGGAGGGAGGATCTTCCCAATGTGAAATGTGAATTCAATTCGCGAGTAAATATTGTGTACGTTCAGTGTGATCTTACCTTTAGACCTCCAGAAGAATTCTTTGGGCTCGATTTGGAATCTGCTTACGAACTCTGCTATTAAAATTATGACCGCATTCCATTGCCTGGAAAATTAGTCTCCTACTATGGATTCGAAAGTCTGACTCATAGCGCAGTGGCAAGCAAGTTGGTGGATACCAAGCGACTTCGTTGTCTCTACCATATGAGTGGGGCCCAGCAGAATTCTGCTTGAAACAGCAGCAAACTCGCTGCCGCGACAGTTGTGAACGCGAGCCGAGCTCATGCTGCCCGGCCCACCATTTCGCTACAACTGGAACAGTTTTGAGTTTCCATTCACCGAGTGACTCAGCGTTGGGGCGGACAGCTGGATGCCGCCAATTGCTACCTAACAAGTCTTTTGCAGTTTATTCGTTTCCAGCTTGATTTGGAAGAACCAGTGCGTTGGCATTGATTACACAAGTACCGAGGAGTTGGACTGGTAGGAAGTCCAACAGCTGCAAAGACAGATCTCGTCCGAGGAGACAACGCACTAACACCGGGCTGGAAGCAATCGCGTAAACAGAAGGAGCTGATTCGATACAAATCCGCGTCTTTGAATTTCCACTCGCAGGTCCGCCGCTATCCAAGGCGACCTGCATCTGTTCACCATCTGGAGAGTAGTTTCGAATGCAATTAAGCTAGTCCATATTGCGCGAATTGGTCAAAGCTTACGTAATTTGCAAGCATTCGATGCAGAAATGCTTCGCGTTGACCAAAACAAGCTGCAAGCAACTGAAAAGACCTTGCTAGAGGCTCGGCCTCAGTGTGATGCAGGCATATGCGATTTCTTTGAAGTTCTGTCTTTTCACCGAATGACAGCATAGGCTCAAAATAGCGAGCATATGTTCAACGCGACTGAGTCTATTGCTCGAATGGTAATTGGGCGGATTAAATTTAACTCCTCTTTTGGTATCGCGCCTAACATGTGGCTCGTAATTGTAATCTTTACATGTAACCAACGCTTGGATTTCCATATTTTGCCAGGCATCGAGAGGTCTGAACTGTCGCGGCCTTAACACAGACTTCACGAAAGAATTGGAACCAGAATTTCCTTTTAAAGGATGGGTCAATTTCAGCGGGGCTTGTTCAACCAACACTTTCGGCACCATATGGTCGTGGATGGAGGATGCAGACATTGAACGAAACAAATGGTCGCCCATTCCAAAACACAAATTTCACAAACTTCGACAGACGAACTGTTTCCACATGAACGGGAGTCTGGCGCTTTTTCAGGCAGTAAGCTCCTGTGAGGCGTGCGCCACATCATCCCCACCAGCAGACCAGGCCCGAAATAGCCCAAAATCTCTATTTTGGTGGCAATGTGTAATTGGAGCAGTATTACATTTTTTAGCTGGGCACGTTTCTCGTGTTTATTTACGCTGTCTTAATTAGCCGACAAGTAAAATAATTGCGTGAGGTGTAATTACGAACGTTTTAACCATCAGCTCACACCCACATTTGGATCAGCATGGCAAAATCTTTAGATTGTTGTTCCTCTTCTCCACCGAATTGATTTCGGTTGCGTTTCTTCGCTAAGGATCAACATATTAATGTACTTCTACTTGCTTTAATTATTTTTTGTATCTTTTTTCTGTTTGCTTACATCTATCAAGACGAGCTTTAGCCGTCTGCATGTTTGTTAAATATATATTGCATCAACAAAAGAATCGTCAAGGTTACGAATAATAGTAACGATTTGGCTAGTAGTTGGCCTTCTGGTAGGCAATTTTTTTCTATTTCAAAGGAGCTGCAGCTGATCCGCACTGTTAGAGCAAGCTTGTTTTCAAGGACACTTCCTATTAACTTGCCTTGAACTTATCCAAGTGATTTTGTTGATTGGTATAAAATAACAAATTATAAATGAAAAAATAACTAAATTAGTCACTCCACGACATATAAGACGTATTATTTTGATTGCAATGCACTACATTCCTTCTAGATGGAGTTTGTTGTTTGCGGTTGTCCGAGAAGAAGACCAAACAATTTGAAGACTTTGTGGTCAGACTAATAGCGAATTCATCTAGTCTAATTAGACAAAAAGGGAACCGGAAAACCAGGTATATTTGAGCAACTTGAATCTGTAAATGTCAATTCGAATATCATCTTATGGTTGGGAAGGTTGAATTCACAGAAAACTCCAACCAGTTTGGACTGTATCAATTTTCGAGAAAGAAATTGTAAAATATTAGGGTGCAAGGATCACAAAGTCCATGGACACACAGTGACACTATTCCCATTAAAACTACATGAGCTGAAAATTCTCGGGATTTTTAATGAAAACAAGCGTTTCTGGGCAAAGTTATATTTATTCCTCAACATAGTTGCCTTCGAGGGCGATACACTTGGTATAGCGATTTTCCGACATTCCGATGCGTCTTCTGTAATACGAAACGTCCAAGCCGCCGAAATACGCCTCGGTTTCCGCGTTGACTTCCTCATTCGATCTAAATTTCTTTCCCTGGAGCCACCGCTTGCTGTCTCGGAACAAATAATAGTGGATGAGCAACCAATTCGAATCGTTATTGGTCCAATTTGGCCGTCGCTTTTATGGACGTGTGTGACGGTGTGTTATCGTGATGATTGAGCTTTTCCAGAACATGATCAAGACGCGATATTCATGTTTTTCCATTTTGTCTTTTGTCACTCAAACGACTGTAGTTTGTGAACGAATAAACGAAATGTCATGAAACTCCATACATAAACTAGTGACAGATGAGCCTCTCGAAATGAGTCTGAAATGTTCATTTTCTAGAGGTTCCACCTATTGAAAAAACTTTTCAACTCATGTTGTTGGAAAAGTTAATCAATAATTTGAAGGGAAAAAACTCTCTATAGCGATGTCTTATAATAATTCAAACATACTTGCTCAACAGGAGAGCCGTGGCAGGTAACTTATGAATGCTGTTATGAAGTACGTTCACCATAGAACCTTACACTTCCTGTTAATTAATGATTACCCTATTACTGGGGTATCCCAAACAAAACTGTCAATAACTAAGACTAGAAACCAACAGCTGATATTTCTCATATTTTTATCTGATGACTAAAACAGACACATTGGTTTGCTCTTCTATCGTTAGGTTTATTGTACAATATCGAAATAGCCTTACGATTGAAAGAAATTTATTTTGTTTTTGTTTGAGGTGTTTTTGGCAATTTCTTCGATGCTACCTCTTATATTCTTTCTCAGGATTGGGGCCTAGAAGCTCTCTTCCAATTATTCTTTCATAAGTTTATGTCCTAATTGTTTCCATTGCTTCCGACTTGTATGCGAAGCGAAGGTAAACCTAGGACTTTCACGTTAAAGTGTTCACAAAAAATCCTGGACTTCGTTTCAGCTCCATTCATGTTTTAGTAGCATTTGCACCAGAAACGTCCAAATCTTCGTTTTTTTTTTATGAGAAAAGCGAACTGCTCCTACTATTCGACTTGGTCGAAAACAGGTGATTTAATTCACGACGCATTAAAAAGGTTTGTTCAATAAAACAATCGTGGCCCTTGTTTATTTGCCAAAAGATTTTGGTAACGTTCATGTTAAAACTGACCGCTAAATAATAAAAATGGATGCTTGTTCTCTTTTGCAAAGAGAGTTTTCGCAACCTGCAAAACTTTCATAGGTTGTTTGGTGTCCCAAATCCTGTTCTATTGATCAAATCCTGTAGAATTAATAATAATACAGTAAATTCAATAGAAATTTATGCTTTTATGACAAGCAATATTTTCCATGGCCCAATCAAGGGATCATAATAACATTAACATACATAATTTCCAGGAGCGTTGCTGTATTCAGAACTATCAACAGTATACAATCTGGTTAATGCGAAGATAAATTAATAATTGTCATTGACTTTTAATAAGACGCCATAACGCTCTGTTTTTCAGATGAATTTTAAGCCAATTCAATGTCGATTCGTTTGAAAATGTAACGAATGTGGTGTAAAAATCCTTCCCTGCCGTCCTAAATGTTTGAGTTTTTACAAGCATATGAAGGATTGAGAAGGTGATTTAATTCCAGGATAAGGAAATGAAAAAAAACTATTGATCGGGAGAAGCTCTCATCGACCAGAGTATCAGATATTAAACTTAATTCACGTCATTTTGTCCAGCACCGAATTGAAGATTCAGCGTCATGAAAAGCTGATACGAAGCAGATTCGGTCCAGGAGTCAAAAGAACTGGGTCCTCCAAAAAAGTCAACAGCACCATTCTTGAAAAATCTGATTGAACTCTAACACCAACTAACTACTCTGGAATAGTCACTTGGTTTGATTAGATAACGAGGCAGGTGAACTAATCCTTCGGAGCATATGATTCTGTGGAAAATAATGAATTCTACAATCTGCATCCTGGATAAATGTATTGTAATCATAACTTATGCAATTTAAGAACGATCAACAAACAAACGCCAAATACCAACAAAACCATCTCCTATAACTCGACGTCCAACAATAATTTTCAGCACTCGGAATAAGGATTTGATTCATATTGGAACGTATCGGTAACAAAAAATCGTAGTGATATATCTAAGTATAAATATTTAGTGGTCTTTAGTGGTCAACACTTTCATCTGCCTCAATGGTAACACTGTTCAAAATGTCAAACTTTTACCTTATCCGTTTAACTCAATACTTTTCAGCAAACTATTTCGAAGAATTTACACTTCAACAATGCTTAGCCATTTTTTGGAAACAAATACGTTATTATTGCCACACGGACAAAAACTCTCCGTAGGATTTTTTTATAATTGGTAATGTCAATTTGCCAACAATTTGCCAATATAAGCCATCTCACACCCTAAGTCGTTGTTCTGTGGGCACTTATGAAGACAAAAGAACGATTCGCGAACTTGGACGAATCGTCTTCCGAACGCAAATTCAACACGCGATATAAGTAAGAAAGTGGTGGATATCAAGATTGAGTTCAGTCCAATGAAGCCATAGATTACATTAAGATAATACTATTTAGAGATCTTGATGCCTTTATATAATCCTTTTGCAATATATTAGAAAAATCATAAGAATATCATAAATTTATAGTTTTGACGTCTCGTATAATAATTCCGATATGTGTCTAAACATCTTGATTTGCCTCCCGTTTTACCCAAATGGAAAAGTAGCCAACAGACTTCAACAAACCTATTTGAGGATATGTTTACGCTATTATGCAGGTCCATATTTAGTTTTTTTAATTTTAATAAAATTTATAACAATCAACTATTAACTATATACCTTAAGAACTATAAAGAAATGTATTGAATAATATGAATTATATCATTACAGTCAAATGACAGCTTTTCCATATACACTTCAAACCATCTTCCCTACACACTCAGCATGGATACAGGATCAAAAGCATTGATTTGATATGAAAAAGATAGCTCTTATATGTAATAATACCTGCGTTAGTTAGCTCCTATAAGTAGCTCGACGCCATTTAGTAAATTTAACCTGTATTTCTTATTAAAGAGTACGCCTTGTACTCCAAGGGACATGCTGTTTAATAACTTACAAATTGTTCCTTACACTGTAAGTTAGAAATAAACGTATAAGAAAATTTCAAATGCTGCAACCATTTTGACATTCAACCCATGCATAGGCGGACCTCCCGTTTCTATTTTCTTTACAACCTTTTTTAATAAGTCTTTTGCGCTAAGTCGTTAAAATTTGAAAATTTGGAATTTGAAAAAACTTCTCATTTATCTTCTGTAGCACAATATTCTCTGTAACTTTTGGTGGCTAAAATGAGCTATTTCCCCCACTTTTTTAATTTTAATGGTGATTGATGTTAACATTGACAAAGTGATTTTACACCCCCTTTCACTTTTCTTCGTTTTGTGCTCATTTTCTTTAAGATGCTTTTCAATGCAGGATGAATGTTCGCTCTCATTCAAAAATTAAACAGCTGATTATCCTTCCTACAGATTTGTGTACCCTTTCTATTGATAAGTGATAGAAATTAAAGTAATTTGTAGGATTCGAAGGAATCTTAAACAGGAAAATTTTCAATATACTGATAAATGATAGTGAGGGGCGTGGACAGTGATAATAAGTCATTTCAAGCGACTTGACGTTTCGCGGATATCAGATATTGCAAAATAAACGAAAGGGTTCAGAGACAGAAAAAAGTCACGCAACTTTCCGGGCGTTGGTGACCGTTTGTAATTAAGTAATAATGAAGTAATGTTGTAAAATTTTCAATTTTTTGAAAAAGATCTTTGTGCTCCATTTTCAATATATTTCAATAGAACATAACATTTATTTCACGATAATGTTAATATTCTTGATTCTGTTGAAGCTAAACTTGAATCCGAAAGCAGGTTTGTAATGCAAGCGAGAAACCCGCTTATTTTTGTCAGAAAATTGATTTTCATTTTTCAGCAATATGCCTGGTGTTTTGCTGCTGTAGGTCTTATGTGTAATAAAAATAAGAAGACTGTAAATCTGATCAATAAAATTATGCACACATTTAACGGCCGCTAGGCGCAAGGTTTTACGGAGGTATCTTATCAATAATTCAAACCCTGTTTCCCGTCGAACATTACTCAACGTCAAACTTTGTATGAATTCAAAAGGGCTGCATGGCAATAGTCCATTGTAGTACAATTTCCCAACTTTTTATGATAAACTGCAAACTGTTTGGTATTTATTTTTATTTCATACCTACCTCAATGCAGCGATATTCGAATCGTATATTCTTTGATTTATACGTAGAATGAAGTTTCTCCAGGCATGAATGTTGGGCAGAGGTGACATTTGGTCATGCACATAAGACTGATATTCTCATTTGAATATTTTGACGAATATTTTGGAAATCAATCAAGAATTCTAAGAAAACCGTCAGAAGTGTTTCAAATAAATTTCAAACAAATGAATAAACAAAAAAAAAGGAAACGTAGAATTATTTTCTTTTCGTTGATGTAAAACGATTTTTTGTAAATGATGTAAAACAATTCATTTTCATTTGTCCTTATATAGAGGATAACAATCAACTTAGCACTGGATTAATACAATATTTTGTGTTTCCCCGATTGCCACCTGTTGTAACTTTTATAGATACTTTATTTTTTTATAAACAGCTCTATTGAAACCACACCGGGAATTGTTCAAAGACAACCACGAATTCTGGACAGACAAACTACTTTAGCAATGTTCTACTTGAGAGAGAGTGTTTTCCTACAACAATTTATGTAATTATTTAGTCCCTTAAGAGATAATAAAGAGGTATCTTTTATAGACTGACAGCTACATCCGATTCGAAAAAGTTACCCGAGTGTCACGCAATTGTTGCAATCTACGCTGTATTCGTAAAATATAAATAAACTTGCTGAAAAGAAAATTTTTCGTATATTGTTTATTTTTTAAATTTATTCAATGGTATCTTTTTTAATACTGCCAAAATGAAATGAATACTTTACTACGGAGCATTAATGGGCTTCATTCTGATTCAGTTCTTGTATTTATAGTATAATTTCGGTTCTTAGTCAGCAACATACCTGCAAAGACACAGGAGCTAAATTTAATCATCTCCTTCGAACATATGTTGTCGAAAATATTGTTAAAAATATGTGATTCTGCGTTTGCAGAAACAAAATTGTTACAACGTTTTGAAATACATTAAAACTACTTTTTTAACAATCGATCGATTTATGTGGCAATCAACAGTTGATCCAAAGCGGCATTGTACAATTGTACCCATCTCGTTTCTCAAGGAGATGAGGGCCATCAAGGACTTTCAATATGACAGGCAACTTGTTATTCTAATCAATTCCATTCTACCTGCACGGCTTATTCTCATTCCACCACAGATGATAGAGTATTTGAAGGATTTTGTTTATCAAAAAAGGCAATTCACAGTGTTGTTCAACAACAAGATTAAGTGAAGAAATCATATTCGCATTACTATTCGGCGAATACACCCACACCAATGCAAAGAGTAAATAACGAGTAGTAACAATATGAAATAAATACTTTTGTTTTCCCTTGAATTTTGAGGTATGTAGACAGGAAGAAGTCTCAAAAGGAATATTTTGCCAATTTTGGTAATCAATGTTTACGAATCGAGGATACAATTGAAAAGCTAAGCTATCCAAAATAGGACAAATTAACGAGGAATGAGTGCTTATTCATACTTGTTATGGGGTCATAAATAACTTCAATTAGCCTTGCAAAATTTAGAGTAAAAAAGACATTAGTCATGAAAAAAAAACACTGAGCGGAAAACAAGGAGCTCAAGGAGAAAATGTAACTTTATTCAGAAAACAGAAATAGAGAAGTTACATTTGACGTCACTCACGAGTCTCTTTACTAACTGGAAGACAACACTATCCTTGAGCATTGACAATAAAAGTTATAAGAAAAACTTTAACCGACAAAAACGTTCCTTCCAAAAAAATTCCTTAGAATGTCAGGAATGAAGAAATTCAGAAGGACTTGAACATTGAAACTGTTGACAGATAATATAAGACTTTGCTTACATAGCTAGCCTTTGGCTCAGTTTCACGAGATTGTGGAACTTGTGATGAGTGACAGATAGCTCTCAAATTTAAAAAAAAATGTCCGCATGTCAAGTTTCAAAAACTTATAGCGTGTATAACTCCATTTCATATTAAAGGATATATGAACTTAGCAAGTGTTTGATGGTCTATGACCCGCAAAAATATTCAAAACAGACGAAGCCGGACAATTTTAGAAATGTATTTCTAAACGTTCTTCGATCGCCATCTAAGGTTTTAGGGCGAAAAATCGGGAGAAGGGACGGCAGAAACTGAGAAAGGACAGAATAACTGACCTTCCAGTCTAAAACATGGATGAAACCCAGTAGCTAAACTTAGTCATAGAAGGAAAAGTTGCTATGTCACCTTGCTTTTAAGGAGCTTAATAACTTTCCACAGTTGATCACGTACACAACAAATCATGAATTATGGCAGAGTTTTCATGAATGACAGGTCTAGCCCAACAATGACATAAAATCATTAGACTATCACCTACTTTCATTAGACCATGTGAAGTTCATGTCATTACAACTTCAATATACTTAACCTAACAAGTATAAATAAAATTCTCTTTTTAATTTAGCGTTTTGGTTTAATTTTTGAAGTCAATTTTCGACGGTAATCATTCGGTCTTTTTCAGTCGCTGAAGATAATCGCAGCTGTAAATTCACCGACTCACAAACTAGCGAAATGGCTACTGAACCGCATCAACAGTATCATCGATAACAACATATGTCCAAGAACTGTCAAAAATAACAAAGAAGTTGTCGCTCGTCTGCAGGATAGCGGAGGGATTAAAAGCAATGAGATTCTGACATCTTTCGACGTGAAAGCACTATTTCCGAGCGTTCCGGTGAGGGAGGCACTAACAATACTAGAATTACGACTATTAAGCGGCAAGCAACAAGATTGGACTTGGAGAAGAGAAGTGCGAGCGTTAATGAAATTGACGGAGTTATGCATGCAGGAAAATTATTTTACGTTTCGAGGAAGATATTTCAAAGGCACAGGTTGCGTCGCAATGGGGAATCCCCTCTCCCCACTTATCAGCGATGTGTTTATGTGCAATTTGGAAATGACGCTGGAAGACTTAGGTATGTTACCTCGGTTTTGGATCCGTTACGTGGATGATGTGTTGGCAATAGTGGAAAAAGACAACCTCGGAGAAACGCTTCGGAATTTAAATTCTATACACAAAAACATAGTCTTTACGATGGAAACGGAGGAACGTAACCAATTAGCTTTCCTGGATTTATGTATTCAGACAAACAACGGGGTATTTAACTTTGGAATACACAGGAAAGCAACACAAACACAAAGGACGATTCCGGCCACGTCCTACCATTCATTTACTCAAAGAATGGCCCCATACCACGCTATGATCCATCGAATGCTCAGCATACCGCTTGCAACAAACAAGAAACAAAAAGAGGAAGAATATATTATGCAGACAGCAAAAATCAATGGCTACAATAGTAATATCATCAAAAGGATAATAAGGAAAAAGGAGAGACAGATGGAGCTCCACAGTTTGTCGACACTCTTCGGGAAAAATATACAAGCCGAAAATACAAGAAGAGCTGCGATCAGACACACTCCAGCAACAGGAGCACTCAAAAAACTAATGAGTACAACAGGTATAGAGTTAATACCCACGAGTAGAAAACTCCAAATAAAAAGCAGAGTCAGGTCAGTCAAGGACCCACTTCGCCTAGAAGAACAAAGTGGGGTGTACAAAATCTCCTGCCCCGTTTGCAGTAAATGTTACGTAGGACAAACTAGACGTCTAGCCATCATACGCTGCAAGGAGCACCTTAGCGAAGCAGAGAACGGGTTGAAAAAGAAACGAAGCACACAGGAAATAAAATCAACGGTGGCAAAACATATTGTGGAAACGGGACACAAGATCAGGACGGAGGATCTAAAAGTGATCAAACAGGTAAGACAGTACCAAAAATTAGACGTCATCGAAAGCCTGGAGATATTCAAAATACCGAAAACCAACAGGATGAATCAAGATCAAGGTAACGCCTATTCATCTCTTTTCAAATTCACCCAAAATAATAACCTTATGAGGGATTAAGCCTTACTGCTAAATAAGTTAGATAAAGGTATACTGCCAATAAAAATAATGTACAATGGTTCCTTTTGTTAATTAGGGCATAATTAAGTTTCATTAGGATAGGCATGTATATATAGGGTTGATTTTCCAAGTTAAGAATCAGTTAGCACTGAGGAAGGAAGCAACTGTCTTCCGAAATATCGGTATTTGTTTAAAAAAACTTATTTAATAAATTCTATGGTTTAAAGGAAAATTGCATATTTTTCAATAACTATAAAAGCAATAAAATTTTCTTTCTTTATCGAATCAACTTGTTGTCTCATCGCTACAATTTTTACAAAGAAGGCTGATGTCATCCAGGATCTTGGGTTGTTTTCAAAATCGACAGGTACTGATTTGAAATTTTTAAAACGTCTAGGCCGATTGGCTTTGCCAATTACCCCTAGTTTTAATTTTTGCGAGTTTTAATTTTTTGGCACTTTTCTCCTTTAAACTTCATTGTTTAATCAGGCATCCTTCCAAAAAAAAAACAAACTGATTTCAAGTGTGTTGAATATTTCTTCGTCTTTATATACTTTTCCTAGACTTGATCATACTGTTGTTATTCAATCGTTACACATTCCTTCCGGTACGTCTACCGCTTCTCCACTTATTTTACCAATAATGATGTTATAACTTTTTCTTAAACCTTTGGATCCATCCCACTGTGCATTAAAAATCTTTCAATCTTGTAATCCAACTCGGCGAACTTGGAGAACTCTGTATGGAATCTGTGGTCGGAGAAATGCTCAAAACAATTGATAATCGGAATCGCGTGGCACAATACGCTCGAGGGAATGTCTTTTCTAGCACTTCCATCCTCTCCCTTCCTTGCCGTTGGAGATTCGTTTGGAGAAGAGATTCCCATAATTCGGGGGTGCCTCCAGGCGCAGGAACAAGAGGCTTAGCCCGAAGTAATGTGTCAAACGGATCCAGGCTAGGTTCTCAAGTTGAGGCAATGCTAGTCCAAAAGCAGAGCGCGTCTGCGAGTCTCACACTCATAGCGTGAACAGCCTTCATCTCCGCACCACAAAAAAAATGAAAAATAAAAAGTTTTCGCGTAAAAATCTCCCGCTTTTGTTTGTAAAATAGGTCCGCTGAGGGGAATATTACAATTTTTTTAATTTTTGAGTATTTTTACTGTATTTGCAAGTCCATCGTTATAGGCCTCGAATTTGACCAGCTCATCTATATATATAAGTTTGTCGCTATATAAGTTGCGTCGCATATCCGATGTCCTTATAAACCATAGTTCCTACATACAAAAGTACATTTGCCGGCCGCGACTTTTGAAATTCGTCGTAAAAGCCGATACGTCGTTATATCCGATGTCTTTATAAACGATATATACTGTACATGCAATAAACCAGGAACATACACAAACTCTCTACCGAACGGAGGTTGTTTTACTATAAAAATGATTGATAAAGTTTGGATAATATTATCCTTACTGCTATTTAAAACTGCTTCGGGAAGTGCGTGTTTTATAAAGAAACATGGAACACAGACCATGAAGCTACGCTGTGGAACTTGAAAATTTTCATTCCATTGAACTCAAAATACGAACGTCTACCAAGTTGTGGTGGGTTTATCTTTTACAAGTGTTTTCATATGGATCATTATATCGATACCTCAGCTACCCTCATCGTACCAATGCTGCACCATTGAGGTGCAACTAAACAACTGCAATGATCAAAGAGGAAGATTATGAACGGGAACGACTGTCAACCCCAGTATCCTCGATCGAAGTGAGATTATCACTATTGATTCTACCTTTTACGCCCTCAGGACGTTAAAGAACGATGATTTCGGCTTTTCATTAGTCTATTCTAGACGAAAATCATTCGCTCAAAAGAAAATCACCGACTTTTTCCAAAATGTTTCATTATGGATCTATGCACCATATCTTCAAATTATTTAGTTTATATATTTGGAAAAAGAGATCACATTTGACAAATACTACGCACCAAAAAAGTGATGGATAGCAATATGTATATCTCATTTACTTATTAAATTAGGACTCCTTCAAATGTAAGTGAAACTTCTGGCGCTTGCTGAAATCATGTCTTAGACAATATAACTTGTTGGTTCGATTACCGATACGCAAGTATAATTGGGAATTTAATTATAATTATGTTAACATCATGGAATTCGACATGAAGCTTTTGCCCCAAAAATCCACATTAATTTACTCATCACTGTTATTCCAACGTAATAGATACTTTCAAGTCAAAAAATCGATAAAATGCCATTAACCGAACAATAATTAAGCTCTCCAAAGCAACCCCCAATATTAATTCCGAGTTGATGTTACCACCATTTTCTAATTATAGACGTGCTATGCACGTACGTAGTACAAACATAAACTTTAGTGCTTTTCTTTGTACCAAATTTTCATTTGTTTGTGATGTTGACGGCTGTTAATTTTCTAGGCGATTAGTGGACGCCCAAAACAAATGAAAAACAATATGCACATGCTTCGGCCAAACAATTCCAGGAGAACATGAGTTAAGTCATACCCAGAAATTAATTCATTTCGCATACTGTTTGGTGTGTATGATGACGCACGAAGCTAAGAAAAATATCGGGCTGTAAAATTTTGCATAAATGTTACGAACGAGTCAGCATCAGTAAACTCTACACAATAAACAATATGACTAGGCAAATACTATAAATGAGTTTTTCCCTGTAAATGAATTGTTAACATTCTGTTTCTCAGGATGCTCTTTATCACGGCTGTTGTGCTGTTTCAGAGAGTGGTGACGACGCTTTTCCTTAACATCTGCACTCAATTGGGAAGATCACTTCTGAGAAAAGGAATTATTTGTTTGCATGTATGTACATATTTATTTTGAATATATGAATTGATGCAATGCATCGAGACTTCAGATAACATAACCAACTTTTGTATTCATTATAAATGCAACAGAGACATGTGACAGCAGTTCCAAAGGTAACTATGCAATTCGCATACAACATGTAATGCATCACTAAACACGAAACTAGAATAAAGAATACTTGGTTATTTATAATTATAAATGGCGCCAGGAAATCACGTCATCGCAAGAATAGTTGGGATAGTCCAATTGCTGGGCTTCCTTCCTTGAAATTACAAAATTGTATCGAAATCAATTGCCATTTTGACCAGAGGTGCTTAGTTGAATGATACTCTGAAGTTAGACTACACACGGAAGACATTTTTCCACTTTTTCGCGTAATTCAGATCAATTCGAAAAGCCTGAAATCGCATGAAAGTATTTCATACATATTGAAATGAATATTATCTAAATGTTTCTCTCGTTGCATACTCACGCGAATTCTTGCTTCTTCCCAAGAAAATGACGGATTTATTGAAAAGAATTTAAATTCGCCAACAAATAATTGAAGTCCACCTTAATTTTCCAGAATATCATTTCTATTGGTTATCTATCTATTGACTTTAATCTCATGCTCTCCCTGATTGAATTTTTTTCTGCCAATGAGCTTCAAAATAACCACAATTGCGTTATATTACGTTCGTCGAAAGGAAGCACTAGAATAAAACGTCCCGGCCGAGGAGTTGGCAATTGATGAAAATCGGCAGGGACACATGTTCTAAACCAACAAGAACTCTTTCACCTTTTTTTCTAACCACACATTTTGAGTGAAAAAATTTTGAGTGAATCTCTTCTACATCTTTTACATAGCATTAATAATTCTTTATTATTTCTAAACATTCACGCCACTTAGCTAGTAGCTTAATGTAAGCATTCTGCATTTAGCTTTCATTACATTAGTATATTCGCATGTTTGGTCAAAGAATGCTTATTATGTATATGATATACTACTATTAGTAGTAAAAAAAAATTGATAAAAAAAACCTCTCTTGGACTTAACACTAACTTAAACCCAAGCTACTACCTGTGCAGAAACCTATTAGTATGCTACTTGGGATGGAGCATGTACTTCCTAAACTCGGTTAAATTCCAGATCGAGCTTTTATGCTAGATCCTGGCTGCTTTCCTGTACGGATTCAACCCGTATTCGCCTTCAGCGAGTAGATTACCTCCGTGCGAAAGCGCCAGTTATGATGATAAGGATGATTTAGGTTGATTTTTAAGCTACAATTTCGAGTAATTTGAGGCTTTGATTTCAGATATTCGGCACATTGGAACCCAGCAGTCGCTTGACATGATATTATGGGTTGAATTACCAGCTCTAAGATGATTCTTTTGTTCTGCAAAGGTAAAGGTAAAGCTGCAGTACGGGGTTGAAATATTTGATATTTATTTGATCAGTTTATTGTCGAAGGTAAACCCTAGGTGTAACCGATTTTCGGACTATTGCATGATTTCTCTATAAAAGTCAATCTCCCGTTTAGGTAGCAAGAAACGTTTATGTTCTTGTTAGAAAAATATTGCCTCTTTATTGATTCCAACCTCTACCTGAATCGATTCATTTTTTCAAACATATTCTCTTAGTTTTTATGGTGCTTGGGGGAGTCCCATTAAAGTCACAGCGGAGAACAGGGTAAAAGGTATCGTCTATATCTCAGTAGTTACTTATAGGGAGACCTGACGTATAAATGTTAAAAAGAGTCGGGCTCAAACAAGAATCTTGAGGCACCCCGGCTTGGATCTTGCGGCCACCACCATTATAAAATTCTGTCTTTGAGGAAAGGAACAATCTAATTGAGTAAGTAACTTAGAGTTTTGAACTCTTCGCGCTCATAAAGTAGACACTTTGTGCCATACTTTATCGAATGCTTTCCCAATATCAATGCAGACCATTCCAGTTGAGTGCTATCCGATCAGGACTGTGCTAATGTCTTTTGAGATGCAATAAAACTGAGGCTTGGTTAAGTGCTCGTGACTGAAGAAAACTGAAAGTTTGAAAAATCGTTGTCACTTTCCACAAGGACTGTGAGTCTTTTAAGGAATACCATACCGAAGAGATTGCCGAAGGTTGGCAAAATGTGTATTGATCATTAACATTCTGGCTCATATGGATCCTTTCCGGGCTTAAGAATTGGTAATCCAGTTGTTTGTTTCCAGCAAGAGGTAAGTAAGAAAATTATAGACGTTCATTAAAAAAGAGATAGGTAGCATAACCATCCCTTTCTACCTAATTTCCAATCGCAGAATTAGGTAAATGGGAATAATTATGGGAATGAGGTTTGCGACATCGTTTCGATTACTGTACGATACTTGAGCTTTTTTTGTTGTCTAGAAAAATAGAAAAGGAAGAGAGCCATGCAATCAGAGTGCAAGAGTGATGTGTAAGAAAAACTTTGCAGTGTACTATTTACAATTGTTTCTGTGATAACGTTGCACATTTTATTTGAGAATTCAGAAAGGAATATCTTTGCAGTATGGATAAAAAAAGTCGGCAGCAACAAACTCAAATAGCCTTGCCGAAATATAATAAATAAAATAAAACTTAGTGAGCAATTCGCCCTAGCTCAGATTCAGTAATAAACAATCAGAACGAAATTCAATTCACATTATAACGCAAAACCTTCACAGATAGGAATTCTCTTCATCCCGTTTGAGTCTCCGAGGTAACTTTCTCGAAGAAAATGTTGCTAGTATTTGCGACTTAAACCAATGTGGACAAGTATGACCGGATAGCTCACCATGACGAAAAGTTGAAGACACTGGATTTAACGATGCTGCAGCAATGGTTGATAAACCAAATGTAGACAATTTTCGACTCAAAATTTTTGAACCATCATCTAGGACAAGACTTTTCGTCAGGTCTGACCGGTATACAAAGTCGACTTGACCGATTGCGCCAATCTTTAATGTTATGTTACATATGTAAAGGTATTGTGTGGGCCATTATTTTCAGCCGATTTACTGACTGAAAAGAATTAATTTTGGTGAAAGCCTGTCGTTTTTTTAGGTTCACTGGTTAAAAATATTTTCAATGTTTCCCATGCAGCAGCACCTTCAATACAGATTATTTTTTTACAAATTTTGGATGACCTAGTCCTCAGTTTTTATGGCAAACGATTTTTAATAATATGTCTTAATAGTGTGACTTAAATATGTTCTAATATTAGAATGTCAAATAAGTTCCTTCCGCGTCTAGCTATGAATGACTCAAATTGATAAGCTTTATTATTAGGATTATCTCCTAGCCGTTTATCCCATTGTTTCAGTCATCCAGAGCTCTTTCAAAGTAAATTCGTTGGTGACAAAGTCTCATTTCAAATTTTTTCTGCACCGTTCAATATGAAGAGCGGAAAGAAGCATTCGCCGTATGCTTCATTGCTTTAAAATAGGCAATAGTACAAAGGACATTTATGGGAATGATACTACGACTATTAGGATCGCATGCAAGTGATTTAAGAAATTTTGACCAAACAATTTTGAGTTGAAATTACCAACACAACGGGACATAAACATTTAATCAAGATGGCGTATGCAAATCGATATGAAGTTTGGATTCCACATCTATTGAAGGAGATCGGCCTTATGACTTACGTCCCTAAGTTCGATTTACTTCCCCAGGGATCTGAAATAAATCCTTTGTGAAAGAGTCTTGTGACAAGAGGCAAAACCTGCATCTTTATCAAAATTAACATCCAAAATGCCCGTGGCTTAAGGACAATTTTTTATTTTGGGTTGGGCGGTGAATGTATTTACGCACATATTGTGGACTCCCATAGTCATAAGGTGTATAATCGTTTTACATGCAACTTCAGGACAGGCCTCGTTTTGTGACGCCTTTAAGCAGGGAGATTACTTCACTAGTGGAAAGGAGGGAGGAAGAGGTATGACTAGAGAAGTGATCCCCCAAACCCGACGCCCTCGGCTGCTATGAGTCCATTTTACTTTTCAAGACTGCCGGAAGATAATGTGCCACATAGCTTCAACCGATCCATGCATCCCAGGGGTAAGATTATCCGGGGTGAGCTCTCCTCTTTCCCTGTATAAGTGCTGCCACAGCTCGTCCCATCTTTGGCATGCAATAAATGTGTGGCAACCCTCATCCTCCTGCCCTCTGGGCAAAATCAACAGTCGCGGGCTAGTGATTTTCAGATCTTGTGCACGTAAGACTGAAAACATTGCCGGTCCCATATCTTGATCAGGTAGAAGGCAATCTCACAATGCCCTCAATTTAGCCACGGTCTTAGATCCGAGAAGAGCCACGCAGTCCACCTTCCCATCATAGAATTCATCCAAGAATGCTTTTCATCGTTGATTGAGCGTTGTCCTTCCTCGCGGGCAATTATTTCCCTCGAATCTTCATTCCTACGCAGGAATATGGCGCGTTGCTCCCTAGTAAGGAAGGTGTAGACATCACACCTCGCACTGCCGAATCAGAGACTGTCGGATATGACGATACAGTCCTCATTGCTCCACTCCTCTACTTGGGGCACTCGGTCTTCTTACTAAGAGCGTCGACCCATATTTCTGCTCTATACAGAAGCACTGACTTTACGGTACTCATAAAGAGGCGTCTTTTTGATGTCCTGGACCCCATTGGCCATAAGCCGACTTAAAACCGATGAGCTCGAAGCACCCTTCTCTACCATTGCCCTGATTTGCTCGGAGAAACACTTCTTCGAGTCGATCAGTACCCTCGGATACTTCAATTCAACTAGTATCCAACATTGACCATCTTTACTCTAGGATTTCTTTTCTTTGTCAAGATGGCCACTTCAGTTTTCTCCAGTGCCAAACTGAATCCGCGAGTCGTCATCCAGTCCTTTACTCGGTATATTAGCCTACTTATTTTGAAGGACAACCCTTTGAGGACAATAAACCTTCAACTGGTGTGGAACCTGGACTTGATTCGCAGAAGGTTTTTTGTGCATTCCGTGGAACTGGAAGGGCATAATGTAATACGACCTTCTTCCCCAATGTGATCAATGCTGACAATTATTGCAATCAATTAGATGAATTGAAACCGCCATAAGCCGACGAACGGCCAGAACTGGCGAACCGAAACACCTGTTTTGTTTTTCAGCTCGGTGGGGCCTGGAGGCACACCTTAGTGGCATGCATATGCGTTGGAAGGTTCTGAACGACCCTGATGGGAAATTTCAACATCCGAGTTTTAAATTTCATCAGACCTATCAATATCATTAGCCAATCAAATACAGACTATGATTTAAATTTTTCTTCTTCGAAAATTGAATCGTTTAAGACAAAGAGACTTTGTTCCAATTAGAGCTGAGACTAAAGAGAAAACGTATTTGCTCCTTTTCCTATGAATTGAAGTCGGATGAAAAACGAATAAAGAATATTTGAAAACTTGAACTTGGGTTTATTGTACAACCAACTGATATCTTAGAAGAGTTGGTCAAAACAAATGCCCGTTAATTATTCTTAACACGATGTGAATTAAAATTCATTTCCATAAATTTAACCTGTGATGAACGCTGTGAATGGCTTACGAACCTCGGTGTTAATGTAACTGAAAGCACTTTAACCTTCTCGACCACGAAGATGTTTGCTAACTTTTGGAATAAAATACAAACGTACTTTATTTCAACTGCCTACAATGGATCAAATGATTCAATAAACCCGCGTCAACTAACTGACTGGCTCCCTTAAACATAATTAACGCATTTTTTTAGGCGCAAATGATAATGAACGTTGAACTTTGTCCTCCCCTGCTCGTTTACACAAAAAAACGAATAACTAACGACATATTAATTGTTCCGCTGGTGCCTGTAAACGAATATAATGATGTTTGTTGAAAGCATTGAAAGCTAAATATTAGAATCGAAGTATGAAGGCTGATGGTATGCACATTGTCCATTTTTAACAAAAATAATTGGCAAGTAAATATTAATGCACTGCGTACTATGTTGCTATAAAGAGGTCAAATTGTATTTTAATGTGGAAGGTGGGATCGTAGATACGACATTATCACGTAAAGTTTTTTGTTTAACATCCTTTAGAACGAAAGAGTCGTTTCCAATGTTAATAAGTGATGAATTTTTCGGTAGTTCATAAAAAAATACTGGTTTGACCTATGAATTATTTAATTATACAGAAACTAGAAGAACAATCTCAAAATAATACAGTGTACATTTATCCTGCAAAAGTCGTTTATGCATCTTATTTGATTGCCCGTCAACAATAGGCCATCGGCACAAATAATATATAAGCAAACATTCAGGAGGATCCCCATTGCACTACGCAGAAAGTTCGCACCTGCGAAATAAAAGTTTCCATAAATGGTAGGCGAAAACCTCATACATGAAATTTCGCGAGTTACTCACATGATTCAGTGGCTAAGACCTCTGCCCGCATTGAGTTGCAATGAAGTAACCAAAAGAGGGATAAACTCAAAGAGAAGAATGATATGACCTACAAGATGTCCACCTGAAGATATTCCAGCGGAATATAGCTGATTTTTTTATTTTAAATCTGCCACAAACTCTACTAAGAGTTAACATCTTTTACAAAGTTGCCTCGTGAAATTAACTCTTTAAAATCATATAATTTTGAGTAAAAACTGGACAAGGAATCCCCTCTTTAACCCTACCAGCTTTTTAGTAATTCTGCAATTGTTGATCTAGAATTCATAGGAAAGTAAAACCGGCTAGACTTGAAGATTAATTCACTAAGATTTATAGGTTTTTGAGATATAAATAAAAAAACCCAATTCAGAGTACTTCTAACAAACATTCTACAGCATGTTTTCCAAAAATGCACTCCCAATAACATTAAAACACTATTACTCATTTCAACTAAACAGCTTTCTGTAACTCTAACAAAATGTCGTAATAAACTCATGATACAATTTACTTTTTACCAAAAACACAATACAGAAATTTGTCACCTGAAATCTTTTCATGCAACTCTAACTCAATTCTTATACGTATTCAATAGTAAATATCCTCTTTATCGCTCGAGAAATGGTAATTTCTTTGTTTTTTGGTGTCATCTCCATTGTAGTCGCAAGTTTTCTTTCGGGCCGGGATCTGAATAATATGTTGACTAATCCAAAGTTACGGGTGTACTTTCTTCCATCTAACTGGTATGCAGATGACTCAGATAATTTGCAGCCTTGTGTAATCCCAGAATCCAATCGCAATTATCGGCTCCATATAAGCTCTCGCTTGTTCCTAAATCTCCACACCGCGTCGTATCCTTAAGTTCGCTCCCTAAACTGTTGCAAAAAATTGGTCAGGAAAACTCCCGAGTGGAAATTTCGGTGGAGAACTACCGGAGGGGAAATTCCCGAGAGAAAACTCAATAGGGAAATCCCATGTTAAAATTTAATTTATAAAAATTCCATTTTCGAAAATCCATAGTGAAAATTCTTTTATCGGACTTCGATTTGCCAAATTCCATTTTGCAAATGCAGACTTCGATATTTCATTTTTCAAACTACAATTGCGAAATTCCACTTACGAAGTTCTATATCGTAATTGTATTTTCGAAGATCCATTTTCGAGATTCCAATTTTCAAATTTAATTTTCGAAATTCGTCAGGGTCCTCCTAGTTTCGGCCAGTTCCTTTAATTTTCACTTTTTAAACCTTTTGTCATTTTGCCCATTTCAACTTTGTGAACATCAGGGAAATTCTGGAATGCAAAATTCATTTGTCAACATTTTTCGATCTTTTCAACTTTTCAAATTTCAATCAATTGATGGTTTCAGATTTTCGAATTTCTAAACTTTTCGTAAATCTGCGAGGCGAAATTTCGGATGGAAAGTTTCAATGTTCAACTTTTAAAACCATTAAATTTTTGGAACGTTTGAACTTAACAAACATGTCTTATCGAACCCTTCAACTTTCGGATAGTTCAACATTTCGAACCATTCAATTTTTCGAGTCATTCAACTCTTTGAACCATTCAACTCTCCGAACTTTTCGAAGGAAGAATGCAAAGATTTCGGCGATTTCGCAAAACAGGCGCACCTTGCTATACAACTGCTGCCGAAGCCACGACTATTGTTCGACTTTTGAATGTCTGTAATTAGTCCAGATACCAAAAGCAATTCAATTGAGTTGACAAAACTCAGAACGGAACATCTAATCCAAGATGGCGCACCGTCGAAACGCTTCTGCTGACAAAACGAAGCAAGTGACGGACTATGACGGAACGTCCGAGAACAAAGAGCAAGACTGTAAGCATCTCCCAAAATTTACTACCCGAGGAATGGGACTCAATTCATATAAACATTGACGGGATTTCAGTTTGTAGTCAATGTGAGCTAGTATTTTAAATTTATTAATAAATTTTAAGAAAATTTGTAATATACAAATGTGAATACACTTATTACACTTCACATAATGAATAAATGTGAATTACACTTTGTAGTTGATTTGACATTTCCTCGACTTTGATTAGTATTTCAGAGAGCCGAATGAGCACTTGACAAAGACACGAAGTTTCACTTAGACCTCGTACACGGTGATGATTGAGGTGAGCTTGCGTAATATATTTGATAGTAAATGTCCTTGGGCTACTTCAAGGGAAATAAGATACTTAATTGCCTTTATTTATAGCATCAGGATTTGTTTATTGCGAAAAATTCTGTAAATGTAATCGAATTGAGCCTGCCATAAAGTAAAAAAGCGTAAGCCTACCTATCTTCTAAGCCAACTTTATACTTCTTGACGGCTCTAAAAACAAGCACGGTCGAATATTAGTGTCTTTAAAAAAGTTTAAATTTACGACCATTTTAATAGTTAGCAAATATGCGTGTAAAATCTCGGGCACTGTTTTTTGACGATTCTATCTTCTTGCTAAGGATAAATATATCGGCTAGCATTCTGCTGAAAAAACGCATTTTTCAGCTTTTTACCAAGATTTATAAATGGATTTTTTATCCTTAAGTCAATTAAAATTTAATTTGAACCTTAAATTCGACTTATGAAGTATAAGCAAGTTTCTCCCTGGTTTCTTCCAAATCATTGAAATTATGATCAATTTCTTGACTTGCCATTTTTGTTGATTAGGTGTAGACACGAAAAGACTAACAGAAAAATGAGCTGAATGAGATCCTTTGGACGCTAACGGACAATCACATACACGGGATTAGTTTGTCTAGATTCAGTTGGTTACGTTTGCCGCCCCATTCGTTTGTAGGTGAATGTGATACATTGTGTATGGATACAAATCTTTAAGAGAATATTTTAAAAAAATCGGTCAAATCTGATTAGATTGGTAACTTGTTTGCAGCGTAAAAGCTTACCAGTTATCACACTATTGACCGCCGTTATCTTTATAAATGTTCCTTACCACGTCCTTGCATAGGATAAGAAAACGTAATGATTGGCCTTAGAACGCCTGAACGAGCATTGAATCCTTAGTTAGACACACTTCCTAGTCCCTTTAGTTTTTGCGTTTTACGTATGTACATCAAGAATCAATAGGGCAAAAAGTGTGAAGTATTACCGCTGGCAAGAAGCTACGCTATGGTGAGGACTGACAAGGGTGTGGCGATAACGTGAATAAGAAGTCTATCTTTAGTTTATATGTAACGACGAGAAACTGAAGGTTTTTCAGCCATTGCACAGCCTTTCTTGGCAGTAATAATTGAAAGAGCGTTCCTCTTTTATGTATGACATACACCTGTGTATGATCGTGTTCGTTACAATCAGGCATACCATTCTACATTCATTCATGTACATGTTCAAGGCGAACGCGCAAAATCTTCCAACAGTTGCTCAGATATCAGCAGTTTTATTTTCAGAGATCTGATTCAATTTCGGCCATTTCATAAGTATCATTGATAGTTATCATTGTCCACTGAATTTATCCGAAACCGCGTTCACGTGCCTTCTGAATTGAAAAGTCCCCATAGAAAACATCAAAGCTCTATTGTTCTTATTTTTTTTTATATAAAACAATGATAATCTAATGCATGACAAAGTTTCCGCACTCTGATTAGAAACTTAATTTGGCCAATGCTAAGCTCTTTTAGCCAATGCCATAATACGCGACAGTTTTCATAGTCGACGCCCATTTCCCGACCATTCATCATGGGAAATTTTTGGCGTCGATACTTTAATGGCGTCGAGATTATTCAAAATTCAAATACATATGAGTCAATCATTATAAAATTAAATATACCCGGCAATGGGATTTTCTTACAAGTCATGGTAACTGTTCGACCTTGGCTAATTTACGATGCGTAATACAGAAAATTATATACTTGAAAGTCCAAACAAAATCTATCTTTTGATTAGTATTGATAAGTGTATCCTATTGTTGGGATATGTTAGAAAATATTTCTGTTATCGGTGGATATGTTGGGATGCAGAACTCCGAATTGCTCTCGAGCTTAGAATCATTCACATGCCATTTTTCGATACCCTATTAACCGGGATTCGATTAACGCAATACTAGGTAGTATCTCGTAAATTGCTTATTATTATAGATTTTCCAATTATTTCAGGCGTACAAACGCATGAATGCTCCGTTTGCGTCTACTGTCGCATATTGAAGCAGTGCATGGGTCTGTACACATGTGCTTACAAACTTTCATATGCGTTTGCCACGAGCTGGCGTCTAGTATGTAAAAAGGTGTGTGTCAAATAAATCATTAGCCCGTCAAAACAGACGAGTGCGATAGAAACTTAAGTCGAAAGGAATGAAACTAGGTTTCTGGATCAATTAACGCCACAAGTATGTTTACACGTCTATTGTGGCGTGCCAGCTAGTATGTTGATCAATATTCACATGCACTCGAGGTGTGTTTGCTGGCAAAGTTTTGAAGTTTTATTAAGGTGGACAGGAGCCCGCTCAATGATAAATAAGCGAGCATATTTCTTGCAATCGAGGCCAATGTTGAGGCTCTGGATATCGGCGAAACCGATTGTCAAATCTTAACGTACAGCATTCGGGCGAATTATCATATGCGCTAAAACGATTTAAGGTTTAAAGTAGGCGACTTTACAGATTGCATTCATTCGATAAGGACCATGTAGGTCACCTGACATCCAAACACCTTTTTGCACGTCACATGTGACATTAAATGACGCCGCTGTCTCAGCCAACTCACATGTGACTTCTCACCCGCCGGAGCAGTAGCTCCCATCGTTGAGCCTGCAGCGGCATAATCTGCAGAGCCAGCATGATGGTGCTGTTTTCGGTTGTACGCTTTCCGAGAAATGAAGCTTTGAACGAAATTTTCAACATTTGATTTTCAAGCGTCACATATGTTTGCGCAGTAAACGACGTGTATGAACTGCATGTGCACAAAGCTGTTGTTATCTGATATCTGCTAACAAGACATTAATGCAAATGACATGCGATGTTTTGGCTCTTCTGTCGGAGCAATCATTTCCAGGCATTCGAATTTATTGCAACTACGCGCGGCTACTCCGTTAAAAATACTCAGCACCGCAATCAATTATGTCTAGTCAGCTTCCAAATAAGGATTTAGTGAATTAGAATAGAAATCTACTATTTCCGGGATGTCTTGAAATAAAAGACATGCTACTGAAGAAAGATTCCCCAGAAGAACAGGTAACTTTCATGTACCAGCCGGAGTTTTCCTCAGGAATGAACTATAGGACACGCGCTGCTTAGATCAACCAACAGGAGCCAGTCTCAGGCTGAAGTTGCTGAATATCTGGCTCAGTACGCATTTCCTTTAAAATAATAAAGGATAGTAGAATAATTTTGTTTTGATTCCACATTTGAATCATTCACATCTAATCATATGTAATATAGTCTGGACACATTGTTAACTGTTTGTTTACTTCATAAAATTTTTAAGATATCCTTTCAATCAAATACTAATGTCCCATATATGTACAGTGCTGAAAAAAAGTGTCTTAGGCCATTCTATGGCCACGCTCGCTGATTTTCGTGAAGTAAGTAGGATGCCAATTGTTTATTGGGTCAGATGTTAACAAAAGATGTGCAGACTGCCTATAAAATGTGAAAAATTGACAGACGATATTAGTTCACTAATATCATCTGCAGTCATATGATGGTTTCAAGTAAAAAATGAAACAAGTTAGTGCGGAAGTAAAGAGCAATGTTTTGGTTTCTGTGCGGGAAAATTTGAACACTCTGGGTACTCTCGGAAAAATCGTCTTGAGTAATGAGCACCAATAAGTTATTTTTGAAAAATATGGCATATTTGCGGAATAAAGCCGCTTGAAGTTTTCGAAAAACGCCGGTTCTGTTGCACAATATTAATCTTTTTAGGACTTTCTTATTCCAATCGTCATTCAAATGTTCTTTATATAAATTAACTACATTGGCTAGGCAAAATGTTCTTTGATATGTACCTTTACCTTTAAAATGGTTTTAGAATAACATACCTTTAAAAATTTCTAATGAGTATACTTTTGCGAGCTCCGCTTTGAAATTTGCACATCTATCTAACATATGTGTTTCCAAAATAGGATAAAGTCGAATTAAGTGTCGAGCTAAGTCGAGCGAAGGTGTGTATTTAGAAATAAAACTGGAAAAAGGACAATATAATGATCCTTTTTGTTCCTTTTAACCAACACGTTTCTTTCATTTTTTACTATATTTCCTACGTTTCACCCTTTCCAATAAGCCTTTTTTGAAAGTTATAAATTAAGTAGACGATTTTAACATTATTTTTTAAATGTAAAACGAACAGATGTTTCTCATAAACTTCAAGAGGCCGGGGTTCCATAAATAAACAACATTCGAAAGCATTCCATTTTTGTTAGTTAGTCCGACTTTAGATATCAAAATATTGGAGAGTCGAAACATTATTGAGCTTTTTTTGCCGCTAGATGGTGTTCTTTGCCATATATCGAGCAATACTAATCAGATTGAGTCAAACTGACATGCGTTTTAAAGGTGACATTCCAGTCTACAATTTTCATCTGGACAGTTTTGTATTTTTTCATGCGTGTCAAAAGTTGTGTTCATTTAAAAATGATTGTAATTTTTGAAGAAAAAGCGTTATATTTTACAATATCACTACGATCAAGGTGACAATACATCGCAGGCTCGTGAAAAGTTTTTTGATGTCTACGGTTAAGATACTTTATCAAAAACCATAACTAAGAGATGGTTCGCTCGCTTTCGTTCGGAAAATTTTGATGTCAAAGATGCACCTTGCTCAGGTCGAACAACCACTGAAAAAGTCGATGAAATCTTACAAAAAAATGAAGAAGACCGACATATAAGCAGCAATGCCACTGCTAAGGTACTGAATATTCATAACCAAACAGTTTTGAACCATTTGCGTAGGGCTCGATACACAAACAAGCTTAACGTTTGGGTGCCGCATGAATTAACACAAAAAAAATTGATCGACAGAGTTTCCAATTGCGAAATGCTAATAAAACGCTACGAAATCGAGCCATTTTTGAAATCAAATCATTACGGGCGATAAAAATTGGGTAAGATACGAGAATGTCGTTCGAAAAAGATCGTGGACAAAAAAGTTGAATCATCACAAACCACTTCAAACTAGGATTAACACCAAATAAGGTTATGCTATGTGTATGGTGGGATTGGAAGGGAATTGTTTATCATGAGGTGCTAAAACCTGGCCAAACACTCAATCCGGCATCGTACTGTGAGCAATTAACCAGATTGCAAAAACTAATTCAAAAAACGGGTCAGAATTGATCAATAGAAAGGGCGTTGTCCTCCATCATGACAATGCTAGGCCACACACATCTTTGAATACCCGGCAAAAATTAACAGAGCTTGGCTGAGTAGTTTTGATACATTCATCGTATAGTCCAGATCTTGCACCATCAGACATTTGTTTCGGTCTTTGCAAAATGTCCTTAATAAAAAAAATTCACTTCAACAAGGGACTGTGAAAATCATTTGGACAAGTTTTTCGCCAATAAACCACAGAAGTTCTACACAGATGGAATAATGGCTCTACCCAAAAATGGCAAAAGGTCATTGATAATAATGGACAATATGTGCTTAACTAAAATCCATTTAAAATAATAGAAATATTCAATCGAAAAATGACAAAAAAAGACTCAATACTTTTTAGACCTACCAATATAATTTCAAGGAGGTAAGTCCAAAAGTTATCTGGAAATCGATCGATTTGGCATGGAATTGCCAGTTCGTGGTATAGACATTATATGGCATGACATTTAAGAAATATTCTAGGAATGGTCACCACTGAATGAAACAAAGTCAGAATCGCTGAAAAATAGTCTCGTAAAAGCTGGGTCACGTACGTTGAAACCTATTCATAAACCAGACCTTCTATTGAGAGTGAAGCCGAAATACTTACAATTTGCTCAGGAGTATGTTCATACTATATATTCAGATGAGTCAAAATTTAACCTTCGCGGAGAAAGGCCTTGTTCGTTCACTATTTAGTGATACTTGCAGATTTCACATCGTTTGCTGTTCATGCTGCACTAGAATTTTTTTTATTCTCTTAAAAACAAGGAAACTATCCCGACCTTCATTGAAAGCGCAGAGTTATCATGCAAAAGCGTATGTCCTTCCGTTTTTCTTCTAAAATCAAGCCTCGCAAATTATTTTTTATGATTCTATGCCATCATTAGAAACGGGTTGACTGGAATAGATGTTTTTGTTCTGCAAGGAAAGTAACATTTAAAGATTACGTGTGCGAAACCTCTTGCGCGAACTCACACGCAAAGTAAACTGCAATTATTTGTATGAAAACAATGGCAAACAGCAATTATCAGGCGCCAGAAAATCAGTCATGCAGTTACTATTGCAAAAATAAATATGATAAAATTTTTATCAGTGCTGAAAGGTGCGTGCAAGCCAGCGATTTCTCTTATCTTCCCATTCTATTTCACTTATCTTGATTCTGCGCGCTCAATATGTATGTACATATATGTAAGCATATGACTCCATATGTGTATATAAATCTATCAACATTCATATGTGTAAACGTTAATGTTTTGATTGTGATTGTATAGATACAATTCAATCTTGTCGCTTGATTCACGTGTTTGGCGCGTCTGCGGTATCATGAAGTTTCACATAATATTTCGTGTGATGAGAAATAAAATCTTACTTATTGACTAAGATATGTTTGCGAGTGAATTGTATTTTTATTTCAATCGAGGCCTAAACATAGCAATTGATCAAATTGGAATCAATCAATTGTATATTTGAATTGACGCCGCACAAGTTTGCTCTAAAGCTTAACATATCCAAGATACTTGTGACACATTTGGGAAATTGATGGCGCCAATTTAATTTTTCGCAACAAATTTTATAAAATTTTGTATTCATATAATAAATTTGATTTAATAATAAAAGAAAAGATTCTGGACGTTTGAAGAATTATTGATTATAATTATATTGAATCCGTTTCCAGGGAGATAGAGAGAGGTCCTTGGTATTGATTTCTGCGTAGAAAGATAATTCTACTCACTAGCATGAGGGCGATAAGCAATTTGCACAGTTTCTCGTCTCTACATCGCTGCGAACGGCTTTCCGTGCAATCCATTTGAGAGAATTTCGTCCATTTGAGAGACTCCTTGATGAATTGGTCCCCCCAATGTTGAGCATCATTCATTGTCGTTAATCGCGCTGCAGTCTTATCATCCGTAGCCCTACTTGAACCGGGAAAATTCATAATTGAATCTAGAAATACGGCCAGATATTTCACTTTTGATTTCAATTCAACTAGTGTGTCCTCAGCCTTGAAAGGCTTTCTACCGGCTACTTCCTTTTTGTGCAAGCTTGACCTGATCAGTTTCATCCAGTGCCAGCTTTTACCCGCAAACAGTCATTCAGTCCGTCATAAGAGATGGGCCGAAGATGGAGCCCTTAGGGGCACCTGACCCAAGTAGTTTCCTTCGATTAGCTTCAATCGCCCGAGCGTAGTATGGCACAAAGTTCCATTAAAGGCTGCTATTTTATTTATCAAACTATTTTGAGGGCGTTCACAAATTACTTTGCAAATTGTGAATAGTATTCTGACCAATTTTAGCATATGAAGAACGTGCCACATTCTTTGCGCTGTCCAAAGTGTGTTACTAGCCACCAGAGCACAAACCTACGTTGTTGCGACCAGATAGTACCCGCTGACAGACATGATGAGACTCATACAGCAAAAGGATATGGAACCCGAAGCAGCAACTGAATCGAACGTTGCAAATGACATGATTGACAACAAATGTATGCCAGCTCACGCCAAGCAAACAATGTGATTGTACTATTTGTACTCTGTGAAGGACGGCGAGTGAACATATTTGATAATATGGGAAAACAAAGAAGGAAAAATGCCATTGATAAATTACGAAGCAACAGACAAGCTCTCATTCCGCATTAACCTGACAATGGCTTTACAAAAATCATAAACAGACCTACATGGCCGCAGCAGACAAACAAAAACGAGTTCAAATCATAAAACTTGAAATAAAAGAATTGCCATTTTTCCCCTCCTGAATAAAAGGGTCGTTGCCTGTTTGCGCAAACGAAGGGCCTAGAAATAAGAAGGACTCAGAACGAAACAACTCACGGAATAAGGCTCGCCATTTAAATGATACAATGTTGTTCTGCTTATTAATTTATGGTAAATATTAATTAAAACTGGAATAAATAATGAAAAAATATAAATAATTTCTGTCACACACTATCCTCGCTGCGTTATTCACTAATATTGACTTTATATCGCTCATTTTTGACATGCGAGACGAATCTGTAGATGGTGAAATATTTTTTTTCCGATTTCCCTGAAGCAAAAGATTCAATCACATGAAGAAATATTCCACTGAAGTCGTCTAATGATTAATCAAGGTCTTCAGTAACGATTGAAGACCGAAGTGAATTGTGTTTTGCTTGGTACTCGGAAAAAATATTTTCAAATCTTTACTTGCGTATTTTCATCGAAAGCGCTGCCTTGGAAAATGTAAACTTTCCAATGACGATGTATATCTCTGATGTTCAGGTTGGTTCAGCAAATAATAATATAATTGATAGATGTATTAAGAAATTCGTTTCGGCCATCTGATTTTGAAATAGTGCCAATATTTCGATTGAAATCAGGGCCGTTTGGATTAAATAAAAATCAGCATTTAAAAATTTATCTTTTTTTTACATTTTCTTGCTAATTCATACGCCTATTAAAATGTACACAATAAACAATAGAACTCGAATTGTAAAGTTCAAGTCCGACGAATCCCAATATTGCACAAAGTAAATCGAAATGATTTAGCAAAATTTTCGATACTTTTCAGCGAATCGAAAGCGTGTACAAATCGCTTGAAATACGCTTTCTGGGTATATCTAGGCATATGTGTGTCGTTTGGTACGTGTGTGTGCTGTATGCGGAGCTATATTTAGATGAGTAAGAAAAATAAGACCAAGTGCAAAGCAATCAAAATGATGCATCATTGTTTATTTACAACACCTCGGCTTTTTTGTTTACACCCGAGCTCTAGTTTTCTGCTATTAATAGTTTTGATTTGGATTCAGCAAACATGAATATTTTGCACAGTGTATTTACTGTCAGAGTTAACACTCTGTGCTTTTCTTTTAAATCGAAGGTTGTTGCTTGCTGTGTCGAAATCCGCGAAAATATTAGATGTGTTCCTACAATGTGGAAAAAATTTACAATTTTTATATGTTGTTCTATGGTTGTTGCTCCATGGTCTAAGGCATCCTCATCCTCTTTTTAATTGCAACAAATTTGTGTATTTCTCTAGCAGCCTTCTCCCACTGATCCACTAACTCTCTGTAACTGGGACTATATTAAAAATGAAATTATCGAAGACAAAGTTTTCAGACAAATTCATCCGATTTTGTACGGAATGAATGAATTTTTCAATACGAAGCCTGACAAATTAATTCGATGACGAATTCTACCATTGACAAAGGTACATACATTGCATAGAATTTCAACCATTAATAATTGGATTCTCACATAAAATTTTTGATTTAAGCCACAGAAGTGTACCCTGCAAAAGCGTCAGAGTGGAAACCAGGCAGCGACTCATGCAAAAATAAAAGAGAAAATAGGCTTCGTTCAAAGGATCACGAGAATAGAATGACATGCTAATTCGGTGAAAGTCGTTTATTGTTTTTGCAATTCATGACAGAAACAATCCCAGCCAAATCCGTCTAGTTGAATTTTAAGGAAACAGGCTTAATGCCCGAAAACTCCCCCTTATAAATTCATTATTCGGGTCGATGTGTCATGTTTGAACATACAAAGTGTCCTCTACGTTGTGTCCTGCTTGCTATGTCGGCTCTCCCGGATACTGGGCAAAGGATGAGGATTTCCTCCCAATTCATTTTGTTCAGAGTGATTCAGTTACTATCGTAATCGATTTTCTTGTGTGTGCTTGCTGACACATGTCTTCCGTTCAATGCTATTTCCATTTCGTATACATTCTCATACTCATTAAGATTGGCCCTAATTGTGATGTATTGTTTAGCTTAATCCTTTATGATGGAAGTGTGCTTTCCGATCTGGAAATGACGTCTAAACTGTATATGATTGAACGTATCACGCTCGCTTTTCTGACCCTCTTTCATAAAAGCAGAACGAAATTTTATCTAACCCTTTAGAATTCCATCGTGGTAGGTCATATAAGTACCGTTATTTTTTTATATGACGGACCTTCCCTTTGAAGAAATGTGGGTCATCGTAGTCGATAACTATTTAGTTAATATAGACTTAATGGGAATGGAGTTTATTGTAAACAGAGCAGGAAGCACCCCATTGTAGTTTGATGGGTAGTCAGGTTGGAATGGGTATGATATAGAATAAGGTTTAAATGAAAAGTTCGGCCACAAAGGGTGGCAGGATAGTACATCAAAGACATTTCAGGAAATAGATTCACTTTCACGCAGAGCTTCTACTTAATTCGAATTATTTGAAATCGGTGTTTGCAGCGGACAAAGCATCGTTTTTTTTTTGTTTTCAAAGTGGCAAATTGAAAAAATCCAAAAAATTTTATGTTTAAATAATGTAAAATTAAAAGCTAGTTTTTGAAATATTGCTTTACCAATTTCAGATTCGTGTCCTTAAGTAGCAGAAAATATCTTTTTGATTGGCTTGGATGTCACAAAGTGAAATAATTTACTTAACATTAACAGGAATAGCTTTAATATAGGGTTTAAGGACATTACAATTTTATCTAATAATAAAACACAAAAATTTTGAAGATTTTGAGTTCAAATTTATTTTTGGTGTAGTGCAAGTCAATTTCCGATCACGGAATCATCGAATCACGATGGCGCACATTTCGCCCGAAACTTTGGCACTTCTGTGTTGGACGTTGTTTTTGAGCTCGTCTAAAGTTGCTGGCTTGTTGACATAGACCAATGGCTTGATATAGCCCAAAAAAAAAAATCCAATGGCGTTAGATCGCATGAACGAGGCGAACATTCGACCGGAACATTTCTCGAGATAATACATTTTTACATTGCATATTTGCCTTTCAATCAATCGATTATGAGGCGAACTATGTGGCAGCGTCTTATTGAAATCACATATCGTTGATGTAGAGTTCAGCTAATTTTGGCCACAACATAACATGATTTTGCAACATAACACGAAAGCGTTCTCCACTGACGGTAATATGACGGGCGTTTTCATCCACGAGAAAATATGGCCCAATGACACCTCCGGCATTAAAACCGTCCCAAAAGGTAATTGTTTGCAGGTGCAATGGTACGACAAGAAACCCATTTCATACTGACCGATAACGCATATTTTGCTTATTAACAAAGCCATTCTAATACGTTTAATCGAGCAGTAACGATTAGATCACGATTGAGTTCACTTTGTTGCATTTTCATCTCACCCGCTCGCCCTAAGAATATATTAATAAACCTTCGCAAATACTAAAAAATCAACTTTTGTCTCGCGGGTGTAGGCGTTAAGACCACAAACATCACCAGAGTGTATTAACTAGTGAAAATAAACCGACCATTGAATAAAAAAATAAATAGTGAGTTGCCTAGGCCAAGTTTGCAACCCTGCGGGTACCACGGGAAGCTGATAAGCCCCTATGTTCGGATGGATCAACTGATTGGTGTCGGCCCTGGAAGTATCGTGGTGGCTTTAGTGCATTTTTGGCTGTGGCATTGGTCCTTAACAACGTCAGGAATAGCTGGGTTCCGCATCAACTAGTATGAACGATTGAAGAACCCCAATTATAACTGGTACTGCGCGTTCATGGCAATAACTAGAAAAGGCTAATAAATAAATATTTGGACGTTCGGTCGATATGTTAAAATCTTATGATTTAGAAATCCTTGAAGCTACGTGAAGGACAAAAAAAATGTTCATAGAAGCAGAGCACTTTGGTATAGGACATAGCCTACAAATATGTAACACTTCATGGGCACCTTCATAATGAATAATGCAAATATAATTCTGGGTAGCTTGGGTCCGCCGGGCCTTGCTTCGTGGGTCTCGAGGACGCGTTTCGGCTGCATACAGCCATCTTCAGGTCGTTCTGATGTCTTTGTCGCGGTGTCCATCTTTTTATATGTGAAACTTTTTTGATAAAGATAAAAGATGGACGCCTTTTAAACGCGTCTTATCTTGGTTCGAATGAAAAATGAGCTCACACTGACAGGGTGTTCGTACAGAAGTATGGGCTCAACGCTCGGGTACTAAAGTGCTCTTGGTTCGAAGATTCCACAAGGTTTTCCATAAGCCTGAACCTTTATACAATTTCAAGTCAAACCAGCCGGTAGTACACACGATTCCTACAAATACATAACATTATAACAACACAGTTATTGGTTTGGAAAACTTTTGGCCTTCCGCAGATTTTCTTATTATATCAAGAAAAGCCAACAAATAAAAATTAATTAAATAATAAAGCCGCCGCACTTCGAAAGCGGTTTATAGGGGCTCGAGAACTTATACCAATGGGGTAACTTATACCAATGGGAATGAGAGAGAAAATTCTCCTGACTTTCAAAGAAAATTACAATTTGTGGAAAGTAATATGGTAGGAAAAGTTATTAAGGAAAATCAAGACTTGAAATTTTGAATTACATCATCATCAACCATATAGAAAACTTAACAACAGCTTAATATGAAGAAAATTACATGCAAACATTAAATCCTCGGGATATCCTGGCAGATGGGGAATCACATTTATAATGTCCGTAGCTATTTGCATGATGTTGAAAACCAGTTTCTTTTTTTTTTTTTGTTTTATATCCTTAGATCATATCATGACACTAAAGCGGCCGTTCACATTCCTACCCTGAATTTTGAACTCCACCACTCTTTTCCTTACAGATGGAAAATTAATTCATCTTTCTGAAGATTTACCTCCGAATCACATTCTCAGACCTCCTTAAATTTGAGTTCATGCACCTTCACGATCCTGTATTATTTGAATAGAACTAATTCTCAGATAATAAGGTTCTTATATTCCTTGCTTCCCTCGGATCCCTTTGGCACAAATAGTTCCTCGAAGGATGTAAAACAAATCGCTTTATTTACGCCGAGATGATTAAATTAATTTATTAAGGAGAATATTTTTAAATTGCATCATTGCATTCTTCCGAATGACATTATAAACGAGGACACGAGGTAAACAAATATGTCTACGCAGAATTAAATTGTATATTGTAGAACGTCACAATGGAAATTTTCTGACTTTTTAACCTTTATAATAACAAATTCCATGCTTCATTTATTTAATCGGGCTTAATAATGAATAATTGATAAAGTTGATTTATTTTTATCAGTGAAAACAAAATATGTAATAAACAAACATAAATAAATCATAAAATCATAAATAAAACCTTTAAAACCAAGAAATTCATACGAGTGGGATGCAACCGGTCGTACAAAATTTGATGGCATATATCAACGGACTTGAATGTTTCATAGTGTAGGTTACCGAAAATAAACAACAGTTTTCTAGGAATATGTTTATAATTTGTTCAATTACTATCAACTGCTCAAATTAGCAGGAAAATAATGCAGAAAGTTTAATTTACGAATGAAAACATTCTACAAAGCCTTCAAAACTGCGCTGCTGTTGTTATGCACATCAGAGCCCGCATTTTAAATCCTGGATTCGATGAATGCAATAAACAAAATTTTGTCCTTCTCGAAATAGTAGTCATGTGTTCAAAACTTTGTGCAGCGTGTATAGATAATAAAATGAAAATGCTTCAATATTTCGGTCTTCTATTTTGAAATTAAACTTTCCTCTGTTCTAAAATTCAACTTAAATTCACAAATATGTACATTTATATTGAATAATGGTTGGTTGGATAGTAAACAAACTCGTGGGTAAGAGTTCTGGACGTAACGAAGTAGGATTGAAAATAAATGAACGCCTTGTGCAACTGATACGACGTAGTTAGCATTGCACTTGATGCAGTGTTTGAACGTCATTTGATGGTAACCTACTTTCCATAGATGGATCGATAGTAACTTGATGACTTCGACTTACCCTTCCCATGCAGTTTTGCTCATGATTACCTACTACAGCTATTACGCCTTTGGTCGACTTCGAACAACGTAGGAGTCTGAATGAGAAAATAAATGCAAAGGATAACACAAACGAAATGATTGCAATCGTTACGTAAACATACACCGACTTGGCTTCACTTTGAAGAAGAACTCATTGTTAGAAAAAGGAGGTGATGTGGGGTGATTCGTGTTACAATCATACCCATTCATCCTGATTACATTATGGTTGTATAAAAATGAAATTGCTCTATAGTATTTTCTATTAAATCAGTGCTCAATGACCCACAATGCTATAGCGGAATTACGACTAGGACTTTTCAGTCGGAAGCTCCTGTCGTCCGTTTTAAATGTCAATCGATAAACGGTGCCGACGTTCATTCATTGGTTGCTACGTTCATGGGTTCGCAAGATATTGTGGAGTGCACTGCATCAGGACTCTGAGAACTTTCTACACCAAATTGCCACGTCAACGTTTCGGTCAAGTTTCGGTCAAGTTTCGGTCAACTACGCTTTATTCATGAAACTACACATTCGTTCACGTTTCGATAGCGAAAACAATGTTAAATGCACGATAGAAGAAATTTAATGAAGTCCATTAAAAATACATGTTAAACGCAATTAAAAAAAGGATAATAGACTGAAATAGATGAAATTTTAATGGATCGATAAAAATGTCCAATCAAAGTGGAAATTCGACTTTAATAACCGAGGATAGCGTGGAAAAGCAACATCATTTTTCCTAGAGGCACTATTGAAAATTCTCAAGATTGTTTTCTGGTGACTTTACTTCCAATGGAATATTTCACAATTACATAAGGAAGATGATAACTTGCGCAATTATTGATCATAGTTTCCTCGCATTAAAAAATGCTTATAAAACAGAATACCTTTATTAGAAAGAAAAAGAACATGGGGTCACCCCTTTAAAGTTTTGAACATTTTAAACCTTTTGTTATCTTGATTGACTACAGTCCGGAAAATTTTTAACATCAGCTTCATACACCGATTTGTTACATGTTACAGCGTGGGCCATCTAACGTTTGGAATTGGAACTTTCGATTATTTCGAAATTGGCAGGTTTGGTTACATTTCCAATGTGACAGAAAGTTAGTTTCATGTTTGAAATTTTTTGAACGAGTCGCTTTTGGCTTGAACAAAGTTGGAAAATATTAAAAACTTATTTACAATATGGTGAATCTTCTACTGAAATTGTAAAATCTATGGAAAAAAATGACAAACGGATGTGCTAAAACGCCGTTTATGGATCAATTTTCGAAGCTAGTTCGTGAAACTGGATTTTTGTTGGATTAAACAACCCATGAACTGACTCGTCCTGTGCGCTCAATCGAAAAATTGCTGCTGTTGCTCAGAGTATGCGTGAACAACAATCAAAATCAACTAATCATCGTTCTCAACAATTTAATATTTCACGCTCTCCTCTGAGAAGAATTTCGCACGAAGATCTTATTATGAATGCGTGCAAAGTTCAATTAATGTAAGAGCTAGAGCCACATCACCATCGGATGTGTTTCCGTTTCGCTCTTTTCGGCTGAAGACTATTTGACCGAAGATGAGCATTTTTAGCATAAAATTATCTTGTTAGATAAAGCTCATTTCCACCTCGGAGGATACGTCAATAAGCAAAATCGTCTTATCTAAGGCTCAAGAAATCCGCACGTCATCGTGAACAAACCAAAAATCGATCGTTTGCACACTGTTTTCGAAGCCGATATGCTGATGTCACTTGGCTACCTCGAAGCTGCGGTTTGCCTCTCGTGGTCTTTTTGATGGGGTTAACGACAAACGTTAGGTTTTTTTTATAGTGCGATTAACGACTTAAATTATGAAATTGAAGTTTCACTTGACAAGGTACGGCCCAAGGAATTGAAAATTTATTGAAAAATTGGACTGACTTCTCCTAATGTGAAACAGAAGTGAATGTAAATAGTTGTAGTAGTTTGAAAAGCGAAATTAACTTCTAATTGAAGAGAAAAGTACCCAAATGACTGTCAAACCCTTCGGCGGGACTTACTTTGAATGTTTTGAAGTCTAACGATAGTTCCAAACTACCTATATAATGTAGTAATGTTGTGTTTCGAAAAATCACTGCGGTATAGAATAGGTTTACCCATGCAACTGGAAAGTATCCTGACGGGGAAAACGCTGTATGAGCATGAAATGCTCACGAAACCGATTTGTTTCCAAGTTGACTCCTGTATTGATACAAAAGTTAAAGTAAGGGAAATGCATCGGTGACAGAAGATAAAATCTTTTGACACTTTTCCGATTTCACGATTATTGCTGCGAATATGGCTGAAGAAACGCCGAACTTCTTGTCTGACAACGAACAGCTCGTTGATATCTTTGAACAGATGTGCCCAGGATTGCGGTAGACCTTTTTTGATACTGTAGAGTTCTAAGGTAATTTTTCATATTGATCCTAAATCCTGCGTGTTTCCTTGAAAATTGAGAACCGATAATCAATCTGTAGAATTGCTTTACCGATCTTTTTCGAAAACTATGAGTGTTTGCAATATACTTGTTCTCTTAGAGATTCGTTTCAAGAAGTACGGGGTATTGTCTTAGGTTCATGAGATCATTCGATATCCCTATTTTGAATTACATACGAGGTTTATTCAAAAAGTATCGCAAATTTCATGTTTTTTCAAGTATTATTTATTTTTACTGTGTTGCTTGGGTCCGCCGGGCCTTGCTTCGTTGGTTTCGAGTCACTCAAGCAACACAGTACTAATTTTAGCCTGCGGCAACAACCAAACGTATTATTTATTTATTCATGAATACCCAATTTGTCCCCTTCAAAGTAATCCCCGTCAGACATTATACACTTGTGATAACGTTATTTCCAATCCTCGAAGCATTTTGAAAAACCATTTTTTGTGATCTTGTTCAGCTCCTCCTTCGATGCCGTCTTTATCTCCTCGATCGTGGCGTAGCGTCATCCTTTGATGGGCCTCTTCAGTTTCGGGAACAAGGAAAAGTCACAGGGAGCCAGGTCTGGGGAGCACAGTGGCTGCGGCATTATTAGAGTGTTGCTTTTGGCCAAAAATTCGCGCACAAGTAACGATGTGTGAGCAGGGGCGTTATCTTGGTGCAAAAGCCAATTTTTGTTCTTCCACAAATCCGTGCGTTTCAACATGCAACAGTCAACATTCTGAATGCATCCGCGCACTTTAAGTTGTTCTTCACACAAAATTAAATACAAATTCTTTAATCCATTTTTTGGGATAGACGAAAATCGAAGACAAGCTAAAACATGTCCACGCACAATAACTGTCAAAAACTGACTGGACGCTCAAAATGGCCGGAATTGTCAACATAAGTGAGGGTCATGAGTACCAACATAACGCCACCAAATGATTAATAATCGAACACACTTAGCCCGCGAAAATTCTAAATTCGCGATACTTTTTGAACAATCCTCGTATGTTATTTAGTATAGATAAAATGAATTTGGTTTTACTTAGAATAAGTACACACAAGATTATTTTCGCATATGATCGTTGGGCGATGCGATCGTTGACCGATATAATCGATGGAATAAGGGTTAAAGGAGGCGTTTGTTTATTCACGCGTAAATATAGTATGGATTTGTTTTGGCAAAAATGCACTTACCATGGGGTAAACAAAGATGTAGAAATTTTATTATTTTCTGGTTGGCACAAAATCCCTCAAAAGGGGCATTCTTTAGGTTAAGTTAATATATAAGAAGATAAATTGGTAGAATACAAGTCAAAATAAGATCAGCTCTCAACGTGTTTTCAATCAATTTGCTTCCTAAGCAAGACTACACAGCTACCTAACAGTAAGCTAATACTCATAGAGATTATACCAGGCCAATTGGAGATCGCAACAATCCCGGTATAAACATCCCCATTGGTGACCCCGACGTGATCCATAGAAGATAATATGGATCAACTAGCATAGAATCAGTCAGGTCGCTAAATTAGCCGAAGACGCTTAAACTAGGATACGATCAGTTACCAATGGAAAGAAGGGCTCTCGAGCTCGAGCAGGAGAAGTTAAAAAGGTTAGGAGAACTTTGGGACCAGTTCAACGCGATCAACGATCAAGTACGGAAGGAGGGCCGAGTCAGAGTGGATCATCTATACTTTATCGAAGACCTACACAACCAAGCATGGAAGATTTGCGAAGAATTCAAGCAAGTTCTACAGCAGACAGTCTTTGAGTTGAGAGAACCGTCACAAGGATGCAATAGTACAATTCAAGCTGAGCACAGCGATGATAGAGAAATTCGTAAAGTTATTCGCATGTGTTTCAAGCGGCGCTACAAGCAGCTATTGCAGGAACCCAGTTCGAAGATCAATGAAGTGAGTACTTTGAGAGCAAAATCGAAAATCTCACGGAAGATTGGGGATTCAACATCAGAACTCAGTGCTATACAATTTAACTGACAAGGAAGCCGGATACAACGTGCGAGAGCTATATTAGCTGGATGAAAAAGTACAGAGCACTGTGATTAATTTAAAGGAATTCGAACCGTATATCACAAGGGAGTGTAGAACAGGACAGAGCCATGGAAGAATTCAACAAGGTTTCTATACGTTATTTAGTTTTATCTAAAGTTCCTACTTTTTCATGTTCACGCAAATGGTAGGCAAACAAGTCATGGAGGATGTGAAAAGATATAGCATTTGAACGCCAATCTAACCGGAGAAGCCGAGAGGTTGATAAGATCTCTGAACGTATCGAAAGAAATATACGTTCGCATGGCAGATATTAACTGATCGATCTAATAATGAAAGGCTCATGGTTTTATCAATTCCGGCATAAATATACATATGTCAAAATAAACAATTCAACAATTCTGTAGCTGTTGTGTAAATTGTACCAGTATAAAGTTAAGGAAGATTCCTTCTTGGTATACATGTTTGATCTAAAAGTAATGCTGCATTTAATAATGACCTGTGTTATTCGTCACCGCATTCAAGTATTGGCTTGCAACGATAAGATACGTTGTGTTTTCAATTTTAAGATCCTTTATACTATTTACTTAAGTTAAAAGGAACGACAACAAAAGTTTGCCTTTTACATTTACAGATGTAGAACGTTTTGATTTTGCGAAGCGTTTTTCTTATTGAATATTGTTCAGTTGTGGATTTTGTTGAACGTTTTATACAACTTCTTTGTAGATTTTCTTCGCTCTGCTGATTTCTCTGTATTTCTTGCCTTCCGTATTGTCTGATCCATTTTTCGAAATAGTCGAGTTCGAAGTAATTATTCGCTTTTAAATATTCAGACGATTTATGTAAATTTTTTTTCGTTTTTAAAAAGTCCAAGCAAAATGCAGGACCTAACAATTCTGCAATCCACCTGCATGCAATCGTAACTGAGGATAATATTCATGACAATTTGCCGCTTTAGTATGATTATCCATAATTTTTATTCGATAAGATCCGTTGACAATCCTTATCACTGTTGAAGTTCAGATAATCTATTTGCCTGGATTCAGCGCTGCTAACACAACCAACCCCATTACGTGGAAACTAGAGCAACATGAGGCGTTATTGCAGAGCTGCAGGTTTCCACGTTACATAGACATGATGCCATATTGTGGGTGATTACCAGTATGGGCTTCATTCGTTGAAGGAGACAAGCAATTGATTTATTGTAAGAAAATTGCTCCCACACACGCTATTAGACACTTGTATAATGACTTTTCTGTGCTCGTCCTGACTTTCCTCGTTGTTCTCAGGCTTTTCTTCTTCTCCGTTTCTGTCGTTCGTGTGCGCGACGAGAGAAAAACTTCAACAACAACAACATCAGCAACATTTTCGCCTCCATATCCTTACGAAGGCAACCGTGCATCTATGCAAGTCAGCACCGACGCTCTCCGTATTTGCCGTATTCGCTAACCAACCGTTTTTCGGGACCAAGTTTATGAAGCGTGTAGATGGCATATTACAACACTTAGATAATTTGCTATGGTAATTAACACACTTGTAGGATTTCTTGATTTATTTATTATTTACATGTGTGGAAGGGTAGCTGTGCTATTGGCAGGAGTGGGTAGTGCTAATGTTGCCTTGGAGAAAGGTAGCGGATTTAAATGGATTGCTAACATGTCAGGGGCAATGTTTACATTGAATAATAAAAATAAATATTTTTAAGAGTTTTTCATTGCTTAAGCTATTTACTACCCAAAATAAAGACAATACAATTGGCATTCTGGCCATCCTTTCTACCGAAGAAATCGTTAGTCTTACAAGTAATGGCGTATCAGATTTTATTTATTTATACAGAGTCTAAGGAAACAGATTGTACCCACGAACTATACATGAAAACTCATCACAATAAAGGCCTTCAGTAACATGCAATGAAAAGACTTTTTACTATGGAGAACATTTAGAAAATGTAAAATTCGATTAACCGACGTCCGGATAAAACATATTAGGGCTTACATCAGACTGGAGAATTTCTGCCAACCCGACGAGCGTAAAGTTGAGTCCACGAGACCCACACAACATTTCGAAGCACGTTTATTTTTCTCATATAGAAAGAAGATGTCATTTGCTGGCTCAATAGCTATAGCCTGGAATCCTTTCTTGTTATTTCCTATTCTTTTGAAATACAATTATTTGCTAACGATCTCCAGCGAATACCACAAACAAATCACTGAACGAAATCAATCAGAATTTTACGTCGATCATTATTGAGGTTTAATGTTCAAATTGAAGCAAATAATCGTCTTTTGGTTTTTTTCAAAACCACAAAAGCCCACCTAAACGTATGTAACTTAAACGAAATGGTTGAAATAATGATTAATTCGATAAGTAGGCTGTCAAAGACATCCTTCTTTTAGAGAGTTCTATTAAGAATTAAGTAATAAAAGTTGAACTGCACTATACTGCAAGCGGTTTTTCCGCATCTACCAGTGCTATTCGCATTCGACACATGCGTCGAAACTATTCCACATCTTCAAAAAAGCTTTTCGAAATATTAACGAACAAGTTTCTAAATCTCAAAAAACTCTGAATTCCCTGGATTCAGCGGTAACAAATAGAACAAATAATAGAGAAAGTTTAAAAATACTATTTAGAGAGCAATAGTCGAAAGGGTACCAAAATATAGTAGCAAAGTTCACGCCATGGAACTCGACGAGCAAGCGTTTAAGCTGATCCGAGCACGTTATTCTCTACGGCGCTAGTGGCAGAGAAATTGTGACTCCTGCTTGAAGACCGGCGTAAAATATCTACCCAGAGCTATCCAGGTCAAAAACGAGCCTCCAAAACAACCACTGGAACAATCTCCTCACCAATTCTGACTACAACACACACAAAATCTGGAAGTTGACAACAATTCTGAAACGAAATCATCACTATCTTCCATGTGCTCTGTACGACGACAATGGTACTCAGATCCATTTCAGTGAGAGGAAAGCGGAATTACTTGCTGATAAGAGCCACGAACTTCACAATACCTTCCATATAATGAGCAACATCATGGCAGAAATAATAGTAGCAAATTCACTGTTATCCGACACAAACACAGCCATTTTAACTCCCAGAGCTCTTAAAACACATAATTGAGCAAATAAAGAACCTAAAGAATAGTCAAGCCCCTGCATTTAACGGAATACCCAATATAGCGATCAAAAACCTTCAAAAGAGGACAATAGCGCTAATCTGCCTCATTTTCAACGCCGGTCTTCAAACTTCGGAAACCTTCACAATTTCCAAGCTACTGCAAACACGCCAGCATAAACAAGTCCTGAGGCCTGGTAAAGATGCCTAACAACTACAGGCCCATACTCCTACTGTCGGCGCTTGGTAAACTATTTGAGAAGCTTATCTTGAAAAGGATGACTGGTCATGTTGATAACAATAACATTTCACAAAACAGTCGTTGGGCCTACCGACCATCGATTTTGAAAAAGCCTTCGATACCGTCTGGCATGAAGGCCCTATTCGTAAGCTCAAAGAGCGAAGTACTCCATCATACCTGCTCAAACTAATCACATTCTTCCTGAGGTATAGAACATACCATGTGAAAGTTCGAGGATCAAAATCTTTCAATCTCTATGAAAAACGCCCCAGCTGGTGTTGCACAAGGTTCATGGCTGAGTCCAACACTTTTCAATGTTTACACATCTGACACACCCACAAGCCAACACTGCTATTTAGCTGCTTTTGCGGACGGCATTTGTTTCAACACTTCTGGCAACAGTCCGAACCGATAATCTGGTTCCAATCTAGAGGAAATACTGAAAAAAATCTACCAATACTTCTATGGGTGGAAAAGTAAAATCAATGTCAAAAATCTACAGAAATATTCTTTACCATAAAACGTAAGTATACCATGCTACCAAACGGATCCATAAACTTCCTAAGCCAAATGGTTCCCTCGTCCGAAGAACTGACCTATTTTGGTCTAAGCCTGCCAAACCACATCGGCCACATAAGTTCTAAGGCATTCAAGTATGTTCTGTTTCTGTACGGATTACTCAATCGAACGTCGCCCTTGAGTCTTCGTAATAAAATCCTCATACTTACAAAAAGCATTCAACCAATTAAAATCAAAGGAGCTCCCACATGGAAACAAGGCACTAAATACCTTAAGCCAAGTCGCCTAGTCACCCAAAATTATTAAAAAATAGCCCATAACAAACTTTACTTCTTCTCCACCTGGTTGCTACACGAAATAGCTAATATTATTCTATTTAAATGATTGCGGACTTGCGTAGTGTTAATCTGCTCATCCTGCTGAATCCTTTCATCAAATTTCTAAAAAAAGATTGAAGGATTTGGACGATAGTAAATTTAAAACTGATAATGGTAAAACTAAAAGATATTGAGTACCTAGGTAAGATGTAATATGTAAGGCATGATGACAGGCTACACTCAGATACAGTAATAAATTATCACCCAGAAAGGAAATAGAAAAGAAGTGGAAAAAATAATGAAGGGAAATCAATTGAAGTATTCAAACATAGCCTAGGACGTCAAGAAGTAATCAGCATAATATCGTGAACAAGACTTATGACTCTGTCCCGACTCGATACCACCGAATTCCAAGACAATGCCAAAGTGTTCCTTGATGAGCCAGAAAGGACTGCTGTCTATCTTAATTGAAACGAAGAAATAATAGAATAAAAATTTAATGCAGAGGTCAAAACTGAAACTACTCGTTCAGGTACAGAAGAATCAAAGGACGCAATCCTGAAATAGTTGACAGTTTCCCAGGAAAAAAATTTTTTGAGTTTTGAACTCATGTGGAATGACATGTATTCACGAAGTAAATTACTCTGTATTTAGATAACTATATTCTGATTACAAAGGAACATTTGCGCCACTACCCATACTACCTTTAATTAGACTACTTCTTAATTTTGCATGAAGTACAACCCGAAATTTCAAACATGTAGACTTTAAAAATGCTTATTTTAATAGTATTTTCGATAGGTAAATTCACATGAGAATAAATCTAATGATTAAACTACGAAAAGTGAGACGAGGAATAGCAAATTTAATCCATAGCCTACAAAATTATTTAAAGCTTTTACAGACGAGACTTGTTGAGTGAATAGTACTCTATATAATGCTTCAGACTGTTCGATGGAATACTGAAGTAAATTCTGCATCGACGAGAATGAGTCTCACACGCAAATTTAGATCCTTGTATTTTTTTGGAAAAAATCCATGTTTATCGAATAAGTGAAAACGGAAGTGTCTGCATAACATGAGGTTAAAGATCTCCGAAGTGCCCACTATTATCTTGAAATCGGGGTCATTCAAAGTTCAAGTGGATTTCTTGTAGGATTTCAAATATAATAATTCAAACATGCAAGCTGTTCAATAAAGTCAACATAGGTAAGACGATCTCTATAACAACAAATCTCCAGTAAATGCCAAAGCTTCTGCACCTCGGAATTCTTCAACTAATTTGAAAATTTAACGTTCACTTACCAGAATACGTCAGTGGTCTCATGTTTGTAGCTTGGATATCGCCTACGCGTGTATTTTCTTCTATTTCTGCTTTATTTCAACCATTCACTAATTGTCCCTAAGGATTAACCAACGCTTCATTATGTACTGAAAATCAGCTAGTTGAATTGGAGCTTATATTTCTTTCCTTGACTATCTTTTTGCTTAAAAAATAGAACAGGAAGCTGAACATTATGTGGAGACAACTTGTTTTGTCTTTTACAAAAGAACTTAAGACACGGTCAGAAGACCTTTATATCTGTATATATCTGATTGAAGTCGGATTCAAAAAATTGGAACATTTGATGAGCTGCAAGGCAAAGTTAAAACTACAACTGAAAATCCCATATTACAAGAGAGAACAAAACGCATTCAACGATGACAGCTACGAGTTCAAAGTAGGACGTTTAAATGCTCGCTGATGTCCATGCAGCTGCCGATGTTTTACCCAGAGAGATAAGTATTGTGATCAAGAAAGTATCATCTAGCTGGAATGTGATGAATGATGTCCATTATTGGCGAAACCACTTTATTTTTCTTACAAATTCTAGGATGCTTCTTACAAAGATTTTCTGGGAATTCTTGAAAGTTTACAGCGAACGTCATCTGTCATCACGTCCGAGGTCCTTGGATTATTAATATTAGCGTAACCTCTTAGCGTTCCTAAAATTCGCGGCTGAATGATTTTGGTTTTCTCATGCATGAGTACACTACAGATGTCAGATTAATTTCGATAATGCCAAGGATTCGAACGAGTGCCGGAATATTGCTGAAATGGACTGCGGCTGGAAAGACATCTGCCTTTTAATTTCCGCATTAGAAAGCAGTCGGTATGTTTGTGTTGTATGATCAGCATGTCACATAGAAGAAAGGGTCAATAATTCGCCCCTCACCAACTGTGGACTAAACTGCTGCAAGCAACGTCTGTTGGAGTTTCTCCAAAGTCTATAATGGAGCCGACTCAGCATGGACCGACTTTTCTGGTTGTTTTAATATTTTCATTAAGGCAGAAGTGCGCTCGCACATAACTTATCCTTAAATATGCAAACTCATTGGAATGTCTTGAATATTCAAAGTATTCCGGGTGCTAATTCCAGACAGATCACTGAGGAAAATTAGCCAAAACAGACATAACATTAAAGACGAGACCTTACGGGGCATGAAACATTTCCCTCTCTCTGTATCTCCTATAAAAAAATAAGTCAACTTAGCGCAGTTATCGAAGCTGTGAACCTTTCTTTCAACATGAGGACGTACATTGACAATTGGCAGAAAATCGTGCGTGGGTCATGCTGCTATGTCTTGTATAAATAATAAATAAAATTAATAATTATTATTAAAATATAATTATTTTATACATAGACAAACAAATGCAAATTTTGCATGTTTCCTTTTATTAAATCAAATTTTTGAAATATTATCAACAATGTTGCACATATGTAGTTTACCACATATGTAGACGATCATATATGTAGAACAATGTAGATTTTTCTTACGAGAGCAGCTGGTTATAAAAGCTGAATTCAAAAGGTGTTTCAAAGGATGACATGATTTGTTATTTGTCTTATTCATTTCTTTCCAGTGATTTCGTCTTTTTTCTATTTAATGGCAGTTTCTGTAAGCCTACACGAATCCACCATGCTTCGTCAAGTGTGATGATTCATTCAGTGAATCCATATATACATTAGCAACGTTTATTTCTTCTTTACGTTTTAAATGGCCCTTGGAGAAGAATACGAGACTTTTCTCAAACAATAATTGATTACCCTGACGTGGAGGTATTAATCAAAAGCGAAAAACTCAATAGTTTTAAAAGAGCAATACCAACAATATAGGGTAGTTTTCATGGGGGCTGCCAAGTAATTGGACAGTTCCAGTGAACTCACACGAACCAAAGAGTCCCCGATCAAAGACGACGACCTTTCAATGATTATCGTGCGGTCATTGAAAATGGGCTCCTGCAAAAATGTAGCCAGCACCATTTTTTCCATTAATAATGAATATTTCATTTATTAAACATAAATGAGGGTAGATTCATAGAGATAATATTCGAATCATTCGTCTTAGAAGCGCGGAGTATTATGTTCAGGAAGTTGCAAACAAAGTCAATGGTTTTTGATTTCAATTAATCAAAAAAAAAGGAAAAGAACCTCGACTTTTGGATGACAAATAACATACAAATCACGGCTGAGCGAGTCGAAGGGGGCTACAGTCTCTATTGTATGCTCGCTGTGCCACAATTTCCATAGCTAATTGAGCTCAAACATTGTGCGGTTAACTTGTCACCAGGAAAACTACCATCATTAATAATTTGGTTATTCCATTTGATAGCACATCTGCCGGCAATAGAAACTCGCGGAAGAGGCAACCGAATGCGCAAAGTTAAATGGAACGGACCTTCGACCCTTAGAAACGGAGCAGTCTGACTCAATCAAATCAATCCTTCGACGAAACTCCTTTTTAAGCAGTATTGTGCCACGCGCCTAAAGATTTTATTTAGTTCATGTTGTGTGAGCATTTCCACACCAGATTGTACTTTGTTATGCCGTTTCCATATCATCATATCTGAAATCGTTGAATCTGAAATTCATTGCAATGACGGCTAATATCGAACGACATTCGTTCATTTCCACTTACCTCTTGGGAAATAAATCTTACACCCAGGCAGAATGAAGCTAATAAAATCTGTTCCAGCATTGACCATAATTATTGCTCTTCTATTTATTTCATATCGCGGCCCACACCTATAAGAAAACCGTCAATCAATTGGGCACCAAGGATTAAGCACGGTGTTTGGAAAATGTCCAGCCAGTGACCTCCTAGTTAGGTATTCAGTAGCAGTCCAACACCATTCCAAAGCAGTCAACAGCGCCGTGATTTATGATGGAAAACACTTATGATGAAGCAATAAACCCGCATTTCGGTTACTTAGTCCTTCGCACCCCAACTCTATTGTGAAGTTGCAAAGCGGCATTAGCATTGGTTACCACCATTATCCGAGCATTTAACAAAATTAATTTCTTGTCAAAAATTTCTTTTCCCATAAATCACAGCCACAGGAATCTATTGTGTGAAAGTACAACATTTTCGTTTTTCTGGACGTGGAATTTCTCCTATTTGGCCGGAATCAATGTTTATAACAGGGGCTGGGATATGTGAGCGTGTGCAGGCATGCAGGAAAATGAGGGCATCGTACGAGATATGTTAACTTCCATCAAGCCCTACATTACTACGACCATCATCTGCAAATTACAGTAGAGAATCGTTCACTGTGCATTGATGACTTTGAGATTCCCTTCGAAGGGACATTTTTAGGGAAGAAAAATAATGCAATAAAATATGCATCTGGATAATCGAATAAGTTTTTCATCAACTTCGTCAATTATAAAGTATAGTATTGTTGTTATTTGAAGTTAGAATTTTATAAGCGCAACTTGTAAAACACATTTAATTATTATACCTGGCGAACAGAGAGCATTTTGCAGTTTTTTCAATTTCACACATTTTAAGTGTTTAATAAATAAACCAAAGTAAATAAATACAATAACATAAAAAAATGTTAGAAATGGAATGTATTAGCACTCTAAAAACTTTATTTGCCAATTAAAAAGAGATTATGAATTTCTTCAAGTTATACTGTGACACTCAATGTAGAGAAAGCCTTTGATTTCGCCTGGCAGGAAGGACTATTCTACAAAATGATTCATCACAATACCCCATTATACTTGGTCAATCTGATTGAATTATTTCTGAAAGATAGAAAGTGCCAAGTCAAAGTTCGAGGATGCACCTCTTCTTTGAAAAATATATCTGCAGATGGCCCTCAAGGTGCTTGTCTGAGCCCGATTTTATCCAATATCTACACTTCTGACATTCCTACTAATGTGAAATGCAAAATACCAACGTTTGCTGATGATACATATACATACAATGCTAAGGTTGATCCCAACAACATTGTTCGAAATTTGGAACAAACATTGAAAAATTTTTTCATTTTACCATAAGTGGAAAACTCAAATAAACGCCAGCAAAACAAAATGCATATATTTCAACAGAAAATGAAAACCTACACTGCTCCCAAGTAAACCACTGGAATGTATTAGACAAAACATCTCGCGGTTCGAAGAATTGTCCTACCTTGGACTGATACTAGACAACATATTAACCTATAGGAAGCATATTGAACACATGAGCGCGAGTCCTTCGAATCGGTTCTATCGTTGTACCCACTACTAAACAAAAGATCGCAGTTAAGTATAAAAACAAAGTCTTCATTATCAGAATGGTGATCCAACCCATTATAATATACGGCGTTCCCAGCTGGAACCAATGTACCGAATACTCAAAATATAAGCTTCGAGTTACACAAAATAGATACCTCAAAATGGAACTTGATAAGCCTTTTGATTTCGCTTCACAAGAACTGCGCAAAATTTGCGAAGTAAAGCAAATTAACCAACTTGCTAACTCGCGAAAAGATTAAATATTCTCCAGGGCCAGAAATGCATCAAATCCTTACATACAGATGCTACTGGATTAACAGCGAGATATCACGTGCATCAAACATGCCCAACAACGAAAGACTGATTAATTTTAAGTTAGCTAATAGGTAGAATTAAAGCAATTCATTTGAGTTAGGTTTAGAAGACGTTTTGTCAGCAGTTCCCTCTTGCACCAATGCCAACATTAAAAACCAGTGCTATTCTGTATAAAACAATATAAAGGATATGGATGAAATGTATAGTAATTCAGAACACTAAAACTAAAAGTTGGTGTCTATAATTAGATTTTAATTAAATAAATAAATAAAATAAGTTGTACTGTGCGTACTAACATTTGTGTTTAACAGACATAAATTCAGTAATTGACTTTTGGCTCTTTTGGATGACATGTAGCTATGCCATCGTCTTCGAAACCTTAAATCAGGAGATGTAGTTTCGGCTTGTTGTTCTACATGTTGCAGAGCACGTTCAAGTATTGCTGCTCCCTCTGCTAGCGGAATAATTTCGTCCTTATCATATTCAGCCTCGTCGTCACTTTCGTTTTCGTATGATTCCTTCGGCTAGTTAGTAACAGTTGCGACGAAGTTGTTATCAGTCGAGTTTCCAGAATCTGCACCGTCTGCATCCATCCAATCACTAACCAGCGCTTGTGCTGGTTCCTCACAACCTGGATTTTCCCCGTACAAGCTGTAGACTATCACCAGCAAAATTTGGTTAGTTATTTTCGAACTTCAAGTTTTCGACAATTTTTTCCCCAAGCATTTTTTCCAAGTCTCAGCAACCCAATAAAACATCCTTAACGGTCGTTTGTTTCATTTTCAGAACTAATAATTATTTAGCGAGTCAACTCGAGCTCCAAGGTTTTCTACTGTTTACCCCAAGACATGTTTGAAGTTTGGTTGAAACATTTTGCCAAGCCTCGGCGGGCCAATAAATAACAGCACTAATGTTCATTTGTTTTATTTTTTTTAAACTAAGGAATGACATTGTCTTCAGTTTAATTTTGACAAACTAACTTGCGATATTTCAGCTTATCAAACTGCAAGACATCCTGGTCCATGGGTTTGGAAGTGAAAACATCACTTTGATTTCACCAATAGTCAAAGTTTTGGTTCCTGGATGCGACGGATGGATGTTATTACGCAGAATTATGGTATCACGTAGTCATAAATCTACTCCATAAATGTATTTTCATTTATCGGGCTTTCTTTTGATTACTAGACTCGCAGGAACTTCATATTGACATTTTAAAACTCTCGAGGCTTAGCAGATCTCCCTACAGATCTTCCTGCTTCTTCCTACAATTCATAGCAGTTTCTGATTACGCAGCATAAGAACATACCAGGAAAGTCACACGTTCTGGGCAAATTTTAAATCCATCCGCATTATAAATTTGTTGGGAATTTTCCTCAGCTATCATTGTGACAAACTTGCTTAGGTATTCTCCGTCTGGATGGTGATCAGAAGGAAGCGGTTTAAGACTAATTGTCAGTTGGCGCATTACATGGCGGATTTAAGGTCGATCTAGTCAAACAGTTCTAGCATTAACAGATTCGCGACACATTGTAAGTTTATTCAACTCTGAAGTCATTCATTGAACTATAGACCCGCTAAGAGGACTTTCTCTAACCTGCGTATCCCATTAAAAAAGAGCATCATCAAACTTTTTTGTAAACAGACTTCTTCGCTGTCTGCAGTCTTCTGAGAGTTTTTTAAGAGAGGATGCACAATGTTGTTCCAGTTTCGCCTGGTGGATCTTCCGATCAAAAATTAGTTGCTTTGCATACCTTTAGTTCTTGTACTAACTTAGTAAAACTTTCTCCACTAGTTAAACGCCGTACAGCATTTAGATTATCATTAAGAATAAGGGTTGCATTCTTGCATCTGCATACCACAGAATTTTGTTCTTGAACTTCAACATTGCTGAACGCATAGTAAGTAGTAGTCACGAAACTGAAAAGCTGATAGTACTGCGAAATGTCAGATGATACGTTGACGGCTGACATCGACTGACATCTGCCGTGGCGTAAGGAGCACAGTCTATCCACAATAAAGCCAGTTTGGCTGAAAATGAGCCGTCCACGGTATGTGTATGTTTATTATGTGTACCATAACTCAATGTACTGTTTATAGTTTATCACTGCAAGTAAATGTTGTACATACCTTACAACATTGTTTAGGAACGTATTTCTACAAGAAGTATATTGATTACAAACACTATATATAAGATATTGCACTTCACTGACTGTATGACTGTTGTTCCGACTATTCTGAACAATCAGCTAAAGGGTTCGGTCCCTTTTTGGATATATGGGAAAAGTTCGAATAAGTGGGAATCCCGTGAATTTATTCACAAATATTCTGAACTGATTCTGAGGTTGTCATGAAGAAGAAAAGCTGTATCATGTCTTCGCTCATATTCCTCATGTTCTTGTGGTAACGTAGACTCAAGCAAACAAATTATAGTGTTAATTCGCCTATTTTGATCACCTAGTAAGAGAAACTTAGTACACAACACGTTTTGGATCCACCAGATTCACAACGTCATTGTTCAGACCGAGGGCAAGAATTGGCTGGGCAAAGTTAAGTACGCTTTATTTTTCGTTATCGTCGAATGTCAATTTCAAATCGTCAGACACGATTTAAAATGAAACCCCTGCTTTTATTTTCATTCAATTCAGCTGCATAAATCGAAAATTTGCTTTCGAATATCTTGCGGCTTTAATTCATCATACCTAGCTGGCTCGCATTTGCATCCTTTCCATTAATTTTAGTTGGATAGAAACTGATTATTAAGTTTAATTTCGTAAGGTTGATAAACCAAAGTTTACCAGTTTACCAAGTTTACCAAAGTTTAAGCTACCCAAAGTTTAATTTCATCTGCAAACTTCTCATGCGTTTCATATTCACCGACTAACGCCTCAAGTACTTGCCTGCGACTTCTTTTTTTGCTGTCCAGGAAAAGGCTTATTTTCAACGTTTAAGTGATCATTCTTGAAAGTTCAGAATCGCTTCCTACATGATTAATCAGTGACAGCTATCATCAGTTATCATTAATCACTTTAATTGCACTGTTTTCAAACCAAAGCAAGTGTAAATAGCTAAAAGTACCATAAATTGATAGCAATCGCCTAAAAAGTCAACAAATGGATCTAAAAACCTGAATTAATCATGGTTCGTTCTTCTCTTAATCCACTGAATCTGTCCAACAATTACCTGAAATAATTCTAATAAAGTAAAGTTCAGACCGACACGAATCCTTTTTTTTTCAGATTTATTTATTTTTATTAAATAATTTTTTATTTCAATAAATAAATAATTCCAATGGTGAAGTTAGTTAATACTGAATTTATTATACATCTGATGTGTTTATATTTCATTTTTTCAATTTCAATAGATTTTATTTTTTTATTTTATTGTTAACAAATATTTAAAATTTAACAATAAAATATGAAACATTTTGAATTCTGATAATACTCATTATTATTACTATCGGCAATTTTCAACAGAATTAACGAATAGTTTGAGAATTAAAGTTAACAAATTTTGTCAGGAATATAAATTTTCAATATGCTCCGCCCTCCCCCACCAATTTTCCCCGCTTGGAGATCTACTACCTGGGGAAAGAATATGATTGGGCAAAAACTCGCCTTGCCATGCGGCTGCGTTCTGTTTTGAAAATTTGAAAAACGGAAATATGATTGGCCAAAAATTTCTCTAGTTTTGCGGGTGTCTTATGCATCGAAAACTTTAGTTTATTTTGTTAGATATTAGTTGCAACTTCGTTACCCTTTCAATAAATTCAGAAAATAAAACGAAAGAGCAAAATTTGAAAAAAGGAGAGTTATTTTCGAGCAGTCAAACGAGAGTATCATTCAATTTTTGAACACCAGCTTGGGAATGAAGCTGAAAATATTTGGACTTTGTCAGTACTATTAAAGTCAGTTTACAACCATTATCCCTGACATGCATGTGTTGCACAATATCACAAAGCATTATTGTTCTGAAAGCATTTAAATTGTTGAATAAATGACATTTAAATTTCGATAAGTCCTTCGATAAGTTTGTTGAGATCGTTTAAAACTATTGGGATTAGATAATGAGCTTTCAGACCAATTGAGAGCATGTCCACGCGCATAACTTTCTCCGGCATCGCAAATGCGAATAAAAAATTGTCGCGAAATGGATTTACCTTTAACAACGCTTGTCTGCTTCTGTAACATTCGAATCTGCTCAAACAAAATGCGTGTCGTTTCGCAATGCCATTTATTCATTTTTCATTTTAATCGGTTGTCCATCAACGCGACACCATACGAGTGCTATTTTCGATTTCGCAAATCAGTGGAAAAAGTCGAAAACGGTGCCGAATCAACAGTCAAATGACCAACGTGAATTCATATCTAACCATCGAACTGCATTTATCCTCCTTGCTTACCAATCCAACTCACTTCGCCCATATTGGGGTCACCATTACCATTGCGGAGGTTGCACTGTGGAGACCTCTGCGTGTCCAGCAGACCCGCGCTCAACGTGTGGGAGCCAATGCAATTAAATTGCAAAAATACAGACAGGCCGATATCGACATCATGGAGACGAGATCTTGAATCTATTCCCACGTGAATTCTATTGCATTTTTCCGATCACGTAGAAGCAAGAGTTGGCGTCTTCATTTAATGCAACTTTTCGCAAATCGCATGCACTTTCCCGGGTAGGCGCCCCAACGTGGGCCAATGCATCGGCGAAGCTTCCCACTCTCGGGACTCAATCGCAAGCGGAAATCCGGCAATAACAGACTAAATTAAACCCTTCTTGATGTCTAGTGGATCGAACCAACAACTATCAAAGGCCATTAATGCTGGACACTTTTGCAAGCAAGCCACCACCCATTGGAGACTTCGAGGTTAACCAAGAAATCCGTAGACATGAGCCTCATATGCAATCTGCATTTTGATTTCCGACAATCACCCATGGAGTCTCGCACCACGCCCTCGAAGATGTCGGCAAACCCAAGTGCATTCTTGAAAATGACTCAGCGATGCGGGAAGAGGTCTCATCGACCCGCATCAGACATGACTTTATACATTTCTTTTGGGTGCAGATCACACTCCATCCCGAGCACCATTTGCATTCATGCAGACTCCTACGAAATGCAAGCAGCCGCACACATGATACGTAAGAATGTATGACACTTAGCGTATAATGAAAATGAATGAACGAGAACATGAATGAGTAGCGCCAAATATGGTCAATGGCTCGGATTCACCATACTCGCAACGAGTTGTAAGCCAAGCGGCAATTGCATCGCCAGCTTTGGTCAGAAAACCGCTGAAGGTCTCACGTGCCTCGTCGGATTGTGAGTTCTATTGTAGAATACACACATGCATTCGTTCATTCATTCAGCACTTTATTAGCAGTAACTCGGTGGGATTTTCATGCTTGCGGAGGCCGTTGGCTGGAATCTCGAGAGTTTTTCTATGGAAGATCTGAGTTGGCAGTGCGGCGCTGAACACATGGCGAAGAAGTGATGGACCAAGAAAGTTTCTAATGGACTGGAATGAATCAGTCTTCCCGTTTTGACTCACTTGGTGCAGACTTGTGAGCCTCAAGAGTTTGCTTCGTGTGAACAAAACAAATTTCAGTGGAACCGTGCATGGACTCACTTGAAAAGTTACAAAAAGTCTTTGACAAACACATGCCCCACATATCAATCTACGAGCCCGATTGCGCAACGATGGCTCGCCAATGGTAATTGAAAGTCTGGTACAAGTGTGCATTACTCACTCATCCTCCCCACATGGTATTAGCAGGAATTAACCGACACACGTCTATCAAAATTGGATTTGACTGGATAACATGTGAAAATCTCTTTATTACGCTGGTACACAGCTTTTGTGTTGTCTACCAATTAATGATTGAATGTCTCCCGGTGGCATCTCACTTGTCTTGCTCATTCAAGTGGGCAAATACACGACTGACCTCTTAATCAGGACTGAACGAACAACGGATTAACTTGTGTCCGTGGAATGTACAACCAAAAACACATACGCGCATTGTAATGGCATGTCGTGTTCGAATCATTTTTATCTGATCACGATATGAACGGTAAAAGTGGGTGCGTAATTTGTATGTGTTAATGTCAAATACAAACAACTCACATATGAAGCCGCCAGGAGTAAGATACCTAAATCGTTAATTGTTGTATAAAGCACCTTTAACTGGAGGTAGCATGTTACCACTGTGAACATACTACATGTTAGAAATCGCTGTGTCCACTTGCTAACCAGTCATTTATAGTAGAACAGGAGCAAGACAAACAAAAGGAATGTAGGGTGGTTATTCGCCACTCCAACCACCAAACTATGATTATCTAGTTGGCTAAGCTATAACCCAGAGAAAAAGTATTTAAAACCAATACGCGTCGAACGAAGAGGAATTCATCTAGAACACAAGGGTAAGAATTTTTATCAAATTTCGCTACGCCGTCAAATTTTCCAAAAGCTTACACCATCACGTTAATGGCTAGGTCCCGCGCATATAGTTTTCATTCAAATATATGCTCCACTCGCTCGCTCTATCGAAGACAGGGAGAATCCTTAAATTAATTTTCGCCAATTGTTCCAACTATTTTATTTAATTCCTCCCTACTTTGAGATGCTTATGAGTTTAACGCCGACAATCTTAAAGAAAATCTTATATGTCTTCCTTTTAATCAACTTGGGATGTCATGTTTCAGTGTCCAATAAATTAAAATGTTCACGAAGGTTTTGGCCTATTAACAATGCAGCTAGAATCCTTGCACTATTCCTGTTCTTGCTTAGAAGTTATTTGATTCTCGTTTTGTTACAGCGTGACTATAGAGATCGGTTTATCATGCAGCCTCTTCTATCTTCTTTCAGAAGGTATCGTCCGACATCCTTTCCACTGCTGCTAGTGATATTTTAATACTCGCAGTCTTCATTTCAACCGGCTGTGGCTCAGCCCGCTCTAGGTTATCCTTTATTTCGTTCTTTGTCCAGAAACCCTTATTTGATTGACTTCCTTCCGCTCAGCTCACAGTTTTAATGCATGCTCTCACCCCTACACTTACTTTGATGTTACGCGGTCCGCATCAAGCACTTGCATTGCCGATTTACTATCCACGAGGATACTAATCTTTACAGTGGCTGCCCAAATTGTATTAATCGTAGGAATTACATGTTACTAGTTTGTAGCTCTGTCTAAACTGTGATAAACTTCGATGGAAAATTGGAACTCCAGTTACTGGATCCTGTGCCGAACCGTGAGCGTGAATTACGATTTCGAAACCTGAGCTGGAATCCTACGCGATTTGACATCCCTAGTCGGGTTATTCTTCTGTTAACAACCGGTTTGATTCTATTCAATTCTCTCCGGCTTAACGATATCAATCTGTCCGTCCATTTGAGAATATAAAGATACTCCGCTCAAGGATATGGTAAGCCTCTCCTTAAATCAAATGTAATGCTGCAACTGTTGCCAAAGTCTTTAGGACATCTGTTAGGTTATTCGTAACATGTTTTCTATTGTTGTCTTAGCGTCTTACACTATTCGTCTGTTTTCCTTTCTGATTTCGAAAAATCCAAAATGAATTTCCTTTGATATCAAACGTTTGGGACGATTTCATTCGCTAGTGGATATCGGAGAAAGTCTATTGGAAAAAAAACGGAGTATAACGAAACATATATTTTTTCGTGTTCTATCTAGTATTTCTTGTTCGGTAAAAAAAATGGGCATGGATTATCAATTTTTAATATCTCAAAAGTAAGGATAAACTGACACCTGTAATGCTGGATCATTCTAGAGACTAGAGACTAAGAGGTTTCAAGCTCAGACTAAGAGGTTTCAAGCTCGGATCAAAAGATATTTCATTCTCTTAAATTTGTAAAGACGAGGTATGCGGAATTCTCTGGGGTAGTTAGTTTAATTGGTCAGACTCTCAGCATGTCATGTCAGCAGTGCTTTCTTATTTCACATTGATGTCTGTCAAATCGCAAGACTGCCATAGAGTAAGGCCGGTCTTATTACCTGCTTGTAAATGAGGATTTTGTTACTTGGGTTAAGGCGGCCGAATTTAAGCATGGGCTGTAATAAATCAAGGACTCTGAAGCACTGCTGTCGCTTCTGTCGTATGTGTTCGTTCCATATCAGATAGAGATCAAATGTTTGAGCCTGACATTTTGCAGTTTCGTTCCATTGTATTGGTTCTTCGTCTATTTGTAACGTTGCAGGATGTAGTGATCTACGTTTCGTGATAAATAATGCATGGGTTTTATCGCTCTTAAAGACAGTTTGTACAGAACTTTGGAGTTTTGAAGTAACGACTTCTGCTTGTGGTGCTCTATAGAAAAAAAAACGTGTCATCGGCGTAAAGGGATAAGTGTACGTTGTTTGGCAGGTCGAACTAACCGCAGTGTCTATTTTGCACACATAGGTGAAATGGGTGGGACTCCAGCTTCGATTGATCGCATGTTAGAGAGATTGTTGTCCATTCAGACTCGGGAGGTTCTGCCCTAGAGAAATTAATTTATTATTTGTTAGATTGGCAGTGTAATATGGAGCTCATGCATTTTGAAGACTAGTCTTGCATTTTAGACTTTGCCGAAGGTTTTCGCTATGTCGAACATAACTAAGCCCGTTCACTTTTTGCGATTCATCTCGTTACGTAGATGTTGGACCACCCTAGTGAGCTGGACTTCGGTGGAATGAGCTGCTTGGAAGCCAAACTGTTCATTGGGGATTATCTGATTCTCTTCTGTTATTTCCTGGTGTCTAAACAAGATTGATCCTTCGGCAATTGATAGAGAAGAGACTTATAGGTTTTCAATTTTGAAGGATACCATATGTGGCATTATACCATTGTGAGATATTTAGAAGTCGAGGCTGATGAGTAAACACTCAAAGACAAGTGATTGAGGAATCAGCAGAAAATCTACAAATCGCATACCCGGAAAGTCTATGAGCCCTAGAAAACGGCTTGCCTCTCTTTTTGGGCTCCACCTTTTTCAATGGAATCCATGAATGGTGAGTGAGACAAAGGACGAAAGGTAAACAAAATTGTGCAATAATATTTGAAGTGTGACATCAAGTACGGGGAAATAGGCAATACATAGAATTTTGGAAAGTGTTGTGCTTTATTTGAGATGTGAAAAGAAAAGCAACTTGAAGTTGGTTTCAAACAAACGATCTCGCCGGATTGAACAGACTATTATAATATTTTTATAATTTTTAACTTTGACATTTTTAAGCATATACGAATTCAAAACGTTATGGCAACTTTAAAAATTACAACCAAAGCTGGATTAAATCAGCAACATTTTCGTGCAAGGATTGACTACGATTTTTGAGGTGGAGTATCAAGACAAGAGTGCAGCATCGACATTTGAGGATGAAGCTCCATTTTTAAGCACTGTAATAAACTGCTACGAATTCAATCATAGCCAGCGTTTGCTCACCTATAAGTTTCGTGCAGGTCGTCCAAAATCAATGATTTTGCCAGAAAAATCGATGTAGTCGGATAATTGATAACGGAAGATCGTCGGGTCATATACCGTGAAATTAAAACAGTGCATAAGAGAGCGTACTTAAGTACATAAGTACCACTAGTATACATAAGATATGACATAGATCGGCATCTATGTTCTATTGGAGACATGTCCGTTTTGGTTTAAAAGTCTGCGAAGTGTTTTCAAAAGCAGATTCCTCTACTTTTCTAAGTCTATCCTCTACTTTTCTAAGTCTACTTTTCCAAATCAAAGAGTCTAAGAAAACTCTGTTCTCTCTGAGGAATCGTGAGGATAGCGAATGACAGCAATAGATAGTCTGTGATTTGTTCAAATCATATTTAAAAAAAACTCTTCCAATAAACAAAAACATACAGAAATTTTCAGATGGTCACAGGAACGTACTGATGAACGTCACATACGCTTATTGTAAAGACATGTGGAAAATAAGTAACGGTCACCGAGAATCTCATTGTTAAGCGAGTGAGACCTCAGTAATCAATCAGCATTTGATCTTGGATAATACATAATAGGTAATGAAGTAAATGAAAAAGTTTTCGCCAACTATCTTTCTTTTTTTTCTTATAGAATACTTATAAGGTTGTTTGTCAACTGTTTGTTTGTCAATTGTTTTCTTACATTTTCAACAGTTTTTGTAACTTAAAATTATCCTTTTCTCAGGATCGTCATCGCAAAACAGCTCTGTTAATAAATTTAGTTCCAGAATGTTTAACTGCCTCGTTTGAAACTTATTGGTTGCTTATGTTTAATATTCTCCAAGATTTATTGAAAAATGCAAGAGAGAGTTTGAAGGCGTACCGGGCAACAAAGTCGGACTAAGAATTATAAATGTAAATTTCATTCGCGCATTAAGCTCGAAGATTCCTTTTCGTATTGTTTGAATTTAATATTGAACTAGCATTTTTATAGTTTTTTCTTTGAATTGTTGTATAAATTTCTTTCAAAAATCAGACCCTTGTTTCATACAAATTCCTGAATTATTTCATTTCAAGCCAACACATTCGTTGTTATATTTTTTCGCTCCAGTTCTTTCTCTAGTTTTTCAAAATTATTTGAAACGTTTTGTTACATATCGATTCTGTTACATATCGTTACATATATTCCCCTGTATCGATTTTTTAGCTTTTTTAAGACTTTTTTCATTCCAAGGAATGATTAGCTAAGTCAACAGATGTCTTTAAGGTCTCAATTCCTACATCCTGAGGGTATCAACCGAATCTTTTGGGAAATGATATCTCTGAAGGCATTCTATATAAGAAAATTTGGGAATATTTCTAAAAGGATTTTTATACAAGTCAAGATAAACGCAGCAGTTGCGAGAGTATAGGGTTGCAAGAAAATCATTAAATGGATCCCTTGCCATACAATTCCAACTAAACTGGACAAGCGAAAGGATTCTAACGAAAAGCACTGATATGAAAGTTGCATGGCTCGAAACGGAAAGCTTGTTTCCCTTAAAATTCTTAAAAAAAATTCCATAATTAAGGGTTGATTTACGTGAGGCTGAACAGAAGGTAGGTCCCTGAAGTATCAACCGTTCTTTTTAAGATTGAAGAAAAGGATGGCTTCTGTGGATAACAATCTGTGAGAAGTTCAAGGCGTTTTCTCAGTATAAAACAATTATTATATATCCATTTAGGCACAGAAAGGACACTGTTGGTGCATTCATTTGAACTTACTTTTCGTTTTTTTTTTCGGCGAATCAAATATTTTCAGCAATTCCTTATTCCATTGTGCTGTATAAAATTGATAAGAAAACATTTATTTAAATGAGTTAATTGAATTGGATTTTAATATTTCATCTCACGACGAAACCCTGCTATAATGTGTACTAAAGCATTTTCTGACTTTACCTCAACACGCTCCTCGCATGCTATTTAATAACTTTGCGATGGTGCACTAAGTTTTCCAGGTTGGAATGTTCACTTATGCATGTAGTCGCTGTCGGCTAGCTAACTTCAATGAGATCGGGGTAGTACAACCTGGCAAAGGGGGCCATCTTTGCGACAATCTCAGGTTATAATAATTCTTCGTCTCAGCATTTCCTTCAACCCGCTAACTGCTGTCTCTTAGAACTGAACAAGATGCTCTGGTGCATTATGAAAGCCAGACCCTTGTCGAGACGTCGTCGGGCGAAGCAAAGTATTAAAAGTTGCATTTTATGTGCATTCAAGTATGTGGTAATTTGCATATTAAGCGACCGGAACCGCATGCTTGTGAATAGGCAAAATAGACAGTGGCGCCAGCTTTTCGTTTCTGAATAATCCTACAAACTTCCTCACGTTCGTAAGCTAATGCTTGCAGCATTTGTAAAATAGAAGGCATGCAAGAGTTATTGAAGGTTTTTTTTTGTTTCGTGTTTTCCTTCTGGACTTGGTACACGTTCCTTGCCTGCTATTCCACGAACAAATGCAGTAGGATTTACAACATTGAAAAAAGCTGGCGATTGCACGCTATTCTTACCACCTGTAGAATAAATAATTTTCATAATTAGATGTTATTATATTTTAATTTGGTGTGCATGCCTCGTGTTTTCGTTCTAATGGAAAACAAGCTTCCAATAACGATACTGCATTGCACTCATTTGCTAAGATAGAACAATAAGAAGCACGAATATAATTGTAATTAAGGACTAATTGGGCGACTTTTGTTTAATTTTTTTAAATTGTAAGACCTCTCTATTGGTTTATTTAGCATACACTACACAGCAGAAGCCAAAAGAAAAATTAACATGCATAGTAATACAAATAGTATTGGCAAAAAATTTGGGCTTATTACCGGCCCACATTTATTTATAGAAATATTTAAAAAGCCCATTTTTAAAACCAAGGAACAGCCCAAAGAAGGACCAGATAGTCAGCGGCTCTGTAATAGGCGAAGCTAATGCTTTATCACCTAAACATTCTACTGACTAGCACCGACAAATAAAGTAACGCTGGATTTAATATATATAATATTATAATAAATAAATAAATTCTAAATCAAATAAATGATAAATAAATTCTTGTCTATTCGAATTCTTGTCTGTATTTCGAACGACGACTTGGCCTTTTCCTCCTCTCGGTTTGGGTCTTCTAACTTGTATCTCAAGTGCCGAAGACAGAAAGGTTTAAATCAAAATACAACTAAAGTGGAAGCTTATGCGTCTGCCATTTTGTCAAAGTTATGACTTGCGTTCTAAAATTTTCAGCTGGTGTTAAATAAATTTATTAATAAATGTTGTAACGAGTCCTCTGAGTGAAGAACATATCTCTTCATACGTTGGCTTACGTATGAAATATGTGTGAAGTATATGTACAAAGGTAAAGATGCGTTTTTCGAAAAAATGGGTCGTCATAGAATTGTGCAGCGATAATTGGTGATAAGTCATTTCAAAAACAGTCAAGCGGCCCAGTGGGAAATCGCTCAAATAGTTAATTTGTCTCTCGCCAAAGTTCAAAGCATCATTGAACGTTTCTTTTCGAAAAATCAGATTCAAGATGAGCGCGCCTGAAGAATTTTCAGACGAGTTGAAATTTCGAGACAATCAATTAAAACACTTAAAATCAAGGCGTAAAATCAAACCCAATATGTTAGGTTGGAGGGGAAAGATCTGTCGTATTTCACAGAAAATATTTGAATTTATTTATCAAAATACGTATTTAATATCAATCAGTAATATATGCTCCGTGATTTGTTACAGCCTGTTACTATATTTCAGGGAACCTGTGAATTCCTGTTTTGTAGAAGTTTTCGTCCTTGGAGTTAAAATAGTCAGCAACTGCCTTACAAACACTTTCAAAAGGCTTGAATTTTTTTGCCCGTTAGATTATTTTGCAGAGATCTGAACATGTAGTAATCAGATGATGTTATGTCAGGAGAATACGTTGGGTGACTAAGGACTTCCCATCCTAACGCATTCAGCTTTTTTGTGTCACCACTGCAGTTTGCGGTCGCGCAATATCGTGGTGGAACACTATTCCTTTTCTACACGCTAATGCAGGCCTTTTTTTGATTCAATTTATCCAGCTGATTGCAGTACTCATCCGCGTTAATTGTTGCTCCCTGTTTCAGCAACTCGTAGCGCACTGGACCTTTTCTGGCCCACCAATAACGAAGAAGTACTTTTCGTTGATACTTGGTTTTGGTACTGTTGCTGATGGTGTTCCTTGTTTGCAGTAAGATTTTTTTCCCTTAATATTCTCGTAAAGAATCCGCTTTTCATCTCCAGTAACCAGCTTGTTCAAAAGCGGCTCCACATTGCGTCTAATCAGATGTGATGAACACATTCTTATACGATCAGAAAAAAATCTTTTCCGTTAATTCATGTGGAGCCCGAACCCTTAGCTTTAACACAAACCCAAGAGATTTAATGTGATCTCCAACAGTTGTATGATGAATGCCAAACTCTTCTGCCATTTCTCGACTTGTTAGATGTGGATTATTTTCCAACATGAAAAAATGCCTGGCTATTTAAAATACGACAGAACTTTCACTCCAACCTAATAATTGGATCCAAAACTAGCCACGGCGATGAAACAAGGACTAGATAATTCATTAAGTGCAGAAACTGTGTGCTCCTAGACCAACATTTCAATGGTCGAGTAGTAGAAAAAATTAAGAGAAGTTTACTTGACTTTACAATGGAGTATGTTAACAAGAGTTCGCAAACGAGTCTTAATTTAATCACTTTAGCTTTGATGGCATGACATGCGTGTAGTACTTAAAAGCTTAAATGAAGTATGGTTAGGATATGGTTCGGGATTGAATGTTAACAGCCGAGATTGGGAATTCGGAGATCATTGATAGTAACATGGACATAACTGCCTCAATGTTTTGAACAAAACAATTTTCTCCGGACTCCTGCAAATTTTGAAATACCCAACACAATTGGTTTCTACCAAGCCAACGACCCAAGCATGTGCCTTGGTCATTTTTGGTTGATTTAGAACTGTCCTCATTTTCTAGCCCCACTGGTACCGAGCCCTGATTTAAATGGAATTAACAATTCAAAGCTAATTTTGGAAAACTATAATCGGAACAAAAGTATTTTCAACAAGAAACAATTATGAAAGACTTCTATGATAGAGTGTACAAAAATAATCCCAACAACTGCCCTAAAACTTGCGGGTTCTGTGCCAAATAGACTTAAGAATGTACTAAATGCGAAGGACTACCATACGAAGTACTGAATTTTGTGTAAACTTAAATATTTTTTAAATCAAGACCCAAGTTTTAGTGCATGAAATAAGCTTTGATATTAAATTAAGCAGTATTAATTCCTTTTTTGTTTTTAAATTCTCATAAACAAAAATTTTGTTTTAACGATATTTAGTTAAAGAAGAAGAAATATGTTTGTGAGACTTGGCATTTAAATTTCATCATTATTTCATATAGTTTTCCAATAGGAACGCGGCAAATTTAAAATCGGAGCTGATCGAAATTCTGTATCGAACACTGTAAGCCACGCTACGAACAAAATTTGTTGATTGTTGCATATCGAGCAGATCTGCTGCAATACTAACATGAGGGCAGGCGAATTAGATCGAAATTTTACAGTGCCACTACAAATTAATTGTACACAAAGCATACAACTGGATTGGAGGTCAAAGTTATCAAAATTTTATGCTACAACTCCGGATTGAATTTGCGCATTTTATTCACCTTTCCGCATCACTTTCTGACCAAGTCGACGACTTGATAAAGCAGCATTACAAGTAAAAGTCGTTCAGAATCAGAATTGGATTACAGAATCAGAATCATAAGCCTATGCTGTGTTGCTCTTAGGTCTTCCGGGAATGATGAAATCTTAGTGTTTTTCAGGATTTATTCGTTCCTGTAGCACAACATCTGCCTAATCTAAAGTTTGCTCTCAAATCAATAAAAGTTGTACTAACAGGCAAACAATTCGCATTGTCCTGCGGAAAATCATTTAATTTCGGGCAATTAGCGCATTAGCTAAACGTTCTGAATCTATATTTCGCCTTAATGCACTGAAAAATGGAATCTGTTGTTGTATTCGTGTAAGCTATTCTGTTCTTATTTTACGGACTGTGAATTGAACCTCTATACAAAAATGTTTTCAGGGACCTTATCTCAGCAGACTAGTACATTTTAGCTTCAACAAAAATATGCGTTAATAAAATATGCGACAATTGATTTATAATAAATATTTACACAGGATCTCGTAATCGTATACCGTGTGGCAAACAATTCGACGAGCTAAAATTCAAGCCACTGTTATTGTTTCAGCAAGCACAGCAGCATAAATAGGATGGAAAATTATGCGTCTACATTTTGTATAAAATTGTCAACAAATGTCCTCTGAATTGGCAATGCAGAAACGTGAAAAATTACAAGAATAAAATAGTAGAAGTATTCGCTTCACAGTAAGTTAGAGATTAATATCAAGAATATAAAATTGTAAAGATATGCTTCAAAATCAAAATTTTTCCCAGATTGCCTGCTTGAATTTTGTTTCAAAGCCTTCAACTTTAGTAACTAAACTCTTCTTTATTGGCTTTACCCTTACAATCTGATTTTACTTTTTACTTTTTTTTACGCAAAGTAATTTCAAGGGCTATCCTAATCAGTGTTTTTGTCTACTTATAATGTGTGCGTTGGTCGCTTTCGACTTATATACTTTGAAGTTTTCTAATTTAAGCCATAGAGTAGCCACTAGAAGGCGCGCTCCTGTGAGGCATCACGAAAAAAAGGTATTTTATTGTTTTTAGTATTTAAATAGTTATACTATTATTTAAACGTAATCCTGTACGTCTAACATGCAAAAGCTTCACTGTCTTCACTCGCGGAGGACAATTTTTGCATTCAATTATGCAACTCACTAAGTTAGATCACGTTATTGTATTTGGCTTTATCCAGATTTGTTGTAGGCCTTCATGTATTCTCAAAATCGTGTTCACTTTTTCGACCGGGTTTTGCAATACAATTTGGTGTAATTTTCGTCTGACTGAGATTGCCTTCTTGTAAAAAGAATCAAAAACAAAATTAGAAATAATAAAAATTTGAAATCCTGGTACGCTGTTTTGTAAACGACGAGTCTTATAAGTAACGACACCGAGTCTTTGACTGTTGACCGTTGAACGACAAAACCACCGAGGATGGCGAATATCTGAAAAATTGTCAAAAATAAAATACTGACATAAAACGAAGAAAATCTACTGAATTATATTGATTTCTCGAATCCAGAAGGCCAAGAGTATTACAAGAGCATGATAACGTTTTCATTTTCATGAGAAATGGGACCTCGGAACAAAAGCTGCTACGTAACACTTATGCATTTTCCCCAAAATAACAAAACGTTTTGTTTGAATACCGAACACAAAAAAAATCATTTTTTAAATTATATAACAATCTCTTTGTTTTTGTAACACTTATTCAAGTGCCCGTTCAGATTTCTTTTTCCAAGAGATTTTAATGTTTCTTAAATTTTCTTTAGATCCTTACATACGCAAATTTAAGAATGAAATATATAAATTACATCACAATAGTGGATGACGTGCTTATGCTTCCAACCAAGAGGAAAACCATGTCGAAAAGGGAGTTTATTTGAATTATCTCCTTATTTGCTGAGTTCATTGAAAATTATCCTCCCTTCGCTTTGTAAATCTGTAGACTGTACAACTCCTTGTAAGTAAGATAAATAACCCGCAATTGCAAACTCATTACACAGCAACGAAATCAATTACTTCACGCGTTCAGGCACAAATAAAACTGGTGAGCCAAGATTTCAATTTGAATTCATTTTAGGGCAGGATATGCATGAGTTTCCGCTTGTTTCCTTGCGATTTTCTCATGTGAAAAAATCAAATTTTCAACATCATTCCTCATTATCCTTTTCAATTTGCTGTAGAAGTGGCACGGTCTTGAGTTGGCATCTAACCGAAGCGTGGGCACAATGGAACTAATTGAAACTCATTATCCTTTCATCTGTAACATTCACCTTGCACAATGGGACAAGAATTTGTACATTGCTAACCATCAAGCATTGTGAAATTCAAAGGTCCTCCGATTGCTTCCACTTTTGCGGCAGATGTTTAGAGAGATTTGATACAAAATGTTCACTAGTTTCAGTCGTATCTTCCTTGGGACTGCCGAGGTTAACTGTTACATATCCTTCATGTAAATTTCGCACATATGTTTCCGCTACATATTACACCTCTCATTAAATAGACTTTTCAATGTTATAAAACCATCACATTTTTCCGATCGTATTTAGCGCGGCAAACATCCTTAGATCTTTTCAATGTCATAAAACCATCACATTTTTCCTTTCGTATTTAGCGCGGCAAACATCCTTAGATCTTTTTACCGTCATAAAACCTATCCTAATCCTTTAACACATGTGCGAAATAATTAACTAATAGATAGGATATTGAGGCGACTGCATAGGTATATAAGAAGTTAGTTCTCAAGTCTACATTAGTCTTAAGAAAGATTCCAAACGGAACATGTAAATAATTAATCGTGGAAAAAAAAAATAAAGTTGAAGATAAACTTGTGTTGTGTTTTTTTTTTTGTGTCCGAGGAAATCATTAATGGCGCAGTCGGTAGGATACGCGGAGTAAAAAGATTACTCGATTTTTTTTAAAAAATCAGTCGCGTATAGTATCACGTCTGTCTAAAGATATTCCCCAAGAGGAGGAAAATTCACGATTAACGCAGACGCGAAAATAAAAGTGATCTCGAAAAAAAAAAAACCAAAAATCGTTCACGATAGTGCTAACAGACAAGGAACCCGTGCTCTTCGAAAAAAAAAGAAAAATTCTTGAAAGTGAATAAAAAGTTTTAAGGAAAACTCGACCTGCTGAAAAAAAAAAACCAAAAATCGTTCACGATAGTGCTAACAGACAAGGAACCCGTGCTCTTCGAAAAAAAAGAAAAATTCTTGAAAGCGAATAAAAAGTTTTAAGGAAAACTCGACCTGCTGAAAAAAAAAAAAAAAAATAAACAACTAGCAGATTACAAGGAATCACGCTGAAAGGAGTCTTATAGTCGGTCCACAGGAGCTCCAGCACAAAACCAAGTAAATTTTACACTGTGAATTTTACATATTCAAAAATAAAATTTTTATATTCTTAAAATCCGATGTATATATATATTGTATAGACCATTATCTAAAAATCTTGTATTTTTTTTTTTTATACCAAAAACTGCCCCAAAATCTCAGTTTATAATCATTTTTGTAAGAGTGGTTTGGAATCTGGTGTAAAGAAAAAAAAATGACGAACAACGAAGCCCCTGCAATACAAATCAACCCCCTTAAATATCTAAACAGTCTCCCCGAATATGATGGTAAACACGAGAACTTACAAACATTCATAAATTTAGTAGACAGAGTGAAACCCATTCTAGAAGCTTACAATGAAGTTTCTCAACTTCTTTTCAGTGACATCATTAAAAGTAAGCTTAAAGGGAGAGCAAAGGAAACAATCGACATTAACTGTCACGCTGTCCTTTGGTCGGAAATTAAACAAATCCTCCAAAATAACTTTGGAGATCGTCTGAGTATGGACGAACTCTTCGACAACCTTAGAGGCGCAATCTTTAAAACTAATACACTCGAATTTTATAATGATATTAGAAGCAAACTTAGGCGACTTAATAATAAAACCCGTATAGTCTTAGGAACAAGCACTGCAACCAACGAGTGTGCTAGAAATAATATGAAAACAGCACTCAACGTCTTCAAAAACAAATTACCCGAACCCATGAAGACAATATTATTTTGCAGAAATCCCGAAACCCTTGAATCTGCCATGGACATTCTCTTTACGGCTGGGTACGCATACTATGGTTCAAATGGACAAATTTACAAAAACCAGACTACAGACGGAAACAATGACAAAAACCAAATCAATAACAATAATAATAATAAACCAAATATTCCAAATAACAGTTCCCGTAATAATAATAACAATAACAGGCCTAATAATAATAATCAAAATGATAATAGACAAAACAGGAATAATAATAATAACAACAACAACAACTATCATAGGTTTAATAATAATGCTAGTAACTACAATAATAACAACAACGCTAACAATAATAACAATTATCACAATAGATTCAACAACAATAACAACCGATTTAATAATAATAATCAACAAAGCGAACAACAAAGACGACCTCATGAACACAACTACAGAGTTCATCAAAGCGAAACCCAATATCCATATAATCCTAACGCATCAGGAAATCCTCGGTATTTCGAACGGCAACCATCGCCAGAACCCATGGACATAAATATTACTGAAATGGCACAAAATTTTCTTCCACAAGCCTCGGACGAAATTTACCTTATATAGTTGTGAAGACAAAGACAAAACCCTTAAAATTTATCATAGATACCGGAGCTACACACTCTATTATAAACCCCGGTCTCTGTCATCCTAAGTGGAAAATAAATACACCAGATACAAACTTAAAAACCCTCCAACATGTTATTAATATTCACGAAAAAGTCAAAATTCCGCTCTTTGAAGAATTGGGAGACAAGGCTCAAGAAATTGAACTATTCGTCTGTCAATTCCACGAATTTTATGACGGAATCTTAGGCAATAATGTACTAAAACAACTCGATGTAATTATAGATTATAAGAATCAAATATTACGCGCCGGAGAAAAAACTATCCCCATCTTCTTCGAAATCAAAGAAGATGAGCAATATTGTCTCTTTAATAGGGCCGGACTCTACGAAGTATCCGTGCCTGTAGACCAACAACACGGTCTAATACACCTCCCTGGAAAGACTTCCAAAGATGGAAAAGTCCAACTTGAGGAAGGTATTTACGACGCAGTAAATTCTAAAGTATTAGGTTTAGTAAAGATACTAAACGAACATCCCACAAAAGTTAAATTTACCCCACAAGAAACCACACCTGTAACCTTCGAAAACTTTAATGTAATTGATAACGAGGTTAAGGGATCTTTCTCCATTTCTGAACAGATTAGAATTGATCATCTGAATAATGAAGAAAAAGGTAAATTACTGCCATTAGTAAAGAAATTTTCAGACATCTTTTATAACGAAGAGTCTGATTTATCCTTCACTAATTTAATTAAACATGAAATTCGCACCTCAAATAATATCCCAATATACGCAAAAACATACAGGTATCCGTATATTCACAAGGAGGAAGTACGGAAGCAAATCAAAGAAATGTTAGAGAAACGTATCATACGACCTAGCAAATCACCCTATTCAGCACCAGTTTGGATCGTTCCAAAAAAAATGGATGCAAGTGGGAAACCTAAATGGAGACTTGTAATAGATTATCGAAAACTCAACGAAGTTACGATCGATGACAAGTACCCCATTCCCAATATCGAAGAAATCTTGGAAAAACTGGGAAGAAGCCAGTATTTTACCACGCTAGATTTGGCAAAAGGTTTCTATCAAATAGAAATCGAAGAAAAGGATATACATAAAACCGCCTTTAGTGTCGAGGGTGGGCACTATGAATTTCTACGAATGCCTTTCGGGTTGAAGACAGCCCCTGCCACATTCCAACGTCTTATGAATTGCATACTTGCAGATTACATAAACAATATATGTCTCGTATATTTAGACGACGTAATAATATTCTCTACTTCTTTGCAAGAACATGTTGATTCACTCAACAAAATATTTACTAGATTTAGAGAAACTAATTTAAAGGTACAATTAGATAAATCTGAATTTTTCAAACACGAAACCAACTTCCTAGGCCATGTAGTCACCAGAGAAGGAATTAAACCCAACCCGCAAAAAGTTGAATGCGTTCAAAATTTTCCTATACCTAAAACCCCGAAACAGATCAAACAATTCCTTGGTCTGGCTGGGTATTATCGTAAATTCATAAAAGATTATTCCCGTATTATAAAACCCATGACAAAATGCCTCAAAAAGGATGCTAAGTTAGACATACAAAATCCAGAATATATCCATGCTTTCGAAACGATCAAGAATCTTTTAACAAACGAACCCATTTTAGTATATCCAGACTTCAATAAAATCTTCACACTTACAACTGATGCTAGTAACTATGCTCTTGGTGCCGTCCTATCTCAAGAAGGACGACCAATTAGTTACGCTAGCTGCACACTAAATGACCACGAAATTAACTATAGCACCATTGAGAAAGAACTTCTCGCTATTCTTTGGGCCACAAAATACTACCGCCCATATCTTTTTGGACGTAAGTTTATAATTGAAACTGACCATCGACCTCTCACTTGGCTCTTTTCTATAAAAGAGCCCAACTCTAAACTCGTAAGATGGAGACTTAAACTTTCAGAGTTTGATTACACCATCAAATACAAGGAAGGAGCAAAGAACGTAAATGCCGACACTCTGTCCAGGATACCTAAACCAAAAATAAACTTAGTCGAAAATCAAACTATAATCCCAACGAGCTCTTCTTGTATCAACGTTTTCAAAAACCAAATAATCATAAATAAATCAGACTCAGGCTCCCTTAGAATTAAAAAGAAAAAATCTTCAACAAAAACAGGACTACTATCAACGCCAAACAGCTGGATGAGCAAGACGCTATCACATTGCTAAAGAACCATTTTAATCCCAATGGATTAAACGCTATTCTAATTGAAAACGAAGATTTCTTCCAAAACATATATTCCACATTTAGCAACAATTTTATTACCGATGGAAAATTCAAAATCATTAGATGTAACGTCCTCTTAGAAGACGTAACAGACGAAGAAAACCTAGCCAAAATTATAGAAGAAGAACACCTTAGAAATAATCATAGAGGAATCGAAGAAGTGACTAAAGAACTCAAACTAAAATACTACTGTCCGAAACTGAAGGATAGAGTCACAAATTTCATAAATAACTGTGAAATATGCAATTGCGAAAAGTACGTCCGAAATCCACCTAAGCCCCTATTCAAACTAACAGAAACTCCACAAAAACCTGGAGAAGTAATTCATGTAGATGTGTTTTACACATTAGAAAAATTTCTATTCTTAACAATAATTGATAAATTCTCCAAGCATGCATGTGCTATTAAAATTATTGGAAGAACTTGGACCGAATTTAAGAGAGCTCTTGCCTATTATTTCAGTCAGTTTGGTACAATAAAAGAAATAATAGTTGACAATGAGTTAGGGTTTAAAGCAATCCCTTTGAGAGAATTTCTATCAAATGAAAAGGTTGAAGTTCATTATACCTCTAGTAGCAACCATACTTCCAATGCTGATATAGAAAGACTCCACAATACCATCAACGAACACATTCGCCTTCTCAAACACGACCCTATTAATAACCAGAGTACAGTAGAAGAAAAAATTCTGAAAATAATTACCTTTTACAACAACACCATACACTCCTCTACAAACAGGAAACCCATTGACTTCATCAACGGTAATATCCACCAAGATGAATATCCCGCAATCCACGAGATAATCCACCAAAGAAAACAAAAAATAATTGATAAGCTCAATCGAAACCGAGAAAATGTGGAAATAGATACCGGTCCAAATTTTATTAAGGAAACCAGAGGAGGTAAAAATCACACTAAATTTAGGAAAATTAACTCTGAAAAAATAGACGAAGACCACATTGTAGACACAAATAACCAAAACAAATACTTTCGCACTCACATAAAGACAAAAAAGAAATACCAAAATATAGAACACCCAACCATAAAAGCAAAACCTAATAAGAAACATAATAAAAACCGACCCTCGACTTCTAAATCTACCACCAATAACTAAAACCCTTATGCATGTCATTCTCCCAGGAAAATGTTGTTACTACCTATAGTATCCTTCTGGAATGTACCACAAACCCATCGAATATCACAATAACGTGCTACACATTATTCAAACCAATTCCAACCACTCAGAATAGGTCCTTGTTATTGAATTACGATCTCTACGATCTCATTTTTAAGTAAACCCTAATGAAAAAAAAAAAAAAAAAAAAAAAAAATATATATATAATAATTTAGAAGAAGTAAAAGATGTATGCATAAAAAAAAAAAAAAAAAAAAAAAAAAAAAAAAAAAATAATATACCATAGAGCCTAATAATATAAATTACACTACAAAAACGTTTGAAAAAAAAAAAAAAAAAAAAAAAAAAAAAAAAAATCATAAATCATATTACGGATTTTAATCTTTAAATTACAGTTACTTTTTCAAAGTATACAATGAAATAGTTTTTCAAAATTAATTTTTATATCAAAATCGTAGATTTGTATTTGAAGCAAATTGATAATACAAATACTATTGATAACTTTGTATTTAGAACAAAACTGACAATATTATAAGTCTGGGGTCAGATTTCATGATTGTAATTGCAATAATTTTTGTAACAGTCGCACACCTAAACCGTAATTAGCTATTTTCGTCGGAGCCTCAATCTAACGGTGGGGGTGTTACATATCCTTCATGTAAATTTCGCACATATGTTTCCGCTACATATTACACCTCTCATTAAATAGACTTTTCAATGTTATAAAACCATCACATTTTTCCGATCGTATTTAGCGCGGCAAACATCCTTAGATCTTTTCAATGTCATAAAACCATCACATTTTTCCTTTCGTATTTAGCGCGGCAAACATCCTTAGATCTTTTTACCGTCATAAAACCTATCCTAATCCTTTAACACATGTGCGAAATAATTAACTAATAGATAGGATATTGAGGCGACTGCATAGGTATATAAGAAGTTAGTTCTCAAGTCTACATTAGTCTTAAGAAAGATTCCAAACGGAACATGTAAATAATTAATCGTGGAAAAAAAAAATAAAGTTGAAGATAAACTTGTGTTGTGTTTTTTTTTTGTGTCCGAGGAAATCATTAATGTTAACGACTTTTTAACCCTCCCGTGCGTAAAGCTGAAAAAATGCTTCAGTTATCATCTAAAGGTAGCATTTCCTTTCTTCAACTACTTCTTTCACGCATGGCATCTACTGTTAGATATTGTTAATATTGTCTTTTTGTAGGATTTTTTGGTATAATATAGGACTAAGAAATTGAAAGTCGCGTAAGAAAATCCCAAGTAGGTAGCAACAATTGGGTCTGAATGGCATCCGAAACGAGGTTAACACATGTTTGGGACTTTAAGAATATTGTTGAACTATGGCAGATGTTCGTTGGGTGCTCAAGAAACAACAGCCTGTCCCTCGGCACGAGGACGGTCAAAAGTTGGAGGCAGGTGATTTTTCAATCACTTGCAGTTGTGTCTGGGTCCAAAGTATAATCCCAGTTTAATTGCATTGTGAGCGTCTTCAGCTTGAGGCATCGCGAGCCTTGATAATGGAGTTGCGGACGAAATAACAATGGCCATTGAAATTCTTGCACATCTGCTCCCAAATCTGGAGAAATGTTTACATTACACGAAAAGGCATTTCAAAATAAACGAAGGTACCACGCATCTGAAGTATTAAAGGTAGAAGAGGCAACCAAATGAACGCATTAAGTGCATACATGTAGTTGATTTCGTAGATGGCGCGAACGCACACATTTAAGCATTCATTCCTACGAGTTAAGAAGCACGTGAGCCTAAGTATAAGATCCGTGGTAGCACGCATCGGATTGCACGTTTCCCATATGCGGTCGTAACGTGCAGCCTCTGACGTTTCTTTTGGGACGTGAAACGCGCGCCTTGGCACGTTTCTAGCACCGTGCACACTCGAAGGTTTCTCAAACTTCAGCTCCACGCAACGCATTCAAACAAATAGTCAATAATAAACAATGTTCTGTTTTTATCTTTCATTGCGCGCCCAATAACAATTCGTGGGAATGTAATGTTAATTTCACCACAAGGAGTCGGCTGGAATGCTACAAAACATTTTTGTTTACGTTTTATCTCGATAAGGAAAGTGTGTCACCAAGTGTTTATGTTGCTCATAGATTAGGATCACACCTCACACCTCACACCTTGCTCCGGATTGTTCATAGTTATGCAAATAGATGCACATAGTTTTGGTTGAAAGACCGTTTCATTCATAACGCCCTTACGAAGTGAGAATCGACGCTGCTTTTACGTTAGACGTAAAGGGCATACATATCTAACCATTATCTTATATGCACCGCAATATTCGCTCCTACTGCAAACAGCCATTGCTCTATTTCGAACACAAGTTGAATCTATTTTTTTCAAATTTTGGATGATTTTGTGTTTTGTGATATAGATATGCAAGATATTAGATAAAATAAATGAAAATTAGGTAAATAAGACGGGCAACTAGTATTCTTGCTGGATAAACAACATCACCACAGCTAAGGAAGTTCGAAATGGAGTGGACGAAAATGACTTTCCTATTAGCAGTCGTCTTCGTCTTGGCACTACAGCCCTTGGCCTCTTATATAGGACACTGAAAACAGTCGCGTTCTGTGCATCGTGTCTTCTCGTTGTAAAATACGACAAACGATATAACGATTATTCTACTATGACCCAACAATTGGCACTGGTAAACTCTAATATAAAATTACACATAGTGGCGTGTCCTCTGCATTCTTCGGCAAACAATTCTAAGAATAGGTTTTGAATAAAATAAAACCTGAAAATAAAAGTTCAAGAACTTAAAAAAGTTTCGAGAAGCGTCAAAGCAATGTCTCAAAAGGTTTATTCCTCTGTCCTGGGTCAGGCCTCGATTTACGACAAAGCACGGCTGTTCTTTGAAATTAGAGTCAATCGCTTAAACCTTTGCAGGGATCAACATTAAACTTTCGAAAATGCCATTCACGTCCGCTTCCTCGATGTGCAAGCATAAATAAGTTTATGTATGAACTATTTAGATATCATACCATATTTTTTGTTTTTTCCTCTGAGCGATGGTCAACAATATATACCTAGAATTTGTTGAAATTTTAATTTGTGGTCATTACAAATTCCCTACTGTTGCTTAACATAAATTTATCCGATAAAGGGTGAAACTTTCGAGGGCTTTTCATTATTTTCGCTATTGAATCATTGAGGAAGTAAGCATCGCATAACAAGCATAGTTGAACATAGTTGAATAATTTTGAACACTTGTCATGGTGTAGCAAATGTTTATAACTTTTACTTTTGTACGATTGGCGTAGTTTACCGCTAAATAAACTAAACTAGAATACTGAGAAATTTTTCTTAATGCGAAGTCCAATCTTATTTCCACTTAGACAAAAAATTATTCTAATTACTATTCTAATAATAATGAGATATTATATCAAAGTTGATTTACAGAAAGAACCCTTTCTTTGAAACCATGCTACAAGCTTCCATAGCGATATGCTATATAATTTGATAATGGAAGGTCACTTGTCGCTGAAGGATTCCGTAAATTCATTTGTAAGCGCTTTGACTCGACCGCCAAAGACAAAGGGAATATAATAAGAAAATGAATCCCGGCAGCCACAGAAGAACGTTATTCCATACAGTTTGAAGCTCTACATTACCGGTGTTCAAAAATTCCAGGCTTTGATATTTCAATACGTTAGCAAATATTTCCTTTTTCTCTTTATCTGAAGTACTTACAGCATTCTAAAGCTGATATTTCGTTTATTCTTGTGTTGCTTTTAACCAGTTCACAGGAAATGGAGCAGTAGAATTGAGAAATTTCTAAATAGCTAAAATATTTAACATCACCCCTTATTTTATCTAGTTTTACTTTTAAACTGAAGCGCACTTCAGCTTCAGTGAACTTCTTCAACTTGCGCAAACCTACATTGAGCGTCTGGGAACGACTCTCATTTGGGGGAGGAACCAAAAGCGGGAAGGCATTTATGACCTCGAATTCGGGCTTCAATATCCTTTAGGAGGGAAAACATCAATCAAATAAAGGCGATATGACATCCGGTGAAAAACATTTTAGCCAGTTGGAATGCACAAATTTCTTTCTCCGCGTTGATCTTGTTTGCATGCGGTAGTTTTGAAAATCATGATATTGGAACTTGCGGGGCTGAATTTTGCAACATCTTTAAAGTATCATACTCCAACTCTCTTCAATTCCTAAGGATATTCGGAATTTATATCGTGACTTCCATGTAGACTCCAGCAAACAATCTTTCGCTACTTCCACTTCCGCTACTATAGTCGTTCCAAGCTAGCCAGCAACACTCCGGGACAAACTTTTCCGAATTGTTTACATATCTTCTTCGCTGAATTGAGTCGACGGGATTCGGGAATCGCAACTTATGGTGATGGCGAACCATTTAACATTCAGTGGTAAACTATAGACAGGCAAGAAACGAAAGCATTTTCTATGCCAAACATTTTTTAAACGTTCACGTTCATGAGGTTTTGTGTTTCAAAGGCGTTTCAGGGTCCGATTGCTAGCTCAGACAAAAGGGCTATGCTTAAAACAACAACACAAAGTACTTGAATATCACTGGGTGAATCTTTTTGTATCTCCCATCCAAGAAGTGATTGTTAGGGTTCGCTGCTATCCTCCTAGTTTCCAGACTACAAGCCCAAGTCAAAAGGCAGCTCTAAACAATGCGTGAGCACATCGTACAAACGAAACTCCTTTCCACCCCAAAAACCCCATTTCACACATTGCATTTGGGGTCAGGGATAAGCCGACGAAGATAAGAGACGAATACCATTTCAAATAGGGAGACAACAAACAAGTGGCAAATATTCAGATCTCTGATGTGGTTTTGCTTTCAATTGAGCATGCCCAGCAATTTTTGGTTGTTTAGGCCATTTCTACGAAATTAGTAGGCCAGAAAAAATTACAAAAGCAAAAAACAAATTTCAAACGAAGCACACCCAGATTAAACGAGCTTTGGGTTACACTTTGTATAATAGTTGCTTGTGGCCTAAAGTCAACACCATTCAACTCAGATTTAATGCCGCAAAATTATTGTTGAAAAGTTTCTTGACTTGCAAATGATTTTCCCATGAGCAAGAGGAAATGGTGTTTGAAACATTTACAATCGTATCGAATAAATGTGGGTACCGATTGGTGCGGTTGGATCAAAAATTCAATTGAATATCATTAAATTTATGCGGAAGGATCTTCATCTGCTTCTTTAGATTTTGATGAATCAAAAATTCAAGAAATAATTAGCTTTCCAAAACATCATCAGTATCGAACTAAAGTTTCAAGAGTAATGTGAAGTATTTTAACTACTAAATTCGTTAGTCAATCTTGTTTCAAAGTAAAGGAAGTTACGTTTCGAAGTCTGACTTTATTTGAAGATTTGATTAGACGAAAATTTCATTAAAATGTTCTCGTGAACAGCATGCTCTTCCACCGAGACCTAATTATGCATGCCTTCCTATTTAAGACTCGTAAATTCTAACAGTACGCGAGAAACATAGGATTCTCATTGTCCTTCTTGTTATTACATGATGCTTTATTGATTTTTTTCTTGCTGCACATATACAAGAAGTTTTGTTAGGAAATCGACGTTTGACAAATTTAATTTGTTCAAAATGGCTGATGGTGTTGGTGCCACGAAGCGCAGGACACATCGCAAGAGGTGTCGACAGGTGTCATTTTGACGGTGGTCGACAGTCGAACGAGAATCCTTCCATGTTAATTAATGACTCGCAAAAGCAACGCCCTATCAGTATACATCGATGATCCACCACCAGGGAGGTTGCTGAAGGATATATCTTTCCATCTGGAACGCTGAACGGAATATTGAATAAGCATTACGTCGTTCTAAAATTAGTGGTATGCCATGTGTAGAACGTCAGTCATATGAAGTGTTTGACAGGAACCGCTTCGTGGTTCTCAAGAAGAAGCACCAAACTCATTATCAACAATGATGTGGACGATGAATCATGGGCCTGCTGCTGTAATATCGAAACGACGGACCTACTGTATCATTGGATAAATTCGATCAAAAGTTTAGGCACTACTGGCAAAGCTCTATGGCGAATCAAATTTTCCACAATGAAGTTCTGAAACGTTTGTAGTGCGCAATCTGTTTTCCACCACGACAACGTTTCGGCCCATTTAGCCCTTTTCAGGCGAATAACTCAGTCCACGTTTCCTTTGTGGCTATTTCTACGTGTCCAAAGTGTTACGACGAATGGAAGGAAGGATATTGGAAACATTTCCCGGTCTTTAGGTAAATAAGACGAAGGGCATGCAGGACTTGAACAAGTACTCCAACACCGTTGGTATAATTCTAGTCGTTGGTCATTAGGGTACTTTGAAGGGATCCGGGACCAGTGTTTTTTGGAAGTCCCTCTTCTAATGTCGGTCCATTTTTTTGCTGAAATTACCTTCATTTGCTGTGGCACGCTTTAAAAAATAGCAAGGTTGGAAGAAAATATCCTATTTGCCATGAAAGCACTATAATATTATTGCAAATATTATTGCTAATCTTAGCGGTTAGTATTTCTAAAAATTCTTGAGTTGCCAATATAATGCCATTTGCGTAATTTGCCATTAAACATTTCTTTTGGAATGCAGTCATTAATGCTTCGCAAACAATATCGACCTCAATCGAGTTTTCATGCAACAACCATTCCATTTCCTCCATAGGCTCGCGTGTAATTTTACCTTGTATGCGATTTCAGTTATGTCACTAATCATGTCCCGATTTCTCTACTAATACATGATAAAGTAAACCGAGATATTCGCTGCAACAACTACAACACAAATACCAACAACTCCAGTACCAGAAACAAACATGAAACTTGTACGCAAACGAATCAACAACGAAACAACAAACATGGAGCGAAAACAACAATGAGAAAGCTTGAAAATCAGAGGAAAACGCATTGAAAATAATTTCCTCTGCGCTTTGTTTCCAAGTTATTTACGTATCTGTGCAACAAGATTTTCCGAAGGTTTGTTTTCAAGCCAGACAGACTGCACCAGCGCTCGTTTTGCCAGGCGGCCCAGTGCAATACAAGTCAGTCGATATGTCTGTCTGCCTGTCTGTGAAATGGAAACGTTGGCGGCCGTCACACGGCCTTTCGTTGCGTAATTTTATCTTTACGGAATAGTTGCTTTGCTGCAAATGGTTTGTTTTTGTTTAGACTTTCCACTGGCTTTCTGTTGTGTTACTGTGAGACTTTTCTCAAAGCAAGTTGCAGTTGCAGCTCAGATTTCCCGAACACTGTTGCAAAGTCTGCTGAGGTTGGGTGATTGCTCAGAATACCGCGGAGGCACTACCTCGAAGGGGGAGTATCAGGTCGCAGGCATGGGATCACCTCTCGTCCCGCAGCTTCCTCCAACTTCTTGCATGCATTCCCAACGAATGGTAGGGCGGCAAAACTGCATTGCGAGCAATAACGAAATCAAAATAATAAGAAACGACTTAGTCAACATGCAACGTCTAGGAACATTGCTCAAATTTCGTCTTGGGAAAGTAGCGCAAACGGCATCTCGATTGTGCATTGGTGCAGCTTTTGCTTCCCACCCAGCTGTTGGCAACTGTTTTTCCTTCATTTTCCACGCGCTTCGACCGAACTAGTGTGGCCATATGTCTCAGGTAGATAAATGTACATACACTGGCTTCCGCGGTGAGATGCATTGTCAACATTGCAGATGGACAAGCAAACGCTGCTTTCAGTGCATTGATTGCTGGTATCTGGTTGAAACACGAGTTTTAACGCATGTTTTTCCCACAACTGATCTTAAGAGATCAACTCACAGCTATCAAAATTTCTTTCAAAATTTGGATTTTCGTTGGTCGTTTGTGAAGAACCATAGATGGACCGTTGTACTGGCAAGAGGATCATATAAAACGTTAAAAAAACACCATACAGGTATCTCGATTGATGCAAAATGATGCCAGATGCTGCCACGATCCCAAGGTAGGAAAATCAGCAATAACGTGTACATCAAGCCCACGGCAAAAGTAATACCTTGAAGCTCGATCTAATGCATCCAATCTCGAATATCTCAATGACCTCAGCTGTTTGTGTTTTGATGCTATTTTTAGCAACTAGTGGTAATGTATGCAATAAATAGCAGTATGAGTACCACAGAATCGCTTGAAAGGCCAGTTATTCAATTGCAACGCTTAAGGGTACAGCGGCGCGAAGAGTGCTCATTTGTAGCAATAAGTTGGCATTTAGTCTTCCTCGAGGGTACCCACCTCAAGCTGAGCCCCTTGTTAGCTAAAAGGACTCAATGTTTCCGAAACTGACCATATGCCGTATATTATAACACGATGAGCATTCCCATCGCCAAAAAGCACGAGCCCGCCGATTCTAATTTTCAATTCGGTATACTACGCTTAAAATTGCATTTATCTTCATTGTTCGTAGCCAATTATTTGCTAGATATAAAATAATTGAACGCAATGCAATGCTTCACACCAAGGCTATTTCTACTATGAAGTATCTATTGGTTTGCGCAAGCAACAGATTGTTTCTGCACATTCCACTTCCTTTTTGTTATTTTTATCGTTTAAATTAAGTTCTTTGGCAATTCCTTTCTCTTAATGCAAGCGGAATCGGATTTTTCATTGGAGACAGCTTTGTCTCAGCTGAATTATGCGCTGCGAGACTCGCGACAATTGAAATGAACAACGAAAATAGCGTCGCTTGTTGAATTCTATTTCTAATTTTAGGATTTGACCTTTTCTCATATATTCTGTTTAATGAGATACCAATTTGTTGAACCGTATCTTTTTTTCGAACGATATTCGGAATAGCATCTGCTAAAATTGAGGCATTTAAATATATTTATAGTTCGGCAAAAGGACGAGAATAGACTCTAACTCTGTGACCTCCATCTTTCTCTATTTCTATGCTAAACCTGCGCAACTAACGATAATGTGAAATATTTTAGCAAGCAATAGCAAAACTTTGAATTCAATATAGAAGAAGAAGAAGCCTTGAAAATTGGTTTGATAACAAGAAGAGAATTCCAGATGTATTTGCAAGGCTAATTAGAAGTATATAAATATGATACTGTTCTGAATGTAAGAATGCTGCAAAGATCAGTATAAATGAAATTGTTAGTATTCAAAATTACGATTTAGCATAAAAAAATTTAAAATCACAGCTTAATTTTGTAAAATTATAGCGTAGTAGGTATATCCCTTTATGAATGGCAACCTCCTATAGATATACGCATCAGGCGCTTGTACATATTTGTTATACCAACCCAACCAAGGTACCAAGCTATACTAGCGATACTATCTTTTGTACCAGTCCCACAAAACAAATAAGGGTGTTATCCTGAGTGTGCTCTAACAATCACTCTACAAAATCAATATTATTGATTGAAAACGCTTGTTGTGTAATATTTCATTGATCAATAGCGTCACTGCTCGATTGAATATACATGTGTACTAGTAAATCAAAATCCAAAATCAACCTTGAAAAGTATAGTATAACTAATCACAAAGATAGAGTGCGGCCTCCGTTACGACCAGAGAGCAGTTACGACCACAAAAAAATACTGGATTCCCACGAGGCAACCTTTTGTTGCATCTCGGATACAAGATTGAGAAAGCAACACATATTAAGATTTACAGGGTATAACATACCTAGGGATGACGCACACAGTGGTACAGCTCTTTTAATAAAAAATCACTTGGCCCTTGAGGAAGTTCCCATTGATGGCCTCACCTGCTGCTCTGCTGTTGCGGCTTTGGTTGAAACAGAGGACGCCAGCTCAATCCTGATCATCTCTGTTTACATACCTGCCTCTGTCTCTGCAGAAAATATGAAACTCGATCTTGCAGTGCTCCAAAACCTTACATTGGTGTATCAAAATGTAATCATTGCTGGTCTCAACTGCAGGCACACCGAGTGGGGAGACTCGGTATTAAACCCCAAAGGTAGAATCCTGTATAACTGGCTTCATTCAAGCAACCAACTAGCTTATAGTTCCGAACTCACCAACAAGACAAAGTAGTTCTTCAATTCTGGATTATATTCTGATGTCGGAAATTTTTTTTTTTTATTCTGTACCGAATGCTACTTGCACTTCAGCGACTTGAAGAAGTCGCCGAAGAAGACCGAACGATTTTCCAAGTCGAAATCGAGTCGGCCGGAAATCAATTTCGTAAATAAAAAAATTCGCAAAACTAAAAGGAAGCACTCTATCTGTTTGTTCAGTTTGAGCATTGTGTGAAATGGAAACTATTACAAATAAAGTATAACTAGTTTCCACTGGTAGGCTGACAACAGCAATATCAGCTCAACCATGTCTACTCCCAGTGATCCTTAAACCTACAACTTATTGCTAAAGTGAAGAGTAATATATTCAATACGCCATTAGAACTTCGAATTTTTGATGAGCAATGACAAGTGCTAAAGATAGGACTCTAAATGGACAAGGGCAGCTTCCAATATTCATATAGCTTCACTCCGGCTTTTTTTGGAACTTATCATGCACGTTCTGAAAAAATCTAGTTAAATTTAATATTGCGGCGTGGACTAACAGCCTAGACCACAGCTTCTAAGATACATTTCCCCTAAGCATTGATGAAAAATTTTGACAACATAGTCTTCATAATAACATTATCTAGATGACAATGTCAATGTAGATGACAGTGTCAATGACATATTGGCTAAAAGCCAAATACTCAGACAAATTTACCAAATGGTTCTACACCTCTGAATGTCTTCATCTCTTGAAATAATCTGTTGCACTTATTTAATTCAATATATACAATTGTCAACACGTTATTCCATCGTTACATAAATAAGCAAACGTGATGAAATAGGCAATGAGATTCCACAAAACCAAAGAAACTTGATGATTACATCCCTATTACGATTAATAAGCAACTTACTATGAGCCTACCCTAGTAAAAAAAGCCTAACATATAAGTTGACGTACATCGCGGCTAACAATGCAGAACTTGCCGATGATGGCTAAACATGTCTAAGAGAGCTTTCCTGTGGTTGGTATGCCCAACGAAAGGGCATAAAAACTCGTCAAACTAAACACCTCCCCTATCACACCGAGTTGGGCAGGATGCTGGTCACGACGGACTACGCCACTTTGGCGAGAAGCCTAGTAGCGCCTTCAGGTTAAGGAGATCCCTCTTTCAGCAGGGATGAATAAGAAGGAGAAGGATTGCTGTCAAATAGACTCTCCTTTTCTCTGCGCTGCCAAGCAATCAATGATTTCTTCTCATAAAGAAGGTCTTTATAAAAAAAAGGCACACACATGAAATGTGGCAAGTAGTTCCAAAAGGGTTCCAATTATGAACATAATTTCAATTATTTTTTAATTGTTTCTTCACTCAACTACTCTTCATTACATTCTCGCATATATCGCGTGGTAGATTTCCAATGATGCTTTTCAAACTTCGTTTACTCGTAGTCCGAAAATTTTAAATGAAACATACGAAAAGTCTAACCGTATGAGTTCACACGATCTTGACGAAGATCGCAACATCATATTACGAAATGTTTCGTTCGGGAATTTTTAGACGTGTTACCTTCTGCGTGTCATTTATCAAATCTTTATGATGTATTGCATTTTATAGTTTATTTGCTTTCTTCCTTGTTTTGCACCTGGATCTGTCTGGAACTGTGTGTTGCAGCCGCATCGGACTTCGGGAATAAAGACATACTAAAACATTATTTGGGCTATTTAGATATTTTTTATTTACATATATAAATGTATTGATAGATCAATGGTTGACAAAATATCCTCAGTTATTTTGTTTTGGTTCGGCATAGAACTTTCAATCTCATCTTCTCTCCGTAGGTTCAGAGAAGACTTCATAGATCGGTTACAATTTGGAGAAAACCTCTCTAGAATTTTTAACCCGTTTGAAAGGATCGGACGTATATCAGTTCTATTTGCAAGTATCTCGTCTCGAGGGTCAATTGTGTCATACTAATTTTCTACCACCAAATTTTCTTGAGGTAATATAAAAGGTGGTGATATAATAGGTTAACAAAATTTTGCAACTTCTTGAGACGGAATGCTGACTTTTTCTGGTTTCGATAGTCAAATAGAATTATTACCTTTTCCACAGACTTCGAAGTATTTACGAGAAACAAAGTTTGAGCATCAGGAGATTTGTTTGTCATACTCCTTTGGCTTACCTGTCATTTCTAAAACTGCATACTCCTCTGACAGAAACTTACTGTTGAAGTTAACTGCTGAAATATCTCAGAGAATAGAGTGTGCCTGATAGTAGTGTTTTTTTTTTGATAGCATGTTTTGACTTCATCACACCTGACACTCTGAAAACTGAAATAATCTTTCTTGTATAGAAACGCCATAAGGACACCTATTTGCACTTCTTCAGTTGGTTTGTAGCTTTTTCTTTTGCGTGCTCTGATGGTCCTGCTAATGGGATTGCTTCTTTTTTATATGTGTTTCTAACTTTCATCTCATCGAACAATAAATATTAAACATTTTGTATGTACTTTTCCTTACATCCTTCAACTCCAGGAAAAGCCCAAATAATATTTTCAGCTAGTGGTAGTATGTTTGTTTGTGGTGGCTGATTGATCCACGGGTTTGTCCGCTCGACTTTCGTCCTTCTTTTCTTTAAGGAGTTCTTAGTGTCATTTTATCACTAATTTCTTTCCTTTAGTACGAACTCTACACTGGTGCAAATGTGCCCTTCACAATTTTGATTGAAGAGAGCTTCTATGGGGTTTTATTTTTCCGTCGGTAAGTATACGATTTCGAGGTAAGATTTCCTTTATCATAGAAAAAATAAGCGGTTTTCAGAAAATTACTAACATTCCTTTCACTTCTACTTAGTTCACTACCATTCCAAGCAGAATAGTAGCCAAGAAGAAGTTTCCGTGTCCTGTCACTTAAATCAGGACACGTGTTTTTCAAATCTTAGCGTAATCCCTTGCTAAGTTCCTTTTTCACGATTGGCACTCAACGGTTGTGAATTTTCATACATTTTAAAATTATATTTGTGAAATATTCAGCAATGATTTGTGCAGCATCATTGAACCAACGTTTTGAAGTAAAGTCGTAAACATTGTTGAAAAAATGTGTCATTTAATTATATGGATGCTGCTTACATTATCACCGCATTACTCAAATGCATCCCCCCAACAAGAGGGCAACCAAAAATAGTTTCTCATACTCCTGCCCGTCGATCCGTTGTTTCTTTTCCGCCTAAATATTATTGCATACATGAGCATCTAACAATTTTCCACATTGGCGAGTACATTTCCTTGTAAGGGGACAAAACAGTGGCGTTGACTAATGTTGAAGAGGTGTTGAGAGCAATTTACCTACATGTAACGGAACGCATACACGTGAGTAACAAAGAACAGCGTAAACATAAGGACAACATATGCCACAAGTCAGACAACAAACAATGCCGGGAAGCTACACATTAGTACGGATTCGAAACAAGAAAAACAAGAGGAAAAACCATCCCTGTGTTAAGAAACACAAGGAAAGGTGATTTACTCGAATAAGGTACCTGTGGCTTTCTGAGGAAATCAGCCGTTCTGACTGCAAATGCACATTTCAGAAAGACAAAGTGGCTCATTCACGGTTGCTCCACAATTGCCATTGAAAGGTGACGTAAAGAATGGGAACAAGGACTTTAAAGGAGCCTGAATGGGTTGGAGAAGACTTGATGGTTTTACAATTCATAATTATCGTTGCAGTAACTGAAATTAGAAAAGTTTTTGCGCTATTTAAATTAGGTTGGGGTCAACCAAATTATTAAAAACTTTTGCGAAATCTGTTTTTGAATCAAATCATCGGATATATATCTTTAGTACGTTTCAGATTACACCTCCGGAACCTGTTTCTCCATACTACAGTCCAGTAAGAACTGTTTACCAAGCTGATTCGTTCATGGATTGCCCGGCAAAATATGGTGTTCATCCCCGAAAACTCCATGTCCCATTTCTATTATTTTTAACGTCACTTCATGCGCATCATACATAAACATTAATTGGAATCAACTGCCAGCGCGCAGTATTTAAATTTGTTTTTTGAATTTTCGCTGCCATGATTATTTCTTGGTACGAATCGTATACTCTCGTTTTTTCTTTTATTGTTCACTTCGATTTCGTATTAGAGTTGTTTTTTCCAGTCGCCAAAAAATTTTTTTATGTCAAGAACTATTGGGAGAATTAAACTAAGATACGCGACTTGGTAAATACAAATAGTATGTTTATGTATCTAAGTGTGACATGACGCACGAAGTGTTGCAGTTAGGGTAGGGTGAATGGACTCTTCATTAAAGTTAAAATAAAAATTCAGGGGGAGAGGTTGTTGACACGCTGTTAAATTGGTTCCGAATATGTATTGGCTCATTCGAAGGAATATACATAAGTGATTTATTAGGAAATTTCCGACATTTATTTTGAGATCTCTGTGATTGGTTTGATTGTTTGTCGTCCCCGAGTCGCATTCATTCTTATGTGGAATTTTTGTGTAATTTGTCATTAGTCTAATGTTTAAGAATTTGCTAGATTATTCCTATTCTGTAAACAACTCTTGAAAAATACACATTAAGGGAAAAATACACATTATTCAGTTTTATTAAAAAATCTTGAAAATAACAATGTTTTTGTACAATAATTGCTTAAAACAGCAAAAAATCCAAAACTATTTGTCCAGTAGTGTTAGGGTATTTACTTAACCGTCGGCATACAACGTGAAAATAACTCCTCAATCATACAACGTGGGGTTAGATTTACCCAAATAAAATATTGTTTCTGTTCTGTGCATGCATTGAATAGAATACATCCACAGAACATCCAGCTAATGTAAAATTCAATAAATTTGCAACCCGGTGCGCCAAAACTATCCAAAACTCGATTTTAGTTCAATATTTCAAAAGCACAGAGTTGGGAGAATATGCTATCCTAATTCTAAAAAGATATTGACAGCATTTCAAGGAATTGCTTCACCTCCACCGCCTATTATTTCAACAATAACATTTCAACGACTGAGTAAAGAAATATTATAAAAACCCTGTAGAGACCGTTATCAACAAAGTTTTTCAAACCCAGTGAGAAAACAAACAGAAATGAATGCGGAAGAAGGACAGCTCGCCAACGAACTGTCAGTGTCTAGTGATGGACCTTGCACGACACGTTGCTTTTCATTTTTTTTTTTGGGCGTTATTTCAATAATGATGATTATATACATCACAGGCTCACAACCAGAACAAATCGCTCGTGACTATAACGCGCGGTGGACATATAAAGCTGTGCGCCAGTCCAATAGTGATTCGAAAAAGGCCAGAACTGTCAAAAAAACAAAAAACAAAAACCAATGAAGAAATGTAACCTTAACTCAAGGGGGATATTCTGTCTGGAGATGCAAATATATTGTTAGAATTTATTGATTTTAAATTTTGCCGAAAATAGCCGGGCATAAGACTTTAAACTCCTTTATATCAAAACTCGTTCTAATGCACGGTGCAGAGTTAAAAATGCAAACTCTCCATCCTCTCACCTAAAATTGGAATATGTTATCTAGTGTTGCAGTAGCTGGCGCCGACACCAAAAAGATTTTCATATTTTTCACTTTTTTCTTTTTTGGCTGAAAAAGTAAAAAAAAGTAGGTCGTATTTTTATTTTCGCACCCAAATTTCAAAAGCGCGCCATTTTACCAACGCGCCAACGGTTGTTTCAATTTTGGTCGGTACCAACGATAGCGGCAGTCATACACATTAAATGTCAATTGTCACGTCAAAAGTCACGTCATTGAAATCATCAACAACACCAAGGTCTTTTCCCATGACGGTGTCATTTTCAAGCATCTTTTTTATAATCTAAAAGAAAATTTTTTCATAAAATTTTTTGATATAAAAGAATGAGTGAATTCTTAAACGTACTTTAAATATGGTTTCTTTTAATTTCACCTCCAACAAATTCTAGAAAAAGCCTTAAATATACGCGTACGAGATCGCTGGGTAGTTTGCAATCAGCAATCAAACTATAAATCAAAATCCACATTTACTTTGTCACCTATATACCTATTTCATATTTCGCTTTTTCTTTCGCTACTCCCACCAGTAATTTTTCCATCTCTTCGCCATCGATTTCCTTCTAAGCTACCGGGGGTTGGTTTATTGCGCGAACACTTTTCGATCTAAATCGTCCTAAAACTGTTGTAAAGTTTTTTCAGAAGTTTTTGTTTTTCCCAGCCTGTGATTTGGCACCTGATGAGAAGCGGCAGGGACGCATGTTCGAAACCAGCTTGAGCTCTTTCCACAATTCTTTATAAATACTGTTGTAAAGTGTTACGTCATATGATTGCGGTAGCCACACCATCAGTTTTAAGAAATACATCCGACTTTGGTTTTTGGGAAAAGGCCTTGGGCGTTCTACTTAACTGCTTTGGATCATTTTTTTATTCAAAAACGAATGATTTGCCCACATTGGGTATCTCTGCAGCCAAACCATGATCTCAGGATGCATATTTTGAAGGTGATAGTGACGATTTCTGTCAAAAGAATATAATGTTGTTTTTTCAAACCAGTCTTGGTCAAATTATGACAGGCCAAATCTTGATAGCTGGTAGAACGAGGAAACACCCCCCCCCCCCCCCTCCAAAAAAACTTACGATTCATTATCTGCAGCAGTTTGTGGTTCCTTCCTATATATGACCTTTCATATATAGGTAGTAATCGTCAGGAAATTTTGTTTATGAAGAGCAGGAAACGTACTACGTTCCGGAAGTTACGATTGCATCATTTGATGCCAACCGGCGTATGACAAATTGTGAGATGATTGTGGGCATTGTATTCATAATCATAAGGAAAGCCGATGCTTAATCATTGATTAAGCTTAGTCATGATTAAACGATTGACACAAGAGCGCCTTATTTTCTTATACAAAGAATTTTATGCCGTCGCATTGGTGTCGGTGATTTACTTTTCTAAAGTCAAGAAAATGATCCATTTTCCAACCGCACCACCACTCGAGTGCCGAAATATGTCAACTAAAGAAATGTCAAGCACAAAATATCATGGCGCCGTAAAGGTGAACCGGTTCAAAATTCTTCGAACGTCGATCTTCGCAGAAAACCTGAAACTATTCCTTTGGTGGGATTTCGCACGAATCATTTTTTGGGATTCTACCAGACTACAAGAGAATCAATTCTACAATGTATTGTCAACAACTGGACAAGTTTAGAGATGGTTTTCAAACGAAAAAGGTGAGCATTCATCTATGGAAAAAGGCCTAGTTCAACACTACGGTAATATGAGACGTCATACAAGTTTGGCAACTGCCCAAAAACGCTTAGAACTTCAGTGGGTTTTACTAATATACCCAATATATCCTCTAGATGTGGCGAATTAATAACATTAATTAATAGCACCGGGAAAAAATTATTAGGCAGTAAAATTATTACTTCACATGAGTCATGAGTCATGCGTGGAGGATGGGAAAAGATATTGGTCCAAAATGGAGAATACACAATTTGATAAAAGATTCATTCGCTATTCAGTACAGTACACATGGCTTTTACTAGTTAAAAATCGTCAAAAACAAAGAGAACAAATTTAATTGCATATGCTAGGGTTGATTTCTTAGATTTTTTGAAATTTCACACTACCGTGTGGTATAACGGTATCCTTCAATAAAAATTTTAGCGTCCGATGTTATATTTTTCTTAGTCTAAAGTTTACTCTGAAGCTCTTACTTAAGGCACATCACAATTTCAAATAAAATATTTCCCTTCATCCATAAGGGTTACATGTAATCCTTATTTTGCGAATAGCTACACTGCCCCGAAGCGGGAACAAAAAGTAATCAAAAATCCTGAATTTATTTATGAAAGCTGTATAGAGGTTTTCTTTTTCACATGGAATCTCATTACCTAAATATATTCAATAAACATCGCAGGGCGGGTAAAGCAACGATATTTTCACTGTCCAAAGGAAACTTTACTTCTACAATCTGTGAATCCATTTTAATATTCGGTTACCGGTTCGAATTGGGAACAAATTAAGCAGCCAGAGCACACCGCTTCAAACGCATGAATCAGATTATCACACCCTCTTAACTTTCATCTTGTCTAATGTAGAACCAACAGTATCCCCTAATATTTCATTGCATTCAAACAGTCTCTGCTACCCCAACGACTGAAGTATTAATATTTTAATTAATGCGGTACAATATGATAATAAAAAGCCTTTGGGGTACTTGGACTTAAGTAGAAATGCTATTGATTATAGAAGACCTGTGTTGTATTACTACATTTCTAATTAGCGCAGATAATTGCGAAGATTTTTGACGATGGAAACGCGACTTTTCCTAACATTTTGTTTTATTAGTAATGAGTTCTTGACAGAATTACGACTAACCACGTGTGTAGTCGACATAACGCTTCAAAGAGGAGCTTAACTTCTTCCAAGGGCGTATGGTATTCATCGATGCTAAACAACATATTAACTTACCTGTATAGTAGATCGCTTAGTTTGAGATCTTGGAGTGAAGCCAATAATTCGAAATAACGCTGATAACTTTGTGAGAAAAGCATTTGGCATGCGTGAGCGAAATCGATTTGACACAGGGATCAACAATTCACTTTGAAGAGAATTCTGCGGTTCACGTTGGAAATCCTTTCCATCATTCGGAATGGTTATTGCTCGTTGTAGCTGTAACTGTTGTGACGAGTGGGTTTTTGTCCTCAAGCGCATGTTCATGGCTACAATCTAGCGTACACCACCACTATAAACCAAACATCTCTTACTCGACATCCTTAGGAGCACCCATACTTTCCCATTAAATTATCTAGAATCTATTTATGCCATTGTCGCTGTCTATTTTTTACAAAATGAGCTTGTAATGGCTAAACTATTAAGTAAGTGGGTCATGGAACACTGCTTTCGCTCACCAATCACGTTCTGCACTCTACTCAGTCCGCTGCTCTCCAAACAACAGCACTAGATCAAAAAGTTTCTAGTTAATAAATCATCACATCACCCTTAGGACTACGTAAAATGCTGAACCAATGCCTGCCGCAGATTTCATGCCGCATATGTATCACGTATGGGTTAAACACGCATGCAAGCAAGATATATGGCGCTGTTACGATTCACTACATTATATAAACTCATTCTACCCTACACTGATAGTAGCTTTTTGGGCGGGAAAATTGAAAACAATAGCACAGTACTATGATATCCTCCAGCAGTGGCACGATGGTCTTCTCTTTTTGAAGGAGCAGAAAGTATTCTAGCAAAGCCTTCGTACTCAAATCCTCTTACAACTTCTAGACGGAATGAAATATGAACATAAACTAAATATGGTAAAGGACTCTCTCCAGCGCTTTGCGCTCTAACAAACATCTGAATCGTCGTATTTCAGATGCATCGCGGAAATGTGGAGAAAACTGCACTAACAGCGATGATTGTGGAGTAGTTTTAAAGTGAATCCTGGTACAGCTCTCCAAAATGACACTGCTCCATTAATTTCAAAAATTTTTGTTATTAGTCATGTTATTTCTCTCAAAGTAATTTCGTGCACATTTTAGATTAATTTTTCTGGTCTCCACTTCTAACCGATTGTGGGAAATTCACTGCATAACGCTGCGTACAGGATTGCTTGCACTTATTTGACTAGATTCGAAAGTTCTATCGTTTCGAACAACAATATTACCTACCTCTATCATTAAAATCGGCAAAAATGGAAAATAAATGACAACCGAGGACTTGTTAGATAATATCAATCGTTGTTTCAGTCGATTTGTTGCCGGACCAGTAATATTAGTGGTAGTAGCCCCAAAGCTCGTAAACCGATTATATTGTAAAACACTACAACTAAAATCTTGCTTCGAGCAAACAGCAGTTGCAAAAAAAGGATGCACTAGAATGAGGTTATCTAGTGCGATAGTATCCGCGCATATTCTATTCTATACAACTTTATTCCTCGCAATATAAACCAGTTCAACGGCGGGAACATGAAAGTACATAGAGCAAATCCTTTTCGATCCACACACATACATTTTTAACCACTCAGACAATTCCTATCACGATTCCGCTCCTCTACCGTGCTCAATCCGCCAGAATCTTTGCATAGTAAAAATGTGATCAAGCGTGTTGACGCAAGTTGTAGTAAAATTAATTTTACTACTACGTCGTACTACTAGAATCATACTCCACCGCGCCATCTTCTCAACTATTCGCCACTGCTGCGATAGTGCAATCACTGCATTCCCTCAATGCACCACTACTTTACTACTATTATCCTGAGGAGAACTTGCAAGCAATGACGTAAGCGCAATGCAAAATGCAAATGTATCTAGCGTGCATGGTACGTTGCAAGCGGATCGATAAAAGTTGGGTTGGGTTATTCTGAACTCTCACCAAAAAGAGTTTCCACTTCAAGCGGGATCTCTTGCGAAATGAATTTATTATGTACATAAAATAATGCACTTTTTTCCAGCATTGCACTGTTGGCATTACAGACGAAAATAAAATCCTTGCTGTGAAATGAATTTCTGAGCGCAAAATGGTGGTCATAGCTCAATTGAAGCTTACTTTGTTAAGGTAATAGTTGTTGCTAGATGTTAGTAGCTCAATAAATACATTCTAGACCAAAAAGAGCAATATCGAAACTTCTGCCTAATATCGTTTGCCTGCCTAGTTGTATATATCCACGAGATTTCAGCTACCAGACTGGTATTCTACATCTAACAGATTTCAAATTGCTTCGAAACACTTGAATATCACAATTTCCTTTTAAAAGATGGATAAAGCAATCGCATGAGCGGAAGAAATGGGAGAAAAATGATTTTCTGATTGGAACTAGTAAAACCAATAAACAAAATAGGTGGAAAATTGATTCACGGTAAGCTGGTAAATAAAAATGTTGATGTCAAACAACTTTCAATGTTCTGAAAAGAAGGATATGCCCATTGAAGCAGACGTAAACACATGAAGCGGACGTCGACTTACCAGAAATTTTTGATTCGTAAAAGGGTAGAGGAAGGGTTGCTAAGCCTGTATCGAGTGCAGAAAAAATGCTTTTTATACCCTTAGCTATAAAGCTGTCAGCATTCACTTGAGAAGTATGCTAGAAAGCTCCTTAGTGCAACCTGCCTCCTCAGCTCTCTGAATATATTTCCACCTTTTCACTTCTGGAAACCAACATAAAACTAGTGGAAGTGGAGGGAAGTTTTCCTTAACCAATACAAAACGAATTGATGAACTCCATCGATGTGGACCTCTATCACATAGATTTGTCTTCTTCAATTCCCAACACTTTTATTTTGTTTGTTTGAAAAAAAATTCTCTCTCGAACTCATATAGCTTTTTAATCCTCTGTTCTTTCACCACACCCCTTCCAAGGATTCGAACCACCGCAAGTTACTTGATTAATGCAGTGAACCTTCTATGGATCCCATTCATTCTCCTCGACAAGCACTCTTTTTCCGTCTTCAATTCGAAGAAAGAGTGGTCTTTTCTTTAAAATCATGCACAAGCTTATCATAATGGCAGCAAATTTAGGAGAATATTAAAATAGAATGCTTCGGAACGCCACACAAATGCCTGAAAAGGAGGAATCTGTTTATAGTGATGGATCTATCCCTGAAGGAATACGAGGAGCATACAAGCTTGGAAGTGAATGATGTATCACCGATAATTTATCAGTCTTATTTTTAAAGGTAGGCATTTTTTTCTGTCATCGGCATCATCAGTCTCAAAAAAATCGAGCGACTATTTAGTGGCACGTCCTTTGCGGCGGGCGTTTCAATTGAAGTGAAAAATACTCTGCGAGACAAGGAAATGAACTGAAAAATCTCCTTTGTGCTACATGTGGCCTACCATTAACTAAATGCTTGTCAGAAGAAAAAAATTTGCATTTTCAAGCTGGCTGGCTTACCGCCACCACCGACCGATGCGTCTAATTTATATTAAACGCCCAACATTTCATTGTTGATGGCTGAAAGGACATAATACGCGACTTGTTGGAACGAAACCTGACCTGCATACAGAAGACGATTTACGTTTAATTTCCCCAAGGTGGGCGCTCATTTGTCAACATAGATGACTCAACAGGGTAGAGATGTAGCAGAGCGCTATGTTTTAATCTCCGCTTAAAGGACGAAATCCATTCTCGTAATGATTTTCAAAGGTGCTATTTGTTTCGAATCACGTGGAATTTATGAGCGCGCCTACAAAATGTGCACCCTGGTTTCGTTCACTCAAACTACCGCTTAGTATTGGGACTATGTAAGTGAAAATGAGCAAATGAAAATGAGAAGGAAAATACATTTCCGCTCTATGGAGATATACGGCACGCAATATTTATCAGGTGGCATAAAAGTGCGCGTTCCGGCTACTAGCCATATACTAGTACATTATGCAAGTTAATAATCGGGAAGGGTAGTTGCTGGCTTGCAATGTCTTTTCATCAGTTTGTAAAATTAGGTCAACTGAGCTAATCCATAGCATACCTAAACAAGGGGCGGCATTCTCCAAAGTAGGTTAAACAGGGACGAATTATTGATGTTTTGAGTAAATTAAGGGTCGACTGACGATTATGTAATACTTGTTTTAACGATGCGACTGAATTTATCCTGTCTAGGACCAGCTATTATGTGGTTAAGAAAGAGAAGGCATCTTGTACACACTGAAACATTCAGCGTACCGAGATTTCGAAATACGCTTTCGGCTAATGGCTTATCAAACTCGGGTGCATGGATGGTTTGTTCTCATAAATAAATAAGTTAAATTCATATAATTAAATGTGAATTTAATGAAGATACTGTGAAAATCTTTATGTACACTTTACTCACAGCATGTATATAGAACAGCAGAATAATCCACTTGCAAACTGGTCTGCAATTTCTTTTCTCCATAGAACCAGCATGTTAACATAATATTTTACCACAACGGGAACCGCAAAGTCTGCATGTAATGTTGACAACTCTGCATTTCCTTAACCGGTAGATGTTGTACAAGCTTTACATGAAGAAATCCCTTCATTTGCACTAATGTGTGATTTTATGAACGCCACAATCATCAGTTGAAGCCGCTTTAGCAACATTGTTGCAAATGCACTCACAGTTCATTTACAAGACGAAAGTCACCGATGGTCATTATAAAACGTGCACATCAGTAGGTGGGCACCGAACATCACATTCGTGAAAACAAGGTTGTACCTACCTTAGGCACATGTACTCAAAAAAATTGTTATAAATTCAATTTATTTATGGTAGCATGAAGAAGTTGCCTGGAACCAGTGGAAAATGACTGTAACACATGGTTTGCATGAATTTTGAGCCTGTTTGACGATTATTTTTTTGCCCCACAGAATAAGTTGAAATTTGATATTTGAATCGTTTAGTTTCGAAAGGGCAATTTCCCATCCTCCAAATATTACACCAGAATACAAGAACTGTTCCACTTAACACACATTCATTTTCTTTTACGAATCTATAAATTAATTGTAATAAAAGATGATGCGATACAAGTTTGATGATTTTGAAGCAATTACTGTTTATTAACGCAACACATCTGTGGTGGACATGAGATCTTTCACCACTATCCTCAAGGATTTTCCCAAGGATCCAGCAAAAGATATGGAAATCGTTATATTTCACCTTCACAGTACAGAATATATACGGATTGTTAAGATAAAGTTAAACATATTTAAACTAGGGGAATCGAAACTCCATTTTGCTCTTCCTATCAAACTAAGACTCTTCCTCATCACTATCTGCTTGTCAGCTACTTGGTGTCGGTCATGATATCAAGAGATTGTCAAAACCTTTTTCTTTTTCAGGAATTTATTGAAAAACTTTCCTAATGTCTTCTAATTTTTAGGCATTTATGTCATTCACCCCCGTAAAATCTTTTTTCCTATGCAGGAAGACTCCAATTTCTGCATCTTCTTGAGTTCGAAGGTCATCAGCGCCAGCCCTTTTATTGTCATGTATGCCTTCAGCACACCATTTTTCATTTCAAAGAAGTATTATCTGAGATATGTTTTCCCCGTATTATTTCTTCTTCGCAGTGCAACTTCCTCAACAGGAAAAATTTGTTTTTGTAAAGCCTTGGTCACCAGCTATTGAAGTCCAAAATGATGGCAGTGTTTGCAGGTAGCGTCCGTGACTATAAAGCGTGCAAAAATCTGTCCGGGACTTATTGATAGTTTTCAAAAATTTGTTTGTTCCCAACCTATGACACTAATTTAATGCCTATTTGTCAGATTTCGGCCAGCCAATGCCAGCTCTTCGATCTCATTTAACTTTTCTTTGGGATGAATGTGGATAACCAACCTTCAATGGAAGGTTTGGTTGTCAACAATGGATTTTTTAGTTTTCAGCATAAAATGTTTACATCAGCGTGCAAATGCAGTATTTGTGGGAGTCCAGGACACAACACCAGCCCAAATCTCACTTTTCAAATTTTCATACCTTTAAGTTCATATTGCGAAACAATTTTGGATATCAGGATAATTTCAAACAAGATTTTTTAAAGATACAATAGTAATAATATGAAAGATTAAATGGGTTCAGTCAATGTTCGTTTGTTATTATGAGACTGGGAATTTTTCACGTTAGCACGGAGACCCACATTTGACCTGCTTTTTCATTATTTCCTGTCGATCGCATCATAGAAACTGAGGAATGACCTTAGTTCAGAGTCGCCAAATATTTGATTTTTATACTTATAAAGATTCGACTATAGATATCGATTTCCCCTAGCTATTTGAGGCGTTTGTGAGTATCGTTTCACAAATCTGGAGGAAAGTGTTCTAACCCGTCCTTTTCAATGTCAGTAGTTGCTCACGCCATTGCTGTTATTCGCTAAGAGTTGTTTGGTTCTCGTTTTGCTAGGGCGTGGTCGGAGAGCTTGACATGTTCAGAAGTGACGCCTGTGATTCCAGAAGGGTCCACTCCGCATCAGAGAACTTCCCTTTTTGCAGCTAGTGATTGTGCTCACTGCACCCGATTTTGCTGAATTTTGACCAGCTGCCCGAGGTCTTGCTAGCTCGTCAGCAATGTAGTTTCTCTATACGTTTCATCCTGTCAGGTAGCTCCAGTAGCCTCCAGATCGTAGTACTGACGGCAACAGGGCGGTACACAGACAGGCTGGCCATTTTCCAGATCTTTTCACACTCCTTAATAGAAGATTTCTTCTGTTGTGCCCGCCATTACATTATGTTCACGATTATAGTACAATTTTATACGTTTGATTACCACTTTAAATGTTAACACTATAATTTTTCAACTGTTCCACCATGGAAAAAATCCTACGGAAGATATCAAACCATGAATATAATTCGACAAACTTTTGAGAATTTGTGTAGCGAGCCTTATATTCACCGTGAGGCTTGTATGCTTGCAAAAGCTATTCATGAATAGAAAATCCAATCTGAGCAAAAGAAAAGATGAAAAAAGAATAATCCTGAAACCGGCGGGACTTAAAGTTTTGCTCGTGTTGCTCGTGTTGGTTTCTAAAACGAACTTTGTAGCATCGAAACTTCAGCTACTTTTTCGCTACTAGCATACTCAACTTATTAAATGAATCTTAATTAATTTATCAACTCTAAAAATGTGGGATTTACTCCGATATTAGGCTTCGCTGACATCCTTTTTCGTTTTCGCTATTCAGACACCGAACTTTTCATCGCTGTCTGGTATGCGATAAGGCATGCATCATCTGCAAGTTAATCAGTCGTTTTCTTGTCAATTGAAACTGCATCATAAGACACTCAATCCGCATTTAAATTTCCAAACAGCGATTTTCCTAGTCGACTTAACGTTAGGGAAATTCACAGATGTTTGAAACCCACATTAAATGGAACAACCTCAATTTCAGCAACACACAACTTTTCTTTTTTTTTCTCGGCAGTTACGAAAGGGTTGTTGGTTCCTCAATATTTTCCTGTCTGTATTTAGGCTGTTAGTGGTATTCGAAATCTGCTTCTCTTCGGAGCGTTCTCCTTGTGCCCTGTTTCAAATTTCAACTAAACACAATAGACAAGCCGCAATTTGCCTTCGAACAAATAAATAATTAACAAAGGGCCAAGGATTAACTTAGACGCAGCTGTTTTCCTACGTAATAATTTCGAGCAATTACCTGTGATGAAGTTACTGATGCAGGAGAAGGATACCCAAGTGTTTTTCTTCGTGAAATTTTCATGAAGAAATATCAATTACTTACTGACCTAAAAAAATAGTACAGCCAAATAACAACAGCTTAAAACCAAGCAAGCAGTAAAAGAAATCATTTCCACCCTCGTGCAGATGGAATGCGGTCCTCCGTGGATCCTGAACGCGGATGAAGGAACGGGCATGTTTTGACCATGCTGTCGCTGTGGCTGAATGCTCCCATTAAAAATTGATGAGAGTGTTCATCACGGCGTTGCGTGCATTGGGCGCGTTCATCTGCAGCCCTAAACGTACAGCGAAGGGTAATATCTTCCCGCCACAGACGCCCCAGCATGAATTGTGAGCTGGCTCTTAAGAAAGCATCAGAAATTCTTCGTAATCAAAATGCAAGTTGAAGCTATCCGTAAAAAAAGCTGCGCAACATTCACATGAAACTCGAATAAATTCTTATTTCGTGTACTTGCAGCATCTTCAGGCGTCTCAAGCAATTCTTCACGGTGGAATACTTCGTCTAGTTTTCACCTCCGTTCTTCCACACTTCCCTTTCGCAGCGCACTCGAGCAGCGGAGTGGAAGTTGTAGACGTCCAAGAAGCAACGAACTCTATCGCTCCAGACGCAGGTAGACGGGTTGGGTTGGCGGGAAAAAATGGCGGGAACGTGGTAGATCTATTTACTCACCAAAACATTACAACCCACATGGACTCCCTACGCCGCTGCTCCCTCCTTCCAAGGTTAATGGCTGATTGCTTCAATTTGTGCATCTATGAAAAAAAACATTGAACGGACGAGTAAATGAAATCCAAAAGGCTGTTCACTCCAGGAGTGGCTGCCATTGCACTCGGGAGTGAGCGAGAGCGCAATAAAAACAAACGACGATGCGTGCCCATAAAGACGTCGTCATGGTCGGTCCTGAGCCCGAACAAGTCAAAGAACCCGACCCAGGCGGGAACGGATGGAATCCGGGGACCACACTGGGCGCCTGCTCCGTTCCGTGCAAGCGCCCTACAATTTGCGATTCCTGCGTCTTTGCTGCCAGCACCCTCGATTCCCTGCGAGCAAAGTTCGTTTGCAAAATCGACTGGCTCCAGCTCCAGCTCCAGCTCAGCTCCAAGCGCCAGGGCCAACTCAAATATCGGTTTCTTACGGTAATTTCCGCGAAATGCAAGTGCTCACCGTTCAATCCTAAACTTTGAATTTCAGCGCATAAATTTTTTGTGCGGGCTTTCCGCGGGCAGTCGCTGATTTGATGCGGTGCGGAATCTCCTTGGCAGCAGTTACAACTTTTCCACTTCTGTTGCAGGACGCGCCCAGCTTTTCCCAACAGGAAGTCACCATAAACATATTTCATCGATACGTGCTAGAATCGATTTCGTGCAGTGCTCGATGGCATCGTACGTGGAAAACGAGCACATGAACCGCTGACGCCGCGCCCCCTCTCCAAATGCATGCACCAAAACAAAACACTACGCTGGAATTACTCCCTGGTCTTTGAACCCAAACAAACAGCTCTGGACGAAGGCGTCGCGGGGTGCTGCGGGGGCGCGACGTGCGTCATGCGTACTCTCGCCCCGAACCTACGCCATCCACACTTGTACGCCATGCGAGGTGTTTGGCTCTAGTTGTGGCCGCTTGTAGCGTAGCGTCGCGTTCCGATACGGAAGCGTCAATGTGTTTGTACGAATTCCAACTGCACGAAAAAAAGGGCGGGAGAAAAGCGCGCCAAACTCGCCCATCCAGAGCAGAATCAAATGGAAGCAGATTGGATGGAATGTGGCGGCGTTGTTTCTGTTTGTATTTTGAACGATTTGTTTTGTTTTGTTCTCGTTCGTTCCTATCCGCTTTTGTCGGTGTCCCGGGCTTGAAAGCGAAATAAAAGGAACCAACGACTCCGAGAAATTGGCGCTGCGACTGTGTTTTGTTTTGCTTGTGTTAACTGTCTGAGGCGCGCGGCAGCTCGTGCTTTGAACTCGAGCGCTGGCCGATTGTCAAGTGCGGCAGGAGGCGAGGAACGGATGGACTTTGAATACGTCAGGTATGCGGGAAGAATTTGAGCGCGATATCCTCGAGTCCTAACGAATGTTTTGTGTCCTCAATTATCGCCAGACCTTCTGTTTTCCTTCTGATATTCACAACCATGCTATTTGCTTGTGTTTTTCGCGCCAATCCTGCAATTTTATCTTGCGGGCATGGAAACACCACTCATATCTCGGGCCGTGGAGGATGCTCCGATTTGGGGTTTTTCGGAATGTTTCAATAAAGCACTACGGAAACACTCAATTGTCGGTGGGATGTATATGATCATGATTTTGAAAAATCTTCAAGCAAAATGAATTCACACTTATTGCTGCATTGACAGGGTGAATCTGTTGAATCTGCATGGACTAGATCTTCCACGGCGGAAACCTGGTGCGTTAACAACTTGAAAAAATCGTGCCTGAATGCCCAATCGCTCTCCCCTACACTACTCCGAAATTTGATAGGGCGTGTACTGTATGCTTGTTAGTTTCATTTTATCAGACCATGATGCTTAGCGGAAACCTTAAAATTTAAATAATGTATACCGGAACGTGTAAGAACTTTTAATGATGAATTCAAAGAAATGATGCATTCCGAAAATTAAAAAATTTCTATAAAATGAGGCTCACAGCGTTTTGATCCACCTCGATAAAAATCAGAACAATTGTTGCCCTTATCTGGATAAATAAAATTTTAAAAATCTTCAGATGCAGTTTCTACAATGAAGACTTTATTTAAAACTATCATTAGTCCGGCAAATATGTAATTCAAAAGTTTTACCAAAAAATTGAAATGAAGGGCAGGGAAGCGTCAAACGAAATCTTTAATGTTTGATGAACGATGAATCATTAGGAAAATAAAATGAAACCTTTAAATTATCAGGTTTAATATTGGCTGTGAAGTGTTTACTGGGATTTGTAAATAATCGAATGTCGTGTGCTGAGAAATCATGATTTAAATGGTCGAGTCGTTTATCAATAACGAAAATCGGCATAGGCGGCTTAACTTTGCTACTGAGCATAATTCAACATATTTAGGCTTATGAAGAAGAGACTTAAAATACACTAAAACAAAATGAAATTGATAAAATTAATCTTTGAAATATTGCGTCATCTCAAGTGACGTCGACTTATTTATTTTATGAAAAGGAATTATTTTCTAAGTAGGAATCTTCGCAAAAAACCTTTGATTAATCGTTACCCGCAAATTAGCATGCACACTCACAATTCTTTTGTGATTTTTGTGACACAATTCACAATAGTTGATAGACGTGTGATAGTCAGTTAAATTGTATAAATATTGCTTAACCTTACTTCCTTTTAAGGTTTATTTATTATTCGGACAAAAATAAAAGTACCTAAGTAATGTATTCTCCTATAATTCCTTGCGAGGGAATTTATTAGATTTCATCATTTCCGTAGTACGTCTGCCGGTTGAAATCACCAACGAATTTTCTAATATGTGTTCAAGGATGCTCGTTAATAAAAAATGTCTTCACAACAACATAATTTCATTATCCGAATGATTTTACACAGGTGTATAAATAAGTTATTATTCTGAATTTATGTGTCCTTAATCGTAATAAGGGTGTGGTTGAAAAAAGCAAAAAAGCTAGAAACAGTGCTTCAAAATTAGAGGAAACTTGATTTAATGATTTAGAACGAAGTCCAATGCATATGGTAATATAGAGACCTCGTAGATATTTTTCAATTCCACTTTGCAACAAAATATCTTTCAATTTGTAAACATTAGTCAAGTGCGTGTGTAACATATGCAAGCCTTGTCTGTGGTAAGGACATACGATACGGGGTAAAGGACATAAAAGGAGCGAAAATATCTACTCCGGGTCTTCACTCAGTCTCATTCGCTTTACTTTCAACGCCAACTCTCACCCACTATATTCTGCTCGAGTGCCAATGTACCTAACGAAGTCGGATCCTTTTTCGTACAGCATCAGTGTGAATGTTACTAGCAAATATGGCTTCCCTGTAAGAGATATCTACCACACCCAACAAATACAGAGACGTTCGTTGGATGTTCGTGTAGTTGCGGTGACTGGGGGAAGGGAAAGGTCGGCAAAGAGAGCATGTCCTTGCAATCATTATATGGTGTACGTAAGGCCATTGATCTTTAGATTGGTCCCTTCAAAAGCAAAACATTGCAGCGGCAGCTGTATATCGGCTCACCCTATGCAGACATCAGACATTCATGATGAGGGTCGGATAAACAAGAACGAAGAGAAAAAGAGAAAGTTCTTTACCACCCTCCGCTTTCCTCCTACTAACTCAAATGTGCCACGTTATGTCCACCAGCGTAAGGATACGAGCAACAAAACAAACAGACGTTATGGCTTTTGTTTTCTTCAAGGCACATGAAAAGAAGGAAAGGGAATGTCTACTACTCAGTTTTACAAATCCATATTGTAGCATGTGCGCGGCATGTAGAAGGTTTGCCGCTGGGATATTTTCGCACTACCAATGTGTTTTCCTGTCCTAGGTTTCGGAAATCTTTCCTGGAACATTTGATAATGGAACACTATACAGTGGATAGCATAGGGCAGTTCTGTATTGCCGCGCATAGACTCAAATCCGACTATAGAAGGGATCTCGTTCGAACCATGTGATAATTTTCAGGATTTCATCCCGAGGGATTCAGGCAAAGAGGAACTTGCAGAGTTATTGCTCGATAATGCGGTTTGCAAAGGAGGTTAGGGAAAAAGTTGGGCTTGGCGGGCTTCGATTTCATTTCTATCTTTTTCATTCAGATTGCTGCTACCCCCTTCTATGTCGTTACGGCTGAATAGACTAGTATACTATATTGCTTTGGCGTAGCGCCACACCAAGGCAGCATACCTAGGAGAGATGTTCAGGTGGGAAGTACGAAAAAGGAAAGGGTGGAAATTGTGCGTCTGAGCCTCCAACGAAAGAAATAATAATGGCTATGGCAGTCATCGTTTCTATTATCCGGAGGGTTATTGAGTCCTTTCACTTCTTACATACTGACTAGAAGGTTTTTTTACCGATTTTAGGTGCCCCAAAGCGTTCTTTCAGACCGTAATTACGTTTTCTGCGACAATAGATAAAACGGAAACGGAAAAAAGTTGTGGCAGACACATCGTCTGTATATCAATTTTACGCGGCATTCCGCTCATGTGATGGTTCAATTTACTGGAATGATGACTTATATGATATGATGATTATATGAATGATGACTTATATTTTTGAGTATAATTTTTGTTAAATTTACTAAAATAACATGCAATAGTGAAAGTATAAACCTTTTTCCTATTATTCCACCGAGTCATATTTCAATAGTTTTTAATTCTTTTGTTCGTTATTTCCCTCATTTGTTTTGTATGAAGCATTCGCAGGAACATACTAAATGCGGCAAAATGCGTCTCAAAACCAAGTTTCCTATTGGATACATAAGCAATGATCCTAACATCTTTCAGACCAGACAAAAAATCATCCTTTTTCACTTGAATGAGTCTGAATCTTAAATCAAGACATTAGAAGCATAACTCGTATGCTTATGATATACAATGAACAAAAATGTTACTTAAAATTCTCCTTCTCTTCTGTCAATTCTTCTTGTTTCAGTTCTTCTCTCCTTCGAGATGAAAGTAAGAAGTCAGGCTTATTTAGGCTGGGATGAATCCTTTAGTAATCGTGTTAATTAACTAACAATGCTTACTGCAATAAAAGTTCCGCTACCAGATCGTAAGCTCTAAAATGCGATACATTTTATCAATCCTTCCTAAGCTAAGGAAGGAACCACTGTGACACTCTACGACGAAAAGTTAGGAAAGTGTATAGAGAAAAGGATCGGCTGACCACCAACGACAGGATCCAACAATTAAACGAAAACATGGCTCCACATGAAATTAGATCGGCGTATGCCTCTATTATAGAAATGAGAGTAGGTTACAATTCACCAACCAGTCTTTGCAAATGCACTACTGTACACTAATGTTCAAGTCCACAGAGTGGATAAATAAAGTCAATATAACGGTGCGACCAACCATAGATGCCAAAGAAGCATTTTTGAGTCTAGGATCTCAAGCCAACTCCTTTCCAAGCCATAACAAAGGTAAAACTAAACTCATAACTCAAACGAAGAATAATACGACAGCTTGACAAAACTTGATCATAGTAGGTTAATTTCGTGTATTTTAAAGCCAAAGGCAAAGGGTGCCGAAAAGGACATGATTCGACACCACATAAACACCGCACATAAAATCTATCAACCTGTACTTCCAATTATAAGGTTCGAATTTGTGAACAGACTAAACATCCTCGCATCTGCAAATCATTAGTCACGCATTTGATGCTATATGGAAGTCAGACAGCCCCCTTGATAAGTGAATCCGAGAAGGTAGTGGATATATTTGAATGCAAACAGCTCCGGAAAATCGACAGGCTAGTGAAAGTGGGTTTAGAGTGGACAATACATTGCAACGATGAATATAATGAATTATTTGTCGAACCACTTGAATCCACTTGCGTAAAGCTACGCAAACTGCAATGGGTGGAAGATGGAAGAAAATCGGCTGTCCAAAAGGACATTGAAGCGTAGAGTGCAAGGTCAACGTCCAGCTGGAAGACCGATGATTTGATGGAAAGCGACTTTACATTTACCCATGCATTATGCAGCGCAGCTTATTCTCCTTAACGCTTATATTGTCAGGAATCTATTCTTTTGTTATTGCTTTGGGAATTTATATGGGTAACACTCTAACGGGGAATTCGCGTTTTTTTTTTGGTTAATCGCTATGTTCACATAACGAATGGGGTAAGAATTTTGACGCACTTGACTTGAAGTCTTTATTTGATGTACGAAGCAAGTTTGAAACGAAGAAGCCCTCATGAATTTTTGTTGGAAATACACTTTGTAACCTGAAGCAGCAATATTACGAAGGAACGCCCAGTCACACGTGGCGTTAAATTTCAAAAAATCGCTTTACAATTCCCAACAGTACAACCATAACATCTATAAACGCGAATCGAGCCATGGGGAGCCCGTACTACTCCTGTTCCAGGATTCTATGTAAGTAATCCATGCGGTTCTGTATTCAAAAATTATAAATATTTTGAAATCACGTTCAGAGCGATGTTTCCCTGATAACTTTAACGCTTCCTGGACATTCAATTTCGAATTTTTTTGAAAATGCCGAGGATGTGCCGCAAAAATGTTAATGGCAGTTGACATATTGAAGTGCTTGCATCAAAAATTACTAGAAATGTATACTTCTACGTAAATAGGAAAAAGTTTGCCTTTTTTTCTGTACAAATGAACCCTGTCACATTGACAATGCAGTTTCCGAAAAATCTTTAACTAAATTATTGAAATTGTGCAAATTCTAGGATGCTACATAAGTTCACAGAGAAAGAATGAAGTTTAACTTAATCTATAAACAATAAATTCTCAGAATTAAAAACTTCTTGTACGAATTGGCCATTATAATTTTTACGGAAGTAGAATGGTATTTTCATATAAAAGATTATTTTGTTCGCTTGACTCCAATGATGCAAAACTATGCAATGAGAAAATTGAAAAGATTCCAATGTACTTGTCCTGTCTGACACAATCAATGTACACAGTTAGTGGGTGTGGCAGTGTGCAAACAGATTTTAACGCCATCCACACCTATCATTCGATATTTATCAAATTAGAGTAGTCCAAGTATGCACTGACATCGTAACTAACATCAGACAATCACCCTTGATTGTTCTCGAATTTATATCCCTGCAGTGTCTGCCCAGTTTCACCGCCTCATTGCGCACTTTTTGAAGGATTCCCACATTGCCAGACGGACAGACAAGCCATCCACATTGTTTAATAATGCTACCCTTACCTGTGTGTGGTACGTGCGGAGGTAGTTGCCTACAGCGAGGACATTCGTTGCAACGGAAGAAGGCAACTCGTTTTTTGATTACGAGTTGATCGGCCTTTGCAAATTTTGCATTGTTTGCGATTTACCAGTTCCTATGCTTACCCGCCAGACTGGGCCTTGTTTGATTCAGGATTTCCACGGTAGACATAAGGGTCGTTGCCGCAATAGCTCTAACTAAGCTTATATTTGTGTGCGTGTCGCATATTCAGAACAAGTTCACTGTACTATGGGCAACTGTCGATGCGATGAAATTATAGCATCTACATATGTAGTCTCCATATGGGGAATGCGTGCTATGAATGGATTTTCTGATCCAGACGGCGTATTTTGCAAATGCAAAGAAAATCAAGCAAAAATAAGGAAATGTTTGCGCAGCGTGTAGTGCCAAGGACCTTCCATTTTGGTTTAGTGACTAGCACTGCGTACAGTCTGGCGATGAGGAATCAATTCGCCCCTATTCGCGTCTGCAGGCCGAACGTCTGTGTGCGAGTCCTATCTGAATGCTAGCATCTATAAATGAATTTTGTATCATTGATTTAAAGTTTTTGAAATATTTCAGTGCAGTTTCTGATACGTTATATTCTCATCTTTTAATTGTTTGTTTTGATTTGAGGACATGTTCCCGCCTGGAACCTTTAATTCCCAATTTCTGGAATAGAACCTTAAATATTTAGGCTTTCAATCGTACTCAAGAGTGTTTCGTCTCTACATTTAACGAACTCCATAAGGTAGTCGACTCAAGGTGTGGTTGACCATGACATCCATCGTCCCCTTTGAATTTTAACATATCAACGTTTCGTGAATTTCTGAACCGACCAGCTTGGCACAATAATGAGTAAAAACGAGTCTGAAACTCCCTTAAGAGCTAGACGGCCGCCGGTTATTGCGTTTCAGACATTAAAAAACGCCACCAGCATTAGTCAAGTCTCCGACAAGTATGAATCAAACACCGACGAGGGTTTGCTTTCGAACTGCTCCCCCCTCAGCCCTCTCCAACAATTAAAGAAGGATGATATCTCATATAGGAATTTGGATGTCGCTCTTATTTTGTGAGGAGTACCAAGAAACCGCGACTAAGGGAGCGGTGTGCATGTATGAGTACTGAACTTACTTTTTTTGCTAATAATTAAATTTATTTGAAATTTGGCGTGTTTAAAGGGGATGGAATACAAATGACTAGGACTTGGCTGACAAAACAGCGACTGAAATAAGGACATTCGGATAATTAACTACCAGACCAGAACAGAGTGGCGAAATAGTGACAATAAGTTACGAACGAAAGTCACAATCAGGTGGGGTGAAAAATTTTACGCAGGATAAAGGAAAATTTATATCACGATAATTGGAAATGAATTATATGTAAATCAAGGCGCTGTCGCGACTAAGGTTTTCAAAGCAAAGGGTTGTACGTTGAATTTCCAGCTGTTGAGACATTTCATTTTAAAATTCGTTTGTTTAATTCTACATTCATATGTATGTATATATTTGAGTGGGGATAATCAATCACACGTCACATAAAAAACAACCCATGCAGCTAATATTTCCTTTATTCATTTTTAAAGAAAATAATCGAAGTCCTTTACCTTTACCTTAGTTATAAATTTTAATTTGCACTTTGACTGAAACGTATGAACGAAAATTTTGGTGGTAAAACATTAAAACAAGTAAAAAACACGGAGCTAAACACAGAAACCTCGCGTTTAAAAACTAACATTACTGCTTGCTCACTCACAGAAACTTCATATTTAAATGTATTGTGATTTCTCTTTTATCATTGGAGGCCTTCGAACATAGTCTGTTGACCACTTTTGTCCTAGTCCCATTTGAAGATTCTGTTAGACGAAGAACAATTCTTTTGGTATCATTTGGAAGAATGTAAAATTCATGTAGCGAAACTACCAATACATATGCATATACCTATATGTCATTTGGAGGAATGTAATGTTCCTTTTGCGAAACTACCAACATATATACCTCAGAAAATGATAAATTCGTTTTCACAAATCAAGAAAATCTTTCTCTGGGGGATACTGGGAATCACGGAGCATCAAGTGTAACGAACTCTGAAACTAAAGAGTGCTTTCCGTATCGATCACTCATGAGATTTTAAAATTCTCATATGGGAGCTAATTGATCTATTCACTTTTCTCTCCTCTCTAGTCAGTCCAGTCTTTCCAAACTGATAGCGTAATATAGAGAAAAATCAAAGATCTCTATATCTCAGATCCCGTAGTACATCAAGAAGACTAAAGACACAGGAAGTTTTACTTGGAGTAAGTTTTTTGGACCTCCTTTCGACTGAATTTTAACAGGATACTCTGCACGTATTCTTGGATTTCAAAAATAAAACCATTGAATCTTAGTCTCAAAAATATCATAAGATTTCTAAAATTTCAGATACTTTATTAGCTGTTCATTTAGTACCCACCAATTGTGTAAGTAAATTGTGCATGAGAGCTCAAATACTCACGTGAATAGCCCTTATCGCCTTATTAGCACTCAAACAGATAAATGGAACATCCTGTTTTTCACATTTACATCTTGATTCCGATGATGATTTGCTGTTGCTCGCAGCCCGGACATTTCGATCAAGCACCCAGTTGTTTACATTTTATCAGAGAGCCTCCAGTTGTTACATTTGACATTGTTTTTTCGAATAATAATCGAAGTATTTTGAAATTTTGTATGTTACTCATTACCCGAGGAATCCCATTTAGATAACTCAAACATCGCCAGATAGATAAAAGGTCAAGTTTTTTGTGTGGTAAACAAAGATGAACTGCGTTCAAAGCCTTGACATCCAATAATCTACTTCGCTAAAAAAATTTAAAATGAATAATCTCATCAAAAAGACTTCATTAATACGTTGGACTGAATTGCTCCTTGTTGACTATTGGCGTTGTCACTGCTAGACAACTACTTCCGTCGCTTCTTAAGAGCGTTAGACCGATCTGCTGAACAAGAAACCTACTTGGACTGGTTTACTTTTGACTAAATTCCGTCAAAACTTACGAGGGTCAGTCAGAAAGTAAGTTTAAGAGTGGCAGCGCTCCGCGTGGTGAAAAGATAAACTGACGAAACTTTAGGAGGTAATTTTCTCATCCATCCTAACCAATTTGACGCATCGCTGAGCCCGATAAGTCTATTTTTGTGTTTTTTGCAACGATTTAAAATGGAAACGCCGATAGAAGTAACGTCAAAATGTGAACCGCGTAGTGTGATACGTTTTTTTGACCGTAAAAATTTATCCGCTAGTGAAATTTATCGAGAATTATCGTCTGTATACGGTGAGCAGTGTATGAGCCTTCAAATGGTTATGCGTTAGCTTAAAGCATACCTAAACGGAAGAAAAGAACTCCATGCCGAAGCGCGCCAAGGCAGACCAACGAGCGAACAAGGGGAACGTTGCCCTTGTTAAACAGCTGACCGAGGAGGATTCCTGGTATACACTCGATGAGTTGGCCGAAAAGGTACGATCGGCCAATACAAACGGCCAGGTTTGTAGAGTCGCAAAGTGATTTTGATTCACGATAATGCTGGTCCGCATTCTGCCCGTTTAGCCCAAGAAAAATTGGCCTCATTTAATTGGGACCATTGAGCATCCTCCTTATTCCTCTGACTTGGCCCCATGTCATTTCCACCTTTTCCCGGCGATGAAAACAGCGTTTGGCGGTATACGATTCAACATGACAGATGACCTCAACGAAGCAGTCACAGCGTACTTTAAAAATTTGGACGCAAAACATTTCGACGTTGGAATTATGAAATTAGTTCGTAGATACTAAAAATGTAATGAGAGAGATGGCGACTTTGTAGAAAAATAAAGAAAAAATGTCTGAATTTTCAGAAAATGACATGTTCTTTTGTTTTGACCACTCCTTTCCCCTAAATGGACAGTTAAACTTACTTTCTGGCTGACCCTCGTATGATATGCAATTGGGTTCTGGGGTTAATCTGACCCCAAGTGAATGATTGGGGTTAATAGGAATAAATCCATTCTCATATGAGTAAATTATAAGAGATGATCGGGATTTTATATGGGATGGGATGTTATATGTTCAAGGCAAAGGGCGCGTAATGATTACATTCATGTTGTAGATAGGTATGAAATAATTTTTTTTCCATCAATTTAAGCATAACAAACACTACATTTTTTCTGTCATTATAATGAGTCTTTCGCTGTTCACGCCGAAATTTTGCATAAAATTTTCGAGACGCATACAAGTAGTAGGGATAAATTTCATCACTTTTGAAACATAAGGACCACATGAGATAATATAATGCATGATTATCTGATAAAGAACTATAACAATTTTCATAGCAATAAGATTTCTGTAATTTATCTGACATTAATTGTTAACTTCTATAAGTATTTCTTAAGTTTTGTGGGTATTTACACTCTAAAGCAATAAAAAAGAATAACCGTATGAGTATATATGAGCTATTTGATAGATTCCCGTCAATTGTGTATATCTCTGAGATGATTTGTAATCGTTTTGTTTCTTTATCGTTTCTGAACTGATAAAAAAGTGGGCGTTCGATACATAGATCAACTATGTAAAATATGGCCTCACGCAACTATGGAACAGTTGCTCGACTTTCGACGACAATTCGTTCCGGCTTTATATCGTTACATGTTCAAAAACTGTTGCGAGCCACTGAGTTGAGTGAGCGTTTAAGCAAGCTATCATAATGGAAGTACTAGACCAGCGGTTCCATATTATTCTATTAGTCAATAAATAACAGAAGACAGCAATTATTGCGTGCAGTTAAGTCAAATTATTGCAAATTTTCCGGTCATTTCTCTTTTCATTCTCTATCAATTTTCCTACGTTGTTTTATTTTCGCTTCCAAACGAATTTCAGTCGTTCTCCGTTTGTTTCCTTGTTTCGGTGCTGTTTGTCCTGACTTTCTAGGCCTTATATTATTATTCTTATTATATTTATTAATATTATAATTCTTATCATATTATAGGTCAACTATTATACATGCATGTATGGGTCTTTTTTTGCAGGTGGTCCATTTTTTTATTCGGGCTTGGAAGCAGTCCCTTGATTTGATTCCGTGCTTCTTTGCCTGCTTTCATTCTCCGGTGTAGCCTTCGTGTTTTGTAAAGCTGTTTTAGTGGCTCGAAGGTTTTCCGTCCGGTTTTGAATCGTCCGTCGAATTTTTTTGTGTATTTTCATGCTTTCGATTACGTTCAAATGTCGTCATGGGGAATGAGTGGTCTAGCGTTGAGCAACTGAGGTCGGTTCATGTGCAATTTTCTACACAGATTCTGCAGGAAATCACGATGGTAAACTGCTGTGACACTTTTTCCATTCGGGACCCTGTCTATCATGATGATTTTTTGGTTATCGTATGCAAAGATCATCATTTGTTTATCCTTTGATTGTGTTCGTCGATATATTTTTAGTCGTGGGAAAGATGACCTTTCCACTCATTGGACTGTGATTTCAACTCCGGCTCGAAGTCTCTAACCAATGTCTCATCAATCGCAACAATGTTTGATCTTCAATACTGAATTTTCGTTTCAGCAAGGTTGCAACGCCCAGGCGTTCTTGCTTCTGTTCACGAGTCAAGTTGTGCGGAACCCATCGCGCCGAAATTTTTCTTTTCTTCAAATCATTTGTCAGAATTCGGTAAACTGATGTTGGTGGAATACCTGTAACTTCAGAAAGTTCCTCACAAGTTGCACAACGATCTTCTTCGAGAGCATCAGCCACAAGTTTCACACTTCGTTCATCGGCTGATGTTTTCGGTCTTCCTGGTCTTAAATCATCGTTTATGCTAACACGACCACTACGAAAACGTTCGGCCCAACGAGAAACTGTGCTACGGTCCACTGTTGACTCACCACAAACTTCACTTAAAGCACTGTGGATTTCTGTTGAGTTTTTTCGACGTAAAGTTTCAATCTTAATGTATGCCCGTTGGTCTTTGATAGTCACAGTACCCGAGACACGTGTAGGCTCCATTTAAAACTTTAAAAACATTTAAAAACATTTAACTTAAAAATGCAATACACTACGAATGAAAGAAAATAACACATTTCTTCCTTAAGCTTTGAACTACACTGACGAGTTGCTCATTGTTTCAGCGCTAACTTTCCCGCAGTGGTACCAACCTGTGCAATATTTATGAAATGTCCCAGGTATAACGATTTATCTATCTTTGCATGCACAAATTTAGTTATAAACACTTTGTTTGTCTAACGATCACTTTTGATATGCATATAGGAAGAATAAAAAGGTATTTTTTATTAAGAGGAAAATATAAGGTAACGAAATGTTCTCAATCGACTGAACAAATTTTCATAAGCATATAGGAAGAAAATGGCGGAGAGATGCAGATCAGATGCAAATCAGATGGGGTAGACAGTCCAGACAATAGATTGACAGATTAAATGTGATTAATCAAAGACGATTGATAATTTGTAATATATAATCGAGTTGAAACGTGACAGTCAATGCAAGCAGGCAGACACTGTTTTCAAAAAATTCCATAGAAAAAAACATATATTCCAGGATTCTGCTTCTAGCAGTAGGAGGACAAATAGTTGGCCCATAACTAAATCATATAGAATATACCACATTGCATATGTATACCAATACTTACATTTTCCAGGCACATGCAAGATTAGTAGGCATCCTACAATAATACCATTATAAGGTTGGTTGATCTATTTGAACATTATCATATGTGCAATGGTTATGTGCTTATAGTTGTTTTCCATAAATTATTTAACGTTTTTTACGTCTATCTTTCGCCTAGTACGCTCAGATTCAACGTATATATTGGGATATATATTAGCAATAATGATATGTCACGGCCAGCAATATTGTTTGATATTTAGTTTGGCGTCTACGGATGGCATCCGTGAAAAACTTAAAAATGTGATTGTCTTGCATTGAGAGCCCTGAATGTTTTTAAGGGAACAACAATCTTTGAAAATCTTAAGATAAGCAAACCTTAAGAGGATTTTCCGAGTAACTTTAACTTTCTGAAGTATTAAAGTTTAATAAAACTGATTTAATAAATCTTCTGACCCGAACATAGTAATACTTATTTATACACATGAAAATTTCAAATGATACTTTCATTAAAGATTCATTGTTTCGCTTTCAGTAACAATTACTTTGCATAGCTGCACAGTATCATAGTATCTCAATTAGTTAATCATTAACACAAATATGCAAATACAAATTTTCCACTAGAAATCTCTGAAGTTGATTCGATACTCCAGTCGACTTGACTGAGAAGTTCTTAAGATGCCCAGAATAATTTCCCAGCTATTAAATTTTATGAGTTTGGGGAAATTCAAAAGCTGTATACAGTTCAAATGGTTATTTTTTACGGTGGGTTTACGATAAAACTCACTTGAATGTCTGAATTTTTTCCGTAAAATTCAACACGAGCACCCTAGTACAATGTCTTATAGATATAATGTAACAGCCAAAATGTATAGTCTTCTTGACAATAGGAGCAAAGCCTCTTCGATTAAAGTTCGATAAGTCCAAGGAAGAAAAGATTTCACGTTTCCATTCTATCGACACACGTTTATGTAGCAAAAGTGGGCCACAAGTAAGTCCATGTGGTGAATGATATTCATCCCTGACGACTCGTGTTTCCGCCGCCTACGCCCCGTATTCAATCCCTAAACAACGACTACCAATAGGTGTCTCCTACAAAGGATAGAATGACGGCAACGTATTCCGAACAAATCGAAAATGGGCCATATCGTCACAATATCGCTTTCAGATAAGTGACAGTTTTTTCGTTATGTTATTTCAGCGTAACTTTACTAAGTTCTTCGTTCTCGGGTCTGTTTCCGCGTTTCGCCACGTATCATGGCATTTGGAAAATATCTTGACAGCCGGCGTAATGCAGTGGCAGGAGATTTTCAGAGGGTAGAATAATAAGAGCCATCCTAGTCGCCTGGGAACGAGATAAAATTGATTCCATGTGGAGCGCAAGAGAAAAACACTTGAAGTATCGACAGGTCTTTTGTTACGGAAGTAATCTCTGCCCTTATTTAAATTTGCAAAGATGTTTTTTACTTTGTAGACCGACGAAGCTTCTGGTTCCAATGGCTGGTCATTCAAATCGACGCATTATTCAGCATAAATTGAATGCTCCATCGATTCTACTTGGGATTTGCATGAAAAGGACACTTCGTAGAATCATTAAGTTGATTCTAGGTTGTTTTCTATTTTCCGGGAATAATGAAGCTCTACGCACGAAAGTCGATAAGCGACCTAGACGAATCATGTACACCTGAAGCATTAATATTGGAGTATGCTCGCAACCCTATGAAGTGTTTGGTGTAATATACGTAATGACATATTCAATTTCTCTGAAGAGGGTAGTTGCTCAGTACAACATTGTTACCAACAATGCAATGGCTCACATGCTGTCGCTCAAAATATCATCGATCAAACTGGTGGTTAGCAGAAAGTTTGCTTCACTCTCTTGTTCTACGCCGAAAAAATCTTATTGATATAGGACCCTAAAATATTGCGTGGAATGATGATGATGATGATGGCTTCAGTGGTAACAGCGGCTTTGTATGATACTGTCGTAGAGATTATTTGCCCGAAATTCTCATCACGGACAGT